>JAFBJW010007502.1:6518662-7718712 GCA_016785235.1 Pseudorhombus dupliciocellatus
ACACACACACACACACACACACACACACACACACACACACGGTGATGCAGGACACTCCGCGCTGCGCTCACCCACCCATGGACCGCGGCTGCAGACGGATCCGCGGATCCAGTTCGGACTGGAAGTAGAGGTAGTCGGCCCCACTTCTTGCGCTGCGCCTCCGAAAAAATGCGAGCGGATAGTGACGCACCGGTGCTTCTCCGAGCGCACACAAAACAGCGGTGTTTACAGAACAAGCAAGGAGCCGGACTGGGAGTGATCCGACCCGTCCATCGCTAGGGGAGGGAGGGAGGGAGGGAGAGAGGGAGGCCGGCGTGAAGAAGAGGAGGAAAAAAAAACTAAGAGCAGCGCAGAGTGAGTGAGTAAACTGCTGCTCTGTTTGCTAATTACACTGCAAGCTGTGGAGTCAGCTGCTCTGACATCACCGCAATGGAAACGCTACCTCCAGCTGTGCTCCTCTTTATGCCATATGTTAAACTCCGGAGCCGTGCGCGGTCCAAAAAAGACACACGCAACTCTCCGAGCGGAGCGAGATCTGCAAGAGAGAAGCCCGTCAACTTTAGAAATAATAATCACACCGGGTCATTTATTTATCAGCCGAGCGAAGCTGCACTTCGATGGTCGCGGATGAGACTAGAAAAAAAAAAAAAAGCCCGAGCCGCGGGGCCTTTTTACGCACCGCTCGGACACACGCACACAGCTGTGGGGGTTTCTTTAAAAGGTGCTAATTCAAAACAGAAACGGCAGATGGTGAGAAAATAAAAATAAAAATATGGGGGATTATTTAAAGTTTGATGACACGCGCTGCGCGGCTCGTGTTCGCGTGTGGCGATTTTTACGCACAGAAGTTGGATTATTTTGAAAACAGGAGGAAAAGGAAAAGTTGGAAGACGGAGGGCTCCGAGGGCGCAGCACACCGAGCTCTGTGTCCGCGTTGGGAAGCGCATTGCTGGGATCCTTTCATTAAAAAAAAAACAGCGGAGGAACTCAACAGCAAAGCCAACTGCGCCGAACGAAGCGACGAGGCTTACACTTTAACTTTCGCTTCCTGCGTTTTAAAAGCGCTAAAAAAAAAAAAAAACACCACATCGTACTCACATGTGTCTCCGCCCGATCCGTCGTCCTTTTCCCCCACCTACACGCCCCGGTCTCCTCTCATGATGTGCGGTCCAGATGTTTTCGCTGCTCCTTGTCGTTTCTTGAAGCTTCGGTCCTAACCCTGGCAAGGCAGGCTGCACTCAGCGCTGCTGTGTGTCAAGCAGGTTGATAATGGCACAAGTCTCGCGATAGCGCGCGGCCACAATAAAGTTCGGTGGCGGCGGCGGTGGTGTTGCTCCGTGAATTCACACAGCAGCGGATCACTGGGAAACATCTATTGGCTCTTATCAAAACACCTGTCCCTCCATCGGGGGGGAGGAGGGAGTGTGACCAACCCTGACGTGAGGGAGGAACACATGTGGAGCAATAAAAAAAAAGTCTCCTCCTTATCCTTCATTATACTGTATTTGTTTTATTACTCGTTTCATTGCAATATTTTTAAACACATTTCAGCTTTGCGTGGAATGTGTTTTTAAAAAGTCTTATTTGTTCTCTATACAGGAAATACAATTAATAGTTAAACAGGTAAAAGAGTTAAATGTTCACTTTAATTGAGTTCACCCTGACTTTCCATTTTTCCCACATCTGTTTGAGGAGACTTAACTAAGCTCACATCTTTGCTCAATTACTTAAAAAACATCCTCTCAAATTGTGTATTTTTCTGCTATGGATGAAAGACACAAACGTTTCTGTCCTAAAAATTGCTACTGGTAAATCCAGACTGATAAAAGAGCCATAAATCATGCTTTGTTAGTAAAAGGAGGTCTATTGGTAACTTTTTAAGGCCTCTAATCCTGCTTTGGGTTGTGGAATTCCCTGGTACCAAATCACTCAGTGCCTTTGTGTGTTTTTTGTCTTGAGACAGGGAGGGTGATTTCTGAGAACAGACAAAAAAAGGGCACACATTTTGCACATTTCTGAGACTTTATTTTTTTTTAAAAAGGAAAGAAAACACAGTCCTCAGAGGCTGTTCTGTGGTCGCTAAAGCCGAGGATGGTGGCACAGTGGAGAAACAGGGGGCTTGGGGCTGCAGCTGCTCATCTCGTGCCCCCTCTCTCCCCCTCCCCGCACTCTCTTCAACCCCCCCCCCTTTCCTCCCAACCGCCTGGGTCACCTTTGCCCTGTGTTCCAGCTGTCGTGTGTTTTGAAAGGGCCATTTGCAGCTCCTCACAGCCTTCTGACACAGAGGGGAATGAGCAATGTGACGGGAGGCGGCAGCCACTGGTCAGAAGGGGCCACCGGCTGGATTCTTATCCACTTACTGCTTTATTCCATTTTTAGGTCGGTGCTGTTATACTCTCACAGAGGTTGGATATCTGCACCCTGGTCATGTCCAGATGATCATGACCAAGACTCGGTGTCATGCTCTGAAAATAAAAACTGTCTTTATTTGGTCTAAAAGCTGGATGCAAGCGGAGAATAGTGTCTTCCTGTAAACTAATATTTACACATAATGTGTATGATGTGTGTGTGCGTGGGTCACACAAAAAAGAAAATTACCATTCGGCCCTGACGCACACATACACCATCCATGCAGAAGCAGCGATGTGGATAAGAATAGGAGCAGTGGCCCTGTGTTTCACTGGCCCTGGCAAACGTAGGAACCCAGTAGAGGAGGGGTGTGTGTTCACAGGGCAAGACAAAGCAGTGGTTGTGCCTGGGGACCGTGGCCTCAGAGAGAGAGGCTCGGCACGGTGAAGGTTCTCACACGCAGAAAGAGATAGAGAAAGAGAGAGACGGAGAGAGAGAATGAGAGTGGGAGAGTGGGGGAGCGGGGAGAGAGAGAGAACACTTCCTGGAGGTTCATTCTTCCTCTCTGCAATCATCAATGGCATTCTCCCCCTGACCCACTCCTCTCTCAGACAAACAAAAGAGCCCGCATTCCAGTGTAGCCTGACCGGCCAACCGGCCAGCCATCCAACCACAGTCGAACCACATCACTCTCCCCAACAGGACCCGAGTCTCTTCGTGGGGACGGGCTTTTGTCTGGGGACACTTGCCAAGCATCCTGATGCTTTAGGGGACAAAAAAATCAACAGAATAATCTTCCACAAGTGTGGACCGCAGTCGCTGTTCCAATAAAGTATCCATGTGTTTTTGTCCTTGTTGCTGTTTACACAACTGAAGACAGTCACTGTCACATTCGGTGATTGTCACAATAGGTTGGATTTCAAGAAATATATACTTATATTCATTAGAAAATAAAAATAAAAATTCACTCACATCTGACCAGAGAATGTACAGCTGGTTCCAGCAGATTAGCGTAGCCTGGCAATACGATTGGAAACCGTGGAATCAAACAGCTTATCATTTTTACACTTTGGTTTTATACAGATTTTTTTTTTCCAAGAAAACAAAGACTTTTTTGGTCCTTTATAGAAAATAGTGATATGTAAATTTTTCCACCTGTCAGCAATGAGACATAAAGAATTAACTGTAAAGATTCTTATTCTGTTTGCATCGTGTCTTGAATCTTTCGAGCTGCCACTGCAGAACAGCTGGACAATACATCCTGGGAAATAATGTGACATACAATCAACATTTTTGCTCTGCAGTTGCTGGGAGATTGCTGGAGTATTGGTCAGACCCCCCCCCCCCCCCCCCCCCCCCCCCCCCCCCCCATCCACCACAGCCTCCTCTTCCCTATTATGGCCCCTCTGTGTCTAATTGTTGTGACTGCATGTCATCTGCTCTCCCTCAACATCCCCCTGTTCTGTCTGGTCATATTCTGGACAGATGCTGCAAGTTGACAAGAAAAGAGATCAGATAAGTGCATGACAAGCAAGACATTATCTCTTCACTTTGACCCTTTGTGCATGTTGCTTTTGCTTTGAACCTCACAAACAACAGAGCCGGCGTTCCCACTGCTGGAGACACCGCTGAAGGGGAAGGATCCCCCTCAGGCCGGGTTGTATGACAGCAACGGCTCAGGGAGGCTGACGCACAGTAGCAGTGAGGAACACGTCACACTTTGAGTGACAAAGAGGGGGACAACAGCAGAGGAGGCTGAGAGAGACAGAGAGCAGAGGCCAAAGGGTTTTTCATCAGGGAGCGCTGCAGCTGTCCCTCTGATTTCCTGTTCTCCCAACATTATTCATTTGTTGTTGTGGAACTTCGCTAGTGCATTTTCTTCGTTTCCCATGCTTGCAGATCACTGCTCAACATGGATTAGATGACGTTTGATTGAGAAATCTTATCTATCTATATTTACAGTCTCACAAACTACAACATATCTTGCAAGCTGATAGCACTGATATGGAAATATGGTTGATCCAGAACCTGTTATGTGAAGGACCTCCCAGTTAGGAATATTTTTTACAAATTGGCCAAATGATCTGAGGGCTTCGCTTGACACAGAGGATCTCTGGCTGAGCAGGCCTGTCTGTACCTGTCCTGGATTGGTTTAATCCCGTCCCTCTGCCAGGAAGTCTGTGGCTGCAGATGACTTTTTATCTAAAAATAATCTGATATAACCTGATATTAATCTTAATGCATTTACATTTCCTTTTACTGTTTGATCAGGACCCAAGCTAAATTCTTAATATCTGTCCTGGCTGTACCATAGTGTGGCATTTCCTCTTGCATCAGCTGTAGTGAACCATTTAATATTAGAATTAGAATTAATTATTGACCCTGGGAACAATACTTTGACAAAACAATGTCTACTCAAAGTCCACCTACTGTCTTGGATTTTTTTTTTCATGGTGTGATCTGGCGTCGCTGTCCTGATTGAACCCTATCTCCTGCAGTGTGGTGCTGTGGACACCTCTGGAAAAAAACCCAGAAAAACCACCAAGATAAAACAGTTATGTATAATGGCAAAACAAAATTGTTAAAGTATATTTAAAAAGATTTACCATTGTCCATAAAGTAAGACATCTAAAGGCTTCTAGATTAATTGTAATTTATTGTCCTCAGTTAGATGTCACAAAAAAAACATGCGGCATCACATCAGTGACTGCACCACTGACAGTAACCTGTCCAATGACTTTGATGCTGTTTACTGGCCTCTACATGGTTTGAGGCACCGGAGCCAGGTCCTGCAGTGACGTCACAACATCTGCTCCTTGACAGCTGAGCAGCTTTATGTTAGCCACTGAGATGTATAGGATTCTATTTTGACTGTGTTTGCTATAATTGATCAGTTGAGTCATGGAAAGTTAATACTGATGGTCCTTTTAAATCAAAAATTCCCCAGTCACTGGTTCCAGTTCCTTGGAGATGGATATTGTTGTTTTCCTTAAACTTATCCGATTGTAAATTGAATATTTTTGGGTTCGCGAGAACTGGTCATAACAAGTAATATCATCATGTAGACTAGGGCACCAAGGATTTATTGTTCCCTGCTTTCTGACATTTTGTGTTGGTTTGCACAGCTTTCAAAAGAGCTTCAGGCGTGCTTCCTCATACCTGCTGCAACTCTGAGAAAATTTATCATGGCTGTAGATCTGCTTCCTCCTGCAAATGTCAAAAACACTGCCCAAGTGTCATATGTTTTCATAAGGACAGGCAGTCACATTCTACTGTGAGCAGCATCACTTATACCATGTTTTTAAGTGGAGGATATAAGAGGTTGATACATAGGAGCAATATGGGTTGATTTTTAATAAGGAATCACCAGTTACCTCAGTTGTATTGGATTTGGCTGCAAAACTCCAAATGCGTTTTACCATTTCACCCACCCTTCCATCGGCATGGTAGATAGATAACAAGGTTTTCATTTTCATGTGAAGCATCTCTTAAAACAGCAAATAGTACATAATGCACAATGACAGCATTATGTAGCAAAGTAGGACACGCAAAGTCATGTTTGAAACCCATGAACCTAAACAATTAACAACAAGAATCAGAACTTGAAATGACCACTGGTTGCATCTTTGCACCTCCAGCTTTAAAAATAAATACATTACCTCATGTGACTGAAGAACTGTAAAAAAAAAAAAAAAATGACAGAGCAGAGAGGATCCCCTTTGGAAACCACCACAGGAGCGACTGCCCCAGCGCTGGGTTCAACGGGGCCAGAGGCAGAATGGGCGCCTATAGAAAACACTGTGGGCCTGTTTTCTTCAATGGGGGCCTCCACTACTACACCGCAGCGCGCGCAGGAGGGCGGGAGCGTGAGGGCGCTAGGACCCGGGAGAGCAGCGGGCGCCACAGAGGCATCGCAGCCTGCGCGTTAGGGAGGTGTAGTGGAAGAAAGACGAGAAACGGAGTCAATGAGAGCACTTTTGTCCAGGTTGTTGAAGGACCGACCGACTCTCAATACCGACACAACCGCTCCCTATAATGAGACGGACGCACTGTTGAACCCCCCGCGCAGGTAAACACGTCCGCACTTTCCTTCGCATGGTTTCCCAACGAGAGAGGTCGACAACTAAGACAGGGTAGGTCCCCATTGTACTTAACATGGGATGCGGTTATTCTCACCCGAGCTGCCCTGCTAGGCCCCATATCCTTTCTCTGTCGCTAGAAGCCGAAACGAGGCGCTTTGCTCACGTCGCTCCGCCGCAGGAGGAGGAAGAGGAGGAGGAGGAGGAGGAGGAGAAGAAGTTGTTGCTTTTCTCTCTCATACACGCGCGCGCGCGCGTTCGTCGTAGTGAGCTATCGTAACGCGTTGTTGTTGTTGTTTCTCCCCCCCCCACCTCCGCCACACCAACATGTACATGCTAACCGTCATTAGCTAACCATCATTGTTTTTGAGGGGGGGGGCTATCACCAGCACTTCTAGGGCACACAGAGCCCCCCCCCAGCCCCAGGCCAAAATATCTGCAGCCCTGCTACTGCAATCCTTTCTCGTTGTTTTTTTTTCTTCTGATGGAGCCAGGAGGTGAATGACAAAAACAAATGAGCTCAACTTCAGTGTTGCCATCCACCGGAGCGTTTGTTTACTCGCTGAGTGACAAAATGTCAGTAGCAGACACTCAGTTTACGCTTCTGCTTCTCTGCCTGTTGCTGTAACACTGCTACACACACACACACACACACACACACACACAGTGACACACATCTGCTGTTGTGACTTCTTGTATCACTCCCTTAAAAAACATGGTTCCACAGCACAGGGAGGTCATAAGGGGAGAGAAAAGGGGCATGACAGTGTTATTTTCAATTCCATCTGGACCAATCAGGGGGCTTCCAGTTTTTGTGATCGTCCCACTTCCAGTGATGACAGTTATGCATGTTTGTGCTAAATCCTGTTAGCTACAGTCGCTTTATAAAGTGGCTTTGTCTTTTTGTAGGAATCTCATAAAATGGGCGTCTGTTACATAAAGTGCACTCATCTGGTGAGGGGGAAAAAAGCTGACATCTCACCAGAGCAGTTGAGATAACCCCAACCCCCCCCTTCCCCTTTTTACTTATGTATACTTATTATATTGTTTGTTTGTCTCCATTGCTCAGACATTACATCTAGTACATGGACAGTATGGCAAAGGGAACATTGTCCCTAGGCATGTTGTACCGGTTACGCCTTTACTGTCAAAATGTGTTTACCGGTCATGAGACTACATCTGTCCAGTGTGTGTATGCAGGGGGACTTGCCATGTGACCCGCGGAAGACGCAACAGGGCTGGAGTAATGATGCAGCCAGTGACTGCTTGGCCGTCCCTGTTCTATTTAGAAAATACCAGTCGCCTCCCACCCAATTGCCTCGCAGCTCCATTGACGCAAATGTGCCACCAGTTGCATGCAGAATCCGAGGAATGTTGTTTGAAAGTTAGTCCCTGTACACAGGCAGACTTATGGTGACCACCGCCAACCCCCCAGCCCTCAGCGTGCGTCTCAGGAGTTTGGATGTATTGTCACTGAAAGGCATGCGCCTCCGATGACGGTGGCCCACCGCGTCAGTAGCGCATCACAGTTCACGGCCTGTCTCACGGAACTGAGGAGACATAAATACTTTTTGTGTGATTCGTCTTGTTTACTAGTTGCTCCACGCCACTTAAAGACCAAGTGATTTCATTTGCAACAGAGCAGGACTTCAACCTCTCTGGAGACAGAAGGCGTTTGTTACCACTGCTCTATATCCATGTAAGTCAGACTCTAGCTCGTCTGAACAGCTTAGAAAACAAATACATTAATGTGATTTGCATTTGGGTTTCTGTTCGTGTCATCACAGGATTAAAGCCGTGAGCCCTCTTGGCTTTCGAGGTGAATAGAGCTGTGGTCTGATTTTTTTTCAGCTGCACCTACTGACTGTATTCTTATCATCATTAATGTGTTTTCAGGGAACTCGAAAGAGGAACTTGGCAGTGTGTAGTAGATCTCACTAGTTAGTGGTTCCATTGTCTCATTACAACACAAAATGTGGCTTTAGAAACCGTTTTCCAGCAGCAGGTGAGCATGGGTGATGCTGCTGTTAACTTGAAGCGTTTTTAAATATATGAGTGTAACGTTCTGACTTCTGTAGCCACAAGCCAGCTGCTGATGTAGCTGTTTACCCCAGCGCCTGCGAAAAATAGAGCAAAAACAGTCTTGTGTCTTATCGATCGGCAGTGAAGGAAGTGTGGGGATGTTGACCTGATTTTCTGCTTCCTGCCGTAAACTCAATGGGTCTGTCTTCTCTGATCCAATAACAGGCTCAGTGTGTGGCATCTTTGCTGCATGACACTGATTTGCATTGAATGGGGTGGCCCCTGGAGCTGGAGCCAGAAAGATGAATGATTGAAAGCTGCACTGACAGCAGGGCGGGCAGGCGGACAGGCAGGCAGGCAGGCAGGCGGTGGCCCAGAGGCCTGAGGACCATGTGACCCGCTGTCAGGGTATTGGGTTCATTCAGTGGCTGCTGGCTGCAGCGCTGGCAGCGGCCCAGCTTTTCCACACAGGCCGCAGTAGCAACAGGTCGCTCCCATTAAAACAGCAGCGCTCTGTTGTGGCTCCAGAGCCGGTCTTGTGCATGTGTTGCTTTTTTGGCTGTGGTGCGCACGCTCAGGTTTGTTTGTGTGATGTGTCCTGATGTGTATATTATGTGTGCGTGCCTGTGTCACGGAGTACACACCAAGAGGCCGAGCGGATCCAACAGTTTGTGTGATCCTTGGTTTGAATTGCATTCAGTGTTTTCAAATCCCTCTCTCCAAGATCCTCCCAACGCTGAATGTGTGACACAAGCACCACAACCCCAGTGCAATAAACAAAAACAGCGAGCAAAAATAAACCCCTGCTTTCATAAACTCAGTTTTGCTCATTGATGGAAGCAGGCAGAGGTAGAAGAAGATGGTGTCGATCGCTCACTCTCAGACAGACGCACTGTACTGACATGACTCGCAGCCTGTCAATAGTCACTTCCACTTCCTGTTGTTGTCTCCACCAGTGGGCTGGATGGGGGTCACTCAGACAGAGCTCCCTTTTGATGGCTTTACTCTGACAGAGCAGCGTCAGGCAAATTGATTTCAGTCGACGGTCGGGGATTGCCTGGTGCCGTATGTGATATTTGTGTGAACAAGCGTAGCAATTGATCATTCTCTTGCCTCCCTCCTGCACTGAAAGCTGTGTTCATATCATAAAGAATCACTGAATTAATGAAAAGGTCAAGTGTATTGGTTACGATAGCCTGCAGGTCTTTTTATATGTGCTGCCGCTGACGGAATTCAGCCCTGCTTGGTTTATCAGATGACTGTCAGTCCTGTGTTATTTCGGTTTATATCATACACTTTGTGTGAGCAGGTATACAGATGAGATGGCTGTAGTTTTCACACGTCTCTCTGAAGACCTTTTAACACATTCACCCTAATGTGACAGCAGCTTTTTCTTCTGTTTTTACAATGTTGTTCTGGACCCTCCATTTCTACTACAGTTTGCTGGTGTGAAGGAAAACTGACAGATGCGGTATGGAACAAAAAAGGGGTTAACAAGGCACTTTCTGTTCTTCTAGACTTTAAGGTCTTGCCATTCTGGAGTTTTTTTTTTTTTTATTATGTTTTTTTTTCTTTTGCAAACAACAAAAATTCTAATAGCCAGTGAATATTTTAATCAGGTCAGTAGTAGTAAACATTTTTACTGTATAGCTGCTTTTATAAATGCTGAATAATCTCCATAAATTATCCAGAGAGGCTGTATGTGAGAATGTGAAGTTCACAGGTTGTGGACAATGCCTGAGGTTCTTCCTGCTTACCCCTTGCTAAAAACGCTGGAGAATCTCTTGCGTGTCCGATCGTGTCCTCTTTTCTGACAGATGATGGATGTGAAAGTGAAAAAAGACAGAAATACAAACCTTTCAGAATGTGAAAGAGGTGTTACAAGACACTGACGAATGAGCCCCTGCGTTGATGTGCTGTAAACAAGAACACATGATCTTAGCAGCAGAATTTATACGATATGTCCTGACACACTTGTGTTGCTCTGATCGGAACAGATCCAAGCATTAGCTCTGCAACTGCAAAATAACTTAAATCATATAGATAGCATTCACTGACTTTATTTTCTAACACACGATTGTTCTTGTCACAAGAATAAAGAAAGCTCAGTGTCAGGAATGGCAGTGTGTGTTTTCTGAGAACAGCATGGATTTTCCAATATGGGAACTTTGTAGTAAATGCCAAATACTGCGGCCGTACACAGATATTTGAACCTCACAGGTCCTGAAAAGGATGACGCTGAGGTTTTAGCATGTACTCCATTAACTGGGCCATAAAGCATGGGGATCATTTTCAATTCGCCTACCTGTTGACCAGGGGGTTAATATTCAGACAAGTGGAAGAGAATCTTTTACCTCAATACAGGGCTAATTTTTACTCTTCTTCAACCAATAGGTAACCACCATTGAGAAGTTGGCTGTAAACCCCAGGACCCCGTCTACAGGCTCCTAC
This sequence comes from Pseudorhombus dupliciocellatus, assembly GCA_016785235.1. Taxonomy (NCBI): domain Eukaryota; kingdom Metazoa; phylum Chordata; class Actinopteri; order Pleuronectiformes; family Paralichthyidae; genus Pseudorhombus; species Pseudorhombus dupliciocellatus. The sequence continues at coordinate 6,529,564 of JAFBJW010007502.1, forward strand.
ACAGGGCAGCGTGAAGGAAACAAAACTGTGTCTCTTCCTGTGGGAAACCTGGATCCTCAACCCTGCCCACCAACATGACCAATGTGGTGATCGTCAAGGAGGGATGGCTTCATAAAAGAGGTAAATGGACAGATAGATAAAGCTTTTACGATGCTATATAATTTAATATTTGCTTATTAGAGTCTTGGGTGTTTTGGAATATATCTGGACTTAAACCTTGAAATGATAATAACTGCATGCGCCTGATTATTTGACGTACTTTATGTAATCTGAGTTCTTTTTTTGCTATTCACTAATCAATCAAGACGTAGCAGAGTCACAATCCCCCCTTGAAAACACAACAACTGAAGAAAACCTGTGAGCTAACTCTGCAGGCAAAGAAAGACCCCTAAAATATCGTTATGATGTACATTTCCCCTTGTCTGTACCTGTACAACTGATATATTTAACCAATTGTTCTTGGTTCATACATTCAGCAAATGGGTGGAAGTTTTTTCTCTACAGTTCTTTGGGGCGTTAATTGGAGTACAGCATAATGATTAAAATGCTTTGACTAGTTTATCTTCATTCCTGACGTACTTGCATTAAGCAACTAAACTACTAAAGTATTTCTTGTAGTAAAGTCAAAGCTGCAGGTCGATTGTGATTGATCACTAGGTAGAAAACATTTTAACAGCCATAGTTCTGAAGAGCCATCCAGTTGTGGAGTCCCCAGTGGGCCTCTTTCAGCTGCTCTGATAGTGCTTGTGTGGCGTGGTGTGGCTCTGTGTCGGGCGTGAGTCCTGTTGTTTGGACGAGGAGGCATTCCTCACATACCTGCTGGCTTTGAGCAGCTTAATGTGTTCATACTAACTCTGCCTTTCGAACTGTGACTGCCTCACGGAGCCCCACATCGCCACCACCACCACCACCAGGGGCAAAATAGGTTCAAGAATTTCTCCAAAACCGCTAAAGGCACCTGGGCCCAGTGCCCGAGGTCCAGGCTTTTACTGGAAGAGGGGAAACAGAGGCTCTGGCTGAGGGGATAAGGTGATGGGAGCAGGTCACCAGGAGAGTTTCTTGGGACTATATGGGGAGAACAGAGTACTGCTGTGGTGTGTTAGCCACCCACCCCCACCCACCTCCTTGAGGCCTGGGCTAAGAGCATAACAGTCTGCTGTTTTAGGAAAGGGTCAGTCAGCCTGGTTCGACTCAGTCGTAGGCAGACACACCCTGGTCAGTCCAGTGAGCGTACGGACTAAACATTGGTTTGCTGTTTGAGTCTCAGCAAAAGATCTATTTTGTGTTATGATGCAAAGGTCATAACTTTTTCAGAGCTTTATCAAATCCACAATATTGTATTAATTATAAAAGATCAGCATCTACTAAAAAACTCATGCCATGAATAAGATTTGTGTTCTGTATCTGAGGCAGACTCTGTTATTACCTCCACCAAGGAGTTCATGTCTTTGTCTGCGTTGGTGAGTTAACAGGATTGTGCAAAAATTTTGGGGAGGGGTTGGACATGACCCAAGGAAGAACACACCACATTTTTATTTTTAACTTCCTGAAATAATGTAAGATAATATGTTTTTCAACAATTTTTGAAGTCATTCATGGGTCTTGTTTTAAAGAAAATCAGTCAAGCTCAAGTGATTGATATTTGTGTGATATTTGAGTGTGTTAGATTTATAATCAAAATCCACATTCAGTGAATTTAAATGAGGTTTCATGAGGAGACCTCATCGACTCTTGACCTGGGCGAAGGTTTCTCCACTCAGCGTTATTCCAGTTATGTTGGAAGAGGAACTCTTGTTTATTTGGAAATGTAATATTCTATTTATTCTGCAAAACAGTTCACCTTCAGCAAAGGGGAGGGGGGAATTTCGATGCAGCCTTTGTTAGATGTAACTATACCAGCAGTCAAATAGTGACCGTTAGAAAAACAGTTGTTGGCTCGTGTGGCAGCATGTGCACACACAACACAAACACACCATCACGCACATACATGCACATACATACAGACACAGATTGGTAGCAGTGATACCCTTCTAGTTGTGTCTCATACACACACACACACACACACACACACACACACACACACACACACACACGGACTAAACAAACAACCCTTCAGGAATAGTGAGTTGGCATGCTGTCGCAGCCCAGCAGCTGTGCCCTGTGAAATGTCACCCAGAGCCGACGTGTTTTGATTGGAGGGCGTCCGCCTGCCTCCTTGACAGAAAGGCTTTTAGTGTCGCGTCACTGTCACACAGTCGTTGCCCCAGAGTCGCTGCACAGAAGGTGAACCTGCAAGTAGCCCTGCCTTTGTGTCCATCACCTCAGCCAGGCGGGCTCAACTGTTATCATCCCATGTTGGTGGAATAGTGTGTGTGCATGCGTGGGTGTGTGTGTAATGGCGCCACCCAAGTGACTCACATCACCATGTGGGCGTAATAATAAATGGCTTATACCACTTCCAAGTGTGTTCAGCATGCTCATTACTCCCATGTGTGCACTCAAAACACAAATTTAACGTTTTAAAAAGGATGTCCCTCCACATTTCCATCAACATTGTATGTGCTCTCCATGGAGATGTTCTCGCTCCAAACCATGACTTAACAAACGAGAGCACAGTTGAATGGGTGCGTCGTCCTCTAGTGATGCCTCGTTTAATGGTTTTATGGTGATCTTGTCACTGGCACAGAGTGCAGCAGCTCTGGTGCGTCAGCTGAGCACATCCATGCCACACACACACAAACACACACACACACACACCTGCCCTCATTTTCGCTTTTTGATTCCTGTCTGATTAATTATGTTCAGAATGCACGTATTTACTCTATGGAGACTCCTGAAAGAATCCATATCAAGTATTATGCCTCATTATTCCTGTTAACCCCTCCAGCTGAGGGACTGTCATTAGAGCAGCAGATTCTTGGCCTCAGAGTGCTCCGTACATTTGTTCCAGACAGACTGCACTCAGTGAAATGATCTCACTCTGAAGGACACACCTTGATATTTTCCCTTTAAGCCTATTCGCTGCAGTAATGCGTCTGGCTCATGGACACTGTCTGGGATGCGTTGTTGTGACGGTTATCTTGGTTATCTGTTTTGGAAGGACAGTTTTGGAATGCAAGACAAAGCAGCTCAGAAGGAAGAGTTTGTGTGCGTGGAAATGCATATGCAAATAAGTGTGTGCATGGACAGACATTACACTGCCAGCAGGACGTTACCCAGCGCCCTTTTACGCACAGACCACATTGCAAGCACAGCCCTGCATAAACACTGTAACTCTGTTGTTACTATCACAACCAGTTGTTAGATGTCCCCAAATGATACTTTCCTTTTAGATCTGTCACAGTGCACCAGCATGCTTTGAATGTGCCTACGGCCTCTAGTGGCCACAGAGGCCGAGTAGCATGTTATTTCTTTTTGCAAGTGTGTTTTTCCATCAAAGCCAGAGCATCATCAGACATCAAAGAGGCAGATTGTGGGTTCCCTAGTTTCCAGGGAAGCGCTGCGGCCAAGAACCCAGTGAAGCTCGACAGAACAGCGCTCGCTTGTCCTCCCCTCTTCCCTGGCCCTTGTTTGTTTGACTCATTTGCTCCCTGACAAGTATAAAGAGCCGGCCCCCTCGTTAGGCTAACGAAGGCCACAACAACTGTTGGATTTGGGTAGCACACTCAGCTGGCTCTGACTCGTGAGAGGAGGGGTGCGGTGAGATGGGGAGGGAAGCAGAGAACACAGCAGTATGAAATAGTGAGGGGAAGATAAAGGTGGGGGTGGGGGTGGGAGTGGGGTGTGGGGGGTAGGCACAGAAGTTGAGCAGCGACTTTGTGATATTCCCAGAACATTGCTCGGTGACCCAGTCGGCCTCAGAAGAGTGGATGGATGCTGTTTGCGGCATGCTGCACAGACCCTCTCGTGGTTTGGTTTGGATTGCATGAGCTGATTTGCTCCTTCGCTGGTCATGCGACTGAAGGACACCCCATGCTCTGCTCCTCCAAGCAAGACCTTGTTGTTGGTCCAGAAAAGTGCATGAGATTCACAGTGGGAACATGGGAGTAGGGTAGGGGTGGGGTACATCAGCCCCATGAAACACCAGTAGTAGCAGTCATTTTTTTCTTCTTTTGAATATTTGTGCATTGCACAGTTTTGTGTGTGCTTTCCTGCTTTTTTACTTTTTTGAAGTAGCAGACCCACCTGATTAAAAATGTCTCATGATGCTGCAATGCTGACTGTCTCAGGACCTTGGCACTTTGACTGGCTGCCAGCTCTGCTGCTGGGCTCGCCCAGGCTCCTACACATCCCATCATTATGGTTGTCATGGGCCACACACTGCCACAATACACAGACGCACACAAACACACATGATATATTGTGGAAGTAGAGCCATAGCTCATCCCATTTGCTCATATTTTCAGATCCAATGTCACAAACAAGTCTCAAGTACACAGAAAATAATTAGATTGTTTTTTATAATACAAAAACTACATTTTAGTGAGTTATTACAAACAATCTCCATTTATTTTTAGTCCTTATAGGCAAGACATCCATCCAAGCAACAGGCAAGTATTTTGGGCCAACATCACCACTAAAGAATGGGGAGATACTCATAAAAACCCTTCACACTTCATTCTACATCTGCACAAATGGCTCGATGGCATCAAAGCTGCAGCACCATGGACTGTATGGAAAGATGGATGTCATGATGCTGCCCCAAATGTGAAACCAAGGCCTCTTGATTGCCACCTGGTGGCTGGCTGCAGCATGTCACAAATTCCGTCTCCTCCATGTTGATAGAAGGGTTGCAACTGTAGAAGAAAGATTAACTGTATTGCACTTTGCACGATGTTTAATGGCCACTCAGTATCATGTAACTTGTGCCCAACTTTTAAAAGTAACAAATAGCACAGTGATGGAGCCGCTGTAGGCAGCGTCCAGCAGCAGAGGGTGTCACATCAGGAAGCCAGCACTCTGGCTGGGTGTCTGGCCGTCAGCGTAGACCCCCTGCTCCGGGTAATGGGAGGCAGTCGTCCTGCTAAATGTGCTGGAGAGAAGTAAATTACTGGGGTGCAGCTGTCGGCAGGCAGGCTGGCTGGCAGCACGGATGGGACCAGGAGGCTGAGGGAGGTGGCACCTTCACCGCTCGCCTCCTTTCGCGGCAAGCCCGCTGTGTGCTTACTTTGCTGTGCAGAGTCCGCCTGTTCTCTGCAACTGTGGTGCAGTCTGGGTCACACTCCTCCCCTTTTTTGTCCCTGTTGTTTAAAGTCCTGTCCTTCCTCTTGTTCTTGTCCATTCTTAACTCCCACTTTCCTCCTCTTCTCGTCGTCCGTATTAACTCCCTCTCATCCCCTCCCTGCCTACCCCACCAGTTCACCCACTCTCGGTCCTCCCCCACTTCCAGCGCACGCTCCCCACCCACCACCCTGTTGCTAGGATAATGACCCCGCTGACAACTCAAACCCACGGCGGAAGCAGCTATGGACCAGCAAAAAGCTCCCAGTCTCCAACATCAATCACATCACTGGCACCTCTTGCCGGTTTAGGGCGGATAGGGGAGATGGAGACGGAGGGGATGAGAGGGGATGAGAGTTGACTCTATGTTCATTTACGTGATATATATCCTCCACATCAGCTTTCTCTGGTCCTCAACATTTTTTTCTTCAGAGGTCATAAAAAAAGTTTCATCATACTTATAAGAGGAAGTTAGTTTTTACATCCTTGAGCAGCTGGATATTATCTACCGCTACAAAAAAAACAGGTCCTTCATTTATTCTTTTTTTTTGTTCCAGAGTGTTAGATCTTACACTGGTCATTGAGAGTTCATTGGCACTAATTTGCTCTAAATAATGTGTGTTTATTTGTTTGCCATGCAGTAACCCAGTTAACTAATCCATGGACTGCTTGTTTACCCAGGGAGCGGGGGCAAATCTCAGCCCCAGTGTGGCAGGAGGGGAACTTCCCACAGTGTCTCTATGGTAATCAGCAGGTGTCACTCACCACGGAGAAGAAGTGAGGGCTTTCTTATGAGCGTGAGAAAGAGGGGCAGCCTCCACCGTGCCCCCCCCCCCCCCCCCCCCCCCCCCCCCCCCCCCCCCCCCCCCCCCCCCCCCCCCATCCCCCTTACTTTTTTTCCTGTTGGGGTAGCAGGCAACAACCGCAGTGACAGAGAAAAAGAGCGAGGGATATGGGCAAGACACAGAGAAGGCTACATTGGAGGCCAGGGTGGCCCTTCCTTGCAACCTGTTGATGCCGCTGCCAAAGCCCTGGCAATGTTGTCCCCCCATCCAGCTGCATGGAAGAGAGGGGCTAACAAAAGGGGGCTGGACAGGAGGGGAGGAGGGTGTTCAGAAGACTTAAAGAGACATGGAAAAAAATGGAGTTTAGGATGGCATCTGAGCCTGATGTCGCCTTATATAGTCACAGCGAGATGGGGCAAATGGGTAGATTGGGTGCCCGGGCGCCATGGGAAGCTCAAATATGAACTCTTGCAGCTCATAGTAGGGTTTTGGTGTGGGGCGGAGATTGTGGTATCTGGGGCTCAGTGGTGACCCCCCGCATCAGGGAGCCCCCTCTCCTCTGGAGCGACTGCGGCTCATTGAGATGCAGGGGACAGGGTGGCGGGCCACAGCTGCAGCCTACAGGCAGAGCGCGGCAGAAAAGGGCCGAAGGGATGGCGGGGGCGGCTGAGGAAAAACCAACAAAAGGCCCAGTCCCCCCCACTCCCTCCTCCCTCGCTTTGGAGTTCAGATTCCCTAATCCTCAACCTCCGTCTAACCCCCCCCCTCTCATCCGATTCTCACCACTCACATGCACAGTTAACGCAGTTACCACTGGCTCCCTTCCTCTCATCCCCAAGCTATGAATGGCCAGACAGGGACAAAACCCAACAGCAGCCCCCGCAGGAAGTGCAACCACTGGGTGTAGGCACTGAGAGGTGCGTTTTGTCTCTCGTTGTGTGTGCATGTGTGTGGTGTGTGTGTGTGTGGTTTACATGGTGCCAGATGAGTAAGATAACTAAGATTTTGGAAGTGTTATAAGAAGATGGCTGGACAAAACGTGAGGGGAACGTTGGTTGTCAGGACACTGTGGATGATGAATGCTGAATAATGTGTGTTATTAAGTCCAACAAGCTACAGCAGCTGGGACCTGAGCGTTCCTCGACGTTGTCATGTAGAGATGGACAGGGCAGAAACGCTTCTGTCGTCTTTCTCGCTCGCTTCCTGACATCAAGCATTCCATGTTTTTCTTCCTCTTGTTAATTTACCCCTCAATGAGGCTGCCTCGCCAGCCAGTAGTGTTACACCCTGTGAAACCAAGTCGACTTGCAAATGACTTCAGTGTCAAAAGGAAGTGCATACTTGCGTTGTATGTTTTTCTTGCTATATCCTCAACAATCAGGTAAAACTCATTATTAGTTAAAGTGGATTCACAAATCTTGAGACATACCTGAGATAAAATAAGTGAATTAAAGCTAGGGTTTGTAATCCTGGACAAGCAGTCCAGGATGATGACTTAGTAACCCTTCCTTTACATACAGTTTAACAATCACATCTTTTAATATTAACACCTCTCTGAGGGTTTCCATTTCAGATCTCACACCAGTAATTTTACAAAATAGCCCTCATGCATATGCAAACAGACATGCTCCACCGCATACAGCTGTGGTTGAACCTGTTCTCTCAGCGCGTGTGTTAAGGGTATAGAGGGCGTGTCGACGGCGTGCTCGAGCTGTCCGCACACGGGGCCCGTGCAGCAGTTGGCAAATAAAGATGAATTCTGTTGTGTTTGGCAGCGGTTCTCCGTTCATTATTTTCCACTTTGCCCAGCGCATCCCAGACCTCAGCAGCTGCTTGTCATGTAAAGACACTCTATCAGGCCCTGACAGCTCCTCCCATACACACACACACACACACACACGTACGCACAAGTACGCACGCAAGCGCACATTATACATGGCTCATACACACTTCACTTGAGCTCACACCCCCCACATGCATTCGTACATATGTGCGGAACATATGTAGTGATCTGTCTCACTACCGCTCCACTCAGCACAACTCTTTGCACACTGTGTAGCTTTCTCATTCCCTCGAGTTCTCTCATCTCTCATCTGGTGTCAAATCAGTCTTCCCACTCAGCCGTCCTTCCCCTAATTTGGTTGAGTTGAGTCACATGTGCACTGTCACACTTTTACATTCTTAGAAGAGCATTTGATTCAGGGCCACAGATCATTTAGTGGATGCTTCCTTGCAGCAGAGCGAGTCGACTCTGCTGCTGTCGAACCTGTCACTTGAAGCAGGTTTTATCTCATCTAGGTTGTGGTCAGTCTGTCTGTTGGCTAGTTTCCTGTTTTGGAGAACACGTTGACATCAAAAGAGTTGAGTTTACTGGAACACAGTGTTGATGAACTGACTTAAAAGCAGAAGGCTCTCCTCTGTTGTTTTGTGACCCCATTGTCTTTTGTCAGGAGTCAGCACTGTGTCTCTCACTGTACACAGGATGCATTGTAGTCTATTCTCCAAAGTCAACTTGTTTCTTCTATTTGGAGCTAATGTAAAGACAGCAGTTTTGAGAAATATGAAGATTGAAATTAGAAAAATATTATTTATACTTAAATACCATAATAATAAATTATATTGGTCACATTATTTCCTGTTCTAGTTAATAGTAAAAAAAAATACAGAAAGCCAATCTGTAAGTTGTCTGTTCTTGTTTTTTTTGGCGACTATGAGAGTCGCAGAGTGGAAAGGAGAAGGGGAAATCGGTGTAAATGGGAAGCTGACAAGGGTCATCTTTGTTGCTTACTCTCTAAGGGTAGACTGTTTATGTGTGTGTGTGTGTGTGTGGGGGGGGGGGGGGGGGGGGGGGTTGGGGGGGGGTTGATTGCTGAACGCTGGAGACACACTCACACACACACAGAAACAACCGGATATAGCTGCTTCCACTGTCTACATGTGACCCGTTTGTGGTCGCAGATGAGGAAGTTGCAGTGTCTAGAAAGAGCAGGCACTTGCTAAGAATTTAAGTTGCAGATGTGGATTTACATATCCGTGGCTGTCATTTATTGCCAAACTACACACTAGCAATTCAGCCTTTTTTTTTTTACAACCACATGTGAAAAGTATGATTTTATATCATAGTGGGGGTGAGATGGTTGGCAGTTTCACAATATCCCTGACTGCTTCTCAGTTTCAAGCTTTTATTATGGTGGCGATTTGGCTGATACTGTAACAGCACAAGTTGTATGTTTTGAACGTGCTGAATCAACGTCTGCATTAAGTGTAACACGTTTTGGAGAACGTCTACGAGCGCCATACCCATCACACCATGCCCTGCTGCAGGTCCGTGCTAATTGTAATGGGTGCTGTGCATCACTGGCGAAGCTTACTATCTTCATGGAACTTCAACTGGATGTTCATTTAATCTGTTTCACACACAAACACCTCATAGTGATTCGTTGCATTCCTGCTGAAACTGTTTCTCGTCTTTCCACCCAACTTCAGTTTTGGTGTTCACACTGGAGCCCTTTGTGTGATGTCATGGTGTCAGGTAGGGGGCTCATTATGTTGCCGTTGCATTGTGAACATACTGTCCTTTAGTGTGTACTGGCATGAACTATAGCTGGGGGATATGGGTCAGCCAAACCCTGACCAAAGAGGGAGGCACCAGCTGGGGCCAGGCTGAGGAGAACAAGGATCAGTTTGTAGGATCTAGCTTCACCCCAAAGGATTTAGGCTAACTTTTGATCTTGTCAAACAGGCTGTCTGTTTAGTTCCTACCTTACCTGCTGTGTAACCCCATTTGCTTTTAAATATACAACATTTTGCCAGGAACTTTCACAGTCCAGCATCATCAAACTAGGAATTTTTGTTTTGATGGAGAGATCCCCAATGCCCAAAGTTACATTTCTTACTTTAAGTCAATCTCTTTTGTGCTCTGATTTTTTTGTTTTTACGCTAATGACCTAAAAACCTCTACTTAAATTTATTCTCTTGCGTCCACATGTCGGTGTCTAATGTGGACAATCACCGGTGAGGCTTGTGGTTTTAAAATGGACAAACACGTCATTGCAGTGAAACAGGCATGAGGGAAATGCATCCAAAGTATTGCTGCCTGTGGTTATTATTTCAATCAAGGTAAATTCAGTTGTTGGGAGATAGCAGGCAGTTATTCCACGTCTGGAGAGGTAGAGCTACGTTTTGTGTGTCTGCAGATAAGGAGATAAAAAAAAACCTTCTCCCATGCCATGATGAAAAATGTAATAACACATCAGACATCTGTTGTGGATTGAAGACTGTATAGAGTATTGTGCTGTCAGGCAGATGTTTCCTGCTACTGTGGCAATCATTGCCAGCACCTTGCCAGTCCTGGTAAATCAGGTATTTTTCACACTTTGGTGTTTGCTTTGGGTTTAATAACTCGACGCTCTGCTGGAACAGGATGTACAAACAGCCTGGTTCATGCTGCCGTACGTGGTCAAGTTTGCCAGAATGAAGAGGCCCTTTTCTTCTTTCATTTTCATCTCGAATGAGAAAAGCCATATGGAGTGTGTCCCGTTAGAGCACAGGAAGGGGAAGATCATAATTTTGATGTGTCTGGTGTGACAAATATTGTGACGATGACAAAAAAATGTACCATGACTTTAAATATTTCTTATTAACAAACACTAAGCTGCTGTTTGGTCAGACTGATCTGTTATCAGTTTCATCAGTCACAAGTGGATGTTTGAGGGAGAGTAACAGAAGCTCATACTGACACCTCTCCCCTTCACACACATCACACTTCTGTGTTGGAGGAAATGGGGCAATTAAGGACAGCTTGCCATAGCTCTGCATGGGGTTAATATGCAGCTCCGTGATTAAAAACAAATTACACTTTTCCTGTATAAATATTCAAGTCCCACTCCGTTGTGTGCCACTGCCTTGTTATGGTATGTAAGCTATTTTTTCTCCCCCCGTCTGCACAACATCTGGTGCAGCATTTCCTGAAGCATCACCGGAATAAATTGGGTTTCGTCTGCCTAGGAGACTTTTATTTGTGTGATGCTGGCTTGTTTAAGTGAACGGGACGGACATGCGCGGCTTGAGGTTATGGGTGTTGTCTGGAAAATTGGAAATTGTGGAAAGTTTTATAGGAAAAAATCGATGCAACTTTGGCAAACATGATGGTGGTGGTACAAAATAATTGATAGGGAAGAGACAGAGAAGCGGTTGTGGTGGATAAAACTACATGTACAGTTCTGGCATCTGTATTGTAGAAGGGACCTCGACCAAATACTCCTGCGTAAAAGGAAAATTGTGTTATAAAGCCTTTTATAGCACCAGCTGTGTGAAGTCAGATAAATGGCTCTCAAGTGGTGTCACTTGAGTCAGCACTGCTCAGGGCTGAAAACTACAAGCTGAAAATTAGAAGAAAAATCTGTGCGCCTGGAATTAGAAAAAAGTCAGCCTTTATTTATGGGGCAGAGCAGAGTGTAACCTTAACAAGGGGGAAGAATTTGTTGAATAAGAAAAACATATTCAAGATTCTACCCCTTTTTTATTTCATTGTTTATCTGTAGTTCAACAATTGTTGTTATAACCTTGTAAGATGACAAAATATTTTGATTATATTTTGATATTGGCAGACATATTTAAGCAGAACTTTTTACTGCCAACCTTAATTTACTCTTAAATTTGAATTCACCAGAGGAAGTGGAAATGTTTTGAAAAGAAGTCTACTTTTGCATGTGGCTGCTGTGAAGGGGAACAGACCAGGGGAGAGAAGAGGCCCTGACTCCGACTTAAACAACCATTTGTTGTGGAGCTGACCAGAGAGACAGTGACAAGATGGTCATTTTAGGGAGCGCCACTGAACAGCTTAGTAATTAGACTGCAGGAAATGGGTTGCAGCTCTGGGAATTAACACTGAAAGTAATGGAACAATGCTGCGTCGCTATTAATCATGAAACCACAATATAAACAAAGCCGTTGTGTATCAGTGTGAGGTCTCTCAATTACGTTGTCACAAGTTGTTTAATTTAGCCTCCTGTAACTCAGCGTTTCTCTCAATCTCTTTCTCATAACAGGAGAATACATCAAGACCTGGAGGCCAAGGTATTTTCTCTTGAAGAGTGATGGTACGTTCATTGGCTACAAAGAGCGGCCGCAAGATGTTGACCAGCTGGAAACACCCTTAAATAACTTCTCCGTAGCACGTGAGTGTCTGCTTTGAAGAAACTTTCCCCTCCACCTCTTGGCAGGTTGCGCTCTTGTTTTGTTTGCAGGGTACTGGTTTTTACCTGCATTTTTTGCTCATCTGTTTGTTTTGGTTTTGTATGCCTCCTGCATCATTATAACTTGAAAAAGCACCTCTAATCTAAATCTTATTTTGTCACTTTGAATGAGTAAGCTAAGTTATATTTTCCGCTCAGCAGCATCACTGGGAGTTTCTTAAAGCACCGCTCCAAGGCAAAGCTTGGGGAGTGTAGGATCTCAGTGTTCTGACATTAATGTACTTGAATGACCCAGGACGTGACTTATTCATTTGACTGCGGAGATCACATTATTTTGTTTACATCACATCAACACTAGCCGTGTCTGTTCATCATAAGCACTGTTGATAGCTTCATCTGTGAGATATTTGTATTTTTGTTTTAGTTTTGTCTCAATCAAATGTTAGAAATATCATCATTTACTAGCTTGCAGTTAATTGTGCAGGGGATCTCTTGCTCTGCGGGTACATTGGCTCATTCAGACATCATCCAGAGTTTTAGCCAGGGAGCTGGCTTAAAAGACTCAAGAGGCTGTCTGGGGCCTTTCACTTGAACATTTGTGATAAAGCCCCTCTTGAGCATGTCTACAGATTATCTGAAGTTCAGTGCGGGTCTGAAAGCAGCTTCAGTCATCCCTAAACTCTTTGTTTCTACACTAACAAAAAAAATGCCCAGAGCAGCCGTGCCCACTCTGTCTTCACATCAGACTAAGTTGCTATGATAAGCTGTGCAGATGACTGAATACAACAATTAGACGGCATACTGTTTTGTTTAACAAAACGTTTCCTCCCCGACACTCTTGAGTTATCGTGGTTATTAGCCGCCTCATTTCAAGTATTCATCTGGGCTCTGCTCTGAGCCTCTGTGCCTCCATCAGCAGTGGCTTTGGGTTCTTGTCACCACTGCAGCCCCGCCACAGAGGACGCACATGGCGCGTCAGACGCTGACGGAGCCACTGCAGCTGGATTACATATTCACCCACAATGGAGCCATGTTGGATCTCAGTGGTGGTCCACTTGCCTGTCCTCCATCTATCAGACAGAGGCCATTCTGTGTCACGTTCTGACATATTTGCTGACAACTTTCATTTGGGAACAGATGTTAATGTGAAGGAGGTGCAGATGGAAATCTCTGCTTTCTAAATTCAGCTATTAGACTGCTGTGAGGAATTGTTTCACAAAACTGCTTCCTAGACAATTATTTCTTGAGAAAAGTAAGATGACAAGGGAATGTAGGGTTTTGTTATGTTAATTCAATATGGAAAAGTAAAACTTTGTTTTAAAAAAGTGCCTTAAATCATTTGTAGCTATGCCAGTTTAATTAATATGTATAAAACAAAACTTCAAACTGTGACTTAATATTTAAATATAGTTCTATTTAGACATTGTGTTTAAGCACTTTTGATATTTATTTAACATGACACAGGTTAAATCATGATTAAAAATCCATATTAGCAGATGTTGTGTTTTGAAGATGACACGGTAAGGATCAGAGTTGTTTTCCTCCACCAAAGTGCACCTGTTCTTCTCCAAATTGGCCGACAGTGTCTGTTAGGGTGGCGATAAAGATAAATGGCGATAACTGTGGGTCTCTCTCTCTCTCTCTCTCCCTCTGCTCCCCTGCACACTGGTCTTTCTCCCCCCCTTCCCGGCTGTGGTCAGAGTGCCAGCTGATGAAGACGGAACGGCCCAAGCCCAACACATTTATCATCCGCTGCCTGCAGTGGACCACTGTCATCGAGCGCACCTTTCACGTGGAGACCCCTGAGGAGAGGCAAGCGAGGAGCACACACCTCTCAGCTCACAGAGCAGCGAAGACACAAATCATTTACACTTTCCTGTTGCTACAGAGCAGTTAAGCATTTTATGTGTGGGTTTACATGGACGAACCTACACATTAAATCGTTGTTATGTACTCACACAAGCTCTTCTGACTATTGGCAGGACTCACACACTTCAAATTGCCTTCCTGTTGATAAGAAGACAATTATGTGATTGGGCCGCGAGGGTCTCATGATGGCAAATGGGCTGATGTAATCTTTTTTTCTTCTGCTGCCCGTGTCTCCCTCAGAGAAGAATGGACTAAAGCCATTCAGACAGTGGCTGAGGGTCTACAGAAACAAGAGGAGGAGATGATGGACTCCTCTCCAGACCCCATGGACATGGAGGTCTACCTTACCAAACCTAGACTAAAAGTGGTACGGACCAATCAAGCTTTTCTCTTTGTTTACTATGTTGTCCTCACACTGAAGCTGGATTATTTCTCTGTCACATGTGAAAAATGTAACTGCATTTTTGCATATTTTCATTCAGGGGCAGGGAGGAAAATGTCTCAATTAAATCAGACTTAAATTTTCACACACAGCCGTTGCTGAATTTTCCAGAAAATGTCCGTGCTTCACAACAGCTTGACACATCTTGTGTGTCTTATTTTATTACCATAAATCAGTGGTCCCCAACCTTTTCTGTACCATGGCCCAGTTTAATGTCTGACAATAGTTTCACGGCCCAATCTAAAGGTGTAGCAGATGATAAAAACAAAATAAAGTAATAAGATCGGCATTAAAAACTGTGGTATTTTCTCTTTAATAATAATAACAATAATAATGAACAAATTATGTAAATTATGTGAAAAAAACAAAATAATGGAAATTATTTTTTCTTTCTGTGCGGCCCAGTACCAAATGACCCACGGCCCACAGGTTGGGGATCAATGCCATAAATCACAGGCTCCAACACCTTTATTCCTCCTCTCTCTGACTGTGTCCTTCTCCCCCAGGTTGAGCATGTATCCTCTCTTCCACCCCACTCTGCTTTATTTGCATTTAAACCACCTCAGACCACCAACTACCTTCTCGTTTTCCAACATTATCCGTGGGTGGCTTAGCACCAGATAGCATGTCCACCAGGTTTCACAACCCCCACATGTGTCATGACATAAAGTCGCAAGGCTACTGGATAGGATGTCCTTCGCACAACCATTTTCAACATTCTCCTGAGTGCCAGGGTCAGAGGTTAACTGAGACACAACCACATATAGGCCGAACCATTAGAGGAATGGAAATTGCATGGTGGGTGAAATAGTGCCTTAAACGCTTTTGTGTTGTCAGTCGGATTGTGTGTCCTTGGCTACTTAGAGGATGAAGTTTGGTTATGCTTCTGTTTGTAACAGGATGCCACTTTCTCTCCTCTTGCCTTCCAGACTATGCACGACTTTGAATACCTCAAACTCCTGGGAAAAGGCACTTTTGGCAAAGTTATCCTGGTAAAGGAGAAGGCCACAGGACGCTACTACGCCATGAAGATCCTAAAGAAGGAAGTGATCGTAGCAAAAGTGAGTGGGGGGTGTCAATGGTGCTGCGCCTAAATCTTTAGCTATTGTGGAAGTTGTGCAAACACTGTGGCTTTTTTTCCCAGGATGAAGTGGCACACACTCTCACAGAGAACAGAGTCCTCCAGAATTCAAAGCATCCGTTCTTGACAGTAAGGAGCTCATCCATATACCTAAACCAAACCTTATTCTAACTCACAGAAATCCTCTGTAGCCTCTCCAGTACAAATCAGCATCCTTTAAGAATTTTAAAGGGCATTTTCACCAGGAATGTTGTGAAGAGCCGTTCTTACAAAGGCACTCTGCTACACTGGACGTTCTCTTCTATCTTTTCACCCTTACTCTAAGTCTTAAATAGAAATGCTCCTCCAAAGTGGTGGGTGGAGGACACATAATGCAATGTGCTCAGTGCAGTGAAGTGGCCCAGAGTTTGCAGCACAGCAGTTAAAAGGTCTCAGCACACGTTTTCATATTTCTGTGTTCATTTGATGGTTGTGTTGAATTTCTTGCTAGAAGTGCACAACGATGTGTAATTAGCTGTTGTAGCGATTTGAGCCTCCCCATGCACACATACATGCATTTTTAAAAAGCTGATGTGTCTCAAATCACATGGAATTATTTGGCTAAACCTCTATCAAAATGTAACAGTACCAGATCCAGACCTATCTTTCTGTGTGAACGTGTGTCACTAAGCCAAAGCAATAACGAGGGATATTCGACCGTTCACTGTTGTTGAGATGCGGTGTTCGACCACACACTGAAAGTTATTCATTATTAAGATTTCCTCTCTTCCATGTTCCAGCTAGCAAGTCATCCCAGCCCTTTATACACCTCTGTCCCGAGCGTGACAGTGTTCTTTATTTCCTCCACTGTCCTCTTCACTTTCCTCAGAGATTCTGCCTTGATGTCTGCACTGAGAATGGCGAGCTAGTGTTACTTGTCGCTAGCTAGTGTGTGAATTATGCTGCAAAGCAGGTCGTATTGTTTCAACATTGTCCACCAGAGTTACATAGTGCAGCCCCAGCTTTCCAGGGGGTGCTCTAACAAAGACCCATCTGCCATTCTCCCTATTACACATTTGTGTGCCATCAAACGAAGCTGTGATATCAAGGTGTGAAAACTACCTATAGTGTGGTTTCAAAGGCAGCTTCATCTTGGCTTTGCTGGAAACATCACCGCGTTCCATTTAAAACATTTTTTTTTCTGTCGACAGGGACTGAAATACTCCTTCCAGACACATGACCGCCTGTGCTTTGTCATGGAGTATGCAAATGGTGGCGAGGTAAATCATTTTAAGCATAAACGCATTTGCACATTTATGTACTCTGAAACCAACCCTCTTTCTCTCTTCATTCATCCTCTTAACCTTATTGTCAATCTACCCTGTTTTCTCTGCCTTTAGCTTTTCTTCCACTTGTCAAGAGACCGGGTATTCTCGGAGGAGCGGGCACGGTTTTACGGTGCAGAGATAGTGTCAGCGCTGGACTACCTTCATTCTGAAAGAAATGTGGTCTATCGAGATTTAAAGGTAGAAGGGACTTTCTCTCATCCTCGCTGTCAGCCTCTTTGCTGCCGCAACCCCCAACACACACTCAACTTTGAACAGACATCAAACACACACACACACACACACGCACGCCTCCCTTCATTTCTCCCCTGGCAGGATATAAATAGGGTTTGCCTCCATCCAAAGCAGTTGCAATGGCCAGATCTTATTGATCAGCTTCCCCCAGATTGGTCTCCAGACCTCACTGCAGCTGGAGGGAGGCTCTGTCCGGACAAGTCTAACTGCAGTTAGTCAGAAATAACCACCGGCCCTCTTCAAACAGAACACCAAGCCCTCCCTTTATAGTTTGCATACGGTGTTGTCAGGGGAGAGGTATTTGTGAATGATGTCATGTTACAGTCTGGTGGTTAAACAATATTACTTAACTGATAGAAAATGATGTCAACATCTGCTAAGCATCAGAGAATAAAATAGTTTCTAGGCTACAGCTGCTTCTTTTTCAATATAAATCTCTTTTTATTCTCATATGAAGATGATATTAAAGATGGCTGCTGCAGACTGATAGGGGTATGATTGGGTTTAGGAGGACTATAGGGGGTTATCAGTGTTGCAGTGGCATCTGTGGGCCTCCTACCTCCAGCTGATAAAACTATACCAGCCAGGTCAGCACAGCGCTCGCTCCCTCCCTCTGTCCCTTGGGTTTACGAGGCGGGCTCCCAGCCTGCTTGGGTTCTCCTGAAAATGCCAGGGTAGCAAGAATGGAGGATGTGCTGACTCTGGCTGGGCGCTGCCGGCCACGTGTGAGCTACAGCTGCCAGGTGACTTTAACTGAGAGTGAGGGGGGAGGGAGGGAGCTGATATTAAAAGGCCATGCAGCCTCAAGTCATGACACTGCATGATGCACATCCTTTAAGCCATTAGGCCTTTGCCTGTACTTAATACACATTTTTTAATTTGTAGATGATGTGGGATAAAGTATAAAAGCAGAGAAACTTATCTTTTTACATTTACAGGATGATATCCTCTCACAATACTTTTCTTGTCAATTCCCATTAACCACTGACTTGATAACCATCATTCTTCTTCCTGTTTACTTTAGCTGGAAAACCTCATGCTGGACAAAGATGGACACATAAAGATCACCGACTTTGGCCTGTGTAAGGAGGGAATCAAAGATGGTGCCACCATGAAAACGTTCTGTGGGACGCCAGAGTACCTCGCACCTGAGGTAACCACAGAAGTCTTTCTTTCCCTATGAGAAATAATTCCATGTGAACTGATCAGTGAGTCAAAGGAAACAATGATTTGCCAAACCTAAACCAACAGAATGGGGGCGAGGGGGGTTGTTCATAGTTCACAGTCAGCCAATCAGAGGAGATGCTAAGACCATTTTAAAGCTGTGCAGTTAAACACCCATAGAAACAATTTACAGAAGTCTGTTTGATATATTGGATTTAGTGCATTCTTCATGGACTGAGCACTTTGATATTTAACATTTTTTTTACACAGCGACCTTGTGTAGCATGTAGTGTGTGTTCTTGGACCAAAGTGGATAAGAAGCATGTGGAAGAAAGGGCAGCTGTCCCAGAATGCCTTTCTAATCTCCATCTAAAGTCGAGTTAATGAGTGTGCCGTGTGCCCAGGGCAAGTCAGCCTGCTCTCATGTTTGCTGCATGGGGATGGGTGTGGCGACTCCCTGTTGCGTGCAGGTATGACAAGCGTTGGAGTGGGCCGTGTAACATGATATTTCATTGTGAGAACGGTCCGTGTGTGTGTGGATGTGAGTATTTGAACCAGCCCCTTTGCCTGTTGCCATAAAAATGTTTTCCGGAAGAAGGGTGTCCTTGTTGACACAGTTGCTGCATCGTTGTTTTTAGCCTCCATTTGGAATTTTCTATTTCATAGAGCTGGGGGGGGGGGGCGGGTTGGTTGGCAATGCCTCAAGAAATGTGAGCTTTTGCACCTGAGGGGGTTGAAAAGAGAAGAAATCAAACACTGCTTACAGCTGTTGTGTGGCACCAGGAGAGTCACAGCGGTTGGTTGGCAATGCCTCAAGAAATGTGAGCTTTTGCACCTGAGGGGGTTGAAAAGAGAAGAAATCAAACACTGCTTACAGCTGTTGTGTGGCACCAGGAGAGTCACAGCTCCCACTGCTGTCCAGGGGATGCTTCACCTGACCTGGGCAGAGCTAGACCCATTGTGCGCACACAATCCCACCGCCTCATATCACAAACCTTTTCATCAGTCAGTCATCAGCACCAGGCTAGTAACACTGGCCAAGTATGGGAATATTTATCTCCTCACACCTGGACAAATATAAAAAAGACTTTTATTCTCTGCACTTTTCTAAACCTTTTTTATTTTTAATTCTTGAGTGCTCCACCTGTCCTCCACGCCACAGTGTCTCTTGATGACTTCCGTCCTCCACAGAGGAGCACAGTCGATAGCACCTCCAGCCTCGACAGCAGAGAACAGGGAGACATCAGGGGGCGTTACCATGGCAACAGGGTCGCTGGCGAGCTTCTCTATGGAGTGCGGCCCAGGCTGTGTTACAGGTTGTTCTGCAGTAAACAATGACCTTGTTGTGTGTGCTGCACAGGAATGCTGTAACGTCTGGGAATATTCCACCCAGAGCAGGGGGGAGAGAGAGGGAGAGGGAGGAGAGACCCAATCTGCAAAAAAGGCCAGACCAGTTTCCCTCTGGAGGAAGGAGTGGGACAAATTCCCTTTGTCACATTTATTAAGCAGTTACAAGAAAACCATTATCGGCTGAGGGAATTGGCTTTTAGGGAATATGTTAAAAAAAGGAGGCTGGTTTAATCCAGCCGCTGAAACTGATCTGAATTCACAAGATTGGAAGATTAATGGCCGTCAGTGTGAGCAAGAAAGTGCAGAGTACAGAGTGGAGCTCCAGAGCAGCAGCAGCAAGTGTTTGTGCTTTTATCCTCTCCTCTCTCCACCCCCTGTGGGTGCTCCTTTGGGGCAGTGTAACAGTATTTGGGGCTGGGGCCCAGGCAGACAGGGAGACAGGCAGGGAGGCAAGCAGTCCTGGTTACGTATATGAGGGATGAGCTTGGCTCCTGCGCTCCTGGCAGCTTCACAGCTGTGGCGCTCTTCTACATATATGGGGCAGCTGCGGGCCCAGCTGTCGCACGGTGTGAATCACACGACAGCAGCGCTGGAAATAGAGCCGGCCCAGTAATCCTAGCCCCACACCGGCTTCACGTTACTCCCCCTGCCCTCCCAGTCCTCCTCCTTGATGCTCACCACTCACCGCAGCGCCAGGCCAAGTGCCCACATACACATGCACAGCTGCGTGCACATGCACACACGGTGGTTTTGTACCTTTTACAGACACGTCCATCTGTTTTCCAGGACCCTCTCTCAGCCTGTGCAGCGTTGTGTCCATATCTCATTCTATTAATCCACCCACGTCTTTTTGCCTTAGCGTCTATTTTTAGGTCCAAATTGCTTTGCATCACGCTGCTGGAGGTTTAAGAGAACAGACTGTTCCCTTGTCTTGATTTCACCTTCAACATCCGCCTGGCAAGGTAGAATCCAGTACATGTCCCCGGAGACCTTGGGACAACTCCGCTCAGCAGCACATTAGTCATGCAACAGGTTGCACTGTTCAGTGAGCACAGCACCGGATATAAGAATGGCCAAGAAAAGACCTCCTATGGAAATGACAAACCTAAATATATTTCTGACTGGTTGTGTTCATTGAGCAGTTTGTTTCCAAGACCCCAGTAATGTTTGTTGCCTCACAGTTGCTTATTGAAGTGACGCACACCTCGACTGCTTGTTGATCTGTGTGTGTCTATGAATGTGTGGAGAGGCCTGCGGTGATTAAATATGCAGGGCTCCAGGGGAAACTCTATCCCAGCTCCTAATGTGAGATGTGAGTCAGTGCTGGCTGTAGCTGCCTCCAAAGCCCAGACCAGGGGGGAGAGCAGGTGAGTCTGGGCTGGGGCGCTTTAGGGTTTGAGTGTTTACCCTAAAGAGCTGCTGTCTGCACAATGTTATGCTGCCCAAACACAAGTTTGAATCATATCAGATTTTTCTTCAGCTCATTTTCTTTTAGATGTTACGACACAAATTTGTGTCACGTTTGGGGTTCTCACAAGTGACGCTGTCTGCTCACAGCAAGAAGGTCCCTGGTTTAAATTCTGGTTCAGCCTGTACATGACATGAAGATTGGTGTTTGTTAGACCTTTGATGCGCTAGCGACTTGTCCATGGTGTCCTCGCCACTTGCCTAATGTCAGTTGGGATTAGCATAAACTGTGTTATAGATTGGAAGAAGGGATGTATATCATACTTAATATAATTTTATTCGCCCTAAACAAAAAGTTATAGCTCCAGAGGAACCCAACTGCTGCACTGAATTAACTTTCACCCCCTTCCTCTTCCCCTAGGTGCTAGAAGACAACGACTACGGCCGTGCTGTGGACTGGTGGGGTCTGGGTGTGGTGATGTATGAGATGATGTGCGGCAGGCTGCCTTTCTACAACCAGGACCACGAGAAGCTGTTCGAGCTCATCCTCATGGAAGACATCCGCTTCCCACGGACGCTTGGACCTGAAGCGCGCTCGCTGCTGTCTGGCCTTCTCAAGAAAGACCCAATGCAGAGGTGAGGAACATCTCCCGTCCTAAAGCCAATCACAAACCTGAGAGTTGGTGCAGGGATTAAACCGACTCCTCCTTTTGTACGTGTCCTCCAGGTTAGGTGGAGGGCCTGACGATGCCAAGGAAATCATGCAGCACAAGTTCTTCGAGGGAATTGAATGGCAGGACGTTTATGAGAAGAAGGTTAGTTTCTCACTCATCTTGTGATGTTAGACTTCAAACTCAGATGGCTTCCGTCCCTCAGGGGATCAATAAAGTTACGTCACTCGGAGAGCCACAGCCCAGAGGCGCTACCGATTATCATCAGACCGACAACTGTTGCCAAACTGAGGGGCTGCGCAGATGTGCTGATATGTTTGTCTTGTCCCTTCTCCAACAGCTGGTCCCGCCATTTAAGCCCCAAGTTACCTCGGAAACAGACACGCGATATTTTGACGAGGAGTTCACGGCACAGACCATCACTATCACACCACCCGGACAAGGTAGAACCAAACTGCACACACTCAGGCACACAGAATATCCAACCATCAGATGATGCTTCATAGCGGCGTCTTTGAATGTGACAGGAAAGCTGATAAACAGACTGAAGATGAATTACCACCAAAATTGTTTGACAAATGACACCTCCTCCTCCTGAGGCTTTATTAAAAATGAGAGATCACACTTTCATTTCACTCAAACAGAACACAGACTTTATTTTTGTTCCTGAACCCCTGATCCTTGAAAAATTGCTTGCTCAGTTTAGTGTCACTAAATTAGATCATAGTTATTTGGAGACCCCAAATTATGTCCTTTAATTTCAATTTTACATGAAAATGTCAGGTGTCAGGTGCATGAGAGAAACAATTTGAACTCAGAAAGTTTGGGTTTCCCCCTCTGAACAAAAATAAAACAATGTTCCTCTCAATACTCTCATCATGTGATTAAAGAAACCATTCTACAGGGTCATGTAACTCCCCTGAGAGCAGCCTGCCCCCTACTGGAGGGCCAGCGCCACAACCCTCACAATGTCACCAAATGCATGTAACAGCCACCATGGGGAATATATGGTTATAAAGGAAGCAATAAGATAGTTAAATATATCAAACTGACTGACTGACTGTTTCATTCTTAGCTAATGTGGTCTATGAATAAAGTGTTTCAAGAATCTGTGTAAAAGGCTGTTACTGTAGTTTCTAAACGATAAACAGTTTATTGCGTCAAACATTGCATCTCCAGGCTCTAGAATTAACTAAATTAACAAGCACTTTAATTCAGATTAATACATACTGTCACATCAACATGTGTGTTATCTCAATTCTCTCTACATATTGACAGGAATTTAACAGACCAGAGTTAGTGTGCTTCAACTGTCTAACAAGACAGAAATGACACCTAGGACCATCTAGTAATAATATTCTTTATAATTACAGTAGCCATTATTGAATCTTACATCAATAATTGTGTGTGAGTATCTTTTGGAGAAAGTCTTGAGTCAGCTGCACCAGCAGAACACAAGTTAATGAAATGCAGTACATTAATATAGATACACAGGGGAGAGAGGGGGGACTATACAAAAAAAATCAATTGAGAAGTAGGTTATGAAAACATTTCTGTACAATCCATTTATACAAAACACCTGAAAATCAATAAAGAACTCATTTTCAATCCTTGAATACATTAATATATTTATAAGGGAGAGATAACAAGCTGTAAGTTTAGAGGAGAAGTAGACACATGCTCTATATTGTCATGTCAGCTGCCCTTAGGTTCTACTAACTGCTTTTCCCATCTGTCCCAAGCAGATGACAGTATGGAGTCTTTCGACAGTGAGCAGAGACCCCACTTCCCCCAGTTCTCCTACTCTGCCAGCGGGACGGCCTGAACAACTCTCAAGGCATTTCTCTGGTCTCACCGTCGCCCAATCCCCCCATCCTGACCCAACAACCCGCCCGACTGCACTCTCGAAAAAACACCGGTGGCTCACAAAACACAGCCCGGCCCACCCAGCGTTGTCCACAGATGCCATCGTTGGAGGCAACACTTCCAGTCTGAAAGTTGTGCTATTTACATAGGAGGAGATAAACCCATTGTTACTCCTCTGAAGACCAATACCAGAGAGAGAGTGAGTTAACACTATCCTGTATTTCCTGCTTGTTATGTTGTATACTGAGCAGGCATCCACACTCCATAATGACATGGCAAATGATATAGTCATTGTGCACAGATTAGGCCACTGCTGTTCATTCTTGAGAAGGGCCGTTTAATATCGAACATCCTGAACAGTTTTAAAAAGGCATCCTGTAGTCCAAAAAATGATGTGAGCAGAGGGCTTGTGGGTGAATGGGTAATTTCCTCTTTACGACTTGACCAATTCAAACACCCTTGAAGCAGACCAAGACATTTCTGGATCCTAACGTGAATGTACCGTATCAAAAATAAAGTCAACCTTTCTGCAGACTTGCATGTTTAATTCTCCTCAAGAGAGGAGAGGATTTTCTGTTCTTTTTTTAAAAAACTTTTCTACTTATCCGATGCAAAACTCTTCCCCCAGTCAGTTGGTCTGTTGTCGTGTCATCGTGCTGCACCCCGGTGGGTCTGATCAATCAATTGTGCAATACAGTCTGATGTGAGGAGCGACAGACGCAGAGAATGCAGAGTGATTAATCATTAAGGTAGAAAGCCAGCCTGCAACGGACGCCTGTTGTTACCTGTTCAAACATCAGAGTCCCTGAGAGACACACCTCCCCCTTCATAGTTTCCTGGTCAGCATAACAAATATCTCCTCCCATTTCCCTGTATAAAGTGCTTATAGTTCCTGATGCCTTTATATACGGACGTTCTGCTGCAGACGGGCCGACACGCTCAGAAACTCTTCTCCTCTGGGTTTCTCCATGTACAGAACAGTATTGGGTGTTTTTATTTTTATTCTCCACCACCCAGTGCAATCGCTGCAGCCTCAGTGAGGTCACTTAAAAAATACACTTCTTTAGGAAAACTGTGCAAACAAACTGGGCTTTACGGTGGTAAAAACACACACACACTCAGTCATCTTCTTGAGTTGCTTCTTTTTGGGGGGGATCGCCACCCCCTTCATGAGCTTCTGAGTTTATTTATATGAGACCAGCGTCAACTAAAATGAGTTTTACTGTGCCAATGATATGCACTTTGCTGCCCTAAAATGATTGTATTTGGACTTTTTATTTGTGCTTTATGGTTGGTAAAGACTAAATTAGCTTCTTTTATAATGTAAATTCAAATGTGGATAAAAACAAATAAAACTTGTTTGCTGAAATGATTCTCCCCTTTTTACAGACGGCCGAGGCTAAACTGAGACTCATGGGAACTGAAACTTTTTAAATTTTTATTATTATTATTATTATTATTATTATTTCAAAGTGTACTAGGAGGTTTCCAGAAGTGCTTCAGTGTTTTTTACGATGACAGATAATCATTTTACAAAAGTGCATCATACGTTATTGAATGTAATGGTTTTTACTATTTTTGTGTTCACTTTCAATCATTTTGCAAACTTCCTGTTCATTTTTTTTTCTCCAATCTGATTGTTACTTATTCCTATGCACACTCACCCTTTGCTGCCACCTTCTGAAGATAGGGAAATGCATTTTATACTTTTTATTTCCCCCCTTTTTTTTGTACTTGCCTTCCCGTTTTTCCTGAGACTGAGGACACCAGCTTTAGTAAAACAAATAATATAAACTTTGTACACTGTTTTTACTTGTCTCTTTCAAATTGATGAAATAAAAAGGTCTTAACAATACACTGTGTATACTCATATTTTACACGATTTACAAGTATTATCTATACCACTTAGCCTTGAGGGTGGAGCCAATTCATGTTTTTTGTTTATACAGAGATATACAGAGATAGCAAGGAGTATTGAAATAGCAATATCCATTATTTGTGAAGCCATGTAATATTTTTCATACAAACAATTATATTACACTTCCTCTTTTGTCTTACCTTGTTCACGTCACACTTTAATAGAATTTCGTTGATTTACTTTGCCTCACAGATGAACTGGTTAGAATTTGGACTCCTCAAGAGAATCCTCTCATAGCAGGTGCACATGCTCATTTAGACTCGTGGATTAACTGATCCTATTTGGGAGGTCAAAGGTCAAGGTAAGAGTCGCCTCATAAACCATGTTTACTGGCTTCTTCATAATAAAATCTCAAGTCTGCCCTCTGGGAATTTTTGTTCATTTTGTTTTTTCTTTGTCTTTTCATTGTATTTGAGCTTAAGCAACAACTTTGCAATATACTCTGTAGCCTGTACACTTCCTATCTGCTGCTAATCTAAGCATCAACGTTGTTTATCTAAACCAGACTGTGATCACACCCTGCAGACAAAACATTGCTAAGCGTGTGTAAGATGTGTTCCAGCACTCAGACGCTCTGACTGTGTCTTGGCCCTGTTCTCTGCCTCTGCAGGACTGCTCAGGTCCACGTCTGGGGCCCCACAGCTGGTCTGAGACGGGAAGAAATGTTTCCCTCGGGCCCTCGGGCAGATGGTACGGTCTCTGGAGCAGATGTTGACAGCCAGGGCTCACAGTCTGTCATTGGGCAAGCTGCATTGCACAGCGCCACACAGTGGGACCAAGGTTTTTGGCTCACCTGACAACCATCCCTCACCTGACTCCAGCTGCACTGGCCAACACTCACCACAGAGCTGGGGCTGCAGATCTGCCACCGGCCTCCCGTGGGTGATGTAGTGTTGTGCTGCGTTGAGAAAGTGTCACTCACAAGCAGCCTGCAAGCCAGAGCACTTTTTCTTTTTTGCACTAGGCGCAAAAAATATTTCCTTTTACAGTGTTACATCAAAAATGAGAATGTAAAGAAATCACAATCACAAAGCAAAATGATGTTTCCAGCCATATGAGAAAGAATATATATGATGTAAATGAGTGCAATTCAAAATAAGTAGCATGTCACTTCTGTTTCACTCCTTCATTGCTATGTGATACTCTTATCTATCCTGTCATCTTGTTTATTTTTACCTTCAACTATAGAGAATTATTCATCTCTGCTGTCACAGATGTCAGAATTGCATGATGTAAGCAGAGCTCAATCGATCCTCGCTCACTGGGAGAAAAAAATGCATTTAAATGTCATGAAACGTAGGAGAAATGAAAGGCAGAGGAGGAACAGACGGGGCAGAGAACAAATTATCTTTTTCACATCATTGTCTTAAAGAGATATGTGCCTTTCATAAGTATTTTAAAACATTGCTAATTTTTATGGGGTTTCCAGGAGGAAGCTGGTGTCATGAGACATTTCATATTATATTTATATTACTTGTATTCCTTATTATATTATATACTGTATTTCTGTTCCTTCATTTATTTAAATTTCACCTTAATACTGAAATGTTAAAGAGTGATTGATGTGATGTGTGAAGGGATGATGGGGTCGATGTGAACCTAATTTAAAACACACTGTGGCTGAATTGAAACGTTCTTCACTTTGAAAATTGGAACTTGGTGGAGATGAACGTAGGAAATCAAAACCAGAGCGCCATCCAGTGGTTATCGCGCTTGTGGGAAAAATATTTCCGTTGAACTGTCACATCTTATGTATAATGAATTTCAGACTCGGTCTAAACAATGTCAGATTGTGTGTACGTACACAATACAGGTTTAATTAGAATGCATTTGATAGATTAAACTTTAGAGTGAAATACGACTACAGTCCAAGATCGTTTCTAGAGGAGATGAACCACTAGATAGAAAACTCCAGCCAGGTTCAATCCTTTAATGTCATATATTTATTGTATAATTGTCTAGTTTTCCGCTTATAGCTCTCTCTCTCTCTCTCTCTCTCTGTGTGTGTGTGTGTGTGTGTGTGTCTTTGTCGTCAGCGAATGATTGCATTTAACACGTTTTTTCCCCATGATTACTTTTTTAACATTCATCCCTGTACTGTGTGTGTGTGTGTATGCCTGTCTTCAGTTTGGTTTGTGTGGCCTTTGCTCAACAACATGGGTGATCATCAGTGACGCCTCCCTGTTTCCACTCTGTCTCTGCAGCTGGAAATAACTCCTCATTCATTTTTATTAACCCAGGGGGAAACCAGTCAGAGTGAGACCTCTCGCGTCCCCTCCCTACTCTGCCACCTCTGTGAGCGGACTGACAGGACTTGTCGAAGTGACGTCACCGTGTCCGGGAGGAGGAGACGGCGGAGTTTCGCTCGTTTGACAGAAGAAGAAGAATCGGCAGCAGCAGCAGCAGCAGCAGAAGAAGAACAAGAGGAGGATGACGATGAGGAAGGTGTGACACAGTCTGTGGGTGTGCCCGACCTTTACCTGCGCGGTGTTTCACCTGGAGCCGTCCGTCGCGACTCTACCTGCCGCTCGTCGAGTGTCCTCCTCCGCCGTGACGACGTGAAACTGTGGCTTCGGTCCGGAGCCGAGCGGAGCTGGAGCTGAAGGTGCGTCTCTGCTTTGTGTTCGTTCAGGCGACACTGGCACCGACGGTCCGAGCCAAGCTGCTGCTGCATTCACGTGGCGGGACCATTGACTGTATGTAAAGAGACGGAGCTTTTAGTCCGAGGGACGACGAGTGTCTGTTTCAGCCGCTCTGGCTCCGGAGGTAATGTTTGGGCGGCCAAGGTTACAGGAAGTCCGAACCTGTGGAAGTTGTAATTGTTCGCTCGCAACAGGTTTTCTCTTCCAAGCTAACGAGTCAAACCCAGGATTTATAAAGAGTCCTGTCTCCTCTGGTTAGCTAGCGTTGTAATGTCTGCTCCTCTCTATTGACTAAACCTGTCTGCCTCTACCGTGGCTGACTCACCATCACAAGCAGCAAATATGTCCACAGGAGGCTGTTCAATAGAGAGGTAAACCTGTTTATCCAACTGCTAACCAGGTTTACCTCCCTATCTAATCCCAGCATCGTAGAACGGAACAGGAGACAGGTGTTGGATTATAGTCACTAAAACAATATCAGTAATCATCACAATATAACTTGACGTCCATCAATATGGTGCTTATGCATTGTGTAAACACAGTGAGGACATGTAACACATACTTGATCTGGTGTCCTGAATGTGTTGCAGTTATTTGCTCTGTTTGTATACAACAGTTTTAATCAACCAGTCTATCACAATAGATTTATATAGCCCATATTCCTAAATCACATTTTGCCCCAAAGAATTTAACAAGATGGGACACCCTTGCACTTATTCTCAATGAAATAAACTAGGAAATAAAAGTGGTGAGGGATCCAATAGAACAAAACCACATCATTCACTAAGCAGCAAACGCCAAAGGAGCAAAACATTCTCTTTTCGATATTTGTTCATGTTCAGCATCTTTGATTAAGTCTCTTCAGTCCTCTTTCATTTAGTTTTTTAAATCTGGCATCCCATGTGCAGGACGGTGCTGGCCACCACACTAGCCTTTTTAAAATGTGTCTAATTATTACCAATATCTTTCCCAGGATGCTAAGAAGATCCTGACTCGTGGCCCCAACATGAGTGTGACGTCATGGTTCCTGGTCAGCAGCTCCGGCACACGCCACCGGTTGCCGCGAGAGATGATCTTTGTCGGCCGGGATGACTGCGAGCTCATGCTGCAGGTTTGTGTGAATCTGTACCTTTTAAGGTAGAGCGTGTCGGAAGAGCGTGCGCTCACCGTTGTGACGCTGTTGTGTGAAACTGGCTTCACACTGTCCTCACTGGTATCTGACAGGACAGCTCGTCACTTAAACATGTGGAACACCAGCGGGAGGCGCACGGCATTCCTCGGGTGCGTGCAATTCTCAGTGTGTAACCTGGTGACGGTTCCTCCACACAAAGTTGCTCCTGACAGCAGGGACTTAAAACATAGCCAAGGCATTCTTGCTCTCATGTTTTGTTTTCCATGCTTTGTTGGTTCTAGGCACAATTTCTTTGTGGTATTTGTATCACACACGCGCCCTCCCATTTTCTCCCCATGCTGCATCTAGGCCGGTGAAAGAGGAATGTTGCCTCAGAAGCGGTTGTTTATGCTCTCCTCATGCTCAGAAAAGCTCTGCCAACCACAGTGGTCGGTGAGATTGAAAAGTAGTTCACATTTAGGCGTCGCCGGATTCAGGAAAAATAAACCTCAGATGGTTCCAGACTGAAATGATGCAGAATTTCTGTTGCTCTGCTCAAATGCTCAGGACAACTTCCTGACTTGGCATACGATTAGGTTTTGATTCAAAGTAGTCTTTAACCCCTTGTAAGATTCTCTCTGGTTTGTAGCCCTGTGCATGTCTGTCCTCTCAAACCACAGCTTCATGTCTGTAACAAGAGAATCCTGTTTTGCTTGAAAAGCAGAGATTATAAGTCGTGTAAGTCGAGTCATATCAAATGGCATAGCTGTGGGCCTCAACTCTTAAATGTTTGAACTTTCCACAGCAACCAGGGCCTGATCTGTGTCTTTATCTCCATGACTAATATCTATTCTTCAGTTCAGTGGTGTTTTTATTGTTTCCCAGTACCAGAGCAAACAAAAAGCAACTGAAGTCTGACGATGAAGGCATGTGGAATTCTAAAAACCTGTCACTCAGTTTACCTAATCAGTGTAGTAAACTGATAAATCCGTAACTTCAGGCAGGGCAATACTGTCAAGAAGTTATCTGGGAGTCCACTGACTGACCCAGCCACTGCTCCAATCACTAAAACATAGCTGAAGACCTACAGTACTTCAGTCCACTGCCAGGCAATGTGAGTTTGATCTGTATTTGCAGTATTTCACTTATTTCCTCACTTATTTAATATACTTGTTGGATTTCTTTTGTATTTTCTTCTGGTTCTCAGCTATAAATACATTTTTGTATTATTTTTAATTCAACTAACATAAACCTTGGCCTGCTAACTAACTATGTGTACGGACAGTGGTAATTTAGCGAATGGGTTTGCAGGTCACCTTCATGCTTTGTGTTTGTTTTGTGTGACAAGGACACACTAATGAGCAGAGGAGAGAGGGTGAGTCAGTCTGAATCACTTGCTCAGTTTAACTGATGAAAATTGGAAGTCAGCGTGTTTTTCTTTTTTACAACTTCATGTCTTTGTCCTTATTCAGTGTGATGCTGTAAGAATGACAAAGATGTTTTTTTGTTGACTAAACTACTGATTATTGAATAAACATGTAAGCCAACACAAAGACATCACAGTGTCCTAGAATCTTAGGCAATGTCTTAAAATCCAGAGATCTCAAACAAAGTAGTCACCTTGTACACTGGAGGAACAGACAGTGCTGGATGTTTTGCCTTGAAACATTACTTTAAACAAAGAGAAGCCAATTCATTTTCCGTCCATCCGCCAACAGTTGAATTGGGTGACTGTTCCAACTGTAATGACGTTTACTTTCCTCCTGTCTCTCAGTCTCGCAGTGTGGACAAGCAGCACGCTGTGATCAACTATGACACGAACACAGATGAGCACATGGTGAAGGACCTGGGCAGTTTGAACGGGGTGAGTGAGTCCAAGCTCCAGTGTCAGGCATCCTGCCTCAGAACACCGTGATAAAAGCCCCTGAGCTCCCTAAAGGGCTCCAGTCTTTGTGCCAAAGACAAGAACGGTTGGTCAAACACTGGAGGTCAGGAGACTGGATTTTCCTGCCAGCCTGGATCCTCTTTTCTCTCTCCTTCTCCCGCACATAGTTCCTGTTTCATGCTGTAGCCCCCATCCCTCCCTTCACCCCCCTGTTGCCACCTCATTGCACCATTATCCCAGTGAAATCCAGAGTTGAGCAGTGGGAGAAACCGTGCATTGTTCCATGTTTCTTTTGGCCTCAGTCACCGCAGCCAAATTAATCAGAGCAGAACAGTGCACGGACCTGTAACTGAAACATGGCTGTGTTTTTTTCTTCCCAATTATCTTCATCTAATCTGGGAACACAAAGTCTGTTCTTCAGACTCTCAGCTCTGTCTTTCTTGATGTTCACAGATCTGAAGATAAAACCTGATCACTAAACTAAGCACTGTTGCATGTTTATTTACACCTGACTATTAAGCATTCTACAACAGCTGAGGGAGCCATTACATGAGAACCTAATCTCATCAGAGATTTAATGTGTTGGTGGCTTAACTTTCAATGGGGATAGGGCCAAATGCAAAGCACCTTATAGCACAGTACACGAGTGTGTACCACAAGGAATTAAGAGAGCCTGTCACCTGTGAGTCAACACGTTTACTCCATTAACCAACAGTGAAAGTTATCTTGGCTTTATGTTATTCGTCTTTATCTTGCAGACGTTCGTGAATGACCTCAGAATCCCAGACCAGACGTACATCACCCTGAAGCTCTCGGATGTGATTCGATTTGGTTATGATATCCTTTACATTATGTTGCTCATGTACATTCAGTCAAATTTTGGTTTAACTATGAAATTGTAAAAACAGAGTTCTGCTCTCTGGTTGAATCAGTTAAAGTTGGTGATTAGCAGCCCTCACTGAAATGAACCAGTGGTCAGCAGCTGTTTCACCCACAAATGTTTTGCATTGTTTTCTCCCCTCTGTGGTCTTTCACTCCGTTGGCATGTTAATCCCCTGTGGGTTTTCAGTCAGGGGTTTTAGATTATAGTCCATTGTGAACAGAAAATCTCCTGCACCCTTGACCCCTGAAAGCAGAAAATGAATGGTGAAATGTGGGTTGGATAACAGGGGGAGAGTTGTTCAGATTGTTTTCAGGAATAAGGATGATTGTCCTCAGGATAGTTTGTGATCAAAAGTGAACACACCAATGTGATGCTGAAAATATGGTGTTCTTTAACTCATCCTGCACATGCTCATGTATATATCCTGGAGCGGAGTCAACACAAGGTCCCAGAGGAAGCTCTTAAAGTAAGTAACACTGTCAGTCTTTCCTAGTCCAGGCTGGCAGGGCCACACTGCCTTTTAGGAGGAACACTTTCCCTGTTTCACTTGTGTGTCCTCTTCCTCTGCTCCTTCTTCCATGTGTGTTTGATTATAAAGTGTGTTTAAACACCAGATTTATATATAGATGAATACTTCTTGAATCCCTATGTTGCTGCCAAAATCTTTACTTTTTGCATATTCAAAATAAAAACGTATCATATATGGGATTACAGCTTGAGTAATCAGCATGTCTTTTTTACTGCAGCTCACTGAGAGGTGTCTGCTGAACCGTCTTCCTTGTGCTGTGTATTGTGTCTGAAGGCAGTTATGTCCGTAGTGATTGTTGTCAGGGGGTCCCTCACTTCCTGCTTCCCTCCTGTGTCTGTGTGCAGCATGAGAAGTACACCAGCCAGTTGCAGATCGGTGTAAAAGACCTGGAGACCAAGACGAAAGACAAACCGCAGCTCCAGTCTTCAGAGAAGAGCAAACACTCTCTTTTCAATGTCAAATTGCAGGACAAGGCTGAGCGAAGAGCCCACTCACTCACAGGTAAACGGCCTCCATTCACACACAGACTCAATTATAGCCAAAAGGCAGGTTTTAAGCATTTACAATCACATGAATTGTTCTTGCTGCTTCAGAGGAACTCATTTAACCTAAGTGGATTTGAATTTCCTGTTCACGCACACCGGGAAGAGGAAGTCTTTGTCCCTCCATGTCCTGGATGACTTTGGCTACAGATCTCTTGATGAGGCTTCTGAAGCTTCTTTTATTAGAGCTTCCCTGGTGTGAGGTTAAGATGCCACGTGAACCTATGGAGTCAGTAAAGAAATAGATGTTGAAATCCCAGAGTTGGCAGGATGGATACACATGACTAAGGGCTTGCCAGACAGGCTGAGGGGTCAGGAGTTAAGGACAGTCTTATCTCTATCAGCCATTGCTGACATGAGGTGGGGTGCCACCGACACTGGTCCTCCACGTGTTAGAATCAGAAAGGTGTGTGTGTGTGTGTGGGGTGGGGGGGGTTCGGTGCCAAGTTGGCACTTCTGTCCTTGTAGGCTGTGGTGGATTTATTGCTGTTTCCAGTTCTTTCACACTCTTTCTGTGCTGATCTGTCCTGAGTAAATCCTGTTTCACAGTTTAGAGAAACAGTTGGAGAATTGTTATGCTCAGAGAATCACTTTGTGAATGAAGCTTATTCACAGTTCTCATTCCAGCTGTTGGTTTAGCTATTCTCGTGTTTTCTTCTGCACGCCCTTGTGATCTCAGAGGGAAAACCTCAACTAGTGCTTAAAATAGGACATTTATTTTATTAGGCATGGGCTGCTTTACAAAATGTGTCTTTGTGCTGTTGAAATCATTTGTTGAGCCTTGGTTTAGTAAAGTGTGTTGTATCTCTTGCACCTTAGAGCTAAACCACAGTGATCCAGTAAACCTGCGACCCCAAACTCTTGCATGACTGCAGCCCTGCCGCGCTTTGTTGTGACCCAGTCCACATGTGAGATGACAAACTACCCGCATGATAAATGTACAGTGTCAACAAGATAACACAGTTTTCATAGTATGTGAGAAAAGATAAAACCCAACTCAGTTTGTACACTCACAGTAAGTGGGGTGTGTTGATTGTTTTCGCAGATAGCTAAAAACAGACCCTGTCCATCACAAGAGCAGCCTTTGCTCTCTTTACAACTTCATATCTCTTTGGACGTCATATAGTGATTATAGTTCTGAATATTCTGGACTAGATATATTATGTTATTCATGTACACTTTCAATGGCCCAAATGCTCGATGCTCACATTATGGCCTACTGTACCTTCATACTGTCATGTTTCTGACACTCGTGTTTTCCTAAGCTAAAGGCAGACGATTGGGTAAAGGGAAAGGAATTAGTAGCGTGTCCTGCTGCTTGCCCCCGTCACTCTGTTGATGTCTTATTGTGTGTGTCCACGGCAACAGTAGTGAAGTGCTGCTGATGCTTAGGATTGTGGAGCGTCCACATTAAACCCCACAGAGGTTCTTTCACTGAGCTATTAGCAAACCAGCAGCCAGACACCACTTCAGAAAATGATTATGGAAATGAGCCTTCATTACCCAGGCTGCACGTGCACAGGATGTAGAGTATACACCAGGGTCAGTGTGTGCGAACTATGAGTGTCACTGTCATCAAAAGCCCCGGTTGAGGTTCACTGATTGTCCCACTGTCTGTTTTGTATTTTTTTTTCTTTGAAGATTAGGATTAGCTTCATCCTGATCCACACAAGGAGGATTATGTTTTGGTGGTTTGCGTGATATAGTTGGTATTACAGTGTGTCCCTCACTACTCTCTTTGTGTCATGGGAATGTGTGGGAATTGAACAGTGTAAATCAAGACTTTCCTTTTGAACTTCCCTGTTATGCTTTCCCAGGATGAGGCCTAAGCAATCGTTTATCATGTGACTCACATGTATTTCATACTGAAATCGGAGTAGTATATCCAGTTCCTCTTTCCCTTCATCCCTCTGGATAATGTTTATTTGTTTATGTGTTTGTCTAGCTACCACCGATTCGCCGATATCCAAGCCTACTCCTCTGTATGGCCAGCCATCATGGTGGGGGGAGGATGAAGACCCTGCAAACAAAAAGCAAAGCAGAAGTGGAAAATTGCCAGAACAGGGCTCACCAGGTCAGAGAATTAATCTTGTATATTAACTGTAATGTGCATGAGCCCCTGACTTAATGATGATAAAGGGTTTCAACCTTTAAATCAAAACTTGGGCTACATAGTTATTTTTCTGTAATTATTTGGGATATTCCCATGTCTATGAATTAGATTCTAATTTGTAGTGACATGTTTTTCTATGGCACTGCAATCCGCTGCCCTTTGTGGGTCACTGAGAGATGGATGGTGTTAAGCCCAAGGCAGGTTTCTGGCTGCCAGTTGTGGACGGTTAGCCAGGCCAGACCATGCCAGGGCAGTGCCTGTCTGCCTTGTGATGGATTATGACCCTTTAAGCTGCTGTGTGTGAGTGTGCGTGCATGTGTGCGTGTTTGTTTCATGTTGCCCTGGTTGATACAGATTATTCCTGCTCAGCTTCTCTCCAGCTCATTAAGTGATATTTGGCCGCACAGACCAACTGGCTGATTTGCAGCAGCTTGATACTTTGTCTTATTTGTAGCTTCTAGTTTCAGTGAGTGTGTGACAATAGCATCCAAATCAAAATTTAAGCATTTCTGTTTGTGATGATCTAAGGATTTCCCCTGGAGCTATAAATATTGGCCTTGACAGTATCTCAAAAACAACTAGAATTGATTGTTATGAGTCTGTTTGTGTTTCTTTTCAACAGATCATGGTAAAGATGGCTATAAATATGAGGTCAACGGTTCCTTGTCCGAGAGTCATGCTAAGTCCATCTTCTCCTACCGCCGGGAGCCCAGCTACTTTGAGATCCCCACAAAGGAATTCCAGCAGCGTCCTGGCAAAAAACCTGAGTCGCAAGTGCATGAGGTTCCCACAAAGGACACCCCCGATCCCACCCAGTGTGTCCCCTCCACTCCCACACCTCCCGTGGTCCAGAGCCATGCTTCCTTCACCATCGAGTTCGATGAATGCACGCCAGGTAAAATGAAGATCAAGGATCATGTGACCAAGTTTTCTTTCCGCCAGCAGAGAAAGCTGCCCTCTACGGAGGTTGCTTCCACACCCACTGAGGTTGTGTCAGTAGAAAGCAAAGTTGCTGATTGGCTGGTCCAAAGCAATGCTAGCATGATGAGGAGGAGGTCACAGGCTGAGGACATGTACAGCACAATCAGTGACCCGTCGTTTCTGAGGAACAACAAGGGTGAGTCCCTTATACAGGCTGCATCCTTATTACTGTTTTAATTTTATACAGGCCTTTTGAGATTTCCATCCACATGACTGTTTTTGCTCTGTATCAGTAAAAATCCTCATCCATACAAATACGCTTGAAAACATAGATCACTTGTCCATGCTGGTGTCCTCTGGAAGCAAATTGTCTACTCTTACTTACTGTAGCAAATACTTACAAAGAAGAAACAGTAATGGTGAAAGGTAAGAAAAGAGATTCATTATTTTTGGACCAATGACGAGGTGGCACTGTGACTGACCGCAAGCATTTGCAATGTTATGCAAAGTAGTAAAAACCAAATCAAGAAGCCAGCGCAGGTGCCCACATCATTGTTTCCAAACATCTCTTTTTCTCTCCAGCCATACAGCAATGCAGCTCTGGAGTTTTTAAACTCAAACAGGGCCAGCAGTGTTTCCTAACTTCTTTGTTTTAGGCTTTAGGCTTAAAATCTCAAGTAGTGTGGATGGTAGGCATACATGTAGCAAAGTAGTGATGTGTTTAAAAACTAAGACATATGAGTATGGGTGTAGTTTGTGTTTTTGTTGGTCAGCACCTGCTGCAGTTTCTTAAAAGGTCAACTGACTTGTTGTCTTTCCATCATCAGCAAACCACCGTGAAGATGGCGCCCACAGTGATTCAGGAGATCCTGTACTCAATGGGGATGATTTTCTCCAATCCCAGAGAAGCCCAACCCCACAACAGCTCACCACCCCTGACTCCGAGGAGCCTTTGTCCTCCTCTCCTCCAGAGTCTCAGTCCCTCTCCAGTCTCGACAAGACTGAGCCACACCAAGCTTATGTTATTGAATTCTTGGACGAGAACAAAAGAAAAAAACGCTCCCAGTCCTTCACCAATAACTCCTCCCCGCCTGAGCCCTCAGGCTTCAGGGTGCAGCATGAGAAGGGAAGGAAGAGCTCAAGCCCATCAGTGGAGAGACGCGTCTCCACCACCCCACCAACTCAACGATACACTATCCCCCTGAAGGGCTGCGATTCCACAAGTCCCCATAGAGCCGGCTCATTACGAAGGGAGAAGACCGAAGACCGAATCAGCACCAACTTTTCCTCCCGCTCTTCACCTTCTGTCTCTGCAAAGCCCTTTAGCAGTGTGGGCCGGAGATCCAAACTTGCCCAGGAATTTACAGCTGAATTGCACAAACAGGCAAAACCGGCCCTTTCTTCCAGCTGGGAGAAAAATAAGTCTAGTTCTCCAGCAGCAAAAATAGCAGATGTTGTAAAACCACAGGCCAGTCCCCCTCCACTCAATCCTCCCCACCAGCCACAGACATCCTCACCTATACACAAGCCTATTCCCCTCAAGGTCCCCGTGATGCCCCTAGCGTCTCACCATGTGGAAGTCAAGAGCCCCCTCCTCAGCCCCAGAGCAGAAGAAGACGACTGTCTGAGCGATGCAGGAACTTACACTATTGAAGCAGATAACCAAGATAAAGAGCTGGAAGAGGCACGGAGCAAGATTGACCAGGTGAGTCTCTAAAGCTAAGTTAATGTGGCTATAAACATTGCACCCTGTTCCTCAAATGTAATAAAAGCTGGTATTACAATTCACCAATGTCTCATGGAGAGAGTCCCACTCAGTGTGAGACAGATATTGACGCTCCATTTTTCTCCGTTCGTACACTTATCCACTTGCAATGCTTTGTTCCTGACAGGTGTTTGGTGTTGTTGAGAGCCCAGAACGAACCAACCAGAATGAAGCAGAAACATCATCAGCATTTAGGCCTGTTATTGGGCAGGGCAGAGAGCAGCTTAGTCTGAGTGGCAGTGGGCAGGTGAGGCCAGCTCCAAGAGCAGGGACAGTGTCTGGTGAAGGTACACAGTCCTGCTCAGGGTGGGATCCAAGGAAAAATCACATTAATATCAGCTCTCAAGACAATGACTCAATGCACTTGATAAGTGAATCGTAACTGTTGCACAAATCAGCGTGCACGGCTGTCTTTAGTTGCCCTCTTGGAATTTCGGCTCTTTTTGGTGTCTCTTGAGGTTTCTGGGTTCCCTCTTTGGTGTTTCTCTCTAATCAAATATGAAAAAACATGATTTTGTTGCACTTCATACGTTTCAATGAAACAGATTCATGTTTGATTTCTTCTCTGTTCTTCAGATTAACATTGTTGCCTACTCAGGAAATCATAGTGTTGTACCTGCGCCGTCTTCAAAATGTTGTGTTTCCTGTTTTATCAAACATCTTGAATAAGTTGAATGTTTTCTCATGCAGGTTCAAGCAGCTGCGGTTTTACAGGGGGCTCCTAAGTGGATGTCTTGCTGGGCCAGCTTAGCAGACAGCTACACAGAGTCTGGCCCCTCGTCTGGCCTCTTTGACATCCCTTCGCAGATGGAGCTGTCAGGAGGAGGTAAACACCGGACAAGAAACAATTCTATTTGAAATGATAATGAGAAAACCTGATAAATATGAATGATATTCTGTTTCAATTCATGTGGTTAATGTGAATTCAAACTGTCTCACTTCAGCTCGAGGCACAATCATCCACAAGGCCTCTCTCAGCCGCAGCCTTGACACCACAGACTCGAGGGCTCGGCGCATCCTGCCCCAGGTACCAGTGGGGGAGAAGAGTGACTTGCCAACTCCCAGCATTCATGTTCATTATGACCCACATTCAACATTTGACATAGAAGAGAACAGCCTAGTGGGCCGCACACTAGAGGATGGCGTTCACAGGTTATCGGTGCAGGACGAGGTAGAGCCTGACAGCCTGAGTGATGCCAGCAGGTCCAGTGATGGTTCCATCATTGAGCACAAGAAGAGACCGCTGTCAGACTCAGAAGAGAAGAAACGTGATAAAACCAAACTCTCAACCAAGGCAACATCATTCTACATCGAGTCAGACGAAGCTTCGTCCAAACCAGAATGTGGAGACTTGAAACCCAGCACAGCTAAGGCTGAGAAGAAATTTACAAATAAAACTTACTCGACAGCCACAGTGACCAAACACAAAGCTAACCCGGACTCTGGAAAAGTCAAGCCCAGCGCATCGGCTCCTGTCCTGAGCGACATGGCTCAGAGTCCAGAGTACAAAGTGGGCAGGGCTGTGTCTCCGTTAATCAGACAAGAGAGCTACACCAAGGAGCGGCCCAGCAATCCCAGATTGCCCAACATCTCTGGCCAGTCTGCTCAGAAGGATGAAGACCTTGAATTATTCCAGAGAGCCTGCAATCAGGACACTCACTCCTACCTGAAAGAGACAGAGGATGTTCTGGCTGCTCTCGAGGCCAAACTTCAAGCAGGACAGTCAGGAGCAACTCCCTCTCCAGTAATGGACTCTCTCTCTGCAGAGTCTGATGTGGATACCTCCAGCACCGTCAGCCAGCATAGCAGTAAAACCAAGCATAACACACTGGTGAAAAAACCCTCTGCTATTGGTCTCCATCGGGAAAAGTCCTCAGCTAGCATAACGAGTCAGGATTCAAACCATCAGTCCGCGTTGTCAGAAAAGCGCCGTCCGCAGCGAACTGACAGCATCAATAAGTCTGAGTCTGTCAGGAGGCCAGTTGGACTGAGACGTAGTGTTGGGAAATGTGGTTCCACAGACCTGAGTGATGACCCTCACAGCTTACCCTACTCTGATCAGGAGTCTAACACCAACCAAGTCCGCAAAAAATACACGGTGCCCATCCAGAAGGAGGACGCAAAGTCCACCAGAGTGTCTCAGACCTTGAGTCGTGCCAACAGCTTGTCAGCTCCAAGGCCCACCAGGGCATCCATGCTGCGTCGAGCTCGCTTAGGTGACGCCTCCGACAACGAGGGCACGGAGACGGACAGGCTGTCCCAGGAGGCGGCCAACGTCCCGGCTAAGCAACCGCAGGAAACCAAGAGACTCACCAGGCTGGACATGCTGGCGATGCCTCGTAAGCGCACAGGCTCATTCAACA
This sequence comes from Pseudorhombus dupliciocellatus, assembly GCA_016785235.1. NCBI lineage: Eukaryota > Metazoa > Chordata > Actinopteri > Pleuronectiformes > Paralichthyidae > Pseudorhombus > Pseudorhombus dupliciocellatus. Next base: position 6,569,847 of record JAFBJW010007502.1, read on the forward strand.
CACCCAGCGACACAGAGTCCTCCTCCAACCCACATGGGATGGGCAGGAGCTCAGGATTCTCCAACCGCAGCACCGAGTCTGGCAGCAGCTCGGTTCGACGAGCTTCCACACCGGGACTTAAAACAGGGGAAAGGCCTCAGAAAGCAGTGCTCAACAAGACTCCAATCACCCGCGTACGGTCAAGCAGTGCCAAATATGCCAACAGCACAGCAAGTGAGTATAAGACAGAGGCTCACACATTCCTGTTTCACATAAAGTTAAGTGTTTTCACTGTCATACCCACGGTGTGTTCATATAACTCTTTGTTGAGTTGTTTTATACATTTGATGTTTTAGGAAATATAATTGAGACTTTATATTTTCCACCCTCCTTGTTTTGTGGAAGTGTCACTTGGGAAGGGAATTGATTCTGGATTTATAACAATAATAACACTAACACGCATATAATACTTTCAAATAAACGTATCTCCTTACCTTCATCTCCACAGTATTCTCATGTAATATATAACCTCACTTTTACTTACAGCCATACCATGAGGATGTTGTGGAAATGTTAAAAAACTACTAGCTCTGTGCTAAATATATTACTGTGTGGTCTCAGGTGTAGTGCTGTGGAAGTGAACAACTCATTAATTTGTTAAATTATTCTGAAATTGGTCACTCTTGTAGTGAAGAGGACTTCCACAGGACCTGATCTGACTCTTCTGGGAAGTTTTTTGGTGACTACCTGAAATACCTGGTGGTGATTTTCTTACCTTTATTCTTTTATTATTTCTCTTTTTTTCTCTTGCCTGTTTTCTTCCTCTTTTTCCTCCCTCCTCTGTAACTCAAACCAAATCACAACGCCAAGGCTCCCGGAGGCGACAGAAAGGCTCTGACTATGCCTCAACCTCAGACGAGGAGTACGACTCAAACCAGAGCACCCCTAAACACAAACGCTCCCAACCTTCCTCAGCTTCCCACAGTCCACACCAGCCCCGGGCCCAGCCGGTGGTCGCCCTGCATCCCAAACCCAGCAGAAAAGATTCTGAGGCAGAGAACCACGAGGGAGACGCGCTTCAGAACTGGTCCACACACAGTGCTGAGATTGCGCGGTAAAAAAGAAGACACATTTAATTTACTACAACAAATCTTTTTTCCTTTTTTTGGATACTTATATATTTTCTAAAGGTCACATCAGTGTGTCACTGACAAGAAAAGTCACTTCACAGCTTTCTTTTCATCATATGTTTTTCATATTAAAGCTTCATGTTTGAGTCAGAATCATCAGAAATATATTTATCATATTTCCTGTATTTGAGTGGTATAAATAGTGTTTTGTCATTTCTGTCTGCTATCTTTCTAATAAATGTTTGCTCCCTTCCAGGCTGAGTCAAGACCTCGCTAAAGACCTCGCCATCTTGGCCAGAGAGATCCACGACGTGGCGGGCGATGGTGAACCACAGGGCGCTGGAGCAGAGAACAGTGCACCCATGTCCACAGTGACTGCTCACGAACAGGTGCAACAAAGTGGATTAACTCTTTCTATCACAAGCTACAAAGTGGAAGAGTCTCGCAGTGCTTTAGATGTAGGTTCCTTAATTGCAGTTTGTTTGAATCTCTAAGTCTGTACCCCAAATTACTCAGTCACTTCTTAGTATCAAACAGCAAGTCTTTATGGTATCTTTTTTTTCTGTCTTTTACATTAATGGTTGATCGTGCTGCAGCTTGTTCAGCGTATTCCAGAAACTGGTTTAAACTATCAGAGAGCTCCACCAAGTTCTTCCTCAATGAAGGAACCTGAGCAGAGCTCCAGTGACCTGGAGCAGAACGGCAGGCAGCGAACTCAGAGCAGAGACGAGGTACGTGCACAGCGTGCTGCTCTGTCTCCTTTTTACAACCGCTGTGGTGTGACACGTTGTTCTTCAACACGTTTATTTTCCCTCCAGCTCGTTGTGGACAATCTGATGCTGAACCCAGTGACTCAGATCATCGTGGCCATCAGAGAAAACACTGAGCAACTGGCTGATAAAATTAAGTAAGATGTAAACTAACATCCTTCATTCCCACGCTTAGGCCAAGTTTGATGAAAAACTGTATTGACCTTGTCACACAGCCAGACTGCACTGAGCCAATAATCTTATTAAGTATAACAGAGTGAGTCCACATACAGACTTACTGTCTGACTGACAGAGACAACAGACATTTAATCTTCTAAGCAGATTAGTTTCTTAAAAACATTTGTCTTTGAAACTTTCTGTTCTTTGCTATATCCTTTTTTATTTGATCAGAAATTACAAGACCTCAAAAAAGTCAAATTGTGCTTTGTGTATTCCTTTTCGTAAAGAACTCTGTAAACCACATGCTTCCTAACACCTGCCATTGTACACACAGGGTACTCTTCCAGGACAGGGTGGATATATGGGAGCTGATTGAGGCCAAGATGAACTCTGACAGCGATGCCCCTGTTATGAAAACCTCCAACAAGGTCAGTGGTTTTCCAATTTACGTGGGGGTTTTTTTGTGCAAAATGCATTCAATAATACTTTGTTTTTCAGGAAATCACATCAATCTTGACAGAGCTCAGGAGAGTTCAACGACAACTTGAAGGTGAGTGACAGAATTAACAGACAACACAGGGCATATGTTATGTAGTCACATATTTAGGATTTCTGTGTTATGCTGAAAATGAAAAGAGGAAGAAAAACACAAGAAATCCAAAGATAGGAAGTTTACATTTTGCATATCTATAAACTGAGAAAATGTCATGTCATGTCATTTTCCAACCGCTTATCCGTGACCGGGTCACGGGGGTAGCAGTCTAAGCAGGGGCCCCCGCCCACGACTGCCACCCAAATCACATTGCACCAGTTCCTTCTAAGACCTCCTGCGGGTGGTGAGCCTACTGGAGGTGGTTCCTCGTCAGGGAATCGAACCCTGGTCTTCCGCGTAACAGGCGGAAATTTGAGAAAATGTAATCTGTGTAAAACTTCCCTATAATTATGTCTGTTCTCTGTCAGTCATCAACACAGTCATGGAGCCCGGTGGGCAGCCTGAAGTACTGAAGGCCTCTTCTGTTTCCTCTGCGTCATCTGGACTTCGCCCCTCCAGAACCCCTTCCTCACGAGACTGGAGAACCGTCCATTCCGTCACTAAAAGAGGTGGCGGCCCGAGGCCCAGTGAGTGCGTCAGGAGAGCCGCGGTGACCCCTGACGACCTCAGACAGGGATATTTAGTCTGAGGTCACACACATGCTGAACTGCAGCTGTGACCTCGCACACCCAGGTGTCGGACCATAATGTTCAAAAAGAAAACACCAGGGAGGAAGTGAGACTAGATTCACGGAACGGTACCCTCCTGCACACGCACACTCTACTGCACTATGAGCACTACTCACCTTCACAGTGCTGTAACACACAGAACTGAACTCTGCTCTTTTACAGGCCCACATATGCATTGAGGATTTGAGGAAGTGTTGCACAGACACACACACACACCCCTCCTCACCATCTCTGAAAAATTCTCTGTTAGAGATCTTCCTCATTATTTACCAATGACATGACCGACATGGCTGAGTTTAAAGCTCGATGTAATAACTTGGCGTAATCAAAAACTGACCTGAGCAAAATCCACTCAGGGAAACATATCAAATCCGACATTTGTGCTTGAAATAGAACATCTTGTTGTTTGTCTCCTCAGTAAACCTGGTGCATTTCCTTTATATATATTCTGCATTGATTTTTGTGTTGCCAGTTTTTTTCTTTATAGGCCAGATTAATGGAAGAATGTAAAAAGTATTTATATGGGGTGTTCTGTGAGACTCTGGTATTTTGTAACCGAGATGACGTGATTTTGGGAGAGAGCTGGTAGACCAACTCATTTTACACTTCGCCGTTAGCACCAGACAATCCATTGTGTATTTATTCCGTTATTCCCCTGAACCGTCGTCTTCAGCACATTGACATCATCTGTTTTTGCTCAGCTGGAGATCCTTCAGGAATGTGTCTCCAAATGGAGGCTGTGGCTGAGTCCATGGTTCAGTCACCTGGCAACCACAAACTGGAGTGGCTGTAAAACACCAGTAGTCTGTTATTCAGCCCTCAAGTGCTCCGGAAATGTTTGCTGTTATTGTGGTTTAACTAAGTTGGGAACTTGATTCTTTGTGTTGTTGTCTTCTGGGACTGAACTTCTTCGACAATCATAAAACAACAGGCTTCTTGAATAGAACTCCTCAAACACTACATACTCTGCGGAAATCTCCCGTCTCACTGGTCCTGTGACAAAAGTAATGTAATGATAACTTGTGCGTTCATCATATGTAAATATCTGTAGTCATGTATAGATCAGACGATGTTACCTCTCAGTCTTTTGCCGTTTGCACTAATGTAGAATAGCATCATCCCCTGGACCTGATGTTCTGCCAAAGCCCTTTACTCTCCTGTGTGGGACACGTTGTAAATATCTGATGCTGTGGGAGAAGAGTGACCCAGTACACCAGCAAGCTTTTATCTTCCCTATTCCCAGTCCAAACTCCACATGTGATTGTAAATGGGAACTACCCACAAGTGCCACAGAGGCTCGTGGGGACGACGTTTCACGCAGCCAAGCACAGTGATTGTTTACAAGCTCCGGCGAAGCTGAATGTTTGTCCTTCCTCGCTCAAAGTAAAGCTGCTCCTTATCTGTGGGATGATGTTTCCATGGAAAGTCAAAGAGACAAAGATTAATTCTGCGTCTCATGTTTTGATGCTAACTTTCAACCCCCCCCCCTCCCAGAATGATTTGTCATTAGTTGGTATTTATGTTTGTATATTTGTGTAATTTCTTAGATGGTGATTCCAGGTTTGTGTCTTTGTTATTTGAAAATAAATTTGACAAGCAGAGCTGCTTTCTCCAACTCTTTATCTGTTCTATCCACTCACCACCCCATTTATTCATGAGCATTTACAAGCTTCTCAGAGGCAGAAATGAAAGTGAAAACGGGAACTGTGCTGGAATATATTTAACAGCAGAGGCATCAATTCAGCCCAGTGTCGGCTGAGAGCTGAAGGGGAAACTGAAGCTTATTGTTTTCAGCATCTTCTTTGTGTGAGTATTTATTCTCTTTAAATCTTATATACTAATAAACAACAATCGTCCACTGAGATTTAAAACCATTCACAGGCAACTGTGATCTCTCATGTTTTGATTTTCTCATTTCCTGCTTTAAATCTTTAAGTGCATGTAAAGAAATGTCTACATACAGGAGACTTGATGACAGTGACGTTCCAGACAACGGGGTAGGGCTCCATTAAACGTTACTAAAGGATTCACTGTTTCATGTGATGCTTTTCTTACTTAGCATGGTTTTTCTGTTTAACACCATGCTGTTAGAAGCCGACCAGCTGGGTGACGCTCGCTGTGGTCCTGGGCTGTGTGACGGTCTTGGGGATTTTAGTCGCTGTTGCCGTCCTGGAGAGACCTTCGCCACCTGAAGACCATGGGACACTTCCTGGGGACATCGGTCGGAGCAACTTCTCCACAGACCAGTGCAGGTAATGGTAGTGAGGCTGATCAGTTACCTCTAGCCACTGAAGAATTTAGGATATGGAGTATCCTAAATACTACTACATTCATAATAGAAATGTAATTGTATAATATTCTTTGGATGGGTGCACATTCCTTACAGTAAAGATATCCAGGTTACAGAAGAAAAGAAAACAATTAGGATAAAATATGCATGATAAGGTTGTTAATATTTTAAATGAAGTACAATCGAACCACGTAATGGGCTTTAAAAGAATATATTTAATTAAATATAATATGTCAGGCTTCTTCTCTTTTTGAGCCACGAAGTTTAGAATTTCAGAAATTTAAAGTGAAGCCAGTGAACAAGCTGAAGCCACATCTGCTGACTTCATGAGCAAAGATTAGTTTCTATAAGTTGCTCCACAATTTTCTCCAGTTCAATTTCCTGTGGATTCAAAGACTCTCTCTCTCTCACACACACACACACACACACGTCCTTGTCTTATATTCCTCAGTATGGCCCTCGTGGAGAGCATTCCCCAACATGTGGAATATAAATCCAACGTGACGCGTGGGGTCCCTCTGGAACAGGCCTGGAGAGGTCTTATCTCCATGGCAACGGATGAGGTCCTCGTGGTCTCCTTCTACTGGACTTTAACTGGGGAGGACATCAACATTAACTGCTCCTCTGACATTCCTGTGAGTAATCAAACGAGGGAAAGAAAGATGACAACCTGAAAACATCGAACCTCCCCTCAGGTCTGCTGAGTGTGTTTTTCAATGTGGCCCCTTCGTCCTCGGCAGGGAAAGAACATCCTGAAAGACCTTGGGGCGTTGCCCTCCAGGAACGTGTCTGTCCGGGTGCTCACCAGCGTTCCCACTGTCATGAGCAACTCTACAGATTTAAAGGTCTTACAAGAGAAAGGTTTGGAACTGACCCTAGTTATTCCTCCACTCCACATCTGTTGCATTGAAGTTCCAACGCCTGGCTGATCTCTGCAGGGGTTCAGGTGAAGAGCGTCAACTTTGGCCGCCTGACAAAAGGCGTCCTCCACAGCAAGTTCTGGATCATTGACAGGAAACACGTGTTCATCGGCAGCGCCAACATGGACTTTAGAGCTCTCACACAGGTAAAAACAGAAAAAGAGGATTAGAGCTAGTCGAGCTGCACTGCTCTTATCATGTGACATGTCTCATGTTCTCTCACAATCCCACACTCACGCCCAGTGTGGGGATCTGTTTCAGCTAAGATTTCCCATCACTCCCCTTGCTTGTCAGTATCGCTGCCTGTCCATTCAGCCCCTCCACCTGCAGCCTCCAGCAGAGGGATTAAAGATGGCTGCTCATCCCTTCCCTCTCACATTAATGTAATCGTACCTGCGGCAAAATGTTTTGCTGTTGCAATAATAATTTCAGACATTAGTCATCTGACTGACATCCTCACATGATGGCTGACGATTTTCAGCTCTGAAACCAGTAATGGAGGAAGTGCTGAAACAATTTACTGAAGTAGGACATACACAAACACTTGGACTGAAGTAAAAGTGCCACTCACTCAAACTCAAGTTACCTACCTTAAAATGTACTTAAATCTACTATAGCTGAGTTTCAGTTGTTTCTTCACCTGTGATGTTTCTGCTGTAAACACACTTTGCTCATGTTGATTTTGAAAATAGACATTTAAAAAAAAATTAAAGTACCAAAAATAAATATTCCGGGAATAACGATAAAAACGAATTAAAGCTACAGGTGGGTGAAAGAAACATCAAAGCATTAAAGGGACCGTTTACTTTCTGGCTCTGCAGGTGAAGGAGCTCGGGGCGGTCATGTACAACTGCTCCAGTGTAGCTCAGGACCTGTATAAGATCTTCCAGTCGTATTGGGTGATGGGGGAATCGAACAGTTCTCTGCCTCGACGCTGGCCCCCAGAGTTTGACACTGACATCAACAAAACCCACCCCCTGCTGGTGGAAGCAGACAACGTCTCCAGCAGGATCTACCTCTCAGTGAGTTCCTGAAGTTTCACTTCCTTATTCCTGGACACTGTTGTTCTGATGGTAGGTTGCTATTTACAGTTAAGTGTAAATGTGGTTATAGTTTCACCCAAAACACTAACTGTTTCCATTCTGAGATCATTTTCAATAATGGAAATGTTTTCTTGAAGTAATATTCCCTATTTTTTCCCCTTCAGGGTTCTCCTCCCTCATTCTGTCCTCCATCCAGGACTCAGGACCTGGAGGCCATTCTCTCCATCATCACAGAGGCCCAGCACTATGTAGATGTAGCTGTCATGGAGTACTCCCCCAGCACCCGCTTTTTAAAGCCTGTGAGGTAAAAGGACAAAGGAAACAACTCTTCTCTTCTCTCTTTTGCTTGACTTTGTGTCTTTGGATTGGAACAGATACTGGCCCTTCATCGATGAAGCCCTCAGGATCGCAGCTTTCGAGAGGAGGGTTAAGATCCGGATGCTGATCAGCTGCGGACGTGACACTGACCCGGCCATGTTGCCCTTCCTACGGTCCCTGGCTGCTATGGACAGCCCTCACCACGGCATCAGCATTCAAGTTGTAAGACACAAGGAGAGACAAATGTGGAGGGAAACACTAGCTCCTCAGAGCCACATGTTCTCTATCTCTTTATAAATGTGGCTTGGTGTCTTTTTCCAGAAACTGTTCATACTGCCTGTGGGAAACCACTCTCATATTCCCTACACCAGAGTCAACCACAACAAATACATGGTGACGGATAAAGTCGCCTACATCGGTGAGTAACAGCTTCACCTCACAATTTCTATTTCAGTGCATTTGCAGTTGAGTTTTAACTCAGTGAAACTTGTGTGCACTTGTGTTTTTGGGTTAATAATTGACCAGATAACATTGTGTTGCTGCTCTAGGTACGTCCAACTGGTCAGGGGACTACTTTCTTACCACCGCTGGAGTGGGGCTGGTTGTTTCCCAGCATGCTCCTCACCCTATATGGAAGACCAAGGCCCTGCAGGGGCAACTCAGGGCGGTTTTTGACAGAGACTGGTTCTCTCAGTTTGCTGTGCATCTCGACGACCTGGGGAGTCACCCAGACTGTACATTGTCAACATGACACACGGCTGAAGTTCCACAGGAAAAAGAAAACAGTCATTAACGTTGTATTTTAATCCATTGCTTGTTATCATATCCTCTATGTGTGCAACAGTATCACCCTCAGTTAAAATATTGATGGGCTTATATATGTAAATAGATCGGATTGGAAAATTATAAATACATTTGAATCACTTACTAAAGTTTTTATTCAGCAGTCCTCTAAACGTTTTAAACGTGAGATTAATCATTTGTAATGATTAATATGTGTAATTATCTACATGATTTCTACAAATCAATAAAAAAAAATGAAAAACCTTTATTAAGGAATTAAAAGGGTAAAAGAACCAACTATACTTACCTTCAGGGGGCAATACTTACCTTTGGGGACCCGAAATAAAAGGCAAGAAGACCATTATTAAAAAGAATATGTAATTAAGGGTTAAACAACAATTTGGGAGGGAGGCATGGTGCACCTGGGGGCGGGGCTCTCGACATATGGCTCTCTAAACAAAACCTAACCCTATTGGAAACCCTAACCCTAACCCTAACCCCTCATTCAATTGCCTTCATCAAATGAGCGTAGCTGCACATAATTGAATGCAGCAAAACATCAAAGTTGCAAAATGGGCGTGGCCAGGCTTTGATTCATCCGAGTTGTTTTTTTATCATAATCACGTAGAGCGTATGCTCTTCCTCCCAGGCAATAGGTGGCGCTGTGACCAAACCTCCTCCCCCGCGGTGAGATAGCGGGGCGGGGCTCCGGCTTGGGTAGTACGTGTGCTTCCCAGCAGTTAGCTTGCGGCTAAGCGAGGGCACAGCTGAAGTGAGAAACATGGTGCTGCTGGAAAATGACTCGGTAAGAACCTAAAATCCACGGTGTCTACGTCGCTCTGCTGTGTCGTCAATTGGCCACCTACCAACGGCCTGTGTTTGCTGTCTTGCAGCTAGCAGGCTAATCCCATCAATGGTCGTCAAACTGACTCATTTAGCCAGGTTGCTAACGTTGGGTCGAGGCTAACGCTGGTTTAGAGTTGGGCTGGAAAATGGAACACGGTTCAGATACTTCACTTCCTTGTTTAGTGATAGTGTCCAGCTGCTGTTAATGATGTTACGTTCACCAGAAACTTTATTTAGTCTTCAGCTCAGCACGGGGGAATAACTGTAGCTAACAGTCACTCACTTTGAGCTAGCACAGGGGCGGCAGGTCAGCTAATCCAAGACAAATGGTTGTTAACAGAATAGCTTCTCTGTTGTCTTCTTCTTATTATTTTCTTTCTTAAATACGATCTGAGTCTTAAACTGGTACCTTCCAGGATCGTGGGCCTAACGTGTCCGTGTAGGTTATCATGTAACACCGATTTAGATTCATAAACCACCTCCATTATACCAGTCTGATCAGGACTGAACCCCGCATATTATATAATCTTCATGGACGTCACAGCACATGTCGTTATTTATTCCACTACATTACATCTCAGACAGAGCTTCTGTCATGTAACTGGAACTGCTCTTTGTCCCTCAGTTCCTCACAGAGCTCACACGACTCTTCCAGAAGTGCAGAACATCCGGCAGCGTCGTCATCACACTAAAGAAATGTAAGTGTGTAGGGAGGTGTCAGTGATCATCCAACACACCAGGAAGGAAACGTGCTGAGTTAATTCAATGCTTGTCCTCATGTTCAGATGATGGCAGGACCAAGCCAGTGCCCAGGAAAGGCCACTCAGAGTCATTTGAACCCGCTGACAACAAATGTCTTATCAGAGCGTCTGAAGGCAAGAAGAAGATTAGCACAGTGGTGAGTTTATATGGTTTTCTCATGTTTTAATACAACTGTTATTCATCTGTAGCTGCTAACGTGTTTAGACAATGTTTTAATGTTTACTTTTCTTGTAATTTCAGGTCAGCACCAAAGAAGTAATCAAGTTTCAAATGGTGGGTGGAGATGTCAGGTCAGGTTGTAATTGTTAAGAGGCTGTGACGCTGGTCCCTTGGTGTTATAGAGAAATGTACTGATCATCCTGTCTTGTTTCCCAACTGTTTATCTGGGATGAATTAATGTGTCACCTTCTGTCCTCAGGCATACTCCAATCTCCTTAGAGCTCACATGGATGGACTTAAGAAGAAAGATAAGAAGAGCAAAAGCAAGAAAACCAAAGCCACCCAATGAGCAACAGACTCTTTAACAGGTGACCATGGTGAACCTACACTGGCCCGTACGATCGGTGGGGGAAATGGGAACAGCCGCCGCCTTCTACTCCCATCACCAGAGGCCTCAGAATCACTGTTCATCCACCCGGTGACTGCTTGATGTCATGCCATTGTTTGCATGGTAATGTCTCATCCCTGGCTGTTAAGCGCCATCGCTGATCTGGAACAGGATTCGTGAGTATGTTTGGAAACAAGACACAGCAGGTCAACTGTAGTGAATCTCTGCAGCTCCAGCTTCAGAAACCAGGTCATCAGCAGCCATGTCACCCCTGGAGCCAAATCCGGGAAGCCCAATGATTAGCTGCCTTTCATACTATTTAATTGTTAAATGTCCCTATTTATGTTGTATTGATCGCTCAGCTATGAGCCGCCTTGGCATGTTTCAATTTGACAATTTCTTGAGAAGGATTTTAGATTTCCCAGTTATTTAGATTTTTTGTTAAAATCATGTTTTGCTTTTATTTTTGACAAACTTCCATTTATCTCTTTTTTTACTTGGAGATGAAATTCTATTTTTATGGTTTTATTTCAATCATGGGCCCCCTTGTTTTTGAGCTGCACACTAATGCCAAGCTTTAAAAATTGACATCTTAAATTGTAAAACACAAATATAATGACAGTTTATCTTCAGTTAACAGGATTATTCTCAGTGTATATGATATAGTTTAATAGCACAAAAACATATAAAGTTGTAGGTTTACTGAAAGTTCCTTTGTTAATTATGAATACAGAGATGCAATGTTGGCTGTAAAATCTATTAAGATCAATTTCTGTTCATCACAATTTACAAGGCAGGGTCCTCAGCAGCCATTATACTGTCAGCTATTTGTGTTTTCTCACCATGCTCCGAGTCCAGATCTCATGGAAGAGGACCGCAGTAGAAGTTGTGTTCGGAAATAAAGTGCATTGTTAAAAACTCAGTGTGATTCTAATTTTTCCTGATTGAATAGCAAACAGTTACTGTGGTAAACAAGCGACGTAGAAAACGAGACAGTAAATACAGTATGTACAGAGACGCATTTCTGTGCTGCCGTGGTCGAAAACTGCCTGAGGAGCTCATAGCGCCGTGTTGCTCCTCTCCGGTCTGTCCCGCGGGGAGAGTGTGAGGTGGCGCTGTCGGCTGCTCTCCTCCTGATAGCCCTGCCTCATTAGACTGGTCACGTACTGGAACATAGCCTGGATCACAAACACATGCAGCTGGATCAGGCTTCACATGAGAGATGCTCATGCATATCAAACGTGTAGTTTTTAATGAACTCTCAGTGCTTGTTTGTCCTCTGGTTGATTAGTAGGGACGTTAGAAACATGTTGTCACTCCACTGTCACAAAGGAACTGATAATAGCAGTTAATAATAACAGCAGTGTTATTCCAGTGCCTCTGTATTAATAACATAAGAGACGCTGCTGTGACATAACGTGATGTGACAGAGCCATGTTCCGTTTCGTCCACACGCTCGCGTCTGCTTCAGCGGGATGGAAACATTGTCGACATCAGTCGAGCTGGTGATGCGCCGGTTCCCCAGACCGACGTGTCACACAGCGCATCACAGGCACGGCCGATGACGCCACCCGTCGCTGCTGGCGCGTTGAGCACATCAGGCCTATTTCTCACCAGACATTTACCCGGAGGTGTAATGGAGGAGTCCAGTTACACGTCTGCTTACCTTCCATGCCTCCTCCAGCTCGGCTGTCCACCTCTCCTTCAGGATGGGCTGCACGGCGCAGATGAATTCTGCTCCGACGTACTGGGAAATAATGACCAGACACACTTGATGACATTGTTTTGCCGTGGTTGCTAGGGTAACCTTCAGCTGGTGTCACTCTATCCCAGGAACTGTCATCTCTGAGAGAGGAGGGTGTTCATCCAGCTGCTGTTAGCCCTTAAATCAGGGCCGACACATTACAACACATTTACTCAAAGTATCGGGGTCTTACACTGTAGTACTTCGGGGGGGCGTTGTAGTGATAATGGCTTCTCCCCAGCTCCAGAGCCAGAGCCTCCAGTCGCTCCAGCTGGTCCAGTCTGGCCACGCTTTTCTCGATGAACGACATCACCCTGAAAGAACAACAGTTCACAGCCTGATTGACTCGTCAAGACTGTGCATGAACCTCACACACCCCCAGACCCCGTGTGGTCTCACATATTCAAATGCCAAGAAGAAGAAATGAAATTGATTGTGTACTCATTCCTACACTTGATTGCAAAACCGACTGATTGCACAACCCTTTCCCCCTGGAAAACACCACAGGGTCGATTCCCAGGTGTCTCCGTGCTCTGTATTCTGCGTGTGAGAGTTCTGAAGATGAATTATCGAGCGTAGCGCAGTTATTTTGATCTCTCGTCTCTCTGTCTCGCTGCCACCATCTGATCACGGCCGAAGAGCCGCTTTGGCCTTCTCGTGACACGTTCTGTCAGCGCCCGCTCGCCTCTGTGCCTTCGGTCCCTCAGGCAGTAATTGACTGTTTTGGCCTTGTGTGAGGAGGAACACGAGAGAGGCCCGGTGCACCCTGGGAAACGACAGATAAGTACGTGTGACACATGCCACGGCCTCTCTCTGCAGCAGAGGGGAGAATGATCCTAGAATCATGCAGCGTTGGATCCAGCGTGTGCAGAATGGGTGTATCACACTTTGTTGTTTCATTAAGATAAAAGCCTGATCAAGAAAAAGCAGTAAGAGTGATCGAGTAGTCCCTGATTTTTATATCGTCTATTGAAATCTACCAAAGCCCAGCTGCACTGTATTTAAAACTCAAAGAACACACAGCCCAGTCCTTACTGTCCACTGCACAGAGCTGTGTTCATCACGTGCTGTGAGATGCTGTCGCTCACTGACCGCAGGCCGTGCGCCCTCAGCTCCCGGCTGGTCCGCAGCCTCTCCAGGTCCTCCACGTCTCGGAACAGGAAGAAGACGTCCTTGCACTCGGGATGGGTCTCAAACAACCTGTTGCCAAGACAACAGCAGCACATCAGGCAGCCATCCGTGAGCCTCCCCCTGAGTTCCCCCAGCCGAGACAACACACACACACACACCCGTCATCCTCAGCGTGAATGTGCACGCCGCAGCTCGTTAACACTGCGACTGATGGCCTCTCTCTGCCAGCCCCACACGCTGAGTGGAGGATCTGATCTTATTCTGTTTCTTCTCATCGTCGCTGGCCTCCTTGTGCACGCAGCAGCTGCCACTCACAACAGAGGCCTCCAGGGGCGAGGGTCAGGAACTATACACATCACACTGGAGCTTCTCCAGGCGCCTCCCCACCCGGCCCTGTCTGAGCCAGGGTCGGAACCTCCGGTGAAACGGCGCCACTGCGTCCGCGAGCGTTCTCCTTCCCTCTATTCTAACCTCAATCAGTTTCCTGCCATCCAATCAGAGAGCCCCCCCCCGGTCTCCAGCTGTGACACCTGTGATTAGTGGAGCCGCCGGGACGCGGCCGCCTCCTGCGGATGATGGGAGCTGCATCCGGCTCACGGCGAGACGCCGAGGGCTCCGGGTCTTTCAGCGGGATGACGGTGTTGGAGAGAAATAAAGGAGATGAAGGATGTGATGTGAGAACACGAGCAGCTTTCTAATTTAGCCCTGAGTTCAGAGCTGCCGCTAATGGCTCTCCTCCATTGATTGACGGCCTCCTGCTGAGCTGGATGCACAAAGTCAGTTTCATGCGACGCAGACGACCTGACCTGAGCTCCCAGGATGCTCAGCTGTAGCACTGAGCTGAACTGATCAATAATAAATCAGCTCATACAGAGGCTAATGGTGGACGGATGTATGGATGGATAGAGACTGTATACATGTAAAATGATTATGTATACGCATTTTAAAATACATTTGTATTTACCTGATATATCTATATTGAAAGAATGATGTGTTTGGACTGGATGAGATGACAGTGACTCAACAGGCGGCCTCACCGTGTTTGCCGCTCTGTGTAATATCTTTTCAGGATGACTGTGTCTCTCTTTTTTTTTTATTCTGGGGCACAATAGCTGTGCTTTCTTACTATTCATCCCCCTCGCTTAGCTGCATTGATGAGACGGGGGTGGGGTGGGGTGAAATTGGCTGCTCTCTCTCTCTCTCTCTCTCTCTCTCTCAATCTCTCATCCATCTCTCCATCACTCTCAGGGCAGAGAGCTTGTGGTTTTGTTCCTCTGTGCGTGCGCCTCTTGTCGACATGGGGCGCACATGCAAGCATGCGTAACACGGGCAGACAATGCAGCACCCCATATAGCTCAGGAGGAATTTTAATTGGCGGAGCTCAGACGTCGTGACCGCAGAGCGTCTTATCTTACATAGATTTAACAGAGGAACATTTCTTTGCCAAACAGCGAGGGCTGTGGCTGGGAGTGAGCAGCTGATGAAATGCAGGTGATTCCCATTTGCTCTTTTAGCATCATGATGGTATGGCAGTCACGGGATACATTGCTCCGGCAGCCTGGGGGTCTCGCCGTGACCCTGACCCACAAGAGGCCCATAGATTTCCAGGCCTGCACACTGAGGCCATGCCCTGTCAGTGTTTGGGGTCAGCCCAGGGACACACGGCATTAATTGGACTCAAAGATACAGTATGTGGCCGGTGGTCTCTTTACCCAGCAGCAGCCTGAATGTGCGCCAGCCTTCGTCACCATATTCTCTGGTTGGTGTCCCCCCCCCCCCCCATGCCAAGGGGCCAAAGATCCCCACATGCATGCGCAGCGTCACGGCATCAACATAATTGATAAAAATGAATTTCCCTGATGGCTACAATGTCTTCAGTTGCATTGCACAATGGCAGACCTGGAGCTGTGTGTTTATTATGTAATGGTGAGAAGACGAGATGAGAAGTGATGCGAGGGGGAGGAGGGGTGCTGTGCCACCAAGCCTCCGGTGGGAAGACGAGGGTCAGGAGGAGGTGGAGCAGGGGTCGGGGAGGAGGTGAAGGAGGGATGCGGGCAGTTTGTGGTTGGGGATCTGTGGAGACCCTCTGGACGCTGGAGGTTTCTCAACAACGTGAGACACTAAAGGTCAAACTGTCTTCTTTTCTGCCACGTTCTAAAAGTTGACACATGGCTCTAATAATCCCTTTGCACTGTGCACCTCTTACTGGCCAACTCCAAATTCACACTATCCATCCATCCACCTGCGCCTTCTTTCATACACACATTTATGTTGTGTATTTGTATATGTTGTCTGCTATTTTGTGCACTTGTATGCTGCCTGAACACGTACACCTTGTGTTTCACATCAGATAGACATATTCAGATGCAATCCTGCCTATTTCCCCCGCTCTCATAACATTTCCTCATTATTCAATATAATTAAAATATAGTTCCGCTCGTGAGTTCCAGTCCCAGTGTGAGTGTGCAGCCTCTCACCTGACGAACATGATGATCCCAACTTTAGCGATGTCGTCCCGGATAACTTTCCACGACTCCTTGATCATCTGGATGTGACGCTCGCTGGGATGCGGACGCGCGGCATCCTCCTCCTCTGGGCTCCTCTCCCCAAACTCCGCTTTTGCTGCCAGACCTGAGATCGCGCAGCCCATCCTTCATAAAAAAAAAAACAAAAATAAAAAGAAAGATAAACAACAAACTAAAATAGCGCAATCCAGGCAGGGAGAAAGCGAGCGTTGATTATTCGTTCCAGAGGAAATCCGAGGTTGTTCTGGTTGAAGTGCACGACTCCACTGGGGTCTGTGACTGCTCCTCTGGTGGGTGTCACTGCTCAGTCAAGTCACGTCAGGAAACAGACACACAGGATGTAAGAGCGGGTCACTGCTCTCAAAATAAAATCCCTCTTCAAGCAGCATCTTGCAAAGAGCACAATTATTTTATTTTGAAGTGCAGCCTACACAACTTCCGGTATTAGCCGAAGTGTTTCTTGTGAACTTGATGCAGCATTCGGTTCTAACGCACGCACACACACCGGTCTCTGATAACTAATCAATGCCCTCTGCTCTGATTCGATCTCTGACATTTGTTCATTGAAAGATATTGTTTTTTAAATCAAATCAAATCGTGTTTTCTTGACTCATTGTGTGGGGTCAAACAAAGCCCAGCGGCTTACATGTAAATAAAATAACCATCTCGTCCTCAAAACATCTTACACTTTAAAATGGTTTATAAAAATATTTAACCAATTTAATATGGAAGTTGTAGATCAAACTCTACCAGTCACAGGGCAAATGGATAATCGATCCACGGATGCTCGACCATTTCTGTTTTTATTGAAAATATCCAAAACTTCAAGTATTACATTGAAGTATTTTATCACTTGTTTTCCTGTAAATGAAAATTAAAAAGTAAAATTATTACTGCTCAGTATTTACACAAGGCCACTCTCCCACAAATATACAGTTTCATAAATAATATCCAAGGAAATATACAAATGTTCAGAAAATTAAAGCTCCTTTGATACAGTGTGTAAGAAGCAGCAACAGTAAAACGAGGAAGACGGCATGCGTTCAAGGCGGATGAACGTTAAAAGGCAACTGTCTTTGGTGTTCGATCAGAGAGCCTCGACAGAGAGATGGCACTGTCCACGCTGATAAGATCCCTCAGATTGTCCCCTCCACTCCGCCTCCTGAAACTCAAGCTTACAGTTTACGTGGTCACATGACAATAGTGCTATAGGGACTATAGCAGGAATCAAAAACAGTGGGTGTGTATAATAAGAAGGTAGGACCTAATCTTTAACTGATACAGGAAACTATTTACACCTTTTTTACATAAAGTTGACATTGTACAGTGCAGGTAAATACCCAATGTACAAATAATGCGATACACCATTTTAAACGTCCCCAACAAATAATCATTAACATCCCTTTCCTGTGAAACACAATTCACCATGAAATGTCTCCTGAAAATACTAAAAAATATGCGATCAGTAAGTTGCAATCTTTTAGGGGGATACAATGAAAATAGGACATTGAGAAGCGTTAGAGAACTGGCAGATGTTTCCTGATAAGAGAAATGAGTTCATCAGCTTAAGCTCTGGAACTTCTCCCGTAAGCTTTTCACGAGATTACTCTCTGACATCTTCCCTGAACTGAAAAGAGAGGACTTCTCTGCACAGACCATCGGGTCATCCTGGAGGAGGTGGTCTGGCTCATGGAGTTTTCCTGCTGTGCTACAGCTCCTCAAAGGATCCTGGAGGTTCTGCACTTCATGGAGGGGAAGGGACCCGATGTGGTCCAAGGAGCTCCACCTGCACAGCAGGGGCTGAAGCCGTGGCTGAGGCTGGGGCCAGTCCTCGACCGCGGGACCTTTCTCAAAATGTCTCCTGTCTGTCTGAGGTCTGTGAAGGTCTGAGGAGCTGCTGTACTTGTGTGAGCAGCTGTTGCACACACTCCTGCAGCACTCCAACATCCCCATTGTGCAGCTACCTGCTACTCTAGACGAGTGGGTGGGCTCGGAGTACTTGGAGCGAAGTCCTTGCACATCCGGCCAGTGAAAGGTCTCCGTCTGCGGGCTTTGAGGGCAGGTGACTGAGCTCTGGGAGAAGGCCACAGAGGCGGGTGCCTGGACTGGGCTCGGAGAACGCACTTCATGGATGACCATCTGATCACTGATCAGGGGCAATCTCAGGTTGGGTCTACCTGCACACACACACAAACATCCAGGGAATCAGTTTTAAGTGACATGGTACTGCTAGAGAAAGCAATCAACTGCTTCTTGTTTACCCTTCTTCCTCAGCTGCAGCCTGTCCTCGTGGACAGCAGGCCCGCTCTTCGGGCCCTGTTGCTCGGCTGTGTCTCGGTTCCTCTGCCACATGATGGGCCTGTTGTTTTTGATGCGCTGGCTGTACTGCCGAGCCAGCTGGAACACCTTGTTTTTCATCTTTCCCATGTCTTGCAGGATCTGGTCCTCGTCCAGAGTTGCCCTGAAGCTGATCATCTTTGGGAGCTGGTTGTGGTTGAAGTGGTTCTTCTCTTGCGGTGGGACAGTTTTACTCGGGGAAGGCCGGCCCTCCATCGGTGGAGAGGTTGTGGTGGGCGATGTGACTGATGAGGTGCATGTTTCAGACTCTTCTAAAATTGGAGCCGGTGGTTCGCTGCTTTGAACATCTGAAGTGTCCAAGCTTGTATTCTGTGTTTCTTCTAATCTCGAGTCATTAACATCCACCGCTTCTATTGGCTGGACCTCCTGGTTCTCCTCCTCCATTTCCATGTCTTGCCAAACCTTGACCATTTCTTCTGAGCTTTGGAACTCTTCTTCTTCTGTGGTTGAGGCTTCACTGATGCACTGAGGTCTTGCCACGGCCTCCGCTGCTCTCTGCGGTTCGGTTTTCTGATGAGTTTCAGCGTTTTGACTCTTTTCTAATCCAGGAAGGTCGAACACAGACCAGGAAGTGGGCCGGTTCCGAGAGAGGCCCTTCCTGTGCACTGGGACGGCCTGCTCCTGGGGAACGCTGTTCAGCTGTCGGCTCAGGTGTTGAACCAAACCTGCCGGGATGTAGGAGAGACTTTCCCGGCGCTTGATGCTGAAGTTAGCATCCTGGTCCTCTGCATGCTCATAGTACCTCCTGATCTTGTGGATGAGGAGACGATCTTGTTTGGAAAGTGTGGATCTTCGTTCTCCTTCGATGAAAGCGTCCCGTGCAGGGTTATGAGCAGGCGTTGACAGATCAACCTCTGAGGTTGCCGGAGGCTCCGGAGTCGAGCTCTCCAACATTTGAGTCTGTTCCTCCAAGTCCATGCAGGCGGAGGGGCTTTTAAAGACGTCATTTTCTGCCGGAGGTGAGGGACAGGCAAGGGAACCCAGGTCTTCTGACACTAGGCTGCTCCGTCTGGACAAGCTGTGGATGAATCGCTCGGCTATCACGCTGGCCTGGTCCAACACAGACGAGGGAAGGATGCTTTTACGGTCCAACACGTCCTCCTCCTCCTCTGACAGCTCACAGTTGTTCAGTACACTTGTCTCCTCCACTTGGAGACCAGAGGAATCGCTTCCTCCTTCTTCCTCCTCTCCGGTTTCTCTTGAAGTATCCTGAGTTTCTATGCTGTCATTGTCTTTTTGCGGGGTGCACACAGGAGACTCAGGACACTGAGAGTGCTGCATCTCCGGCTGATCCCTCCTCTTCTCTTGAGGGACACATTCTTGAGGGCAAAACTCCTCCATGTTGACCTGGAAGACAATGGGAGTGTTTACAAAGTAACATGTAATGAGCAGAAAAAAGACATGACGAGCCCTCTCCAAGCTCTATAAACGTAATGGGCCTTTTCAAAGTCAACGCGACAGTTTAATCCACAGCATCCACAATTTATGATGCATGTGTTTCATCCTTTGGGACCCACTAGAGCTTTATTACAGTGACCCTTTTCTATGTACAACATGTCCATGTGGTAAAAATTGAAATGACACTGTGACTACATTTAAATTCTGGCTGCTGACAACTCCTCGCTGCACCATTTAGGTCGCCCTTGGAGAGTTTAATGGCGGGTGCTGTGATGTCTGTGGCCCTAACAGCGTTTGGTATATTAGCGCACCCAACAGTGTTCACTGTGCTGATGTTGCCCTTGTCGGCCATTAATCTAAATGTGTTTCCAGTTGTTGCCTGCTAGTGTGCCTGAGATTGCTAAAAGTGCAGCTTGGGCTGTTTGGTGGAGATAAGGTTAGAAAGGAATTACAAACTCCACTCTGTTCAGAAGCAGAGAATCAGCCAAGAGCAGCACCTGGCCTCCAAATTCAACCACCAACCAGCTTTGTGTGTGTGTGTACTTTAAGAGGAGCATTCTGGGCCACGTCCCTGAGCAAGTTTTTTTCAAAATGCTGCACGAGGGTTAGATTTGGTTTTAGGTCTAGGTGTGTGCCATTTTTATTTTCTTTGAATGCAAACAGTGGCTACTAGTGTAGCTCCAGGCATCATTGAAATAGGCCAAATAGAAATAATAGCAATACACACAATGAAAGCTTAATGTCATAGTAAATAGCCAGTATTCTAAGCTCTTACAAGATAATTATCTGTACTGAGGGTATGAGAATATAGGGCATAATTTAACAGTGAATACACATGAGCGTCCTATCTGACCTCAGAGACACGAGTAGAAATTATGCTAAATGGATGTGTGGAAAATAATGCGGACGGCTTTATTAACTACCTGTGTAGTGAGAGCTTCTTTCATCACCTCGTCCCCATGTTTCTCCTCACGCCTGTCAGTTTCTGACTCAGCTTTCACTTCAGTCACAAATCTGTCGTGATCGTCCTGTGAGTAAAAACAAATGTAGAAACCCAACAAACACACTGACGTTTAATGTTTAAAGCAGCTATGACAAAAAAAAAGTGTTTCAATTGAACTAACATGATTAATGCATAATTCAGAATAAATACTGGTATAGTAATTGACATCAACAAAGAGGGGGGAAAGGGGAAATATGATTATCAAAGAGCAAAGCTCTCGACATAATAATAATCATTTCATTAGATGGGAGCATTAACCTTTGAAGTCAAATTACATTCAACAGGGCGCCACTGGTTTTAATGCAAATGCAGGCAATGGTTTCAACAGCATGAGCATCAACATCAATCATGTCCTAAACACACAATTATGAAACACGGCACACAATTACTACACAGATGAGGAGGCCAGACACGGGAATACAGTGCATGCACAGAGCGACGACCTTCAGCTCCACAAGCAAAGACATGCACCATGTTCAGTTGCACCCATTCCTTCTTAAAGCAGGTTAGAAAATTCCAGGTACCTAATCATAGGTCTGAGAAGATGTATTAATGTGCCCAGTGCAAATGGTAGCTGTTGTTAGTTGGTGCTGTTTGTGAAGTAGAAATAAAAGGGATGTGAGCGAGCGTGGGAGAAAGAGTGGAGTATTGGTAAGCCGGTGGAACAGAGAACAAAAAAGGGAAACCTGTGGGTGGCAGAAACCCTCACCGTTGTGAAGTGAGTAGAAAGCAAAGCCCTGGCTCTAAAGTGCCAGCAGGAGATGGCTGCCAGCACTGAGTTGGCAAAGTCGGCTACCTGGTCATCTCCCATAAGTATATCTTCCTTGTAACTCTCCCCTTCCTCCTCATCCTCCTCTGCCTTCTGCAGCTCCAGACCCCCCTCACTGCATGAAGAGCCCCGTTTCAGGGCACTGTCAGTGGGTCTTAGCTGCTCCAGAGAGTCCCTCCTGGGGACCAGATCGTCCACACATGGCCTCTCAGCCTGAGGTTCGCCGAGACTGGAGGCCAGCGTACTGACACTAGTGGCTGGCTGAAGGGAGCGCCTATCCCCCAGCAGTGCACCCTCACTGTCTGCATGCTGTAGCGTGAAGTCAAAGACATGTGGTTTGTTATCGCAAGGCCAGTGCTGGAGCCATGTTTGTGACAAAGAGTTGCGAATGGGATGGAATCATCTTAAAGCTGTTTTAGCTTTGGGTGAGATATGATTTGTTTTCTTTAGGCCAAGTCAAAGTATGTTCTGTGCAGATTAGATTTGCTATTTCAAATGTTTTGGTTACAAAAGTGGCTAAACCATATCTCACCACAGCACACCGACTTAAATTGTTGTTTTACATCAGAAGAAAAAAAGAGCTTATCAGGGTTTAATAGAAGTAAAAAAAATAGAATGCTTACCTTGAGCACAGCTTCATGGAGAAGAGGGGGAGAAATAAACAAATGAGAATGTCAATAACTCCAATAAAGAAACAGAGAATATCATAGGACAGAATAGCCTGAATACTATATGAGTCTTTAACAAGAGTAAAGAGGGAGTCAGGCGGTTGTTACTCTGGCCCAGACTAAAGGGAGGTCTTGTGATTGGATAAATACCAATTAGAAACATCTTCCCCTCAGTGGTTTAGACTAGACATGATCCAATTAGCGAGGATGTGATGAACCACTCCCTCACCGATATGGAAGGTTGACGGGGACATTGTTTCTTCATTACACTAATTCCAAAAATTGATATGGTCTGGGAGCAGAGAAGAACTGGGAACAAGGAATACAGAGGTTTTCTCTTTCATAAAGGCCAATTACAAAAGATAAGCAGAGGCGCAGATCTGAGGCCGAGGCCGACTATTGGACTATTGAGAAGAGCTTGTGTATGACAAAGCCTTGGGCCGATGTGCAATATAATTAACTTCATTATGGGTGAGGCCAGAGGAGTGGGGGGGTGGGAGTGAGTGTGTGTCTTTTGATCTGTTCTCCAGGTGTCTTTGTGGGAGAACAAAGCGAAAGTGCAATGGAGATGAAAAAAGATCTTTTTTTAACGCAGACATAAAATAACCTCAGTAAGGAGGCTGCTGGCCACTGGACCTGGACATCAAGAAACTGAGAAGAACATCCACTGAACCACACCATGTACCAACCTTTTGCGTTCCTTGTGATTTGTTTTGCAGGCTCTAAAGAAGGTAGAAATTGAAAAATTTTAACTTTTAGGTAACAATTGATTTCAACTTGACTCAACTATAACTATTGGACAGATGGGGTGAGAATCATTTACCTGATCTCCTTCGCCCCTTTCGTCCATCGTGGTGGAAGTCATCCACATGGCAGGACTCTGCTTTACTCAGCCTCTCAGGACTGTATTGGTACTTTCCTAGATCTGCCAAGTAGAGAAGTTTGACATTACACTTCTGAAATCACAAGAAAACATTTTCTCCCCATAGTTGTGTGTTCTAGCCTATGCCTTCCTGATAAAGTAAACAGCAATATATTTACCACTAAAACCTGGCTAATGATTGTGAGACTTACAGTTTGAGTTGTCCAGGATTGCATCTTTTGCCTTTAAAGACAGAGACAGTGTGATATGATAAGATATTTAGCATTTGGGGAGAAAGGGTATCAGTTGAGGGACAATGTGTTTTTTTTACCTTCTGAGGGACGATGGTGTTGTGGTTCTCAAGAATGAGCCTCTTAATGTGATGAGCCCAGAGACGCTTCTCCTCTACCGACTTGGCCTGAAACAACAAGCACTTTACATTTGGAAACTAATGATGATAAAATTCCAAGATCCTGATCTTCACCAAAATTTGAATGGTCTATTCCTTGTCTCAATTTCAGGGCAATATGTTGAGCAGTCATTTTAAAATTATCCAGCTAGCAAAACATAACAACATTGGTGGAGGTAGAGATACAACAGACAAATGTAGGGCCACAGAATGGAAAGCACCGGGTCTTAAGTGTGGAAGGAAAAAGGTTGACATTTACCTGCACTGTATGTGGCTGCTTAGGATGCTTGAAATGGATGACACTGAAGAGCAGGGGATCCTTGGCACTGTCAAGTAGCATCAGGGTGGAGCACTGCAACCACAAAGAATGTAGAGATGAAACTGAGGCTTCAGTCAATTCATTCTGCTACATGAAAGAATGTGTCTTTATGGTATAGATCATAAATAGTTGAACACAAGGTAAGATGTTGTTTGACCATCTGTTCACCATTTGCCACCATCTACATTTCTAAAGTAAAGTAGTCATTAGTGAGTGGGAAATAAACCATACCAAGATGTGGGTCTTGTAGACATAGTGTTCCCCTCGCTTCTTGGTAATGAGGAGCATCTTTTCGAAGAGGAAGAGCGTGCGGGTGTTCTTCGCCCTCAGCACATGAAACGTGCCCTCCAGCACCAGCTCTCCATAGGTAGTCAGGTCAGGACCCTTCCAGTTGATCAGAAGAGACTGTATCTCCTGCAGATGAAACACACACACACACACATACACTCTAACCCCTGGTCCTCAGCATGAATGAATATAAATGGTTTTAAAAGTTATCCTTATAAAAAACACAGTGCAAAGAAAAGTTGAAGATGGCACAAGGTCAACATCAAGTATAGCATTAGAAATCTGTAACCCTCACTATTACACTAAATGTGAAGGCTTCAGGTGATACGTTGATATCAGAGTGTGAAGGTACACAGGTTTACTTTAGAGAACATATGACTGGAAATTCAGATTTTTACAATATGTACATATAATGGCAAAAATCAATTTACCCCTCAATAGAAGTGGATTCACATCTTATTGTGTTATTGTGTTATTGTGTTATGACATTGTGTGTTATTGTGTTATATGTGCATTATTTAAAGGTATATGTGACTTTTAAAAGGATGTTTGAATGCATGTGGGCATCTGACCTGCACTCTGACAGCATGTTCGTGTTTCCTCTTCATATCATTGATGTACCAGGCCACTCCGGTCATGGTGTCGATGGCCTCCTGAACCACCTCATAGCCCTCCTCATCAGGGTCAAAGTGTTTCGCAATTTCCTTTAGAAGAGATCAGAGACAGTTAGGACATCTGACAGCAGGGTGATGCCACAGGGAACTTATTGAATTTCTTCCCAAACAAATAAAGATGTGAATGCTAATCAATCTATTTAGCAATTTATCTGTGTATACTATACTACATGGCTTTTCACCTCTGGGCCCTTAGATATAAATCAAATTAAAGAAGTGAAAAAGGAGACAATCACTTTGGCTGTATTGTTAAACACGCTCAGGCATTGGTCAGGGTGAAGTTATAAAATAACATTGTTTCATGCATCAGGACTGTGGTCTTCTCTAATACTTCTAAATAACAGTATTGTAAATGGGTGGCCTACAGACATGTTGGGGAAAGGTCGTGTCAAAGCAGTGTGACCAAGGAGAATGTTTTGTACCTGCAGCAGCAGATGGTATTTCAGGATCCTCTGAACTGGCTTGAGCAGGAAGGAGCCCAGAGGGAGCGAGCGCCTCAGAGCAGCTTGTCGATCCCTGAAGAACTTGGCTAAGGTTTTACTCCTCATGCAGTCGGTCAGTGCTGCCACAGAGCTGGAGAGCAGAAGATGGTTACAGCCACATGTCACACGAAAAAGGTCATTTCTGCTCAATATTGTTACTTACTTGGGATAGTTGGTGCAATACTGGGTATAAATTTCAAAGTATTCACTCTGAGGAAACACAAAGCAGAAGAACACTATGACAACTGTTTATTTCATGAAAACACTTTGCATCTTAACTTTGATTTGACTTTAAAAAATTAAATAAAATTTAAGATAACATAAAATGAATAAATATATGTTTTTTCAAGTAGAATAAAACCACTGAAAGTTTTGTTAGGAGGATATACTGACCTTATCTACAAAGCATCTAGCTATGGCCACAGGGTCGTTTTCACACATGTCCAACGACTGCAGCAGTTCACTGAAAAAGAACAGGGAGTATAAGTCAACATAATTATATCTATGTGTAGAAATACACACATAAAAGAGGCAAGAAAAGTATGAAGAAATAATGATCAGCATCTGATTCAAAAATTCTTCAGTAATTCTTTTTTGCCCCAAGTGATTTTGCATTAGTTAAGAAATAACGCCACAAGAGGGCGTCATACACTGTTAAACAATAACCTTGTTTCATGTTCAGGCCTGCAGGAAAGAGAATTTGACCTGGAATTCTCCACTCTGACAGAGCCATAAAATACAAGATGTATTGTGAAAACGTGACAGTCATATTAATGATTTACTTGGTGTGATATCATCTCAATAAAATGTGTACAACTGGGTCACTGTGGGAGAATTACAATAGAAAAGTATCAGGGCTTTGGTTGACATAAAATAAACTCAGTTCCTCACACTGAAATCCATCTCTTTAACCACATACTTTGTGCTTTATCTGAAATCAATTACATGGAAATATGGCGACATGTTCACAATACATTAAAAGAAAGCACTGATGTTGAAGTATGTTTCAGAACTTAAGTCAATATTTGTTCACACTGCATGGTTTACTTAGGTCAAAAGAAAAAAAATCCTGGCGTCATAGCAATGACACTCATTGATAAATGTGAGTTTAGTGCGTATCAAGAGCACTCAGAGCTGCAGGGGTTTGAATTACATCAAAGTAACTTCACTGTAGGCAAGGCAGGAATGGTTTACATGATCCCTGCAATGGTGAGTAAATCTAGCGAATGGGTTTCTATGACAAACAATGCTAACTTCAATTACAACGAAAATTTGGAAAATCTCTTGTAAATCTTTTTACGCTTTTTAAGTTATTATGTTTTTCACAGGCATGGACAGGCACTCTCTCCTCTGAATCTGTGTCCAAAATAAAAGCCGTATCACTGTCTGAATTGGTAACTGAAAGATGACAAAGCCTCTCAGTCTCAATGTGACACAAAAGAAAAGCATTGTCTCTCTGAAAACCACAGTGCATGCCCTCTTGGATCCCAAATCTCTCTTGTACAGCTGACTTCAATTTCATGAAAAAAGAGAAAGATTCAAATCGACCTCATTAGTGGTTTTTACGTTACAATAGCCTTGACATTACCAGAGGAATGTTAATGTGTTGTTTTATCAAGCGGCACGGTCGGCAGCGAGCGCTGCCTGACGTAAGAAGATTGAATGTAAAACTAGCTGCGACTATTTCACCAGAGTGTTTACCGTGGAGACTTTTGCCCCATCGCTCTTCCCTGCCTCTGCTTTGACTCACTGGATGAAACGTAAGGAGCAAGTGAAGTGAAAAGGAGTTTGAATTCTCCACATTCCTCATATTATCTTGAATATGAGACTAACAGAGTACACACACACAAAGGAAGTAAGAAGGCCCATGACGGATCCCAGCTCCCTCTGCTCTGCATCAGGTACCTTTTTAAGCAGTAAGTAATCCAGTGATAACCTGGGGCGATGACGTACCTGTTAAACTCATAGATGTCCTCTATGTTCCCAAACAGGGCACACACCTGCTCTGGTCTGATGGGAAGGTTGCTCATGTCAATGATGTGAGCCAAATAGTCCTGGAAAACAGAAAATACAGATCATTCTATTACTCAATAGGTTTTACGATCATTCAGGCACATGCAGATTCCTACCTGCAGAGGGAGCGTGCATAAAGAGAGACACCTTTCTCCATTAAACTTTAATACAGTTAATCCTGTGTAATGAACGGTCACTTTTCTCACATCAGGTTTGTGCAGAGGATGTTTACCATTCTAGGTCTGATTCTATGGTCATAATTCTTTACCATGAAAGAAGTAGGTTGATTTATTCACAGTTCTGTGAGTTTAAAGACTCCTTTTAAGGATTTGTTCCAGGGACGGGGAGGCCAATGTGACTGGATGAGGCACCATCGTACCTTGACCATAAACATCAGCACAGCCCATTCCCCTGGCAGGATCCAGCTCCCTCTGGATCTATTCAGAGGTGGATAAAAATATCTAAAACCACAAATATTTCAACATCTGGATGGCTGCCCTGTCTCTCCATCCACTGTGTCACACACACCACAACAAACAAGGGCGGGAGAAAAGGACGAGAGACAAATGCGTATGAACTCAGCGACTGTATAAGGAGGCTACCAGTAAACAGAGCTTGTACACACCCCCATGCTCCCAGTCAATGTGGTGCAAATACGCACACACACTTAGACAACATGCCAGGCAGCCCAGATTAAGAGGAGAGTGACCACATCGCGCTGACTGAGTGAACTGCACCCAGTCAGGGATGGAGAATTTCACTGCAGCTGGAGCAATGCTGACTTGCAGTCAGCAGGACGCCTCATAGTCTCCTATGGAACAACTCACCACTGTTGTTACACCATACACACGTGACCTTTAGCACAGCTCGAGAGATTTAATGCTACGTTTGGGGTCACCCACTTAATAGCACGACAAGGTTATAGAATCAGAAAGACAGATTTGACTGTGAGGAACTTTTGTGGGAACATTGACTCAAATCAGAAATTACAGACACAACACACCAACCACACACTACCAGCACAGCCATCAAGGCCAACTTGGGATTCTATACCTTGCCCAAGGACACTGCGATATACATTAAAAAACATCAGAGCAAAGTGGATAAAATAAAAAAGAGGAGCAATATATTAGACTTTTTTAACGAAACCCAATAGCATGATTCACATTCTTTGTGAACAATTCTTCTGGGTGTGTCTGGGCCAGGTGCTGAGCTTGTATTTAGACATGTGAGACCAGCTGGGACGAACAGCTGTCCTCCAAACTATATTCTATGAATCGACAGTAAAGAGCGGGACACTTCAGAGAGAAGGATTCACTGGATTTGACGGCAGAGTGGACACAGCTTCAGCAGCTGTTTCAGTATTCAGAGTCAATATCAAGGGGAAGCTTTGAATTACAATAGTTTGCTGAAACAACAATTCCAAGATGAGGGAAGGAGTTTCACACATCTCTGTCAGATTCAAGGCTCAGTGTGAAATCAAAATGAGCTGCATGGAATCTATTCGACTGAAGCCATACTGTATCATAGAAGGACACATCTGTGCTGGACACTGTTCCCACACTGTAGTCGATGGAAAAAGCGATTGCGCCGCTTTCATTTATGTTATTCTCCATTTGGTGAAAAGATGGAGGTGTTTGTGTTGGCCGAGAGCTCCGGAGAGCTAAGCTCGCTGCAGGGTCTGAGTGAGTGGGGCCAGACCAGGCAGGGGCTGCTGCTCCCGTCAGCTGAAATAGTTTAAAGCAGTGGAAGTGTTTGTCCGGAGCAAGTCATTAATCAAGCCCTGGCGAGCCAGCACCCCCCACCCCCCACCCCTGCAACTGCCAGACGCCAGCGCGGTCGGAGACAAGGTGAGGAGAGGCGCGAGCTGGTTTACTGCGTGTCAGCCTGTGAAATGCTTCACGTGTTAAAGACTTTACCAGCAGAGACTGTTTGACAGCAGCGCGCTCCTGTTCCTGCGCTGCAAGAACACTGAAGACTGAAAACTGGGGAGTTTTTTTTTTTTCAACTGGAAGTTCTTTCCAGACAGCAGAATGGGGAAAACGTGATAAGAGATAAGTCTGTTGAGTAGTAAAATTACTCCTGGCCTATATTCCATGTGTCACGTGTCTGGGATGTTGTTCTTCTATCTCTGACGAAGATCATAGAGCCCAGGTTTCCTGCCATGAAAGAACTGCACTGTGTTTGAACTCCAGATATGAGCACACTGTGGGCTACAGGCTGTAAATGTTCACTGCACTGTAAATATACCGAGCTCTTTATACAAATCACTATTACCAGCTCATAAACTCCACAACATTAAAAATGTATAAACAAAACACAGAATTGTCCAATCTCAGACATATTTTTGTCAATCGCCCATTTAGGTCAGAAAGCAGAGAATCAGGGTATATCCTGGTAATAAAAGGAAAAAGAAAAATGGATATTTTACAACACCAAGACAAATTTTTTGGCCGCAAACTCACTACAGGGTTTCTCTCTCAACTGCCGTTGAGCCCAATTCCCCCTATTCTGGCTACAGGCTGTGCAAATTCAGCAAATCACACCAGAAGAGTTCAGCAGACACCGAGTCACAGCTGCACATTCATTCTAGGAAACACATGCTTCAAATGCACTGAACACTGATAATTTACCTTCTATCAGTGGCTCACAAGGAACTTGGCTGAAAACTGCAAAAGGAAATCCAATTCGAGTACAGCCAGCGTAACCCTGACATCCGCTCACCTCCACAATGCTGCGCAGGTCCTTGACGTACATGCGTTCTGTCTCAATGATCTCCATGACGACACGGTCCACGTAGGTCAGTTTCGGGTTGGGCGCCATGGCGTCCGTGACGACAGGTGAGGCAGTGATGTGGGGTATTTCTGCGTTTGCCTTCCTGTTGGAGGCGGCGTTGTTGTTGTTCCACTGGTTGCCGATCACCCGCGGCTCCAGCTGTTCCTGCCAGTGGCCCCTGGAGCTTATGAGAGGGGGACTCTGGTCTCCTGCCTGCTCACCGTTACCTTTGGCTGGGCTCAGCTCCAAGTCTATGTCCTCCCCGCAGGGTATGGGTGGGGTGGTGGAGGAAGGTATTGCGATGGTGCTCCCGAAGAGGCTGCGACTGTCCCGGGACGAGTCAGAGGACAGGGTTGACACCAGGCTCACTGGACGTTCGCCCTCTCCATCCAGTGGCTCTGCACAAAGTCGGCTGTAATAGTCTGGCCCAAAGTCCATATTTGCTTGGTCATGATTAGTGGTGAGGAGAGGTGAGGAGAACTGAGCGGATTCTGGGACAGGAGAAATAAACAAAGGCAGAGGTTTCAGAATTTGAGAGATACTGCAGTCAGTGATGCAGATTGATATCAGTCTCCATCTATCTGGAGACACTTCCATCTACTAACCTCATGGCTAACTGCAGACGGAAAGTGCTTCATACATAAAATGAGAATATGCATACTGGGGATAATGTGCAATGTCTGCTCTTTTTCAATCAATGCCACAAATGCATACTTGCCATTTAAACTGTCTTTTCCTAGAAGTGACTGTTACACAAATGCAAAAGTATTTTAAGGACATCCGCAGTAAACATGAATGTCGTTTTTCTACAATGCAGTTACTATCCAGACAAACTGTCTTAATAGTTGTCTTCCCTCACCAAGTGCACACATACCAGGCATATTGGCATTAAGACACTGCCAAGGCACCAATCCAGAAGAATATCATTCTGCAAACATTGACCAGTTACATTGTCCAGGATCAATAGAAGACAGCTCTGAGCTTTGTGTTTACTCTCCCAGGCTGAGACAGAGGAGTGTTTTACAGTAAAAGCTTCAGCTCAAATCATTACTGACATGGCCTAATTGCAACGCAGCATATTCTATGGAAACCCAGCCATTTCCCCTTGTTCTTTTGACTGCTGAAGGCTGGGCCTTGGAAAAACAGAGAGGGAAAACTAATGGGCAGAAAAAAAACTGGATAGAGGCACCCAGAGCTTTGTTTATATGCCTTCATTGAGCTCCTTCTGAGTTTAAGAGAAATAGAATCCATATTCAGTTTCACTTCCTTCCTGACCAGATGGGGAATTTTCCCCACAAACGTTTCCTAAATATAAGAAACCAACGTTGCTGTGTGAGAATGGGGCACTGAGTGCCCACTGAGCGGAAAGCTCTATTTCTTCAAATATCTGCAGGGCAAAGGGGTCACCAGTATTTTAACAAGCTGAAGAGATGGAGCAGACTAATAAATAGAAATTAACAAGGAAGAAACCATCGTTAAGCTAAATCTAAAGTTACATCATTCCAGTGAATGCTACTGCTAAGTGGAGATGAAAACCATAATTTCCTGTTGTGCGCCAACAGATGTAGACTATGTCACCAGCCTGAAATCCACCGGTGTTGAAAAGCTTCGAATTAAGTACAACTGTGTTAATGGTCAGTGGTCCACAGCTCACAATGTAATCCTGAAGCTGTAGTAAAAAAGGTATTTTGTCAACGGGCTACAATTGACTGATTGTTGCGTGACTGAACTATCAGCTTCAAAATTAGATTGAGGATATATGGAATTGGAAAAGAGACATTGGTGGTGCTTTTTGGTGCACCCTGAGCACATGTTGTTGCTCTATGTAACTTGTGTGACCTGGTACAAGCTCTTGTGAGAAGTAGAACAGTTTGTCTCCAATACTCCGTTTGGGAACTTTGGAGTATCAAAAATTCTATACAGATGCATTAATAGATCCAACAATAAGTACCATGTGTGGTTGAAGAGGGCGCTCTGTAAAAGCTCTGTAATGGTGTTGCTTTAATAAGCATACATTCTGAATGTACGGTATCACAAATGTATTCAGTTTTACAGAGAACATACAATACATCCTTTTATAGCTTTGGTGGGAATAAAGGCATAATAAAAGCAAATGTCTGATACTTCAACTCTTGAGAAAAGTGTGGTTTTTCAAGAAGAATCAAATTGCCTTTTTCAAACACACACAGACACACACCTCTTGGCTGCCTCAAACTTTCCATGAGTCAGGGCTGAACTCACGAGAGTCTTGTTCTTGTTGCACTACTAGTCCAAACTGGGCTGCTCTGGCAACACAGTTCCCATGCAAAACCTCACAGGGAGTAAAGGATGAGTTGGCAACCAGGAGCTGACCACTTGAGAAAACTCTGTTTACGCTCTGTGACAAATCATAGGGTTGATGTCGAGTGTAAAGGGAAGCTATTACCCTCACTACACCACTATGAATTTGAATGAGGCGTACATGTCCTTTGTCACTTCTCTCCTTACTTTTGGTTTTGAGTCCCCCCCGTCTGGCATGTGAAACTCCCTTCCTCCTTCCTTCTTCCTCCCACCCATATCTTTCTATAATACCACTGCTGTGCTGCAAACTAAAGTCCATGCCAAGTAAAAGGGGAGAGGTTGGGACAGCACAATGTGGACTTAGGTCGAAATCGACACCATACTTGCAGAATACAACCTCTCTTGATTGTCCTGAATCATTATCCATGTCACGTTATGCATATTTCAATTTGGTGAAACTGTTTAGAAACGATTTGCTGCTCTGAGTGACAACATCAAACTTGAACATGCATTTAACTCCAGCACCAGTGTCGCTCCACAACTTTGATGGACCACTTCAGATAAAGGCTGATGTTATCTGTGGCCGATACACACCGCATGTTTCAGGGGAAAATAGCCACGTCGGACTACTCACAAACTTTGTTGAAACCAGCCGTGCACAGGAATGCAAATGACCTGGTCAACATGCAAGCCTGAGATAAGCCAAGAGCACGGTCCCGTGTCCTGCAATGCAGTTTTTCCATCCAGCCAGTCACAACAGACAGAGACTTGTGATCTGCTTCCTTTATGACTCCTAAGTTCTCCTAATACATAATCATGTTCAAATAGACACTATCAATGTCAATAGCGTCTGGTCTTGCTCGGTGCCACAGAGTCTCTTCAGCATCTGCATCATCACCAATCTCTGAGGAATTTGTGGCCACTGTGGCAAGGCCTTGCCCATTACTGTGCCACCCAGTTTTTAAATGTAGAGCATCCAAAAGGCCTGGCATCAAATTCATCATACAGTGCATGCTTCACTTAATTATAGCAGAGTGCCTTTCTTTTTTATTTGGGAAGATATTTTTGAAATTGGGATAGAAAGAGATAGGGGAAGACAAGTATTGAACGATTATTCAAGCATGTGTAACAATGGGACCTCTTTACTACAGATCCTGAGTGCTACTATGCAGTCTTCAGCTGTCCTGATTTGTGGGCCTTGACTGGCTGCACTGGTGTTGGTGCTTTCACAGTATTAACAGACATAGCCTTAATAATACTAGTGGGAAAATGGATACACAAATGGACAGCAATTTTCTTTTCTGCAGAAGAAACTGATCAAATGCAACAGAGAAATTAGTTCACATGAAAGTTAATGGAGGGAAAAATTGTTCTCAGGATAAATTCAATAAAACCTAAATGCCAATTTACGTTACGGCAATAACTGCCGCAAAAATTATGGAATGAAACCACTGTAGCAGGGTGCTCCCATTAGAGAAGAAAAGGCTACAGACTGTTCCTATTTCTCACATGTGAGGGAAGCATGAATTTATATTTACTTATTTTCAACTCTAAGTATTCAAGTATGAGCTGAAAGCATTCATTTGGCCTGTCCTTCTTATGGGCTGACCTTTCTCACAGCTCAGTGAACAGACCTGTTAAATCATACCTCACAGAATAGTTGTGGAGACGGCTTTGTCCCTTTAAATATATAGTCCAGAGCAAAATTTCCATTTCAGACTAGCCATTGATTTTCACATTCAGAAACCACAATTTTACAGGATAAGTACACAGCCTCGACAAAACACAACACTCCCTTTGTTAGACAACTGCATCAATACAGTTGTTAACTCACAGACATAACCATTAACCAAGTCAAGGCCCGAGAGACAGTGTAGTATTTGGAGGTGTTGTGTCTAAAAAAAGTCATCAAGAGTGTTAACTGATACCTCACATTCTTGTGCGTTCACAGATTATTTATGTTCTTGCTAAAACAAAAATGATTGGAATGCCAGCGGAAAAAAACTCCTAATACCTCATTGTAATACTTTGAATTCCAGTTTCCTGTCTGTTAAGCCAAGGTTAACATTTACAGACAAAGGTGTGTTAATGCTACAAGCATGACCTTCCCTTCCCCTTTGTTGACTCCCCCAAGTCTAAATCCCATGCACAGAGGCAGTGACGCTGTACCACAATACAGTGTTTGTAAAACTAATGTTAAGTGATTTTAAATGAAGAAAATGTCCAAATAAAATACTGTTGAGCCAAGTCTGAGTGTATGACTTCATTTGATGAGTATGTGTTGTGTATGACAGGTGATTTATGGAAAAAACCTGCGTCTGTTTCCCTGCTGAAGGCAGACAGGACATTCACTCACGAGGGGCTCGATGACTAAGCAGTCTAGAACTAATAATGTAAGTCTGCGCTTGCTTTCTTTTCAGTGGGAGCTTATCAGAGGGTTAACAATGCAGACAGTTCATAAACTTGTCCACCTCTGACATCATTGTTACGTGAATGACATGCAGCACCCAATAAGGTGGTGCAAGAGGTGAACAGAAACACTGAAATGGATACCGCAGCACCTGGTTATTAACTTTTCCAAAAAGGGCACTGGCACAAGTTTGACAGAGCTGATCTCTGTGTGTGCGAAGTTCTTCGTGTATGTGACGTGAAGCATTCCTTGTGCAATATTTTTTTTTACATCACTGGCTAACAACAGACACATTGAAGGAACTTGCAGTAAGCCTCAAAGATGATGTACTTCAGCAGACAACACTGATGAATCATTTTTTATAGCTGAACGCTTTAAAACAGGATAAGCCACAGCATGCAGCATGACACAAGCTGTTGTTTGTAAAACCTTGTGCAAACTAGCTCCTATGCAGATAACCATGCAAATTATACATAGGACAGGCTCTAGTTTTGTTCTACCACCAAGACAGAGATGTGCCTGGTTTATCCAACCTAGGTTGCATAGTCCAACAGAATGGAACTATAAAGCTCTTTGTATGCAGTAAATTCAGTATTTATATATACACACACACACACACACACACACACATTCCACACAGACAGATAGAATAATAAAGATGGTATTGTTATCATCAGATAACACTCAAGTTGATTTAGAAATCTTAGCTTAGACCCCTTTCCCAATCTAGCGTGTCAGCCAACACTGATGAAATTGTTCCGTAAGAAGGTGTAAAACTCCTATGACCAGGCTTTACTATGATGAATGATGCGTGTGCCTGACAGAGTTCACAAGAAGCTGTTTGCCCAAGAGACACACCTGCATGAGCTTTTTAACAGAGCTGAAAACTCAGACTTGCAATGTGACACTGCTGACCCTATGTAATCAAACCAGAAAACAGCGAGAAGAGAAAAGGGAACAAGTATACTGATGTCCAACATTCAAATACTCATCCTTCAACTGCAGATGTAACTAGCATCAGAAAGAAAGCGTGACTTTCTCAGCAGTCATTGTGACACTTACCAATACATATCATGTTTGGCTGTTTTATCAGCTGACATCAATATTGGGAATATTTCACTCCCCAATATTGGAATCTGCATTTGCTCCCCGAAAATAGCATATCAGCTGAGCTCTAGCTCAAGAGAACATAAGATCATTTATATGCTGCCCCTTCCACTGCATCAGTGTTACATCATTTCCTGGGTGTAAAAAAACAAACATTAAGAGTAGGTGTGTACACCTTAAAAATCCAATAAAAAGTACAAGCCCCTACCTGCTCAGTTTAGTACCTTACCACTCCTACCTTCCTACCTGATTCATCCTGACTCACGTACCAAAAGGCGATGAATCTGAACTGAGATGACCATAGGTTACATGACACAGGCTTGATCACACATGTACTATCAGGAATTATAAAACAAGGAAAATATCGGTAACTCCATTGCTATGTTTCGTCATGATGAGTCACTCTTTGTTTCCTAGGTGCCTGGCACTGTCTTGACAGCTCCATCCTTAGGCTCTATTTCAAGTGCTGTTCATTTAGCATAGAGCTACACAAAATGAAGTCTGCCCAGCACATTTTGCAACAGCTTTTCTTGCGACATAACTACATGTTCCTTGGCAAGGTCTAAACCACATTCTCGCTCATTTCTCACCTGTTTTTCACAGAGTTACAATTTGTGGACCACAGAACCTTCATCTCCCACATAAACACATGTAACAAGACTCCTTGCTCTTAATTGGCCGACAAAAAAACAACAACTTCAAACCGGCTCTCCAGCTGACTGTTAATCCGCTAACTTATCTTTCAGAGCCAAGGGCACAGTGTGTGACCCTGTTTCCCTCAGGGAATAAAGAGAGAATCATGTTTGCACTACATGTTAATAAAGGCCTTCCGCTCCTCTACATTCACTCCTTACTTCCTTCTCCCGCAACCCTTCACAACCTCTGGCCACTCCACTCTCCCCAGAGGGGCTTTTGGGAGAGGGAGGTAGGCTTGTGCTGATCCCCATGAGAAAAACTCCTCCTTACCTGGCTTCGCTGAATGGCTGACCCCCCCAGGAGGGCAAGAGGCACAAGCAATAAGGGTGCCGGTAAGGATTAAGCCCTGAGTCTTCACAGACCATTATCAAACAGCATGGGTCAGAACACTGGTGATTAGACACTGAAATGTGGATTTACTTCCTATCCATTAATTAAGGAAAGATTTCAGGTCACCTCAAGGATTTTCTTTGAACTTTCTTTTGTACTGTAGGTACACAATGATTTGATTTCTACCTGTGTTTAGCCTCACAACAAACCTTCAACCCTGTGTTAATAACTCGCCTGAGAGATGGTAAATAAATCACAGTGGACAACAAAGACTAAGCACACACACACTATTTGAACCTGCATTCCACTGACAGTCAAGGTCAAACTGTTGTGCTGGGAAGTTTTGGGGGAATTCTGATGAGAGTCATACGTGTGTTATTAATTATTAGAGATACTTGTTAAGTTTTTTTTTTAAATGCTTGTGTAAAACTAAAAGGGCAGTAAAAGTTAGGTAAGTCTTCCAAATAATCATGTTCTTATAAAAGCACTCTTACTTTTTTCTTTTCTTATTGTTATATCATAACAGAGGCAGAGGCGAAAGGCAATAAAAATGAAACTTCCTGTCACTTTGAATAAAACTGTGGATCAGGGTTTGACCATTTTTGGAGAATACAAGTGTGTGCAAGTCAGCAAATTTTAAAAACGCAAAGAGGCAGGATTCAGATGTTACAAATGTCCAAAAACAAAAAGCTCAGTTTAAATCCTGTAAACCTCCCCTGTGCGGGATCGTGGCCTCTAAAGGATCCAGTCGTGCCAAATGACCTCAGTGCATTGGCATGTGATGATCCACTTAAGAAACTCCTCCGTTAACAAGCCCCCCCCCCACCACCACCAAGAATACCTCGGGCTGCAGAAACACTGCCAGCTCAGGATCTATTCAAAACTCACATTTCCTCTGGACAACACTCACCATATGGGCTCTGAGGTGTGAGCCCATTGTAAACTTTACCACCAGTTTCACAGTCTACAACCAAACTGCTGTCCTGTTAGCGCCTCTCTGCAGAGTCCACACAGGCTGGTGGCGGGACAGCAGTGTGAACTGGAGGGAGGTCAGCGGGGGGGGGGGGGGGGGGGAGGGGGCGCGTGGGGGTGGGTGGGGGGGGGGGGGGGGGGGGGGGGGGGGGGGGGTAGTTCATTTGCATCACATTTGGCTGTGTATCCCATACAGCGTTATAAAGGCTGTGATGCTGTTCTCCCTCTAGTTAAGGCCTTATTAACACTTACTTTATACTTGCTTTGGCACAGAGCAGGATGTTTTGGCCCTGCTATGATAAATTACACACAAGAGCATTACTACACAAACCATGTTCTGCAAAAACATGTAATTAACATTGCTGAGCCATTATTGTGTGCAGCATCACATGTGCAGAAATTTTTGTGCGCTGCATGCTTGTTTGTGAAACTATCAACTGAATGTTGCGTGGTGTTATGCAGGAAGGTATTAAAAGATTTTTATAGATTCAAATGAAGTCCTGAGAGGTCATTGAGAAGGAACACCCGCAGCAGAGAGCCTGTAACTAATGTGGCAGAAGAGTTCTATAAAGAGGAATGTCATTGTAGGAGCTGTAAAATAATTTACATTCTTTTGTGATGGGTACGAGACCCTGTGCAACACAATGAAATAAAGCACAGAGAATGTAGGAGCTGTATAAATTATATTACATTTTGCAGCCATGTTGTGAAATGACTTATATGAACCTGTGCAACTTGAGTAAGATGCTGCAGACATGAAGAATGAGGGACAGTTTCAGCGGAGCGTCAGTGCATGACTTTAAACCCGAACAGGAGTTGAGCAGGCTCACCTGAGGCTGTTGGTAATTAATGCTATGGCCAATTAAGCAGAGAAAGAGTTTCAGTCCAGAAGTTCCATTAACAAGCCCACTCAGAGACGCAGCCATCCCTGCCATTATTTATCTGTGTCCACAAGCCTGTGCCCACTGGTCTGGAAAAGCTGCAGTGAATGGAGATGATCCCTTCGTCCCCCCAGAACCCCTTTAAAGCTGTACATTCTGCACATGCAGCTACATTCCTGCCTGAGGTTAAGTAGGTCAGCAGGAACCCTTATCGTAGAGAGAGCTGCCTCAGGTCTACTGATGACTTAAGTCCCTATCACTGGACTGACAACCTTACCATTACGTTTCAATTTAAAACACATCAACTCT
This sequence comes from Pseudorhombus dupliciocellatus, assembly GCA_016785235.1. Lineage (NCBI taxonomy): Eukaryota > Metazoa > Chordata > Actinopteri > Pleuronectiformes > Paralichthyidae > Pseudorhombus > Pseudorhombus dupliciocellatus. The sequence goes on from JAFBJW010007502.1 coordinate 6,609,018, forward strand.
GCCATGGATACACCTGGTGTCCACACTACACTGGATTGTTTGAGCAACTAAAATGGAGAAGTTACAAAAATCGTTGCTGGACCGAATTTAGTTTGAAAAATTGGTGGGAGGCTGCATTTTTTTCATTGGCAACAATGACGTAGACGCAACCGCTTTTCTGATCTTCTGGGTCTATGCAATCCCAATGTGCTAAATTATCAGGCCCCTTTCTCATGACACCCTCCAAAGGAGAAAAAAAACATACATTTGTGAAATTCGTATAGTTCACATGTGGGACACGATCATTATAATAACGCTGGCCCATATTCCACCGTGGTCATGAAAGTTTAACTTTTGTGGAAATTTTCCTGTCATTCAGATTGGCCTGGAAAAGCATTTAGAGAGAACAATGGAAAGAACTCTTTCAGCAGCTGAGAAGAACATCTGGGTAGATCCTGGAGCACAGCCCAAATATTATCCTTCATGCTGGTTTTGTCTGATCATGCCTTATGACGCCCAAATGCTTGTAGTGGTAAAAAAAAAAATCAACACTACTTAAGTTTAAAAATTCTTGACCACAACCTTGCCATTGTTTACCATGACCTGACAGGGGGGTTCCTTTCACCATGTGCATTCCTCCTGCCTCTTAACTGACTCCAATCATCACCTCACATAGATAGTGCAGCCCTGCCCATAATTTCCATCCATCCATCCATCCATCCAGCCCAAGCAGGAGAGCAAGGTCAGTCACATATTAACTCCAACAGGTTCACAAACAACACAACTGAAGGCTGCAGTGGGTATTCCGTCAAGTCAAGGTGATTTCGTACTCCGCATCTCAGCTGCAAAATAAGACTGTGTCAGCATAGAATGGCCTTTAGAGGAAATAGACAAACAAATTGCCATGAGGGTGGCACACGTCTCCCTAAGCCAAAAGCTTCTCCCGGCCAAAGCTGAACCAAAGGGACAGGCGTAGGGGTAAAAGGGAACCATTGACACATTGGTATTCTTCAGCCAAAGTCGAAGCTAAGCGCCAAATGTGTTCAGTGGAGAGAGGAGGAGGCGTGGGGGGAGCTTGGGGGTAGAGGGACAGAGCAGGCAAACAGATACAAAGGGCCCCTGTGTCAATGCAGTGGCTCTGACTGAAGATAATGAACGCTAAAATAATATGTAATTTGAGTGCCCCCCCAAGCAACAAGGTCAGCCTAACCATCTTGGCTGTTGGGGATTCTGACACATTCTGGTTTGATGCGCGAGTGTTCAGGAGTTTCACTTGTAGGACGGAGTGGGAGGGGGCGACTGGCCAAGCTCCGCAGACACACAAAGAGCCTCTCTGCCAGCAGGGACTGTAGGAGGGGAGTTCATTGCTCTCTCGGCTCTGCCTCTACATTTCCTCTATTCTCCCATTCCAGGGATTTTTCCATTCACCTCTAATGTACTTGTGTGTTATGTTAGCACACTGTCGCAGGTTTCAACCAAATCCACCCTCATTAAAGAACTCCTGCTCATTAAAATCTCCATGTTATAAAACTGATCAATTTATAAGCAGCAATTAGTAAAGCATGGATTACACTGGATACAATTGCATTGACCTTACCTTCCCCCATTGGGCCCTGGTGGAGAGCAGAATGGGACCCCTCTGGCATGGCACTCAGGCCTCTGGAGCTGACAAAACAAAACAGCACAGTTCAAATACAACCCTACCAATTTATGTCCAGACTTAGAAGCAACAGCTTTGAAATACTTTTCATTTTTTATGGGTTTATATCAAAACACACTGTTGTTTTTCTTAACTGACCTGGCCCTAGGCGAGCAGAGACAAGGTCTTATATAAAGGCGGAATTCTTCTCATTCCCCTGGTCGCCGCTCGGCATTAGCTCATGCCAGCCACTTGGTAATGTATAGAGATATGTAGGGAATTACTCTGATATAAGCTCCTGCTAATCGGTAGAAAAAAGGGAAGGAGTGAGTCCAACTTAATGCCACTAAGCAGATTTAGCAGCTAGAAAGTTAATGGAATCTGATACCTCTGACACTGGAGTCGTACAAATACTGAAGAACAAGTCTATGATGTCACTGTTGTATGTTTGATTGTTTTTGAGCAAGATTACGCAAGAAAATACTGGATAGATGGTCCATGGAAGCCTGAGAGGAGACGTTCTATGGGATAGGAAGGAATTCAATACATTTCGCATCTGATCAGGATTTTTCTTCAACCTAAACCTGCTTTATTAGTTTGGCAAATGTTGTGAAGAAATCCATGCTGCATTAAACCCGTCTCTCATCATCAGTGTAACTGTCCAGTGAGGTAACAGTTTCACGCCTGGTGGGATGTATTTTTCTAATCCCTCATGCCAGGCTCTGGTTCTATTAATGATGAGATATGTCCCCTTCGGAGCTGCTATGCAGCCAGTTTCTCACATCACTGCCTCTTTGGCTCCTTAACATGAGAACCCGTCTCCGTGTGATTCCTGGTGAGCCTCCGGCCTTTTAGACATCGCATTCTTCCGCCAGCTAGATCAGAGGAACAGGAATTCTTCGGGGATTAGGATGGGCATTGTTCCTAGTGCGTTTGCTGGCTGCTGTGCCAGACTGACAGTCAGGCCAGCCGAGGCCAAGCAGGGTCCGCTGCCAAGAGGTTCGCCAATTAAGATGTGCAGGCATGCCAGGAGCAAAGTCACAGAGCTGGTTCTGAACATTAAGATCACTGGTCCCTGCAGCTGCAGGACTGGACTGACGTAAAACTTGTTTACTAGACACGAATCTCTGCAGCCGCAAAAGCTATTTTTTTCTTCAGCTTAGGGCAAAGTAAAGCAAAGCACGCAAGTCGGGGAAAAATCTGTCCGTCCAATCACAGTGACATGATTTCTGGCTTGCAAGTTCTCTTTGACTATTACCACAGCCGCCTTCAGACATGAACTCTGGAAAATATCTAGAAAATGTTCTTTCTCATATAAAGAGACTTGGCCAGACTGAGCCGGACTACACAAAATTTTAAATTACATATTTTGTAATTTAAAATTTTGACATCGCTGCTGGCCATTATCACATTAGGCTCTCGAATCTCATTGTCTTTCCAAGCTGATGTCTCCTCCATGCATGTCGTGACTGAGATTTCCTTATAAGTTGGGGGGCGGGGCTCTGAAATAGTGAACTTTTAAACTCCTCTGATAATCCTGCCCACTATGAGATCTGAGTTAACCCTGCTTACTGACCAGACCATAACTATGCTAATCTTTCTCTAGTCAATGTGAGGCTAGACATAATGGGCTCAACCCTAGATACACGGTAGATGTCTGGGCCTAACGTGTTTATTCAAGGTCTGTTCCAAGGTCACAGGTGGTGAAAAGTGGTTTGGGTGGTGAAAATGAAATGTTGAAAATGTCTAACAGGACAGTTAAAATCCGTGAAACCAACAATCATAACATGACTAACCAGAATTCAACAATCCTAACTCATAAACCTTCCCCTCCTTGTTTGCTGACATATAATAATTCCAAATCCTTGTTTTCCTAGGGAGGGGGCACGGACAAATTTAAGATCCTAAAGAAAACACTAAGCACAGACTAACATTCATACCAAACTCACCACCTGTGCTTGACCTAGCTGCCATTTCACACAAATGGGAGAGCATTTGGTTCCCACAGCTGATTACTGCATTACCCGCAGCATGAACCTCCCACATGGGAATCTGCAGCTTGCCCATTTAATTGAAGACAGATGCTGCAAGAGCAAATCAGATGGTTATTAAAAGACCTGCAATGGATCACTTCTTCAGATGGACTGATAAACTTCCATGTCCCTGTAATCGCTGAGGCTTTACGCTGATCCGGGCGGTCAAAGCCTGAATTCCTTTCTTTAAAACACAACAAACAGATGATTAAGGGGAGGGTGGATGCTGACCGATATACTGGGCTCCTGCAAATAAAGAGAAAATATATTCTGAGTCATCTACACAAACCTGTAAAAAAAATACACACAGACAAACAAATCCCTTGAACCGAGACCTCAGGCCTGACACGCTCAAGGAAATAAGGTCCTCTGGGATGATGAATATCTGCTGTGTTTTCCACCACTTCAGACGGTCAAGGTTATAGCGAGAAGTGAAACAACTGAAAATGTGTAGAAAGGAAGTGAGAGGGAAGCATGACTTCTGCTATCAGGCAGACATGTCACTTTCTCTGTCTCTCCAGGAAGACATATTGGGGCGCAGACATGTTAAAAAGGACGTGACATCATATTTAACCGAAAAAGACTTCTGCCAATAGTGGACTGTATTTACATTCTAATATTATTCTAACAGTCTCCAAAGAAAACACGTGTCCAGAATGAACTATTGCGAAATGATTTATGTGCACAGATGACGTGCAGTTTGGACCCAAACCCTGAAGCCAAAAAAGGAACTGAATCCCCCCTTTTGTGTTGCAATTAACAACACAAAATGTTTTTTCCTCATGCAGAACAATTTGATGGGACTAGAGGCTAAAAATAATTCATACAAATGCTGCTGCGCTTCTCTGTCACAGTTAGCGACCCACCACGTCATGGCCCACAGGAGTCTGAGAGCATGACCCAAGTCCCCTGGGACGTCTCCACTCAGACCCGGTGAAGCAGATTTCTTCAGGGACACCATCAGTCTGGACGGATGTTTATGCTCAGAACCAATAAAATCCAATCTTGCCTGGCAGACTGAGGTCTGAGGTCCAACAGCCTGACCAAGAAATAGAGTCTTTATTATTTCAGCATCGGTGCCATGTTTGTTTTGCATGACCTCTCTCTTACCCCCTTACCCCATCTACTCTGACAAAAAAATACCCCTTGACAAACAGCTTTTTTGTGAGTGCCCTCTTTCCCACATCACTCCTGCAGTTTGTCCCCTGACACACAGGCTGTAAGAGACTAACAGCTTTTCATTCACTGGAGAAAACAATAAAGCCCTGACAGTCTCTTCATCTCAATTAAATACACAGCTCCTACAAAAGGCGCTGCCCCAACCCATGACTTCCCACAGACACACAGACATACCAGTCCCTTATTTTAGTCTGCCGCATTTTTCAGCATGCTTTTTAAAAGTGGACAATAACTGGTCCGCCCGTATGAACACCCGCAGGGCACTGTGAGGAGTTTCGTCCACATGGTGCACATACACTCCCTGGCCAAAATAGCCCTTAATGGGAGAATAATTGTTCCCCGCTGTGCTGGAAAGGAAGAAACTGCTATTTTCACCTCCACGCCAGTGACCTATATCCACAGAATGCTTACCTGGCAAGTGGAGTTGGCCAGTGCCATCTTATCCGAGAGATGACATAAAAAGATTTCCAGTGCTTAAAAATCATAAGGGTTGAACAGCCAGCGGGTAAGTGGTCCTCCATAGTGGCCTGTTTGGACGGGGAAATCAGACACTGGGCCTTGAAATAGAATTTTCAGCGTGGCCATTTAAAGGTGCATTACACCACAGCTGCAAACAGCTCTCCTGTGCATCAGAGAAAGCTCTTCAACATCATAACAACAACAATTTAAATGGAACTCTGTAGCAGGAGTACCTCCACCAAAATCCCAACAGTCCACTTACAATCAAAATCAAAATCAAATTTTTTGAGAAGTTTCTGAGAGCTGCTGTATGTGGGAGGGTGTTAGTTTTCTAACAAATGATAGATGCAAAAACTTAAAAACAAAAAGAATCTCAGGAAGAAAAAGAAGCCATATGGGGACACCTACAAAGATGTCAACCTGGACAGATTGGAAAGCCTTTGGTGTGCTGTAAACAAAGACATGTGACTTCTGTGTCCTGCCACCTGCATGGACTGAGATACCAGCCCTCATCTGAATGTGTCAGAGGTTTTCCTACTCTTGTGAGCATGTCTGACAAGTACGATCTCTTGCTGTGTTCTTCATCTGGGAACTGAAAAATGTCCCGTAAATATCTCAAATTTGCTTTTGTTTTATTATTCTATTCCCTGGAAAATTGGGGAATAAATAAATAAATAAGTAATGCAATTTTAAGAAAATGATAATTATTGCAAGATGCATGCCTTCTCCATGCAAAATGTTGCCAAACCGGGTTCTTTTCTTGGCTCGTGACCCAGCCCCCCACCAGTTTTGTGGATATCTTTTTAGTACTTTTATGTATAATTCTGCTCACAGAGAAACACAGGAACGGACAGGGGTGACAACCTAGCCTCTGGTAAGCCTGCTGAATCACTTCTGGCACACACTCTCCACTGTCAAACAAACACTCAGTGTCAATGGGTCGAGTTTGACGCTGACCTTTAACTCTCACTGTGAAATCTGAGCTGCGACTTGCAAACACTAGAACTTCATGGTCCTGTGAGATCCAGGTATCTCTTAAGCGCCATAAATTCAGCGTTTAACCGCTACACAACAAAAAAGTGGCACTCCCATTCGCCAGCTCTGGTAATTTTAATCACAGCTGCCGCATACCAAGACTCAGGAGGAAGAATCCAAGAGCCAAGTCTGTGATCCAAGACACACTCGGGCTGCTTCCTGTCTGGACCACCTGGAAGAGAGAGTTGTTCCTTGCATGGAAGCAACATTTATCTCCAAATGAAGTTCAGGGGTTATTGTGTTCACAGGTCAAGTGAGGTCAGAGGAGAAGAAGATGGAACTTTTCACTGGTAACTGATTGATTTCCGTGCCATTCTTCTCCAGCAGCTGGAGGGGCAAAGCCACTGACCTATGAATAGCCTGCATTTAAACCTCACTGTGTCTCACTGGGGTGCTCATTAGAAAAAGACAATCAAGGCTCCTGGGGGCCAAGTCTGAACACCATAGGGGCCTGGTGGAGGGAAAAGAGGAAATGGAAAAAAATGATGGATGATGTGTGGAAAATAGTCTCATCCCAATATATAAAAAGCACTGGGACAGAAAACCCTCCAGCAACTGATCAAAGTCCAGTGGCCCGAGAGAGCAAAGACAAACAGCAGTTATCTGAGTGAAACTCTCTGCAGGAACCTGCTGCCCGCATGTCAGGAACTGAACAAGTACATAAAAACTACTGGACACACACAGGGACGTCCAGTGTGTATGTTCGCAGTGTAACACAGCTGCTCCGACATGTTATTTATCTGTTTTCACCGCTAACGTTCACTGAGCTAACTTTGGCTAAGAGTGCCCACAGGATCTTCACGTACCGGGATTCGCCGAAGTCTTTTCCTCGGGTCCTCGGCTGATAAAATACTTTTCCTCCGTAGTTTCCTTGGTGCAAACCGTCACGTTACTCCGTCACTTTCTTCATTTCACATGGTAGAAGCCGCTCACACACACACGCACACAGGTCTCGAATCAGCTCGGACTGGAACTGAGCTGCTGCTTCAGGAGGATGCTTCTGCTCACTGCCGCTGCTGCGTTCACGACCCTGGGAAATATGAAGACTTCCAGTGGGTGGCAACTTGGAGAAAGCGACAATCCATGGAACACGAATGTTGATGCTGTAATATTGGAGTATGCGGGTAAAATAATTTCCTTTGGGATTGATGGAGTCTTATTTTATCTTATTGTAACTGATCTTGTCTTGTCTTGCTATGTCTAATCTAATAAAAAAAAATATATAAACAAAGGAATTAATATATGTATCTATTATTGCTGAGCCCTCTATACTTTCTTGCTAATACTAAGACTAGTTAAATAATGATTGTTGCAACAACGACATTACTATAATAATAATAATTATTAGAAGCAGCAGCAGCAGCAGTAGTAGTACTAATAGTTAGCATTACTTTGTAGAAGTTTGAAAATAAGTGTACTTTACGAGGAGTTGTGAACGCAACAAAGGAACGCCTGTTCCTGACAGGCCAGTGTCATGTCAGTGAAAAACAGATGTGTTCCCTCAACAACATCTGGATCACACCGCTCGGCCTTTTACTCCGGTGCTGAGCCCTCTTTACTTTCTTGCTAATACTAAGACTAGTTAAATAATGATTGTTGCAACAACGACATTACTATAATAATAATTATTATTAGTAGCAGCAGCAGCAGCAGTAGTAGTACTAATAGTTAGCATTACTTTGTAGAAGTTTGAAAATAAGTGTACTTTACGAGGAGTTGTGAACGCAACAAAGGAACGCCTGTTCCTGACAGGCCAGTGTCATGTCAGTGAAAAACAGATGTGTTCCCTCAACAACATCTGGATCACACCGCTCGGCCTTTTACTCCGGTAGTGGTTTACAAACAAACAGAGAGCAGCTGATTATTTCTCACTATAAACGTATCTTTACTTCCCTGTGTGTGCAAACCTATGACAGGCCTGTGAAAGGACATAACAAACTGTCACCCCGACAATTACGTTTATGAGGGTCAGCTCTGCAGAATGGAGCATCCCACAATGGCTGGCTTCAGTGAATCTAATGCTGGGTGATAATTTATGTGAGGCTGATTACACAGAGAGGGGCGCCTTTGCTTTGGGGTCTGTGCCCTCCTCATCAGATCACCCCCCTGTGTGAAGAAAAGCAGCATTCACAGGCCTAATGGACTCAGCGTGTTCCAGTAAAATGTGCATGTGAGGTGTAATTTGGAACAAAATGTTATAGTGAGCGAAATGTAGTTTGAGTAGCTTTGGGTGATTTGAAGTGGCTGCAAGGGCAGAAGCTTTAAATATTTAAGTAGGCAATGTCGCCATCCCTTGGTGTAAATATGGTAATGCACATGCCCTGTGTGTGTGCGTGCGTGTGTAGGCTACGGGAAAGGCTGCACTTGAAATTCCTGCAGTGTACCCACCAATAACAACAACCACCTGTATTTATGTGGCCCACGGGGAGCTTGGATAATACCTGTGTATTACTGTAAGTAAAAACAGGGAGAACTGTCAACCGGGGGAAGCTGATGATGAACAACAAAACTGAACAGTGAGTGTTTGCTTCGTTTGTGTGCAACCTACCATGGATTTGATAACGTCGGCAAACAGGTCTCTCAGTCTCACACAAAATGCTTAAAACATCAGCTGTGTCAAGTATGTTTGCAGACAATAAAACTGTTTGTGTTTTTATTAGAAACAGAATAATTCCAAAGGTCAGAGGAGAATGGGCCTGGGTATTATCAGAGAGACTGACTTGACAAATGACTAATGTCTGACAGATAAGTGCAATTTGTTTAGAGTGTAACAAACAAAAGATGGTTTATAAAAGTAGGGGTTTTAGAAAAAAAATGGCCTCCGGTACATTTTGAGTTAATCTTTTTATTTAGTATAAACACCACGATGCTGCTAATGATGCAGAGAATCATAACAGGTCATATGTACAAACATTTGATAAAATGTTGAAAAATCAACAGGAAGGCAGCTGAATAAATGTATCAATATGCTTTCAGCTTTCTCTAAAAACACAAGTCGGACAACAAAAATCTTAATACAGCTTTCTCAGAAATCTAAGATTATGTACAACATTAGGAATGAACTGTGTGTGTAATCCAGTGTAACAGTGATGTATGAAGCAAAAATGAAGAATGAAGAAGTTGGCGAGGCAAGATTTCAGTAAATTGGAGGGATTATCATGTGACATTATAAATTTGGAAGATAATCTTGTCTACTCTACTGTTGATAGTTCAGGGATGAAAACGGACTATTTTAAAAAGAGGTACTTATCACATTGTGTCGAAGTGACAGGACATGAAACGAGAACCTATGCATGGACTCTATGATATCCAGTGATCATCTCAAGCCACGCAAATTAAAATCCTCCCCCTTTATCCTGGGGACACAGTTTCCAACAGGCCACTGAATTAAATACAAGCTAATAGACCAATCACAAGACGTCACATTTCACAAGTGACCCCACTCGGCCTTCTGTGTACATCACCCTTAAAAAACAAAAACAAACATCCATTATATGGACAACATAAAAACAGATCCCCTCCAGATTTCAAATTGGGTCGACGGATCTTCTCCTCTGTCATCAGTCGGAGTCAGTTCAGCATATGATGGGCCACTGCGTCATAGACCGACGGGACGGGGGGTCAAAGGTGAGGGCTGAGGGTCAGATGGGCTTGGTGGTGGTGTTGTAGACCAGCCGCTCGCGGTCTTCTAACGAGGTGACCGGGACGGCGTTGATGGGCACGCGGTGGTGCTGCGTGGACTTCTTTTTTCCCTTTATGAGGCAGTACAGCAGGATGACTAGTAGGATGAGGATGACCAGACCCAGGAGGGCAGCTATTGCGATAATAACTGTTGAATTAAAGAGAGCACATTTAAAGGATCATTCAAGCAAATTCAGCTTTGACAAACTTGAGCTGGAAGTGGAATGAAGCTTGGATGATATTACTGAGCAGCTTGTATCCAGTGGAAGTTAAAGAGTTCAAAGGTAGAAAGTGAATACAAATTGAAGGTGGCATACTTGTGTCGTTGTCACCAGACTGCTTTTCAAACTCTGCCTTTCTCGCAAATACGTCCTTTTCTGAAAGAAATAATATATTTTCATGAGTTTTTTTGCAGAAAACCTCATGTAAAAAAGCATTCAAATAATACATTCAACTTAAACATGACTTGTTAAGGTGCACATCTCAGCGTCAGAGAGGATTGGGGCACTGGGTATTTATTGACCAGGATATAAATATTGGGGTAAAAGTAACTTTAACAACCCACCTGTAACCCCAGTGCAAACTTTCAGGCAAGATTCCTTAGTGTCAAATCTGTTCTCGTTCCCCTGGCAGCCGCCGTAGTTGAAGCGGAAGCATTCCTTCTGCATGGGGTCGTAGTACCACTTGGTGAGACTGTCCCTGCAGCTTCCCGTGTGGGGAGGCTCCGTGCAGCGCACTGTCAACGGCAATAAAAAGAGCCAGTAGGGTGAGATTATAGGCAGCGCTGACAGCTGACAACAGCGTCTTTAATGTACTCAGTAAAATGGGAAATGTTTGCCGGGGACAGTTCAAAGCACCTTTGTTCTCATCCACTGGAATCTGGAGCAGAATCCGGAACTTGTTGTCCACTAGGAGCACACGGGACACAGCAAGAGTTAGAATCAGTCTCTTGTTTTATCTACATTTCTGGTGTCTTCCATGACTCTGTATGACAATAAAACTACTCACAATCCTCGCACTTCTGCTCATCTGAGCCGTCACTGCATTGTGGCGTTGAGTCACACTCGAGGCCCGGATCCAAGCAGCAGCCGTTGGCACAGGAGAACTGCTCTGCCGAGCAGGGAGCATCGCATTTTTCTCCTGTGGTACACAAACAGCAGGAAATGTCACCGGCACGTCACTTTGAAGTGGCAACAATCAACGTTATTGTCACAGCAACGCACCAACTGATGTCCAAAGATTTTTAACTTTCTTTTCTACTCAAAAAATATAAATATCTGAATTCACCTACCTTTAGGCGAGGGAATCGGTAAACCTCGACCGGATACAGCACTTTTCTCTGAAAGAGAAAACAGCAAAATGAGCTAAAAAAATTCTCTGGTCCATGCACACTGATACAGCACTTCACATTTTCATGTTCATGAAAATGATGAAAGAAGCCATAGATACCTGAGCCTTGGCAGGCTTTGCTGCACTCATCCTCAGACAGGTAGTTGTTGAGATTCTCCCTGCAGCCTCCGAAGATGAAGTACTCACACTTCTCTGAGGCGGCGTTGTAATGCCACCGGGGGAAAGAACCGCGGCATGGTCCGACCTTCTTTGGGGCCATACATTGTACTGGTGGGACACGGAAGAAAGGATCAGAGATGCTGTTAGTACTTCCTGACAATCTGCCATAATAATACAATTCATTTAACAATCCCTGTTTTTTAGAAGTACACAACTACAGAACAGATTTCCATGTAATTGTGCGAGTGTTTGTCTGTATTGGATGGCAGATGGCTGTTTTTAATGTGATTCCAAAAGTTGTGAACGTCTGTCAAACGCTATTAGTTATGTCTCATTTCTGACACCAGCTGCCTCAACTTCCTCTTTGTTACGTCTGCCTCAAAAGCTAGCAGACGTCTAACTATGTATGTGGTTTTCCTGTATAGACAAATGCTCACAAGCAGAAACAAAATGCAGCAGAACAGTCGTTTGTCTGTATGTGTGTCCGATGATTCACGCTGTGCGCTCAAGTAAATTACGGATATCACGACAAAGCTGCTCTTTTCATCACCACGTTCTCATATTACCATCACAGACTGTCATTTATGAATGAGTCGATTCAAACCGTTAATTATTGTAAATGTAAATGTGTCAGCCCTGACACGTGAACATGGACGCAGCCGTGCTCACGCATGAGGTGCATTCCAACACCAATAAGGACAAAGGCTGTTAATGGCTAACTGAAACACAGAGAGCTTAAGTCTTTCATTCATTCATTCATGATTGACTTTGTCAGTCAAACAGAAACAGATTCAAACTTGAGCTTTAGAAATTGCTTCAAAAAAAAGGATGAAACTTTAAGACTTTCAATCACTTTCAGTCAATACTGAGAGGATCTCCATGCGACTGGAGAGCTCTTGTTTGTGTAACTCAAGCTGAAACCAGACGGACAGGTTTTGTTGGGTCGGGGGAGGAGAGAGTGGGACGGCAGTAGGGGAGAAGTGAGAGAAAAAAACCTGCACGTCTCTCGTCGCTCTGCTTTCTGTGGAAACTCCAAATATTACACATCCCCAAAGACATGCACTGTGGCTTATCTGTGTGATCAAGGGAAGTAAAACTGCAGATGTGATTTTGTACGAAACTTAAATTAAAAAAAAAAATCTTCCATGAGAAATTAACACTTATTTCTGTAGTGATGATTTTTTTTTCTGTCAACTATAGTCAGATCTGGTTCAATCGTCCCATAAAAGAAGTTGGAATCGCATCGTATCATTGGCTGTTTCGACATTCAGGCTCTAGGAATTAGGCGAACATGCCTTGGCAGGTTTGATGACAACTAGCACGGAACGGCTCGTGTGACAAAAAAGCAAAGAACTTCAGGGAAACTATTTGGATCAGTGTCATCTTTCAATCGAATCTATTGTTATGTAAAAAAAAATGCTATTTTGAGCCTTAAGAGGCCATTTAGAATAGACTAGAACAGAATGCTTTTGGTGTCATTATACGCAATGTACAACAAAATTTAAAAAGATTTTTTAAGGATTTTAGAGAGTTTTCAACAACTCTAAGAATGATCAAGTCTTACCTGTGGCACTAAACACTAGTGCGTGACTGAATTAACCAATAGAAATTCCAACTAATACAGTGAAGCGATGACTCGTATTGTTGAAACTCTCCTGTCATATCTTTAACTTTGAGCTTATCTCAGAATCTGAGTTAACTACAGCAACCAGTTCTCATATGAGATTTCATCTACAAGCTGGGATTTTCACTGTCAGAGGGATTTCTGGACGAATTACTCAAGTCCTGGTCAAGATCGAAGCTTTCTATGCAGTGAAAGAATATGCTCATTAGGGGTTTCTATCAGGCCAGATACTCACAGTCAGACTGCTCAGGAGTAAGGACCAGAACGGTGACCTTGGTTGAGTCGGATTGGCCGATACTGTCCGTGACGGTCAGCTGGAACTTGTACACCCCAGATGTCAGATTGGACACGATGATCTGGTCCTCAAAGCCGGTTTTCTACGAGGAATGAAAGAGGACAGTGTTGCAGAATTACTGATTCCAAACTGGAATTGTGGCAAGTCTGTCCTTGCACTGGTTCGGGCCACTCACCTGAAAAACTGCATAAGGATACTCGGTCAGCAGTAGCCACTGGTAGGACACGATCTTATTGTCATCTTTGCTCTCTATGCCGTTCAGCGTCACGCTCTCCTGAGGTTGCACCACGCGGTCCAGTCCTCCGTTGGCCACTGGTGGACGGTCCGATTCATCTGGGGGGGTGACACAGTTGGATCCATCACATATAAACAACCTCTACGATCACTTACACAGACACACACAATTAAGAGTCCTTTGTGGACACTAGATTGCAACACATGCAGAGGCGGCAGGACAAACAGAAACCTGAGCCACTTCACCAGGGGCCTGGCGTGTGTGAACATGCTGAAATGGAGGCTGCTGCCCCAAATCTGTGGCCTGAGAACACAATGCTTAAGCCAAGACCATGTACAGACAGGAAGGTTGACTATTAGAAGACACAGACAACAATGACAAAGGATCTGAGCCATTGAAATCAAATCAAGTGGTAAAACCAAATAACCCTTGGGCTAACGTTAATTTAATTTTATAGATTATAATCATACACTACAGAGTCAAATGTTAACCTTTAACGTGTCTCTGTTGAATGGGATGACTAGAATAAAATCCACAACTGTGACAACGTGGATCTGTTTGGAAGTGTGTGTGTGTTGCTTGGCACAGTTTGGATTCTTACTTGGAGCAACATCCATTTCCAGGTAGCTGTCATACACCGAGTCCAGGATGTAGTTGGTGTATCCCTTCTTCCTGACGAAGCGGCAGGCGTACTTCTTCTTGTAGAGGCAGTCGAACAGAAAGCAGGACTTCGCCGCACCTTCCTCCTCTCCCCGCTCCATGAACGCGACGTTGCACCTCGGCTCCTTGCAGCAGGCGGTCACACAGTCCCTGGTTCGGTCCAGCTTCGGCGACGAGATGAACGTGGCCCCTTCTTTCACGGACTCGTCCGCGTCGAGGACGAAGTCCTCTTTGCCGGCCTTGAACCTGCCGAAGCACTCGTCCCCGGGCTCCTGCGCTCCGGCGCAGCGCAGCAGCAGCGCGGAGAGCAGGAGCGCGCACGCTCCCAGGTGTCCTGAGACCACCATGGTGTCAATAGTCCTGTCTGGGGGTTTCCAAAGGATCACTATCAGTATTAATATAACTCCTAGTAAGTCAACGTCTCCGTGGAGGGTTTAGGCCCCAAACGGAACAACAACTTCTCCTCCTCTCGACTAAACAAGCTTCAAGCAAAGACGACGGGAAAGTGTCCACTGACGTCCTGAGCAGCTCCCAGCTGAGACCGGTAATGTCCGCAGAGTCCCTCCCGAGTCCCGAGACCGTCCCAGGACGATCCTCTTGATCTGATGTCGACGAAAATCTAAACCGCCGACGACATCAGCCCAGGTGACTCACCTGAGAGATACAGGAAGTGAAATTCCAGCCCTGACATGCCACTCCCTTATTCTCCCGAGCCTTCACACGGAGCTCTGTGCGCGAGCGTCATTGTTAAAACACGCACTTTGCAGAGGCTGCAGTCATAAAAGGGGAATGTGGTCTTTCGCACAGGTTCTCACCTTATTCTTTATTATATTTCCACTACGGCTGTTCCAACAAAGTCCAAACACAGGATCAGGTTCTGGATTTATTGACAAGCAGATTTAAACGTACAAACAATATGTGTTTGTGCACTTGAGTGGACGAGTACCGAAAAATAAATACAAATGCTCAAAGCAAACACATAATACTCTGAGCAAATAGTAGGAGGGATTGTGTTATTGTTTTTTAGGGGTCTATGATTTATGATTCATGAGAAACACTGTGATAATAACTTCTATAAAACACAGGGAATGCAAAGGAAAGTGAAAAGGCAACATAAATGTTGGTGGGAAACAACATTACAACTACTACACCTACTACAACATTCATATACAGGATGTCGTGATTCGCTTTAATCCAGAAGGTGGCAGTATAATCCCACCAACAGGGTGAGCAAAGTATGACTCATGCTCACGGAAATTTTAAGAAACTGTTGTGACAGGACGTGATACTGACTTTACCAATGAATGACATTACTGTCATGACGTCACACATGTATCAGCAACATGGGGCGAGGCAGGAAGGGGTGGGCCTGATTATGAAATCAGGATTAATTGCTGTTGTCATTACAAGTGAATCACATTTCAAAATGAATTCCCAAGGGTGATGATGATTGTTTTGGGGGAAATGGGGGAATGAAACCAGGTAATGAAATCTTCACTCAGCATTAAAAACAAACCACCAGACGTCTCACTGTGTTCCATTCCTCTAACAGAATGAGTCACCCAGCCAGGTCTGAGGTGAGAAGGCCCAGCGCTGTGCTCCACGGCCACGTCCCACGTTTTAGACAAGCACAGTGTTGCGGAACCAAGTAGCCTCGGACGAGATGAATGAATTTGTTTGCCTGGAAAGGTGAGCTGCTGGAGCCACTCAATAATTCAGTGTTTGTAACAGACGGTGCATCAGTGGGTGAACACGCGCGGCTACGGCTGATTGATAGTCCCTGCCAAAACAAAAAGCCGAACCCCATCATTCATATCGTAATAAGATCCATGGAAACTCTGCGCTCCTGTTGTCTCTGCCATCTCACCTGTGAAAAAAAAAATTGGCACCGGGACGCAGAACTATGAATTTCTGACCTTGGGTTCCGTGCCACTGTTGATGTTTGACTTCACAAACGGCTTCAAGGCATTTATTTGACTTCTCGAGCAGCCATAAACAGCTCTCTCCTCGTCATGCATTATGGATGGGTGCGTAAGGGAGGATGCCAGTTTGACTTCAAGGCTTATTAAACGTACACCTGATAATGGCTGTTATAAAGGGACGCAGCGGCTATCACACTAGAGGAAGCCTGGCTCACCTGTCAGGGGGACCCAGCCATTGTTGGGAGTGTTTGCAAACACAAGAGCCGCCTGCATATCCAACCCTGCTCGGTTTGTCAGCAGATGTATACCGAAGACACTTTTTTTCAGTGGAAAACAAAACAAATACGTGACTGGGGTGTTGGTATGTAGAGTTTTCTGATGATGGATTTGTCTTCAGATGACGCAGCATGAAGGAGGAAAAGCAGCAAAAGACAAATGCATATCTCCAAACGGACTAATAAACATATCTCGATTGCAATAGTTACCGTCTAACCCTTCCTCCACTTTTTATTGCTGCAATTGACCTACGTTCTCCCACCTGGAACAGCACAGAGGGAAGCATACACACCCTGTGAGGAGCATGTGCTCACACACACACACTGTGCACAAACACTCTTGCACAGAGCCATATCTCATTACCATCCTCCTGATAGTGCAGCCAGTGGGTGTTGCAAAAGGAGGAGGGAAAGAGAGCAAGACAGTGAGCATTCGAGAGAGAGAGAGAGAAGGGCACAGAGGAGGAGGAGGAGGAGGACAGGCAGAGAACCAAGAGCGAGCGTTATAGAGAGGGAGAACACTGAGCATGATAACAAGAGATACGCATGGGAACAGCAGCTCACTGGAAAAGCATTGACACAAGAGAAACAGAGGCAGAACAGAGGAGCTAGATACCTGTCAGAGCCTGAGGATCTGTAAGTGTGTGTGTGTGTGTGTGTGTGTGTGTGAGTGTGTGTGAGCTCTCCTGAGGCCGTGGGCAGCCATGGCGTCAGATCCCAGCACCCAGTCCAGGGTGATGTTCCAGGCAATGGACAAAACCGAGGAGCCGGCTCACCGCAAGCCGGGCAAGCTGACGGTCAAGTACAACCGCAAGGACCTGCAGAGGCGGCTGGATATCGAGGAGTGGATCGACGGACAGCTGCACCTGCTGTTTGACTGCGAGGTAGGGTAGGGCGGCTCACTGCGCGCCTGAGGAGGTGAAGGGTGCATGGGAGGCAGTGAACTGCTCCCAGTCGCTCACGGTGGGCCATCCATCATGCGCGAGAGATTACAGCCACCTAAAGGGGGAGTGGATGGGAGACGAGAGGCTGCTCTGTCGTTGGTTGCAGTTTTTGGCTCACAAGCCCTCATGTGTCACCATCCCATCAGATGAACAGTGTTTTCCCACACTGGTGAGACACGATTTGCCAAGATGTGATGTTTAATTAGAGTCATTTGAAAGCCGTGGGCAACCCTCATGACTCAACTCTTGCACCACTTGAAACACATGGTTGCCATATGTCGACATTTTAACACAATTTAGGCATTTGAATGATGGGTTTACGCAGTGTGAATAAATATAACTATAGGGTCAGTGACATCACAAGCAACACTGTACTATGTGATCAGGTCATAAAGGGGTGTTAGAGAAAGACATTAAAATGCAGATTGTATGTGTTTGCTTTAAGTTTTACAAGTACTAGGACATTTATAATATACTATAGAGGATGATTTATTATAATAGTGTAAACAAACATGCAAAAAACAAATGGTCTACACGTGCATATGTAGAGTTATGACATGGAAACATGAGCTCATTAGTACTGTAGTGATCTTATTTACTGGCCTTATCACAGTGACACGTCCACCAGCACCACACACACCACACAAGTCTTCTGTATGGTGGGACACAATCCAGTTATGTCAGAGGCTCCATATTGATTTGCTTGGCATTCTGTGAGGGGAAACCATGGCAACAGATGTCTCCTCGCCCACGTGAGGCAGCGCGGTGCACGCAGAGGAATTAGGGGTGTCTGGTGAGGAGCGCTGGGCTTCCTAATGACGCTGCAGTTCGGATGACAGCGCCGCCTCCGTTTCGTGCCAGAGCAGACGAGATTCAGAGTGTTTTCTCGGTCAATTTTCGAACCACACACTGGGGAACCTCGGCTGTTTCATGGTCTGCAGCCACCTCAACGTCTTGCTCCCTGTTTCACTGCCAAGATGACTTTTAAATATGGTGTACAGATACTGCAGAGAAGCCATGTATGTGAATTTATCTGACTGCGGTGATAGCCTCAGGGACTTTTGAATATTGTGCACATTTTTTAAATCATTTTAAATTATGCATGTGATCTAGAAAGAGGGGAGGAATAAATAACAAGAGTAGAAACCAGGACATGCAGATAACAGATAAGCAGGTCTGGAGTATTTCGCTGTTTATTCCTTAATCTTCACCCAGTGTATCTGTAGCATGTACACAGCACAGTTAAAGTGGATGTGCAAGGTTTGCCATAAGGTTAATGTCAAAATCTTTAATCATGCACTTTACACCCTACAGGGCTTGATATCTGGATTAGTCAGACCTGTCAGGGCCATATGCACCGGCCACTGTAATGAATTTTGCATCGGCTCAGGGCAAGTATACTCTGTTGGTTCGGAGTCTTCCGCGTGGAAGCATTTATCAGTCCCCTGTGTCACCACCTGAATTATTAAACCCCATCTCCAATTCATACAAGTGCTGCCTCCGTCTGGAGCGGCCGTCCTCTTTGCAAACTTCACACCCTTTGAGAAACATGTGAAAAACAGATCCCATTGTATGAATGGTGAGCAACAATTAGCGCTGCGTGTGAGGAGTAACTCAGAGCTATTTTATGATTTAAATAATTTGAAACGTATACTCTATACAATTAAAGTGGCTCCAGACACATTACAGTGTAACTCGGTTATTGTTAGTGTGGATTTTCTCTTCTTATTCGTCCAGTACTTTCTATAATGGACAAAAGGCGTTGGATATTTTGACAGCAGCTCGTGCCTCTGACAGGAAAAGGGAAGGATCAGATAAGTAAAACACAGCTCAGGCATCTTCTCAAAACAGCAACACTTCCTGGGCACAGCTTCCTTCACATTGAAAATAACACATAGTAGGGGGGTCACAGTTCCACACTCCATGATTCACATTTCTGGAAATAGCATGAATTAGATGATTTGTTCTGTTCTGTTGAGCCAGTTAGTTTAGTATTTATGACTTGTATGTGTTTGACTGCGTGAACACAAATGTCTGAGTCTCAGGAGTTTCTGCAGATATTCCCATGGTGCATGGCCCCCTGGTATAAAGTCTAGAGGAGCTGATGTGAGAATATAGCCGGAGGTTCCCTGTAGAATCAGAGGCTGTGGGGGATTGCTGATGACGCTTGTAACATCTAATAGGATAATATATTTGAACAATCATACTAAAACTGTGAGTGCAGATTATCACTCCTCCGTGATAATAAAAAATATTCCTGAATTATAAATTGCAGGGGAGGTCATTTTATCTCGACCAAGTCCGACTGCTCATTATTTAGACTGCGTCTGCACCAGCGTCTGAAACAGAGAGGCTCAGGGAACCACTTTGATATTCATGGATTCCAATATTAGTGCCAACATTCATTTTAGCCTCAGTCTGCTGCTTTTAACTTCAAAAAGTGCTGCTGAGACACTTCTGCCCAGAGGCCTCATTAAAATGCTATTTTCCTCTGACAATGAGGATAAATCTCAACAAGCTGAGAATTCTGACTGCGTACATTAAGAGACGGTAACCGGGAGGGTTGTGCCAGTAGAAAAGTCTCTCATTGATATTCAGTGGTGTTCTGCATGGACCTGCAGTCCCGGAGTGGGTTTAAAGCAAAATAGGCCAAGCAGCAGTTTGTATATATATATATATATACATTTTTTTAAACACTTAGAACTCATGTAGTATCACATTTATTTTAGAAGCCTGCTAACATACAGCACTGTGTAAAGCTCTTAATTTAAGCCAAGGGTGAAGTGAACAAATCAAGTTATTTATCCATTTCTTGTATCTTTTCTATTTCTTTAATCGTGCACACAAAACCATAGCGGTATAATGCTGTATCTCACCACAGTCCAAAACAACGGAGGTGGTAAATGAAATAACCCACACAGAGCAGAAATGTACAGCATGGAGTGAAGAAAGAAACAAAGAGCCCCGTATGCTTCCCACAGACATCAGCAGAATCACATGGGGTCCAATCTGGCCGCGTGTTTCAGTTAGAGAGGACACAGGGGACTCTGAAGGTGGGTCCATCTTATTCCACCACTCAGCACTCCAACATTGATTAGTTCTCTCCTCAGCCAGAAAGCTGCACAAGCTTCATCCTCAGCAGCCATGAAAACTCCCCAACCGGAAAATACTCCTCTTAAAATATGGCCCCTCTTGACAAATATGAGTGTGCTTGTGCTGACTCCAGATATCTTCAGGATTCGTACAGTGAGCACTCCCCGTTCCCTCTTAAAATACATCTGATAGGTGTGGATAAGAGCAAGTGGCATGAAGTGATTACTTACATTTGCTTCTTATAACTTGGGACTCTGATCCATCCTTTTTTTAAACAATAATACACCAGGCTATATAATATTTGAGACAGCTCACTTTATCCCAGACAGTTCTGCCCATGGGTTTGTATTTTAATTCACAACCAAGCTATGATTCTTCAGAAAATGTTTGAAAAGGAGGTGATGTCTGAGCTACTATGGAAATACTAGCAGGATAAACCATCCACGGTGGCATGTGGCAAATACGGTCTCCAGGAGCCATGCAACTTCATGCCTCAGTGCTCCTCAGCTTGGCTCATCATCATCATCAATGACATCATTAGGTTTAATTCTTCTGGAAGAAAACTGAATTCATTTCTACAACAGCACTCTCAGTGACAACACACGCTGAGGTGGTAAAAATAAAGATTTGTCCCTTTTTAAACTCGACTGCTGTGCAGCAGAGAAGTCCCTGTCGTGTCACATCACGTCCTGGATCACTTCTTCCACTCTGCTCACTAGGTCTCACCAACCCTGGCTAAATGGATTTAATGCAGCATCATTTGCAAGAGCTTTTGAAGCATGCAGAAAGACAGGCATGAACATCACAGTCGTGGAGGAATGTCATGTCTAACTTATATTTGCCTCTGCTCTCACAGGAGGAGGAGATCCCAGAGTTAGAGATCGACATAGACGAGCTCCTGGAGCTGACAGATGAGGGCCAGAGAACCCGGCTGCAGGTAAAACTGTGCTATGTCTATATAATCATTCATTTATTCCTACTTGATGGACGTGGTTGCCAAAGCGCTAAACAAATAACAAAGATGAGTCCAGAGGCAGATTCAGGGGTGGGACCACGGCGGCTGTGTTGATCGTGGCCTCTTCATGGCCCCAAATTTAGAAACCTAGATCTACACAGCCTGAGACCCAGGGGTCAAACATTCTGGCCGCACATTTAAACAATGGCTCCTCAGCACACACCTGACTATTTGCTATGTGGGGTAACAAAGACTTCAACCTTGCTGGAATCCAATATTGCAATGTTTGCAGTGTCCAGCGATGTGTGTGAGCCTGTTTTCTTTTCTTTTTGTTGTTGTTGTTAGGAGCTGTTGCATGAATGCGGGAAGCCAAAAGAGGTGAGAGCAAAAACATGTACGACATATGTGACATAAAATAATCATTCAGCGGAAATAAAGAAATCAATTTCCTTTGTCCTCCCCACAGGATTTTATCAACGGCCTGCTCTACAGGATAAAGGGTCTACGTAAAATGTCAGGTCCCTTGAAGAAATAATTTTAGGTCAAATAAAGAATCCAACACGGGGCTTCTTTAACTTCCCATCAGAGGTGATCGATTGGAGGCCAGTATGTGCAGTTCACAAACTGGAATCTCTTCCTGTGTCAGTATCAGTCTCACTCCAGAGCAGTTGGGTCTTGGATAGAGTTTCTTTATTATTATTATTTCACTTAAATTTATGGACTGCTAAAATATTTTGTTTCCCATTAACCAATAATGCACATGAGCTAAAAAGCAGTTATCCCTATTACTCAGATGGACTGTTTTTTGTGTAAGACTGTACATTTTAATTTGCCTATTTATGTACATAGATATTTTTGTTCTGATGACAGTGTTGTATGTCAAAATAAAAATGGAACATTTTCAAGACAAGTGCTGCGGATGAATTGCCAAAAGCGTTAAATGTGAATTCATAAGCACAGAAGATCATATGACTGGTAAAAAATAACTCATCCTCCAGACACAAATAAATATTGACATGTCCATAACACCAAGCAATTTAAAAAAAGACATTAAAATGTAAACTGTTACTGCTCTAAAATATTTGTCTTCAAAGGAGGATAATGTCCAATAGAGTCCAGACTTTCAGTCCATGATTCCCAGAAAGCATGGGTGTGTCCTGCAAATTGCGAATGGTGATGGAGACAAAGGGGACGTTGACATGTCAAGTCCAGGAGTAAACACAGGGAAATCAGCAGCAGGAGGGTCCATTAAGCACGCGTCCATTATCCTCATCCATTTCCTGTCTGTGGTGCGTGCATGACAAGGCCAGAAAAAAGGAAAACACAGCAACGGCCTCCATGCAAACCTTAATGGAGACAAGCCCCCAGAGGAGAGTGTAATTAGGGTTTCTCCTCAGATAGACAGTAATGCACGGTGATGAAACTGCACTCTGGCCATCTCTCTGACATACACGGAGGGTCTCTCGGCCAAGTGGCTCCATTACAGTTATTTGCTTGGTCCGACCCCCATTTCCACTTTTTCTTGTCTGACATCCATACTGTAATGCTACACCTCTGACGAGACCTGCCAGACTCAGACACTTTCGTCAGGTAATGATAACTTTTAATCCCAAAAAAGAGGCTTCAATGTTAAAAATAAAACTGCTCTCTCTTAGAGGCGTGACAGTGCTCTACACTGCTTCTCTCATAATCAAATTACACACAAGGACAAGAAGGGGGTGATACTCGTGTCACACTCACAGCCAAACAGATTACAACAGGGACTGCAGTGCCTGCCAAAAAGATAACAAAGCCCAGAGTAATCCTTTTATACTGACTCATCTATGCTTCTTGGATTTAGAGCTGACAGTGGGTATGGGACAGTACATCATTCCAGACAAGCTCGTGATGCGTCGGCCTTCTCTCTCTCTGTGATGTCAATTACAGATAAATGATGATAAAATGGTGACAAGGTGCAAAGAGAGACTTCGATGAGCCTTTGTTGCTTTTAGAAAGTGACAAGTTAAAAGAAATAAAAATAAATAAAAGCTTCTTATTAAGTTGAAGCTAAATTCTTTTTTTATTTAAATACAAAGACTGTCTACCAGCATCTGTGACTTACTTCTATTATTATATATTACAGAGAAAATACGAGCTATGTTCCACTTATTATATATATATTCCACTTATTGTGTCTTAATTTCATCAATTAATCTATTTAGTGTTTGCGACTACAGAAAACAAACGCAGCTCTCCTGTAGTCTACAGACACAAGCGTTGTTGTTAGATGAGTTAAGTTGGAGTTTAAATTAGCCGTTCTGTACTGTTTTAAATAACATGGAGTGTTTCTATCTTATTTTAACAATAATAGGTCACTTAAGGCTAAAGCACAGCTCTAAGGATGATGACTGACAAGAGCCTGATAAGGCAAATATATCTACAGCAAATATCATGTCTTCCTCTTCTTCTCTGGCGCAGTGTAGTTAGTGGTGCGATGCTCCATCCTGTCATATTTATCATGGCCTTCCCTGGGGAGATAATGGGAGTGGGGATTGATTATTCATTACAATAAATACTTTATGGTCATGCTGCTGAACAGTATGGCAGCATACTGCCGACAATGTATCTGGGTCGTGGCATACATTCCAAATCACAGCCGTCTTTTCTCTGGCATCACAGTTAAGATTTCCATACAAAGCCGAGGGGGACACCAGAGTGTCTGCAGAGCCTTTTGCTGTGTCAGTTTACCTGAAGCATCGGTTGCAGTAGAGATCTCCGTCACAGGTGTGACAGCGAAGTGTGGCATCGTGGTTGCAGATGCAGCACCATGGAAGTTCTTCCTCGTCGCTGTCTGATGGCTGATGTGCCACGGCCGCTGATAGAGTCCTAGTTTTGGGCTGTGGAGTCTTTAAAACACAACCAGGGAATAAATGTTATTCTCTCTAATACATCTCTTAAACTGGCTGTGGTTCAGTACCTGCTTCTTTGAAGCCTTTTTCTTTTCTGTGTTCTTTGGTCCGAACTGTTCTAACGGGATGTTGTAGCCACTGGCCTCATCCAGCGCAGCTTCTTCTGAGAGCTAGAAAAGAAAATCTGTAAAATCAGTATGTGTGTAGATCATAACACAAATAATTAAGATGGCAAAATAGCAGCCCCTTGTGGTCGCCCTGATTGGTTTGCTCACCCATGACCTTTAAAGGTGTGATATGTACTTAGTAACACATTCATTGTGTCAGATCAATTAGCATCAATATTCGACTATGAGGTTTATTTTTTCTTGAGCCACGTACCTGTTTTAACACTCTCTTTACAGCTTGCTCCTCAGTCTCCTCCTCACTGTCTGGATGCTGGAAGTCCTCCATAGTAACTACAAATGACATTGGAAATAGAACAGTGACAGGTTTCTGATACACAAGCAGATGCAAATGCCATAATCAATGCCCCAGTGATTAAGGGTCTTATGGTATTTTCTCTTTTTTTTTTTTTTTTACCTTTGTCTGGGTCCTGCCCCTTCAGCTGGGCCAGTCTCTTAGCCATGTGGAGGATCTGATCCTGGGAGTGCTGCTCTGCCCTCAGCTCCGCCATGGCCTCCTCCAGCAGACGGTCCTTCTCTACCTCCAGCTGCTTTTGTGCATCCTGGTTCTCCTCCAAATTCTCATCCAGAATACCCCCCTCCCCCTTGTTAAGGTCGTTCATATGACCATCCACATCTGTAGGAACAAATATAGGTTTTAGCCTATTTGGAAGATCTATAGCAGCTGAATGAAGTGTAACATTTGTCGTCCGATTCAGCCAACTGACAGCACAAGATCACAGCAGTGCATCAGGCTTCTGAAATGATTACTGAGTATGTAGAACATTGGCAAGGATAAGGTCGTACTGCCCTCCGGATTTGACTGCTGGTCATCGATGGCAACTTCCTCTGTCATCTGAGCGAGCAGATCATTCGCTTGTTCAGTCTGACTCCTGCTATCTGGAGGCTGGTGCACCTGAACAGATGAGCACACAAGTACAGTCGAACAATTTATCGGGTTTATGCAAGTTTCAGACATTTAAAATATTTAAAAACTGAAATATGGAATTCATGCCAGCTTTCACTGCGGCAAGGCTTGTGAAGTAGGAGGGGTTTATCTCACTGGTGGAGGGGCTTTAGATGGTGGAGGCTGACCCCTCAGAGCTGCCAAACGATCCTCCATCTCCTGAGCAGAAGGCACTGGCCGGCTTGGAGCTTTCAGGGCAGCAAGGCGAGACTCTATCTCTCTCTCAGAGGGGACAGACTCTAGGGTTGAAGTAAGAGGAAATATAATATTGCTATAACTACAAATTAAAGTAGTGGCTGCTAAATATTTGACTTCCTTACTGGGTGCAGTGTCCTCTTTGAGCTTCTGAAGTCTTTCAGCAATGGCTTGATCTTCTTTGCTCAGGCCTTTGGTTGGTATGTGACCTGCTTTACTGAGTCTACTGCCTCCATGTGCAAAAGGTTGCGATGACTGACCCTGCTGTTTGGCCTCAAACGCAGCAACACGTCTGCGGAGAAAATATGATCTTTATACATATCACGAGACTGATGTGTTGACAAAGCGTATTTATAAAAGAGCATGTGCACTGACTTTTTGTAGTTTTCAGGAGGAGACCATCTTCCAGCATTGTTCTGAGACTCCCCACTGAATGCAGAGGAGATGGTGGACAAGTGAGACACTTGTCAGAAAACCCACATTTCTCGTATGCTAATGTACACTGTCTCACATTTACCTTGTCAGATTGCCATGGCACTGTTTACACACCTTCTGCTGGGTGTTGCCACAGCGAGGGACCAGGGCGGTGAACGTCAGGCAGCTGGAACAGAAGGAGCGGCTGCAGTTCTTACAGCCCAGCTGTGGGAGCAACACAAACCGAGTGTTTACTCCCCTGTAAAGCGTCTGACTGTCAGTGACTGGTGAAAGCTAACCAGACCTTACCTCCTTCTTGAACAAGCTGAACTTTGATGCGCAACAAACACAGCGGTTGTCCATACCGACACGTGTAGAGCCTCATGTGACAGGCAGGGTTTAATCCTTCTGTAATTACTATGTGACTGAATCTCTGCGTGGGGTCATTTAGCTTAGCTAGCTAAGTGTTTCCAACCTGTCAGTGTCGCTGCGATCAAAGCCGGAACCAACCCGGAACATGCGTCACGATTCTACCATATCCGGTTTCCGGTGTCTCGCCCGACCAATCAGGTTTCTCTAGATTCTGTCGCGGTCCCTGTTCAAAACAGAAGATCCGACCGTTTCACGGCGAGTCGTGCTGCTGCTTTGTGCCAGTGGTTCAAGCCTGGATAGAGACAACAGAGGCTTGTGAACGGTGGGGAAAGACGGGGTTGTGTGCTGTAATAGTTTTATGTGTTTACAGTCGGCTGGTAAATCACGCTAGTCTTAGGAGTGTCAAGGAAAACAACCGAGCAAAGCGCTGGTTAGCTAGCTCGGAATGTTAGCTCCCAACGTCATGACCTCACGGTGGTGAGCATCCCCCTCAGTGACTGTAGTTACTGTACCGGTTTGTTGCTCTGCTGCATGTTGCTGTTAATTAAATTCTGCAAAAGATACTTTTATCACTCGGGATTTCGTTTAAAGCTTCTGTTTCTATCATGTCAGTACACCTGATTATGCTAATGTCATGTCATTGTTATTCCCCCTGTAAAGTCTCAGAGTATTGTTGGCTGTTTCATAACTCTACACTGAATTATATGTTGTTCACACACTGTAGAGTCATCTAACCCCCCAGTAATGACAATACTGACTTTGTGTGTATAGCAGATTATATTTTTTTTAATCAGATATTAGCAATCATGGAAATACATCACATTGCAAAGTGCAAACATGGCAATTTTTGGTTAAATTGCTATAGCTATTATAAAAAGCACTTTATAGATTCTAAAAGTAACAGTTGCATTTGTTTTCTTTGCAGAGATCTTTGTTTTAATTTCCGTGATGGCAGAAGGAGGAGATGTGGAGTGGGAGCTAAGCAAAGAAAACATCCAGCCCCTGCGGCGGGGCAGAATCATGTCTGCATTACACCAAGCACTGAGTCAACAACAGGACGGACTCAGCTCTGCCATCAACCAGCAGAGACAGTATGAACTAGCTTGACTCTATGGCAACTTTCTCAACGTTTACATGTAACAATGGAGATGTTTTGACTTTTTTCTCTAGGGCCTTTGAGGCTGAACTGCGAGTGTATGAAGGAGATGATCCGCTAGATGTTTGGGATCGGTAGGCAAAATATGGAAACAGAGTTTAGTCAAATGAGTTGCTCTTAAACCAGACAGGTTTTATTTGTAATACTAATGATCTGTTTTTTTACAGGTATGTAAAGTGGACAGAGCAAACCTTCCCTCAAGGAGGAAAGGAGAGCAACCTCACCACTTTGTTGGAACAGGCTGTGACCAAATTCACAGATGAGAAAAAGTATCACAATGACCCTCGATATGTTGACCTCTGGATCAAATTTGTATGTGTAACTTTCAACCTCTGCAGAATTTTGCTACTTGTACTTTGACAAACGATGTTAGTATTAAATGTTGTTATATGTGTGTGTTTTTAGGCAGCAAACTGCACAGAACCCTTGGACACTTACAGTTACATGCGGGTGCAGGGAATAGGAGTGACTCAGGCCTCCTTCTACATTGCTTGGTCTGAGGAGTACGAGAATCAAGGCAATTGCCGCAAAGCAGATCAGGTCTACCAGGAGGGATTCAAAAAATTTGCCGAGCCGCATGATAAGCTTCTACAATTCCACAAGTATGGATCCATTGAGTCTAGTCTGAAAAAGATAAAAGATCCATTCAACCTTTTTCTTCCTCATCTGTATTATGAGAGCTGTCAATCAGAATTTTATGTTCTCTTCCAAAGGGCTCTGCAGGCACGTGTGTCCCGACAGGTGATGATGGATGTTGAACAGGGGGAAAGTGACGATGAGCCCAAAGAACCTGAGAGAATTTCTCTGGTTGACCTTAAACACAGAGGGAAGAAAACGGCCATTGCCCCCATCAACAGAACTGGGTCTGCAACCAGAAGTAAGCAAATACATTTCTTAATTACTCCTTTGAATTTTATTGGATAAGACATTTAATATCAGTCCTTGGTGGGGATTTTTTTTATGGACAGATATTTTTGGAGGCCTGCAGTCACATGGAGCTCCAGTTTTAGGTAACGCTTCAAACAGTCGCTTGATAATCTTTGATGAAAGTAAGGCTCAAAGTGCTGGTCCATCAGAGCCTAGACAAGAGCCCTGGATGGCTCCTCCCACTTCAAAGGCTAAGGAAAATGAGCAGAAACCAGAAAGATGGTGTGATGTCAAGGTAGGAGACAAGCACATTTTAAATTATTTAGTGCAGTACAATCTGGCCCTGTGTGTTTTAATACTTTGATGATTTTATCCATCATAGATACCTCAGAAATCGAAATATGGACACACTATTATGGCTCCACCACCTCCCAAACCCACCTTCCAACCATTTGTTGAGGACTCAGACCAGCCCCCAACAATGTGAGTGACAACAAGAGTCAAATATGTGAAGTTACTGATTGAAAAACATACATGGGGCGGGATTTTTCTAAGCACATGGGCAAGTATTCTAAATCGATTATATAATCAGAATTGGAAAGCGCTAAGCATGCTGTTTGACGGACAGGAGTCACTTCCACTGATTAAAAAATGAAATGTAGGTCAAGGTCACACCAACAACAGCTGTGTGATAATGATGGCAGAAGGTTCATGACTTAATTGTATGTAGAGACTGCTTTGCAATCCGGTTGGAAATTATTCCTGATTTTGTTCAGCAGACTGCAAAATGTAGATCTTTTTAGATGTTGAAATAAACATACGTTGTTAATACCACTGCTTCAGTTTGCCCTCTTGTGGACGATATACTCAAAAATAAATATTTGAAAAAAATTAAAATATAATTGTTGGCCTGAAGAAGAAAATTATATTTACATTTGCTAAAAAATGAATAAATCAAAGTCAATTGATTTGCTGCATTTCGCTGTGTCACTCAACAGTTAGTTTACTAAAAATCTGATATTTTTGAAGATGGTTGAAGATAAACAATAGATTATTCAGTAGTGGGACCATGTTTTAAGAACTCTTTGTGGCTTATTTTTGACATAAGTCATTTACTTAAGCGCATTATTTCTTCCCTCCCTCAGGACTCCATGTAAGATCAATCCAGCAGTGAACACGGTTTTATCGGCACGTAAGCCGTGCAAAGAAGAAACTCCTCTAAAGAGGCTCCAGGAGCACCATCAGCAGCGGAGAGAGGCAGAGTCAGGCAAGCCACAGGAGCAGAGCATGTACTGTAAAGAGTTACTGCTCAGCGGCGCCACTGAATTCTGCTTCGAGGAACTGCGTGCTGAACGCTACTTCAAAAAGATGGCACAGTAGTCCCAGGAGGTCAGAGGTCAAAAGGGGCATGCTAATGACTGATACAGCTACAGAGACTCATAACTTTCTTATAAATTTCTCTTTTTCTCACGTTTTGTCCTACATTTTGATTTTGTCTGCACACTGTTTTTGCATTTTGTGTGATCCTGTTGTACATATTGTGTGGATAGAGCTCCAGTTACTCAGAGTGATAAAAGGGTTTACCATTTTCAGAAACCCTCCAAGCTGAAGATGCTATTTTGGTTGTGCAGGGTTCATTAAATATACAACAGGAAGACAAGGAAATAAACTTCTGCACGGACGGAACTGCAGCAACAAATGAAGATTTCACATCTGCGTCACAGTAGGATCAGCATAGAAATGTATTTTATTGTGTCTTAACTGTACTGCAGATGTACGATTCAGTTGTTCCTAATTTCTCTTTCAGTCCATTTATCCTTTCTTTGTGGCATTGTTTAGAACACGGCCTTTTAAAGTTTCATTTTTTTTATAGAGCAGATTTTCAGCTTAGTTCCACCGCATTACAGAGATTTGAGCTGATTCAGCAGAGTTTCATGTCTCGACGTTCAATAAACCTGTTACAATGTCTGCCTGATGACTAGTGGGATTGTGATTTGTTTTGTTTTTCAGGCCAAGGAGGATTGTAATAATGCACTGTCAGCAGGGGGCATGCAAGGGAAAGCATGGATTGCGTTCCTGGTAATGGTGGTTGGATTACTAATGGGGTGCGAGGACAGTTTGCTGCTGAGCGTAATCTGTCGTGGAAATTAAAGAGTCAACGTTTGCTGCCAGGAGTGAAAATAAACTGCAAGTAAAAAGTCATAAATGCTGTTTATTTTACTGGAGTTACTACATTTAACTTTATGACTTCAGGCGACGCTTGAGTCTTTGAAGAGATCTCAGCATTTGGCACGCGTGAAACTTTAAGGAACCAGACCTGCAGTCAGCTGATCAGATGTTAATCATTGCAGAGGAGAGATGACTGAGACGCTTGTGACTAAAGTAGTGTGAGCAAACCTTATTGTGTTGCGAAGATGGGGCCCACTTCATATACAAGCAGCTCACATCGATGGAGGCCTAGAAGATGGGTGCTTGGCTCATTAGCAAGGGAAATCCTCCCCTTGCAGTTGTGGGCAGGGACAGGGCTGCAGCTTTCCCTAAGAGGCCACTATCCTGGTGTACTAGGACACGGCGCTGCTGCTTTTTACGTGCACGTGGAGCAGGGGAGGAACAGACTTTAATCTCATACTGGAAATATGTCACAGCCAGCCAAGATCTGCTCGACTGGTGAGTTCCTAAACTGTCTACTTTAAAATTGGGGCTTAGCACTTAAGAGCAGTTGAAATTCAGTGATAAATGATAGGCAACATGATGCACTCACACCATAATAACACAGCATAACCACATCATAATGCATCCTCTGTAGCTCGCTATTTGGCAGGACTTATTAAAAGCTCATCCCATGAAAGCAGGCAGCCAGTGTCTCCGATAGTGCTTCAGATGGAAAATCCATAGCTCACTCTCTCTCTCTCTTGCTGCAGCAGAGAGATGGAAGGAGCGGGCTACCTTTCCTCCCTGTGCTTTAGACAGGCCCTCAGAGAAGACTCTGATAGACGGGAGCAATCAGTCAGTGCTGCTGGCCTATTTGTGCAGATTTAAACATGCACCAGTCAACAAAATGTTTTCAGACCAAGCTTCGACATTTGTGAAAGGCTCTTGTTGAGCTGCAGTCCAACCAATGGTTTTATTGGGAAGGTCCATCTCTGCAGGCAAAGTAGACGCTGAGCAGTTTGTCACCTGCAGTGTAATTCACATTTTCCTCTTTATGGCTGACGACTCAACTATCTTTTTGTCGTGGCAGCTGTGAGCCTTTTATACGTACTGCTACTGCTGAGCAAACAGGAGAGTGGTGCGAGTTTGGTTTTTATGTCTTCTCCAGTTGTCTCACTCTAGCAGAACTGACGTAGATTTATAGGTCATCTGGAAATGATGGTGGATTAAAGGAAAAAAAGCTGCATTTGCATCAGCTGTGTAGGCTGAGCCCTGATAACCCCTGGCGTAATCCTTACAGATTCACCCTAAACAATAGAGTGAATTGAAATGCAAATAATTAAGGCAGTTTCACTCAATGCATCCCCACGGCTTTCTTATTAATGACTCTGGTTTAAAACTAGTATTGTCATTATAAAACCTTTTACATCCCAGTTTTTTAGATGTGTGTGTGTGTGGGGGGGGGGGGGGGGGAACATTTAAATAAAGCCCGAGTGAATAAAACAGATAGCTACTGTGTTTCTCTAATCCAATACACTGTTAAACAGTATTTGGCAATATACTGACCAGCCAGAGCTTGAAAACCTCTTGCCTGGTATTACTGTGTTTCACCACTCAAACAGCTCAGACCTGTCGAGGCATGCCCCCCCCACAGAAGGTGAATCAGGCAGTTACCGCCGTGTAGACGTTGGCCTGGCGTCCTTTAAATCCTGTAAATTGCAAGTCAGAACCTCCCCAGATCAAACTTGTTTTTCCAGCACATCCTGCAGATGATTGATTGGATTGGGCTCTGGGGAGGTTGGAGGTAAAGGCAACATGAATCACGTCACGTTCCTGAACAGTTTTTGCACAGTGGTGTGACACTATATCCTGTTGAAAGATGCCACTCCCAGCGTGTAATGCTGCACGTGGTCTACAACTATGCAACTAAGGAGGCACATGCCAACAAAACATTCACATGAATCCCAGGACTTAGCACTTCCTTGCAGAGCAATCCTCAGGGCGTGACAAACAACACGCAGGCAGTGCGGTGCATGGATGCGTGGGAAATGATTTGTCATCATGGACATTCTATGTTCCCAAAAGCAGGAAGTAGCAATGCAGTGTGGGTCCTGACAGTTTCTATCATACTCAGCTTTAATGTTTCAAAGGCATTTTGTGCTGCAGCAGCTCGTGGGGCAGCCTTCACTCCCCACACGATTCAATAAGCTGGCTTTCCACTGGTTAGCCTGTTGACTTCTGTGGAGCTTTAACCACGTTAGCGTCTTCCTGCTCTTTGAGAGCAAGAACTATAAATGCACAATAAACCCAACCCTTTATGACGGGAGCAAGTGTAATGAGATAATCAGCTGCTTCTCACCAGTCAGCAGTTTTACTGTTGCAGCCGGTTAGTGTGTGATGTAGTTAAAACAGTGGTGAATTATTTTTTCATAATTTTACAAAACAAACAAAAGCTCATTTTTATTTAATGCCTGCAACAATATTTTGGAAAGCGATGCTCCGTTTTCTCCAGCAAAGATCGTCGGTAGAGTAACAATTGACCTATTGACCTTTATCCAGCTCTCCTTCACACTGACTGAGCTCAGAGCAAACACAACTGCCCTCACCACCTCACTTTTGCATATAAAGACGCAGATCACAGGATGTTTTACTGCTGCTTGCAGCCCTCAACTCAGGAACATAATTCATGCGAGGCAGTGAAATAAAGCCACGCCAATAAATTTCCCAGACAATAATGCTGACGACTGAGAGTGAAGGAGGAACGAGTCTCGTCTGCCATACCACCAACAGGCAAATCTGTCATTGTTATGCAGATTCGGCTCGGTGGAGCCTGCGTTCACTTCAGTTTAATTTGATGTGTAAGGACGAAGATCATCATTTAAGCCTGTTTAAGTGCCTGTGCCAGCATCGCTCTCATATCACATGCCCTGTATTACATGTGTGCCCCAAATCTGGCTCGCTCTTGCAAGCGTTTGCTGCGTGACTTGACCCTAATACATTTTCCTGCTTTGTGTCTGCTCGTAGCTGCTGTATGAATTATTCAGGAAATGATTGTGGTGGGAAAGAGAGGGGAATGTTTTGAGTCAAATTAATGTGGATGTTGGACTGGGTCGTCGTAACTTCAGCTTTTTTGTCGTGCCTCTGTCCCCTTCCCCGGGTCACAGTGGTGTCCCAACCAGGGATTGCACCCTCTGCAGAAATAGCCCCACACTCTGCACCCCCACCCCATGCAACACACACACACACACACACCAATAACTACCCCTCCCATCATCTCCCATCAGGATAATACATCTGACTGAACAGCAGCACCCTGGTCGACTCCTGACAGGGGGTGGGGTGGGTGAAAGGTATCCCAGGTGATGAGATGAAGAGGAGCTCTCCTTTCCTTACAGTCACTGGAAACCAGCTCTCTCTCTCACACACACACACACACACGCGCGCTGCCATCAATTCTTTTTCAGCCCAATGAGATGGGAGGAGGCGGAGAAGGAGGGAAGTGATAAAGAGAAAGAGAGGGAGGGAGGGAGCGAAGGAGAGGGAGTGTGTGTGTGTGACATACAGAGAGAGAGAGAGAGAGAAGGAGAAGGGGGATGGAAGGATCTGTATGGGGCCGTGATATCCTCTCCTTCTGGATGCTGTCTTTCCTCTCCATGGCTTTGTCCCTCCTTTGTACGGTCGCCCCGTGTCCCCGGGAGCAGACGCCGGCGCACCGACCAGCACTCGGCCGCGGAAGCAGGGGATGAATCGGCCCCGACAAAGAGCCTTTGAGATGGGAGTGTGCGCCCGTGCCCGGAGGGAGGGACGCGTCAGGCTTTCCCAGGCAAGCGGCAGCCTGCAGTGCGCGCTTGTGTGAGAGCCAGCCCGCCTCGTCGTTGTGTGTATGAGAGGGGGAAGCGTGCATGTGCGGCTGTGAGTGAGTGTTGTGTAATAGTGGACGCGAGTGTGTGCGCGCCGATCCTTCCCGGAGGAGAGAGGCTCCCCTCTTCACTGGACGGCAAGGTAAGTGCCCTGACTGAAGCCTATATCTAGATGTTCCTTTTATTTATTTATTTTATTTTATTTTTTTAAATCATTCAACAAGGACAGAATGAATGTCCCAATGTCCTCTCTCCATATCGAGGATAGTGGGTTAAAGAGAGAGGGGGTGGGGGATCGAGCAGAGGAGGCTTATCGTCATTGATAAAAAGCCGCTACAGTCGGTGGGCATCAGCTGTGATGGTGGTGGTGGTGGTGCTGATGTGGGGCTGAGAGACAGGAGAGGGGGGGGGTTCTCAGAAGGTGGGATTCAGTGATGGAATGGGTCTAAAGCAGAGGAGCTGTCACCTTCTGCTCACCTCTTGTCCTCAAAAATCCCCTCGTCCTGTTCTCCCCTGAGTCCCTGCCGCCTCCGTCCTCACCCTACATGTCAGAGACCAGGGCTTCAAACATCACAGGCACGTTGCCTCCACAGAGCTGCAGGTTGAGACTTGACAAATCCAGACCGTGCCACTTCCACGGGCACAGAGTCTGTGCCATGGTGTATCTAGTGTGTGTGTGTGTGTGTGTGTGTGTGTGTGTGTTGGCTGAGCCCTCAGGTGATCTTTCTGGTTCTACTGGTGTATGAGGATTAAAGCTGCTGCTGTATACACACACTCTCTGAGACGGATGCTTTAGCAGGACAGGCAGAGTGTTCGGACAGCATTTACTTTCATCGTCTAATAATACTTTGTCTTGGAAGAGACTTTGCTAATGTGGGATTTGATCTGTGAACTGAGGATTGTACTGTCGGTATGCAACATCCTACTGTGAGTGCCTGTAATAGATGCTTAATCCCCCCATAGAGAGTCAAAGTAAGATGTAAAGTGTATAGATTTTTTAAGGAGTAGAGGACTCATTCGTAGCGTACTTGTGGTCAGAAACTATGCTTCAGCACTTGACTAAGAGACGTTGCATTATTATTATTATATCACAGTAGCAACACAGTCTGTGTTCTCAGGAGCCTGATGATATAACAGAGGCTCTTAAACTACTGTGAGTCTCTGTCTCAGGTTGATATTCAAGCAGAAGGAGGGAAAGGGGTATGAGGGATCCCTCTGGTACACACACACACAGCTGTACATCTGCTTCACTGGGGGTGATGTGCGCACTCCAGCGTTCCCTGAAGTTGTTCTGTTTTTTTGGAGGCTGTCTCTTGTCGCCCATCACCCATGTTTCTTTCACGCTCGTACAGGCTCACCGTGCAACACAAGCTGGCAGCAGTGACTCCGCCACATGGGCTGGGACACTGACAGGACAGGGCGCGATCGGAAACCTCTCATGCACATGCGTGAGCATGGCACCCTGGCCATGAGTGGTGCAAAACCATCACGCGTGCCCACGGCGTCCATGATTGTTTTCAGGAATGCTCGTGTCACATCCATGTCAACCGAAGGAGGGGGCAGCATGCATTACCAGCTTAGCATCGCCATCGGCCATGAGACGTCAAGCACTAAGGATTAAATCAGGCTCTGAGTCCAAATTAGGGCAGCGTGCCATGAGTCCCACTATCTCCACTGAAACAACGCCCATGCTGGGTGACGGAGGAGGACGGCACAGCCGGTGCAGATTGATACTATAAAGGATCGCAGGTTAAAAATGGTTGGTGATTTGTCCCTGGGAGAGACACGCTGAGCCCTGGGCTAAAAAAACATAAATCAGAGCTTTCATAAGCACATGCACGTACAGTAAAGCTTGCACTGAGGCCCGGCGCATCAATAAATTAGGCCCAAGAGAGAAGAGTTGGGCACATACTATTGGTCCAGGCTGATCATATGTCTCTATCAGTGCAGCATCAAATTGTTCAAAGCACTTGTGAGAGCCAAGAGGATCTTTAATTAAACAGAGTGTTGGTCAGTGCTGCATTTTCTTATTCTCTTGACTCTATCCTTCAGCATACATATTGTTAGACTGCGTGCAGAAGTCAGAGTTAAGAGTGTTTGTCTAGTGATGTGTCAGCATCAATAGAACAGCCCATAAAAGCCCCAGGACACTAGAAGTGCTGCTTTTACAAAGTCATTATGTTAAGGTGTTTGGAGTAGATAGAGACTGTAGCTTTTACGGCGCTTTAATGTCCCCCTGCTCCTCGCCGCAGGGAAGAACAGGCTATAGTTTCCCCGGTTCGTATTTTTTCCTGGCGTGAGAGAATCAGTGCCAATATGTAAGGTGACAGAATGATGTATGCACTTGGTTGATGCAACTGTCCTGTCCTCATTTCCCCTTTACACTGGGGTGTTTACTGCAGACATGCCTGCCTGAGATGACGGAGAAAAGACGGTACATCTTCAAAGTGGAGGGAGGGCTGCTACGTTGCTATGTGTTATTTTAATTCAACATTGTTCTCCCCCCACCATTAGACTATATGACGATGTATT
Organism: Pseudorhombus dupliciocellatus; assembly: GCA_016785235.1. NCBI lineage: Eukaryota > Metazoa > Chordata > Actinopteri > Pleuronectiformes > Paralichthyidae > Pseudorhombus > Pseudorhombus dupliciocellatus. The sequence continues at coordinate 6,646,101 of JAFBJW010007502.1, forward strand.
GACAATAGCAGAGGTCTGAATACCTTCCTCTTATCTTCTCTCTTCTCTTTCCATCCACACTCTAATTTCCTCCCCCTCTCGTCCTCGCATTTCTCCTTTCCTCCTGTCAATATTAACTCTGGACTGATGTGTACTCCCGCCCTTGAAGAGGTGACAGGCCTCATTGTCGAGCACAGGCATCATATGTTACAATGCTCTTCTAATCCTCGGGCCTCTCACAAGAAAATGACAGACACGCTCTTTGACTGTTTGCTTTCTCAGTGCTCTGTGACTTCCAACCATTTCTGACTTCCAGTCCATCATACAGAGGCTGGAGTGAAAGCCTACACATGACGCGTCGCTCTGAGATTGAAAGATACATCACGTTCAATGCACTCTGTGTGGGAATTTGGTTCATCCCTGGCCAACATTGCATTGAGCTGAAATGCAGAATATGAATGTAATTCGCTGACCGTCATTTGCATCATATGATTTTTTTTAGCTTTCCCATGCTGGACTTCCTCTGGAAGTACATGGCTGTTTTTAAAATCTGAAGAGAAACTAGTCCATAACACTCACTTCACATGCCCTTGGGTGTGCTCTACATTCTGTCCTTTCCCCTGTGTGGAGCTTTTATCTGAGAGACAGATGCAGAGCACTAAGGAAGATGTTGTTTGACCATTTCAGAAAAGAACTGGCACAGTGCATCTTCAAATCCACTTCTGTCTATCTATACATCTCTACTTCCTCTCCTGAGAACGACCAAAAATGTGAATAATAAGTTAATCTAGTCAAGAATATCTGATAACATGTGCTGAATCAACAAAAGAGCAAGTTCGTTCACTTAGAGCTCGAGATCAAGGATCCTCCTCAGGCTTCATACGTACAGATCTTAAAAAAACATACACTTTCATTTAAACGCTCCAAATATCCAAAGCTGCATGTTTTGGGAGACAACAGCAGATGCCTGCTGATCTCCACCGATCCTTGAATTCTAATGTTTTGTTGTGCATGATAGATCAGGCTGCTAGCATGAAATATGCATGGCAGCAGCGTGTTATTCCATGTCATTGAGAGCAGCTTATTACATCAGTTGTCGTCTCCTATTGACAATCCTTCCGTGTCTGCAGAGGTGACTTCAAAGAGAGCCGCCATCGACTTCAAACTTAAACACTGCTGCTGTTGTACTGTCCAGTCCCATCCGGCGACTGCGCACCTCTTTCACACCCTCAGATGGTGTGTGTGTGTGTGTGTGTAAATAGAAGAGATGGGCAACCAAGACACCCACCCCCACCCTTTTAGAGGCAGTCTCATTATACTCAAAGGGCAAAACGGTCATCATAATGAAGCTGAGCAATCTCACCCAGCCATGCACACTGCACCACAGAGTCCAAAAACAGCAGTTAAGACCTCGATACTGTGCCACTATGGCATAGACGTTGCCTCCTGTAATTCAGAATAGCTGGATTATGCTCGCACACACACACAGACAAGCACAAAAAGAGGATTACCTCATCTCCATCGTCTCCCGCCCTCACCTCACTTTTTTGACATGAATCCTGTTCAAAATAAACACACAGGAGGAGGAGAGGAGGCAGAAATGACGTGTCCTAAAATTAGATCGGTGAGGGACTGAACACCGCACTAATCCTGTGAGCACTGTCACCTGCACACTTACTACTTTTCTGCATTCGTGCCAACCGAAAAGAGAAGCAAATAGCGAGGGGGGGGGCAAATCATTCAACTGAGCTTGGAGCGCTAACGTCGTACAAATCCAATATCTCTCTTATCTCTCGATCCCCTCCCACTCGTCCACAACTCCTGCTCAGGGTGATGTGAGCATGAGAGGAAGGCGAGCATGTCCTCTCCTCTTTTATCATGTCGTCTGTGGGAAGCATATGGATCGGCTGGTTGCGCTCATGCACGGCATGAGAGGCCCCGCTGCTCTGCCATGTGAAGACACTCTTTCTAGTTGGGGGCTAAGACCGCCACTGGACCTTCATTTTAGCTCAGAATGGGGATGAGATCGATTGATCCCTCTGCAGAGACATCTACTCTCATACTTTACAATTTGCATGCTTCATCATCTTTTTTTTAAACATCAAAGTTTTAATTTAGTCACAGCTCAAAACTGGATTTGCTGCAAACAGCTTTTTACTCGTGATTTTTCTGTGGGTGGGATTTTTTTTTCTTTTTTTTTGTCTCAGTGACAGGATTTGTGTATTTTTTCAGGTCATACATTTTGAGTTTCTGCTCCTGCAAACAGTTGCCGAGATGTAAATACCCAGCGTAGCACAGATTTTCAGAGTGACCTCATCCTCTTTGGCTCGTCATATCCCTGTCAACAGCTGGCTGATTTTTGCCTCAGCACTTTGATGGATTCAAGACGAGCCACTGAAGCATGGGGTCAAGTCCCTGCAGTTTTGAGGGATGTGACCAGAAAGTGGAATGATTCACTGTGCAAGTTCTGCTCAGCGCATATGTATCGTACAGTGAGCTCCAGGATCAATAGCACATTGTTATCAAGACAGTCATAAGCTTGGCAGAGTCAGAGAGGTCAATATGAGGCCAGTTGCATGTGATTAAAGCTTGTAAATCAATAATTGCATCAACTTTTCAATTCATTTAGCCCAGGCCTGAATCCACAAAGTGTACGGCTGCATGGGGTGTAATATCACAGTGGTTAGTTTGTGTTTCCAGAGTCTTCAGAGGGGAACAGTGGTCAGAGATGAATTTTGAATCCTGTCATAAGTTTTTACTCAGCGCTGCTCTGAACTGATGAAGCTCGATAAAGTACCACACCAAGCCGTCGCCCTGTTTGTGCTGGTATTACCCCCATTACCTTTGGCAATGCACGACTGTGGCAGTTTGCATTTCACTCATGAGTAAATATTGATTGATCTGCTTGTAAAAGGATCCATGAGCGCTATGTGTAAATATTTGGTCAGGCCATGCCAACATCTGCATGTCGAACGGCTTCCTTAGCAAAAGGAAAAAATACAAGAGGTCACCGTCTTCGGTTTTACAGCTTGCTCTCTCTTGCATTTGTCATTCAAACAAACAGCCACAATAGGTGGTTAGAAGCATTTCGGTGTAAACTAGGTGCTTGTCTCTCTTACACGTCCCTTTCTGATTGTAATCTTGACCCTGGCTCTCCTCTCCCCCAGCTCCTGAGAGTCCTCACGCCATAATGTCCCTGTCAGATAAAATTAAAGTCCTGCACAGCACCATGTTGTGTTTATAAGGAGAGCACAGAGTTGTACGCTTATGCAATGCTTAGCATATTAGCCTTGTGACTGAATTATCCTTGGAGGATGACACGCCCCCCCCCTTCCCCATCTCTCTCTCTCTCTCTCATCCTAACCCTGTTTTAATGAGGCAGGTTTAGCTGACTTGACCAGCGGGCCTGACCTCCTTTTACCCTCTGGTGATGTGGGGAGGCGTGTGGCATGGGTTAGTCACTGATACTCCGCATGAAAGGCAGATGGCTAGCGATAAGTTTGGATTCACTTTTGAATAGCATACAGCTTACATCTGTCTGCTAAAGAGAATGCAGGTATCCACTTGGTGCACCTGCTGGCTTTTTGGTCAAATATTAAAAGGGACTGAAGGACGATAGCTTACTGAAGAAGGCGTATACGTTCCCCCTATAGCGCTGACATTGAAAACTGATTAATTCAAAAGTCTGTTTGTTTGGGTATCTATATTTACTACAAACTTTACTCACAAGCCTTTGCTGAGCAAAGCAGATGCTGCTGGGATTGTCGTAAAATCTGCTGCTTGCTTATAAACATATTATCTCTCGCCTGATGAAGAAAACACACTAGTTCATGTCATGTGAATGCATCCGCCAGCAACTTGATGATGAAATCTAGTTAGTCAGTTTTTCATGGCAACCCATCTATAGCCCGTGAAGAGCTGCTAAGGAGGGAACATCAAGGGATTGACAGAATCAGCAGGATTTATATGCAAAATGTTTGCTTCCAGCTATTTCAGTCTGGAGGAAAAGTGGTGGACCCTGCACAGACAGACCTTCCAACAGATTGGCATTTCCATCCTTGGAGCCACGCTTCGAGCTCTTCTGTAGCAAGGACGTCCCCGCATTGAGCTACATGAAACAGTATTAATACCAAACATGAGACGTAAATGGGAGGATTTATCTCAAAGTACAGCAAATAAGATTATTATAAAATTATTTTCCTACACTTGAATGATAAATGAAACTGCACATGCAGTAAACACTAGTTAGTGGCTGGCCAAATACACAAGCATCCATCCAAAGATTAAGTGGTTACCCTCCCTGCAATCAAGGGCACATGGGCTACTAATTAGGATACGGTGTGGTGGGGTTACAGAGAGGCTTTTGAAGGATAGTGTGGTTGCATATTGTATTTGTGTTTGTATACACATACATACACATAAGTGTGTGTGTGTGTGTGTGTGTGTGTGTGTGTGTGTGTATGTGTGCATGACTGTGTTGTACTCGTCCTTCTAATGCACTGAAAGCCTGTGGGCGCTGGCCAACCCAGCCACGTGCTCATCAGTAAAAGGGCTCTGAGAATGAATAAGCCTTAATTGACCAGATATCCTTCATTACACATGCGCTTACAAATCCATCCTCTTCCCTTGGAGCGGTTCTCAGAGGCACAATCTCGTGACAGCCAGCAAGGTCGCCTGGGACATACACATCCCATGTCTGCAATGTTGACATTTAAATATTTTCTCCCATTTGGAAGAAAATCATCTGTTGTCATCTGCTTTATTCAAATACAGTGGTAAGTTATTTTGATCACAAAAGGCAGGAGAGGATTTGCTTTTTTGTGTGTGCGTCAAGATTACAGTTGGGTATAAATTCTTTGCATGATGTTGGAATTTTTTATTAAATGCTGAATATATTTTTCTTCAGGAATATTTTGAAGAAGCCAGGCTGACGTCCTTGTGGACCTGAGGATGTTCCGCAAGAAGAAAAAGAAGAGGCCTGATATATCAGCGCCCAAGAACTTTGAGCACCGTGTCCACACCTCATTTGACGCCAAGCACGGCTGCTTTGTGGGCTTGCCAACGCAATGGCAAAGCCTGATAGAGAACCTGCGCAGGCCCAGACCCATGGTGGACCCCTCCAGGATCACAGAGGTGGAGCTGAGGCCAAAGAAGGTACACCACTCCTCTCATTTAATGATCCCATACGATTACCCTAAGAAAACCTGAACCTTCTATCATCTACTGTGTTTTTTTTAAGTATACATAAGTTCAAATAGTAAACAGAGTACCCCTGAAGCTCCTAAAACTCCAGGGCATCTTGATGTCATGTGACATGGCCATGCTCAGCACAATGCATAACTTGCAAGCAAGCTTTTATGATACATTAACACATTGTTTGCTGCATCAAGGCTGTGCCTCAGAGAGATGCTACCTTCTCAGAAAAAGCCATAATCCTCAGATGACAGCATCGAAGGAAGGTCGGCTCCCCTCCCCATCTTTTTTATTTTCTTATCTATCATGGGGCTGGGCTAATGACCCTGCTGTGTACACTGACTGTAGAGCGTTGAATACTCAGAGGAGCCACAAGATTTATTACTTCATGCAGGCAATTAATAACAGTCGGCAATGCCTTCCCAGAGACGTCAAGCAGAAAGGATAAAAAAAAAAATGCAGGTACAGCAAAGGAAACGCCAGTGAGTGATAAAGCCTGCAAATCTCAGGATTTCCACACTTCACAGAGCAAACACTGCCAGTGCTGTTTATGACCCTGCAGAAGGAAAGAAAAACACGAGGGAGCGTGAACATTTCAGCAGCACCTCGGTGTGATGAGAGCTGTGCAACATGAGAAGCATCGTGTCAGCATCCACATCACATGCATGGTTTTAATATTGTCATGCAAAAATGTTTGCCACTCCAAGCCGTTCATTGCAAATTGTGAAAGTCAATCTACCATGATATCATCTCCCAAAATAGGACGTCTGACCAAGGCCATTATCACCCGTCGTCCTCTCCTCTCAGAGAGGTGCGACAGTAGGTGAGATGTCATCTGACCTCTTCCCACTGTGCAGAGGTAATGGCACCGAACCAGGGAAACAGGAGAAGTTGTTGACTGGTTGTGAACTGAACACGACTCCACCCTGAGACTGACTAATGAGGCACCATGCTCTCTCTCTTACAGTTGCAGCGCTAACACTGTTCTGGCAAAAGATCTTAAGGTTGTTTAATCCCTCTGCTTGCCTGTTAACGATGCACGTCACATCAAGGTCACATGAGCACTTAAATATAATATCTGATGTTTGGAACATAAGCACATCTGCAGAGGCCGGGTCTTTGTTGTCCTTCTGTTGCAACAACTTGCTGCATTTGTCAGTGTATTGTCAGAATTGAGGCCACAGGCAAAAATATTTTAAGTCTCCCTTTGAAGAATGACAAAGATGTCCTTTACAGAATTTAACACCCCTCTCAGCAGTAACTATTCCAGCCTCATTATTCCCGTCAGTCGCAAATATTTCTACTATGTGATCATAGCATGCGCAGTGTAATAAAGAGAAAACGCCTCTGCCTCTTTCAGACCATTGTGCGTGGGAGTATGATCGGTCATGGAGACTATATCACAGCTATGATCAACGACATGAGCCGTCTGTCTGTGACCAGCTCCAACTCTCTGAGGAAGAGCAGCCCCTCGGCCAGGAAGAGGGCCCAGTCTCTGGGGAGGCTGGGGGAGGTGAACGAGGGAGACGCTTACCAGTATGAGGGTCTGACCCAGGATGATGAAGATGATGAGGACGGGGATCAGGACCAGTGGAGGGACAGGGCCAGGAACATTCACAGTGAGACCAACACCCCTTATCTGGGCATGAAGAAGAGCATCACGCTGCAACCCAATGGGATCTTGCCAAAGGCTAAATCCACCTACGAAGTAAGCGCCATGGAAGGACCCCCGTATCCGGCTCAGCACCACAATATGCCGGTGCCGAGTTACGAGGCCTACATGAACTCTGAGGTGGGCAGTCCTCAGGAGAGAGTGATATGGAAAAGAGACTTCCAGCTGCCAAGGGGAATGCCACCAACTCAGAGACCTGTAGCTTGTTTCTACAGTCCTGCTATGGCTGTGCAACAGCCCCACGGGGACCAAGGGACAGTCACAACAGAGCTGCGGCCCAATTTGCCGATGTACATGCACCCACAGAACAGCCCCGGGAGGCCGTTCTCCTCCTACGACCTGAAGGTAGGCCTCGCATCACAACAGCAATTCAATGCTCTGATAAAACATCACTAATAGAATCGACAATATAGGCAGACTTCCGATAATCGGTATGTGTTTCCATTAATTCTGAATACATTAAAGTGAAAGATTCTTTGTCAAGAAATCATCAGGGGTCATTACTTTATGCTTAGCTTGTGGGAACTGTAGCAAGGCAGGATATCGACTTTCTTTACATTAACAGGGATTAAAGCTCTGGGGTTGAGTATTTTATTTAATTTTGATGTTGAAATATGAAATGTGGGTTTAAAGTGCCAGTGGGGGCTGGAAAACCTGAGCGATGTTTGGCAAGATTCCGGCAGGATTCTTGCGCACATACAGCAACGTCTTGGCACAGGTGAGCTGTAGAGGAGTGGACGCAGCGTGAGAGCGAAGGTCTTGGACCTCGGGCAGGAGGCCAACATCCTGTCAGCTCTTGATGTCTCCCCCCCATTTCCTCTCGTCATGCAGGCAGAGTCGACAGTGAGGTACCACTCCGGCTTCCTGCCCACCGGCACCAGCAGCCCTCTCGTGGGGGGCATCCGGCCACAGCGAACAGTGCGCTCCTCAGCTAGCTACACCCTGGGGCTTTCTCCCAACATAGGACTGCGACCCGGCGGGCCAGACCCCTTCCTCAGACACTCTGGATGCCCCAACCCTCCCTACCCCAGACAGGACAGTCCCTCCCAGCCTCGACCTTCCCCTACAGGCTCCCTAGCTACAAGTCCCCCCGGCACCTGCTCCCCTGCTTTCAGACCCCCGCCACCCAGGCCTCCACCAGACCCGCCAAAGGTGACCCACGAACAGTTCAAAGCTGCACTGCAGATGGTGGTCGACAAGGGAGACCCGCGGTCTTACCTGGAGAACTTTGTAAAGATTGGCGAGGGCTCGACGGGGGTGGTGTGCATTGCCACGGAGAAGCACAGCGGCAGGGAGGTAGCAGTGAAGATGATGGACCTGCGGCGGCAGCAAAGAAGAGAGCTGCTCTTTAATGAGGTACTGTGGCCTACTAGGAACAATGTGATGCCAGAAAACAAGCACAAAGAGAAGTTTAGCTTTTTGACTTTAAAGGGAAACAAAATAATGTAGTTTCCATTATAATATCTCTTTTTCCTTTTTAACATGACTGTTTGTTCCGTGCTGCAGGTGGTGATCATGAGGGACTATCAGCACAGGAACGTGGTGGAGATGTTTAAGTCAGCCCTGGTAGAGGAGGAGCTGTGGGTCATCATGGAGTACCTGCAGGGTGGAGCGCTGACCAACATCGTGTCCGAAACCAGGTACGAGCGCCACCCAGCGTCCCACCACCCCCCATTTGAAGCTGCGTTTGGTGCATTTTTGAACTAGTTATGATATCATCTTTTAATAACGAAATCAGCCACAAGGGGGTAGTGTGGTATCGAGTGGTGTTGATGATCCCAGCTGCACAATGACATCACTCAGTCCTCTTTTGCACTCCAGACTCTGCCATTCTCAGGTGGAGGAAATAATAACATAATAGTAAACAACAGAAGATGTGTTTCGAAAATCATGTGCTGAGGCTTCTCTCACGTTATTCTGTCGAACAAACCTTAAAAGAGGAAAGGGTATGAGGGTATGGGGATTGTCAAGGTGAGATTGCTTGAAGCCATCGCTGTCTTTCTTTTATTATTGGCAGATGGCTGGCTCGTTTCTAAATGGCGACCTCAGGGTGAGATCGCTTGACTCAAAGGGATAACAAAAAACTCTCCAGCCAGATGACATATAAAATGAGCCAGCTGTCACAGCCACTCCTTATCAAGGATTAAGACTGTCGTTATATTGACAGAACAATCAGGAGTAAGACTCCCTGGCTTCTTTGCTTTTCCTTGCAGTTTGTGTGCCAGCAGCAGTGCAGAAAGTTTCTGTGTCCATATATTAATACAGTCCTGGTGTGGGAGAACGCATAATTGTATTACCTCGTGTTACCTAGTTTTTTCAGCGGACACCTGATGTTGTTTTCTGTTTGCCCACGGCCTCTGGTCTCCTGGCTCTTGTGTCTTTATGAACACTGACTCACGCTAAAACCGCTGAGGAGCGAACATAGTTTTTTTGTTCGTCACTCTGATGTGTGGGAGTTGTTGTTTTGAACCATGCACTCTTTAGCATTCTCATTCAGTGTGCGGTGATTCATGAATTGTGACTTTCTGAGCCCTTGATTTGTTTGAACTCGTAAAGTAGGAAAATGTGTTGAATGTGAATGTGGAATCAGTTTTTCTGTGTGTGTGTGTGTGTGTGTGTGTGTGTGTGTTTTCCTGCAGGCTGAATGAGGAGCAGATTGCCACAGTGTGTGAAGCGGTCCTGCAGGCCCTGGCCTACCTCCACTCGCAGGGAGTCATCCACAGAGACATCAAGAGCGACTCTATACTGCTGACGTTAGACGGAAGAGTACGACATTAGCATTTCTCTATCTTTTATTTTTGCTTTGCTTATTTCCTTCCTCCCTCCCTTCCTCTTTGCCTCCAACCCTCCTCCCTCCATTCTTCAATTCCGTCTTTTTTATTAACCTCACAGTAAAGTTCTCTTCTCATCCATTACAGGTCAAGCTTTCAGACTTCGGCTTCTGCGCTCAGATCAGTAAGGACATCCCTAAGAGGAAGTCCTTAGTGGGGACGCCATATTGGATGGCTCCTGAGGTCATCTCCAAATCACCGTATGGCACTGAGGTGAGGAGGCGCACGTTCAACTCCTCCATAAAGGCTGGTGTTGTAGCCTGTACAGCAGCCAGCACTGACAGTCTGTTTCGCGGTTTTCTCTGTGTGATGGTGCACCAGGTGGATGTCTGGTCAATGGGTATCATGGTGGTAGAGATGGTGGATGGAGAACCGCCGTACTTCAGTGAAACCCCCGTAGCAGCTATGAAGAGGCTGAGGGATGAACCTGCACCTACTGTGCGAAATGTCAGCCAGGTAGGAACACACCTATGTTCCATATAAAGTCTACCGTTTTGTATTCTTTGAAGTCCCAGATCCCTGAAGCATTATTCAGGATAAATAAAAAGTTCCAAGTCAGTAAAATCCCCAATATGTTTACGTATCATGTCCATTGCTCTCTTGGTCCAGATCTTCCCAGTTCTGAAAGACTTCCTGGATCGCATGCTGACTCGGGACCCTCTGGAGCGGGCGAGCGCCACTGACTTGCTGGAGCACCCTTTCCTGCTGCAGAGCGGCTCACCTCAGTGCCTGGTCCCACTGGTGGAGCAGTACAGAAAGCGCATGTCCCGCTGCTGACCCTCATGGGGCTACTGGTTTTCCCCACCCCCTGCACCCAACCTTCAGTCTGACCTGTCAAGCCCTGCACCAAGGTCCAACTCCTCTAGCACCCTAGCCAACAGGAGATGCTGCAGAGTAGCAGACCCAGAGAGGATGCTGCCTGAGCGACGGAGGCAGGACGGCGAAAGGAAAGCTGACCGACAGCGCATGGTCTCAGGCATGAGAGAAGCACTTTAGGAGTCAGATAACAGCAGCATGCAGTTCCTCACCTCTCAACACGTCAGTGGGATGTGACACGACACAACACACTGCATATCAACCGATTGCGAAAATCAATGTTCCACGTAACTATACAGTATGTTATGGACACACACTGCTCTAAAGATCCTTTATAGTGTTCATAGTGGGCATTATTGTTAGCCGTGTGAAGCTTATGAAGCTGGTGTTAGGCTCATTGTATTGTGACATTGTTATGGAAGAATCCCGTTACCTCTGCACACTCACATTCTCCGCTGTGGAAACTGGACGAGCACCGATCGGTACACTCCACGGACACTGGCAGGAGACTCTTTGCATGGCCAAACGGAGGCACACCTGGCCTGACGTGAATGCTTGAATATGAAACAAACTGGGATGTGAAAGACTTTTCTCCTCTATTAGCATAATAAATGGGTAGATGGAAAACCCAGCTGCTACTATTGGGTCTTTGGAAAGCCACAAGTACATTTTTTCTCTTTTTCGTATTTATTCTTTATTTCCCCAAAAAAGTGTTGTGGGTTGTTTGTATGACGTGAACTTGCAAATAAGGTTTCATTATTACGTATGGACTTGAAACATAATAATGTAGATATTAAAATATTGAATATTAGGGTCCTTACACTTGCTGCTTCACTGAAGTAAATTATGAGATGAATTTTACTTTTCTTTACAGAAATGTGAGTGTACAGATAAATGTGTGTATGCATCTGTGTGTGTGTGTGTGTGTGTGTGTGCGCGCACACGTGCGTGAGGTGACATCTCAGTGTTAGCTTCTGACACAACCCTCTTTGTATTATTTTTAAAAACTACAAAATGTGCGTGTTTGTCGCTCCTGGAGAAAATGTGTGTGAGTGTGTCTGCATTTTGTTTGCCTAGATAAAGCACACAGGCCTGGCATGTGATGCTGCAGGACGTCCACCTGCTGAGAACCACTTTGCACATAATAGTCTTTGTATTCTGAACACAGATACATGTTGACATGTTTCATGTATTTCTATCTTCTTGTGTGGATCATTCATGGGAAAAGAGAATTACATATTTTAATTTTGTACAAATCAATAAATGATGCATACTGGATCTGACAATTCACTTCATCGGGCATTTCCTCCCACATGCATGCATGGCGGCACGGAGATGTTTTAAAGTATTTATTAGGGTATTCAGCATAAATCATACATTGCACAGTCACTGAATATCTTTAAGCAAAATACGTACAATATTTCTTGTAAACACAAAAGCAATATCAAATACAGTTAGTCTTGTCAATTCTAAATCTTAGATAGGTAAAACAAAAATAATTGTTTTTAGTAGAGCTCACAGACTGTTTTAAAATATGATTTCATAAATAGAATAAGAAAATTGTATGCAACCCAACAATTAGCTTTACATTTCTTGTTCTTTTCTTTTATAAATATAAGGGAAAAAAAATGATGAAAATGCAACATTAGCAAAGGGTTGTTATTTGTCTCTACTGAATATATCACCAAGCAACCAGAATGCATTGTCAGAAATTCAAGTGCAGTAAAAATGTCATTAAAGGCTGTTTATGCTGCTCGATGCTGTTCGCATTCTATTCGAGGGTGGACTGAGACAAGCAGCTTTCAAACTCACACTTGACTCCGCTGATGCTGTCGATGCTCGGCTGGCTGTTCACCTGCTGGTGCGTGTGAGAGAAAGGGAAGGTCTCAGAGCGGGACATCCGCCCTCTGCCGTTCGAGGAGCCAGACGAGCAGTCTATGACCATTCTCATGAACTCTGGTGCTGTGAATCGACGCAGCAGCCGGGTCCCCAATCCCATGAACCCAGGCGTGCGGCCAGGGATCTTTCCCGACTCCATCTCCCCTCTGGCAAAGAGCAGTTTGTTGTGTCTGCCGCTCGGCCCCAAGCTTCCCCTCTTCTGCTGCTCTCTCTTGTTCGGCAGGGCTGTGTCATTAGCCTCCGCTTTCTGTGATTTGACATTCTCCTCGGGTCCTCTTGCAGGCGGACTCTTGCTGTTTGAAAGAGGTTTTGGCACAGAGACAGTTTTGTCAGTGCTGTTTGTCAGGCCCCGGGTGTTTCCTTGACATTCCATCTTGTCTATCAGACATCTCTCATCCTGTAGTGAGGCTCTCTTCAATTTGGTGGCTGACAGACTCATGTCATGCACATCACCCTGATAGGACTGCTTTCTACTGCTCACAAGGTCCAAATTAAACGACTTTGCTTTTCCCCATAGAGGAAGACTCTCTGGTGTCCGCTCAGGGATTCCTTGACCGACAGCTTTCTGGCTCGGCTCGGTCAGTGTTTTGGCCCGTCTTAGCTCCCTTAGCTGGCAGTTTTGGAGTTGTTTGGCAGTGAAGAGAATGCTGTGATCCCCCTCAGTTTGGCTCTTCTCGAGTTGAGGAGGTAAAGCCCAGCTGTGCTGGTGGTTGTCCTCTTGCGACTGGCTTCTTGGACACTTGAAGCGGCTCCACAGCCCGCTGCTGTCTCCAGTCTTCAGCTGCCTCTGAAATACGCCAGGCAGTTGGTCGTCATTATCCAGCTGCTTGGAGAATTTCTCCAGAACGTGTCTGGGGAGCCTGTTGGGCTGCCGGCACTCTCCCTCATCAATCGTACCCACATCAGTAGATGGATCATCTGTGCTAACACCTCTCCTGCAAGGAAAGTTCAGAATCTGGATGCACTGGTTATGTCCGAAGAAGTCGGCCACCTCAATTGCAGAATGCCCGGCATTGTTGGTTCTGTCCAGCCTCAGTCCAAGTCGTTTGAAAGCACGGACCAGGAACTCCAGAACCTGGCTGTGTCCAGAAAAGGCGCAGTACATGAGAGCGCTGTTACCCCAGGCATCTGTAATGTCCGGGTCTGCGTTGAACTGCACCAGGAGCTTGACAACATCCAGGTGACCCATCTCGCAAGCATGGCTCAAAGCCGTACGGCCATCCTCGTCCTGACAGTTGACATCAGCACCTTTTTCCAGCAGCAGCCGGGTAAACTTGGCTCTGGTTCCAGGGTCTTGTAGGCAGACGGCATACATGAGTGGCGTGCGGTTGTTCTCCGTCTTGGAATTGATGATCCGTCCATCCAAGGCGTCCAGGATGAAGCGTGCGAGGTGAACTTTGCCGCCGTGCATGGCATCCAGAAAAGTCTTGGTGCCAGAGCCCTGGCGTAAATCTTTCGGTCGCATCATTCTCGGGTCTTCAAGCTTGCAGAGAAAAAAAGGTGACGAATGGGCTGAGAAAGTGTGCGGCAAGTTCTCCGAGGCTGTCCGTGTTGATGGTGACTGTGTTTACCTCAGAGTAAGACCGGGAGAGGAGCTGCCAGTGTTTTTATACCTCCCTCTCCACATGCCCTTCCCATGTTGCCTAGGAAACAAACGTCTGAGGACCATTATGCAGTGGCAGCATCCATTCAGCCAAAGCACTCCCTGCCTGGAGAGAAAAATATGCTATTTGAACAGAATAATTACTCAAGGAGAAAAACATGGCCAGTGTTTTTCATGTCAGACCTGGCAGGTTAACTTGAAGGCATTTGTTTTCTTTCACTCAAATAAACCTGAATTCCATTGTAGAAAAGGACAAATCAGCATGAAACCTTTGATTTGTTCATAATGTTACCTCTTCGGAGAGCTGACTAAGATCAGGTTTTGAAAGCAGGTAGAGAGAAAGTACAGAAGACTTTTGTTTTCAGTTATTGAGGTGGAAAGAACTATGAATAGCTCTTGTGTTGAGACGGCTCTTTGTCAGACAGTACGGTCCCCTCACCCTCTGACCCTCTAATCACTGACATTCACAGACCACTGTCTGTGGGGATATCAGAACCATTATCTGCTGCTTGTCGTGCTCATGAGCTAACTAACGTCATCTGCTCATGTGATTATCCACCGCCCGTCTTCACAAAACTTATTCCAGTGTAAACTATAGTAGTGCTATGTTTTACAGAGGATACACATCTTTCCTGTGCTTTGTTAAGTGGCAACACCAGCGAGGTGTCAGAGCTTATGCTGTTTTTACCTCATGTGTCATCATGGAATTACTCACTTAAAGGTACATGAATACCTAAAAAAGAAAAAAACTTTTTGTGATGACAGTGTAATAAAAGTTCCAAATTGCCTTGAGTTACCTTTCAGTTTCAGTCGAGTTTGGTTTGTTGGGGATCATTATTGGTGAATTGATGGGTCAAGGTTTTAAATCAAGTCTTTAATTCCAGTAATTGTAAAAACTGCTGAAACTCTGGACAGAAATAGACTGGGCACAGTAACACAGTGATGGAAAATATGTTTTTCCAGGTATAATGTACTTGCAGATTTTTGATCTTTACTAAATTTAACAACATGAATGTTGAAAGCATCAAATTAAAAAGCGCTCTTGTCGAGGCTTGGGTGTGAAATGCCCTATCGCGCAGCTGTTTCTCCTCCACAAGACCAGAATTTCATTTTAATTGCTAATATAAATCTCTGCAGGAGCAGAGCGCAGCCAAGACAGCAGAGGTGGGACAAACATGGCCGGGGTTCCTCCTCCTCACTGTTCACCAACTGGCTTCATCAAACCCTCAGCAGGTCTTCGTACAGCAGCGACAGCCGCTCTTCCATTTAAACATTGAACAGGAAATTCATCAGCAGACTGGCTTTCACCTGCTGATCTGGAAATAGAGATATACTATGAATTTGTTGTTGATATACTGTGCGCACTACCGTTACCAGTTCTTGACTATGGCCATGGAAATTTCTTTTACTCTTTACAGCCCTCAGTTTGAATGGCAGGCAGGAAGGTCTTGTGTTGGCCTCAAGACTTCAGGCTATACTGCAGGGTATCTGAACATAGGTGACATTTTCTCCTCCGACCTGTAAGTTCATTGAGTCCAGCTTCTGAAACCTGGTGCAGCTGTCTCTGCACTATATATAACTCCAGCTAATCATTATTTTTAGCTCATGGTGAGCCGCGTAATTATATTTTATGATGAATATTACTTCCCTTCTTAGACTGCGTGGTCAAAGTCATTTTCATTCATTACTTCACACCCAGGGGTGACAATTGATTTGCGGGAGTACTTAGTTATTGATTACAGCAATAGCGGTATATTGTCAAAGGCCCAGAGAAATCATGATCAGCATGTTTCCATGTGTGACATAAAACCACTTTGGCGACCGCCGACTGACAGACAAGAATGAACCAAGCAGGGATGAGGATGAAATATTCTGAATGTGAACGAGTTGGTACCATGAGACTTGCTAATTGGACACATGTATGCAATACAGCAGATATGTCATGGTAAATACCTGATCTGCCATTCATTGCGGGCAAGGAGCCACTTTGAATGTCTGATTAGGAATTAAAGCTGGTGTCAGGTTGAGGTGTTATACGCGGGCCGAAATGTCTTAATTAGTCTCCAGGGGAAAGGCACTTTCTATGGTTCACTGAGACATTAAAAAAACCTCATAAGTGGAAACAAAACATTGTGCTGTAAGTCCACTTAACTAACACCTGGGACAAAATGAACGTGTGGTAGGAAATGAAGTTCATTTGGGACCACAATCAACAAGGTCCATTCCCTGTAACTAAATATTTTTTTCTTTCCGGTGACTCAACATGCCCTCATCCTCTGTGGACTACTTCCCATAATCGAGCACACCTGAGAATGAGGCGGTTTAAGGCATCGCCTGGAAAAAACAGGAGGTAGCTCGTGGCCACCTTTGTTTTCCATTCCGCGGGCACATTCGCGACAAGGAAAATGCCGGCAGCTGAGGCTGAATGAAGCTAATCATGTTTGTCAAAGCCAAGAAGACGTCCTGTTATTCAAATATCAAATCCTAGCAAGACGCAGACCGACCTTTGTGTCCTCGCAGTTTTGCAGCCTCTCAAACACAGGTAGCTCTGTCATTTGAGCAGCGGGGGAGGAGGACTCCTGCGGGGGACAAAAGCACCAAATTGATGCATTTGTATCATAACAATCATGTGTCTCTGCGCCCGTTCAGTCCCTCTAATGCCCTTTGATTTGATATGCAGTAGTTGTTGGGTTGAATGGGGATTTCACTCGCCTTCCGTTCCAGGAAAGAGGCCGCAGCTGGCCCGCTGTTACCCTGTTACCATGGTGTGTTTGTATCATCGCTGAGGTAGATGCGAGGTCACCGTGGTTGACAGAGGAGAACAAATGTCACGGCAAATGGTTGAATCTTTAAAATAGTCTCTCGCCTCAATTAGGGCCACATGTTTGTTGTCCTGTGTTTCCAGAGGACACTGTGATATTTTTTGTTTTTGTCACACGACTGAAGGATGCAGAGCGAAGGCTAGGGCTGGAGATTCTGTGAGGCAGAGCTGGACGGAGAGGATAATTACACAGTCACAGGTCTGCAGCTGAAGACCCTGACAGCTCGCCATGAGCTGCCACTGATATGCTATTGGCCGTGAGGCGGATCCTTTGGTGCCTTCGCCTCCTCTTCCCTGATAAATTATCACCCTCGCTCAGACAGGCTTCTCACAACCAGATGGGAAACAGTAGGCTGCTTGGGATTTAGTATCGCAGCGCGGACTCGGACATTTTGGACAACTGAGAATTAGCACCTACTGGTATGTCATTTCCAAAACTGGTCTGTGTCACTTTTGGTCATGAGAGAAATGGGTGTCATTGCGTGCATGACAACAAATGGCTTTTTTAAAGAGAGGAAAAGCAAAGCAAAAATAGAATGGCACCTATTTAGATTCTATAATTATTCTCTGAGAAATCATGGAAAATGTTGAAAAACTCACAATGAAAGTGCTGGCTTGTGACACTTTTGTCTGAAATTACACGACAATGTCAATGTCAATGGTTTCCTGTTGAACCAGGGGTCTCATATGATCAAGACATTTTACCATGGTGAGCCTTGGTGCTGTTCCCCATGAGCCACCTGTACCCCTCCTTAATATGTGGGGTCTGATGGAAATTCCTTTCGTGCAATGATGTGGACGAGATGGAGGACCGGAGAGGTTCCTCTCCATCTCGAGTCTGACAGGCCCCGCTTGTGGCCTTGGGGGCAGCGCTCACCTCTGACAGCTCAATAAATTGTACAAATGGAAAACAAATGTATTTGCTTGACAGCCACTTTGTGTGGAGATGGGTAACGCTGCAGCCGCACCTGGCGTTAAGTTCTGGTCACATATCTCCTGCATAGACAGCAGTGGACGACTGGCTACACTTGGAGAAAACAAAAAAAATTACCTGGAGGCTTAAACTCAATAACAGATTCAGAGTTTCATTTGTCATGCTGCTCCGGGTGCTGACACTGTCATATCTGTTTTCAGTTTCCCTCCATCACCTCGTGGACCTGATCAGTGTAATCAAGAAGTAGGTATCTGATGAGGTTTTGATGTTGAAACCAGGAAGTGGCTACTGAGTTTTCTGTGTCATGGAAAGATAATGTGAATATAAACTAGTGCAGGTAACATTATATATACAGAGAGCGAGAGAGAGATAACATGACGCCTTTGTCAAAAGTGAACATAAAGAATCTTCTGGCTTTAAAAATATTGCATATTTTTCAAAGTCAGAGGCAGAGGAAAACCACAGGCCACAGTGAAACCCCAGCATACAAAAGCAAGTTAGAGACAGAGTTAGTGACAAATCTCTGCTTTTCCTTCACATCTTCTTGAACGGCCCTGAAGCCCACGGCCATCTGTTTTCTCCCACACATGCTCTGCCACTCATGTTAGCTCTCCTGGCTTTCTTTCCTTGTTTTCGAGCTACATTCAGTATACAGTAAATGGAGCCCCGGGTAAAGGGTAATGCTAAATGCTTTGCAAAGAGGCACTCGGTGACTCATCTGCCTTAAGTGCAGGGCATAAAATGCATGTCGTTGTGGGTGTGAGTGTGGCTCATAGGCTGTCTACACCCCCAGCCCTCTTGTCGGTGGCTGTCACATGGAAAATAAGTAGAAGAAGTCTGGATAAGACCTGGTCAAACAGCAGCTACCTGGACTAAAATGAATGTGGTGGACGCATTTATTTGGCACTGAAAATTAGACAAAGGGCAATACTGAAGAAGCATGGGTAAAAAAATAAAATAAAAATATGAAGAAATCAGTAGATCAACAGAAAGAGAAAATGATCCATGTGAAAACCAACAAAATAAAAATCACACCAGTGAGGAAAAACAGCACATAACTAGCACAAGCTGCAGCCTCACTTTAGCTGCCAATTCCCCACCCCCCCTCACTAGTGACTGGCATTTTTTTGTGTGTGTGCTTTATAGCTTCACCTGCTTGGAACCTACCACTTGAGCTTGTGAGTATAAAGCGAGCTCAACAGAAAAGACAAGTGGAAACCACACTCAACACAAACCCAAGTCTGGGCCCGGGGTTAATGCTGACCTCAGCGTTCAATCTATCCACAAAACTACAGCAGATAAATGCAACAGGCTGAAAAACATGTAATCAAACTCAGCAGACACCCCCCGTTGTCTGTTACCTTGAGCCTGCCCAGCCCCGCCCCTCTCAGAGACCTGACTAGGAAAACCTGTTGTCACTCTCCCTGATTGACCCACTGACCCCACACACCAGGCAAATCAACAGACAAGCAGAGCAGCGTCACAAACACAACTCAATAAACTGTCAACACACAACAGCTAGGAAAGAATACAACACACAACCTCTAAAAAGATATGATCTGTTTCATCAACAAATAATAATGAAATGCATCCAGTGCACATTGTGGGACCTTGATTGCTTTGACAAGGCCACTGGGGACATGACTTCAAGAACAGGAGGACTGCTGGGTTCATAATACCAACATTTCTTCGACATCACTGTAGATGATCTACACGCAGAGAAATGAGACATCAATGACCTGAGTGCTGCCATCATTTGCTGAAGATCCGGAGCAGAAGTCTGATCACAGTGGTGATCTGAAAAACAAGCTGTGGTAGCAAAGCACCTGTACATACTCTCAACTGATCACATGTCAGTGTCAGCTGATGGTTTGCCCCAAAGTTCAAATGATCTCAATCTGGAACAAACACCAGTGTCATATGAACTATGTGAAATGACAGAAACCATCTCTGAGCAAATTTTATTTGGCGTTAACGCTGACATTTTAGTTTTCTGCAAACATGGAGGAGGCGGGGTTTACGACCTCCACCAGAGGGTGACTGAAATGTTTTGGTTTTTGGTTTTGGTTGGTCACGTCTTCCATCTTCATAAACTACTTTTTGTTTATCGCTTCTTACTTTGCCTGTAACCTCGTTTTTCAAAAGAACCATTCATCACATTTCTACAAATCCCAAACCACGTCTGGCGAGGATAAAAGGGAACTAGATGGTCCATGAACTGTTTGTTGCAGGTCAAACTTTTTTATGAGAAGCATGCTTATTCACTTTCTTGCCAAGATGAGAGAGAAAGTTGTTCTGTCCAATAAATAAGATGCTGGAGCCAGAGGAGACAGATTACCGAGCTTTGCAGGAACAAGGAAAACACTTCAACATATTGTTTTAAACACTTCACATTTTGCACTGACGAAGCAAATGGAATGTTAGAGGCCATGCTAGTGTTTTCCTTGTGCTTCCATTCTTTGTGCTAAGCTATTTTAACTGCAAGCTGTGGCTTCCTCAGTTTCACAGTTTGTGTGTTTTTTATTTGATTAGAATATTCATTCCGTGTTGATTTGCCTGCCCAGACAAATTAAACTCATGTAATGAAATTCAACAATGTTCCACTTCCCCTCAACGGCACTGAGACGAGTGGACCCTATAGATCATGATGTACTGTGCAGCCAATTGCAGTTCAAACTGGATTTCTCATGATTACATAACGGCACAGTCAGGGTTCTGATAGGACTCACAGTGAGACAGATGCTAGGTGCATGTGTCCAGGTGTATCAGCATGTCCCTGTGGTGGAGAGTGAAGAGCAAAAGTGGAAGAAGTAACGTGTGTGTGTGGAGAGAGATGGAGACACAGAGTGAGAGAGACAGTGCATAAGTAATTTTGTGCCACTAATGGAAGCACCGTATCCTTGACACATGCAGGAAGATAGAATTTGCATCCCTGAGACGGAGGCGCTCCTCTCAGGCCCTCAGTGCCCCTGTAACTCTGGCGGTAGAGGGTGATTGACTGCAGACCATCCAGTAAAACTCATCAGGCCGCTAATCCCATGCTAAAACCATCACTTTAATGGGATTGTGTAACGCATCCTTGAAAAAAAAAACATCACATCCTGCAGCCCGGTGACAGCATGAGAGCAAATCATGTATTTTATTTCCTTTGGCCATGGCTTTTACCTCTTTAAAGACAGCATAAGTACAGACTGCAGCCCACGGAACGATCCAGCACACACACACATGCAGCCTGTGACAGTGCAGCCTCAGCAGGTGGTGTGCTGGTGGGCGGCGTGGGTGCTGAATCTTCATCCAGGATGGCATCCACTTCAAGCCAAGATGGACCATAGATCCTGCCTCCCCTCCTCCTGTGGGTCAGACCTGCTTCCACACACAGGAAAGAACAAACAAAAGAGCAGAGTGAACTCTGGATAGCTCTCTCTCCACAGATGGAGCCCACTGTACTCCCCTGTGTTCTTTTCCTTGTGCTTATCTAGCACACAAAAAACAGTTTCTACACTCTGCTAATATTATTTTAATATTGCAAGGTAGCTTAGAACACTGTTTAAAATCTGCCTGAGCTAAGACTTCTATTTATAAATGATTATTTCTTTCATTTTCTGTTCTGTTCTTTTTATTCTTCAGCTCTATTAAAATTCACTGATCATCATTGTGTCCTACTGAGATGATCTGTGAGCTGCAAATGATCATACAGCTACATATACTCAGCATCTCAACACTCATTCACGCACCATATTGGGCACCTATGTGGCTCTTGATATTACGACTGCCTCTGAAACACTGGATTTAAAGATTGTTTTTACAGACATGTCCTCTTTCATCTTCATGTACATTTTAAAAGAATCTCATTTGAAGAGACCTTCTCTAGCAATCATTGGTACAATTTCCATCTGAGCATCTGCTTCAGCACCCGCTCTGTAATTTGTGTGTGTGTGTGTGTGATTCGAGGCACTTCCTCCCCTCCTTCCTCTGTCTTTCTGTCCACATGTGAGAGGACGTGTGGTTAAAGTTCCTGCTCAGTCGGAGCAGGAGCTGTGCTGGGGTAGTCCTCGTCTTATGTAAGCTCATCAGCCCAGTGATTCAGGGCTGACTGGTTTCACACTTCGAAGCTCACAGTTCATCTGTGTTGTGCATGAGGTGGCAGGACTCACAGGCACAAGCTGTGTATCGCAAACAGAGAGTGTCCAGATCCTCCACTTTCAAATGTCACTCGTCATTTGATTCAAGGGAAAGGAGCCACGCCATTCAGAAAAAAAGGGCCCTGTCCAGAAAAAGTGGACAGATTGCCCTGGATGGTGAGTCAGGGAGAGGCTGTGTTCATTAATGAATGTATCGCATCTTTGTGTAAACATGTTGTGAGGTGAAACCAAGTTGGACCATTCCCATTTTACTTAGTTTTCTTTTTCATACCCAGTGACTTCCCTGAGCTCCATGTGCCTTTAAAAAGAGCACTTGATCCATCGCCGGGCTCTTTTCGAGCTGCAGAGAAAAGACGTCGCAATTATGTGGTATTATGATTCAGGCATAGCATAATGTGCCAAATTAAACTGAGCAGTGTCGAGACAGAAACAAAGAGAGGCATCATCAGCCTGCAGCAGCTCTCACGTTCCAGCCACACGGGACTCTGACATCGTGTCACTGCTGTCTCTCCACTTTAAATCCCACGTGTACCTGCTCGTGATCTATTGATCGTGCTCTATTGTACACACTGACTTTTCTCACTCACACTCGCTAAACTTACCGATGACACAATGTCCCAGAATAACTCTATTCAAAACCTTTTGAGGCAACACACCAGTAAGAGCCACTTTATTATGAGCTATTGATCGATCAATAACAAATGTGATCAGGAGTGGTTATGTTTCGGTTCTGTGTCAGAGTGTTTCCAACAGTTCAGGTGAACACACGAGGAAGCTCACAGAAAAATCAAACTCAGTCATCAAATCATTCTTTTATAAGTGTCTTAATACATTTAAAACCTTTATATTAATGACTTCAAAGTCTTCGCTACATAGCACATGACTCAGACAAACATGGATGTAAACTTGCATCCAAGCATGAATCCAGTTTTGTTTATCTTTGGTTTGGCTTGTAAGATTTTGTAAAATTTGTCCTCACAACAGATTGTTCTTTGTTCCTTTTTTAACAAACCTCATTTTCAGCTTCACTGTGGCTTCATAGAATATCAAGCTGCACTCAAGTGTCAAATAGAGTCATTGTCTGACTCAGGTAACCCGTCTGGAAGACATTTGTCCCTAAGTAACTCAAAGAAAATGGTTTTTTCATCCATCGAGAAGCAACTGAACTATTCAGTCAAATCTAAAAACCATCAAAATGTCCAAATCATCTCACATGTGTCTACTTGATCATCACTTAAAACGCGCCACTCCATGAATGGCACCTACATTGAAACTGATATGTCACACAGTCTACTATGCCTGGAATACACATGGGGGGAGGGGAGGGGGACAAAAGACAAGTTCAACCAAGGAAGACATCTCCATAGACGCTGCCTCCCTCCACCTTCTGGTCTCCAGTCTGGTCGACCAGGTCAGGGAAGTGAGCGCCCACACAGACATTGACGGCGTCCTTCACCTGCCCTGCCAGGGACCGCAATTTCTGCTCGTACTCCTTCAGGGCCTCCTGGTTGAGCTGCAGACACAGGGGCCAGAACTCCGTCAGAGATTAGAAGGGTTATCAAAAGGTCAGTTGGACATTTTTAAAGCATTTTTCTTTGTCCGCCAAGTGCTTAACCTAATCTTTAGAGAATAGATTTCTGCACTGACAAAGGTTTAATAGAGATCGATGCTTGGCTTGAACCCAGTGCCATGGATTGACTTTAAATCGCAGGATATTTGATAATGCTGGCACGCGAAGGAAAATGGTTCAATACCGGGTCGGGGACATTAAATACATACGGCATAGTATCACAAGTTATCCTCATTTGTCCCTTTGTTTTTAAGGCCTGACGTGATTTCCTCCCACTGCCTCCCACAAACACCAAAGCGTGTAGTCGTAGGCTGATACTACTTCTAACAAAAAACACACACAACCATCTGGCACGTACGCGTCAACGTCTAAATCCTCTAACACCTCTTTCCTCATTACCAAGCGCCAACATTTCACTAAGTCAAAGCAAAGCATTGTGGTTGTGAAGTGCTCTGACACAATTTACAGTTTATTTTCTCAACTGGCCAAATTCTGGATGTGTCACCGCAGCTGCCGTCACTGAATGGACAGATGGCTGCGGCTGACAATGCATTTGACAACAACAAGGATATGTCGTTGTTGTTGTTGTTATTGTATGTGTTGTGTGCACAGGATATGCATGACAGTGGAAGAATCTAATACTTAATAATCCTGGTGGGGGACAAAGATCTGTCTGGACAGGCCACGTGGGAAAACATAGAACGTTAAATACTTCTCACAGCGCCCTAAACTAAAGCATCTCTATCACCACCTGCGTCGACATGTGCAAAAAAGATCATTTTAAATACTTTATCCCTAAGGAGATTTTTAGTTACCTTTGGTCGTGGTTATGACTGTTCAAGAGCTATTTTCATTCTTCAGATATTACCGATAAAGTTTGAGTAGTGTGTGCACCTGATTGGTCAGGGTCTTGATATGGTCCAGTGTGGTGGTCTGTTTCTTCATCAGAGCCTCTTGCTGTGGGCTGTAATCCGAAGACTGCAACACAATGCAGGAAACACATGTCACCACAGATAAACACTATTGATGTGCATGTGGTATCAAGGGGGAGGATAAAGACTGTTTGCTTTGTCTGTTAGCACTTCATCTGTTCATGTTTCTCTCCTTCGCTCTCTGTGTGTGTGTGTGTGTACAATATCTGAAGAGGAATGCACCCGCGGGATGCAACCTGAGCCAGAGAATCAATAGAGGTAAGTCACAACAGGTTGTACTTGTCCTTCCCAGTTACAGAGCCCTTGTTGCAGCTTATTGCCAATGCAGTAATGAGGCCGTGCTGATTAAACAAGTAGTTGTGTTCTAAGTAGTTGCAGTAATTAATTGGTGAATGCTGATTAAGGAGATCAAAATGAAGCTGCTGTCGCTTCTAATGCATGTGTGTGTGTGATGCAGCGGGCCTGAATCTTGATGAGCCAACTTGAGGAACAAGAACAGAGCTCAGTGAGTCATCGACCATGGATTAGCACGCTCCCTGTAAACAGCTTTTGAGTAATGGACAGGCGCGGCCTATATGGTCAGGGCCTGCTGCCCTTTATTCTGCAGGAGAGGAGGTGATGGCTGAGTGCATGGTCACGTGCAGTGTGTGTGTGTGTGTGTGTGTTATATATAGTTCCATCTTTAATGGTTAATGTAACAATAAAGGACAAGAGAATGCATTTTGCTGATGAGTGTCCTCACAGGTAATATTAAGTGTGTGTGAGTACCCGTGTGTGCGTGTGTAAGCAGCACGTGGGGGTGTTGCATGTCACCACGTGTGCAGATGTATAAAAGTACTGCTACATGCCTACGGTGATTTTGTTTTTCATGTTTTCTTCAAATCTTCAGACACTTGCAGCCTCTCTGTAACCATAGTTACACTGTTAAGTACAATAGGTGTTGGGCAGACCAGTAGATATCTCCACTTTTCTTTTCTCTTCGCTCTCTCTCTCACCACACACACACACACACACACACAACACACGCTTTATATTCTTCACATCTATAATGAGGTTCTCAAGGAGTGAGACGAAGAATGAATCAGACACAGATAGCTGTCAGTAGAGATTAGCCAAACTGTCGCGTGGACCTAAAACATCTCCAGAAAGCAGCACTGTTTGTGATGTTGTGCTGAGAAACATTTGATTCATGTGCTCACGTTCTGATTCTTGGCTGAAGCCCCCAGAGGGAAATTTGTTGCGAGCTGATAGGCTCAGAGAAAGCCAAAAAAAAAATGACATTACATTTGCTGTCGATGTGGAGCCATTCCCTTAGTTGTACAGACACATTCACATGATACGGTTTATCACTGCTTAAAAAACATTTTTACTCACAGCAGCGTCAGATAGACTGGTCTCATCCAGCAGCTCGGTGCTCATCGCCCTTTTCAGCCTGAGCGAAGAGAATTAATAATAATTTTCAGGAACAGACCCACTGACCACAACACTAAAGATTCATGGAATAGGTCCTGGCTTAATGTGGCGACGTGGCAGAGAAGTAAAAAGCAGCTGAGCTGCTGCTCAGAGTTTTTTTTTTTTTTGATCATTTTAGACAATAACCAGCAGGAATGGCAAGGAATGGAAACAGACATAGTAACTGAATGCAAGGCCGTGCTGTGAACTCACTTTGCTTTCCTTGAACACTTTGAGAGCGTTTTCTTCTTGTTCTCTTTGGTGTCACTGCAAAATGTGGGAACAAGAAGGGGAGGGAAGTGCTGCAGCTCAGATGAAGGGGCCACGTAAACACCCATATTCCTTCCAAGTGGAGTCGAGGGGCTGTATGTGCCTGATGTGACCTTTTGTTCACAGTTAAAAGCTTAAACACAAAGTTGCCGTGTCTGTGTGGACAGGTAGACAACCGGGGCTGCTGCTGTTTAAACACCTGTTGGATAATGGCTGTCCTGAGATAACCATCCGCCAGCTGGGGATTTGGGATAAGACACACATACAAATATACGCACGCCGCACACACACACACACACACCATAAGCCAGCCAAGGACATTGGGAGAATCATCCATTATTAGAGGTATTCGCTTTGCAAAATGTCAAATGTTTCACCTCAGATGACACACACACACACACACACCCATGAAACACACAGACCGGGCGAACTCAGTGTGTGCATCGGGTCCCAGACGTGTTTGTGTGGGTGCTGTCACCTCTCCAGAGTCTTCACTTCACTGCAGTGTCTCTCTGTGGCCGTCTCCATCAGTTTGGCCAGTCTCTGTCACAGCAGAGGGAGAAGGTGACACAGAAAATGCGAATTAACAGGAATTCCTCTTTCTGAGCTGTGTGTGATTGGAGTCTCTCCTCTGTGGAGTTCAGCTCTCTGGTTTTGGCTTTGACCGGAGAGTTAATTGCCCCTCACTCTGCAGCACTTCCAGCGTACGGTCTGCAGTCCATTGAGGTGGGAGCCTTCGTAAAAATTCCCTGATTGACCCCTCAGCCTCATACAGATTAAGAGCTTATGCTAAGAGCACCCGCTGATGTGTAATCAATAAGCCCTCTCCAGCCCTGGCCATTTGCCCAAGAGCCCATGGCAGCGAGAGACAGAAGGGGCTCCATCAGACACGTGAGTTCATCCTGGAGATGGAAACAATAATCCTATTTTTGGAGTTTAATTATTGGATATGATGAAAGGAGTCAGGAGCACGGTGTGAAGGAGGGACAGGAACCAATGTTGACTGTTAGCTGTAATTTTCATCTTACTTTTGTTCCACCATGTCTTTTTAATACTATAAATAAGTGGAAATGAAAATGTAGATTTAAAGTATCTTCATATCTCTATTATAAAGTCTACTTGACATATGTGGATGCAATGCGTGTGTTTTAATCTCTGACAGCTGTTAAAATAACAATACTTATATACAGAATGTACCAATGGAAAAAATGCAGAAATAAAATGGAATCCATCTCATGTTTTTTTGACGAACCTCTGTAGCAAACTGCTCCTTCTTCTTCTTGAGCTGATCCCCCTGCTCCCTCCACAGCGCCTGCAGCTCCGCCTGCATTTTCTCCTTCTGCTCCTGCACCCGCTCCGTCTGCACACTGGAGCCAGAGGCGCTCCCTCCTTCCCTGGAGGACACATCACAGCGTGGCACCAAAGAAGGACACAGAGTTCATTGACTAACAGCTCCCAAACCTCCGAGCACAGAGATAAGCCTACGACCGTTTAGCTACTGGAAATCCTCCACAGAAATGCTCACGTGGCCTTGAATAATACATATTTTACCCCGAGACCTTGGCGTGCAGGACTAACATCCATATTCATTTAGTTGTTCTCTTCACCCTCTAATACTCTGCTTCAGCAAGAAAAACACATTAGCTGAGGAATATTCTCCATGCCTCGAAATATAATCTCATTAATAACATTGAACAAAACAACAACAACAACTTCATTAGTGGGTCAGTATGAATATGCTGCAGAATCCACCGCTGCCTTGCAGAGCAGCGTGACCAACGCAGAAATGAAACCGATGGACCTCAGTGGACGCCAAGCCTAACCCTAACCGTTCAACTTGACAGTGACTCAAAATGTCAACAAACGGGGAAAAGTAAATGGTCTCTCACTCGTGTTTCTTCGGCGCGGCCTTCTTCTTCATAGCCTTGAAGGCGTCACAGTACTTCTGAATCTGATCCTCTGCTTTTTTCTGATATTTTTTCTCCAGTTCTTTCATCTCTCTCTCCTGGCGCTTGATGACCTTCAGAAAGCTCTTGTGCTGTGTGAGTTCGTCAATAGTCACAGTCGAGGGCTCTGCAGCAGGAACACACAGGAGGGCTGCTGTGAGAACACTCTCATCTGTGTTAGCACAGGCTAAAAATTATAACTCTAAACCGGGCTGCTTTTTATGTGTGTTTATAGGAAGCTGATGCAGCAGATGAATGCCATATAATATCTGTGAATGGGATTGAACTTAACTTCAGTAAAGAGCAAACAGTGGAGAGATCCTGCTTTCAGGATTCTGACTTTTTATTATTATTATTATTATTATTTATTCTATATGTAGGTGTTACCTTCACTGGATGTGCAGAGCTGAGACGATTCGTCTGATCCTGCAGACTCAACCAATGCACTTTCTGGACAGGGCACGACCGCAGCAGCAGTTTCTCCTGGAGCCTCCTCTGGAGCAGACTCCGAGTTTGCATCAGACTCTTTCACTGGATCAAGTTTGCTCTCCGGGGCTGGCTCTGGGTCCGAACCCGCTTCTCTCTCAGGGTCAGCTTCCCCAGGAGGAGGGGCGGCCTCAGGAGGAGTTTCAGATGTTGGTGCTGCATCTTCCGCGGCGCTATCAGGAGTGTGAGGAGGCTCCTGTGCAGGTTTTGCAGAATCTGCTGTGTTCTCCTCCTCCTCTACTGCAGACTGGCCTGGACTTGTCTCCGGTGGAGACTGGGATGATTGATCACTGGTGTCAGCTGAAGGTGCAGGCTCAGACACAGCCTCTTCTATGGGGAGATGCAAAATATTTAGCCATCAATTAAAATCAGTAATCAATCACGTAGACAAATAGACACAGATGAAGACGTTACCTGTGACAGTGGTTTCACCTTCCTTTGCTTTGTCTGTGGCAGTTTTGACAACAAGCGGTAGCTCATATGGAGAGATGAAGTTTGAGGACGACTGTGTGGGCACAAATAGAACGGGAACATCAGCATCATCACGTCTCAGCGTGTGATGCTTGAGTTAGATTGGCTGTAAGAGTTTTTCATTACCTCCTTGGGGGCCTTGGTGGTCTTCTCCGTGCCCTTTGTTGGGTTAAATAAGGCATCGGTGAAATCTGCGGGAGAATAATAAACACTGCTGCACAAATAGCACAAAGTAATTTGTTATCTAACATGCACCAGATTGAAAAGGCAACGTGCAACTGTACGAGCTAAGTTAGTCCCACACACCCCTTGTAAATCTAATCACAGCCTTGTCCCTGATTGTCACTCTGGCAGCGTGAATTCAATCAGAGTAGAGTACAGTTTTTTTTCTTTGGCAAAAAGGGAAAAGCCAAGAACCTGCAAAGGCAGCGGGGATGTAGTCCTTGACCTCGATGTACACAAAGAGAGCCGGGAGCATGAGCGGCATGTTGCTCTCACTGTGCAGGCAGATGTGATGGAAGCCTGCAGGGCACAAAAAGCTCCAGTAAAACCAGTTAACAAGTGCTCCAGAGGCTTTAGATTTTTCTGTCTGAAATGGTGTGAGGGTTTTTTTTCCTCACCTGATAGGATGGAATCAACTGGGATGATCCTGTGTCCCAAGAATTTGCCGTTCTCCTCATGAGCGACTATTCTTAGAGAAGCCATTTCTGGGAGCAGGATCTGTCCATGATGACAAAAACAAGCACACGGGTCGCGCTCTCGTAAACACAGTCGTCTGAATATGAATGCGTGTGCATGTACTTCTGCCAAGGAAGTTATGCTTTCAACCCCTGTGGTGTATTTGGCTGTGGGAAAGATTATGCAAAACTACTTAAATAGGTCACCATGAAACTTGATGTGAGGATATGGAATGGATGTTGGTGGGGATCTGCATCAGGGGTCAGATCCAGCAGTACTTTTTTAACAACCTCGTGAAATGGGTCTTTTTTTTAACATATTATTTCACTACTTTCCATTTTTCCCCATAATTCATGGACCTGTGACACACTGATGATTCCATCCGAGTCTTTCCATTTGCCAAATTTCCCCTGTGGCCGTCTAAAGGTGTGCAAACAATTCGGGGGCGTCTGACTGAGTTTAAAGGGACTGTTGGGAAAGTCTTCTCTTCAGCTGACCGCATTTCTGCACCTTGTCAAAAACAAACGGCTCCTCATTCCACACCGGGTTGATGGCGTTGGGCGTAGCGGACCACTTGGTGCGATGTTTCTTCTTGGGGTCCCCCGGCAGCCCAATCACCTCCACCTCCACCCCCGTCTTCACGCTCTTATCAGACAGAAACTGGCCCGAATAGATCTGGGAAAGAGGAAGACACATGCACATATATATGGAGCACGTCCTGTTGTGTGGATGCATGCTCAGGACACGTGGCTATAAATAGAGCTCTGGTTTGCAGTCATGTTGAGTCTAATACCAGGAACTATTTATCAGTCACAGCAGGATGCTCGGATTATTACAGGTCCTGCATTCACAGTACGGCGGAAACGGATTTCTGCACAAACACAGATACGCATGGACTTAAAAGGCTCCTGAGGGCAAAATATTGCTCCATTCAGAAGAGCAGAAACTACATAAAAATTTGTTTTGTTAGTTCATTAGTTTCCTGATAATATATCATGTGCTGTAGAAATAAAGGTTTTTTAAATAAAACTGGTTTTTAAAGGCATTATTTCTGATTCCGGCTGCACAGATCCTCTCACACACTGCGAGGATGCTGAGATCGAGTTGAACCCGAGACCTGAACCTGCCTTTATGGTCAGAGTGCTCGCCACCACCGTGTCAATCCTGTCACAGAAAGGGTCAAACTTCTTGTCGCTGCGCCGCAGGACGTCGTGCTTCAGCAGGTAGCCCGTCCGGCCGTTGAACTCGAACAGAGCCATGTTCAGCTGCATTGGGAAGTCTGGAAATAAAGGCAGAGACGTTCGCAGCACAAGGTGCAGCGGAGCAGAGAGCATTTTGGGATATGCAGAGCACAGCGCGGGCCTGTGCAGCCCAGAGAGGCGCAACACTGACCTGCTGTGGTGAGAAACAGAAACTCTGCTCTTAAATAATAAAGGCCTGTGATATTTTTAACAAGTCAACCTCAGGGAAGCATAAACGTTGACATTCATTGTAGTTTTGAGTGTGCGTTTCTACCCATCGTCTGGTAGTTGAGTGCCACCATCTGGCAGCCCACGTTCCAAAAGGGCTGGGGGCAGTAGTTGGATGAGTCCATTCTTGTTCCTTTGGGGTAAATCCTGCTCATCTGCCTCTTATTGTATCTGAGAGAGACAATTTAAGAAGCCCAATGCTGCTCTCAGGGTGATTTCAAGTCGGCCATGTTGAAACACAGATTTCCATTTTTGTATTTTTCCTTTTGCACCATTCATTTTGCGGCACTGTTAAAGGATACTCGACAAACTCGACGGCAGTCTTGGAAATCATTGCCTCCCCTTTGGTCTCCACAAAAGACGAGATGACATAACTCCTGTTTTTCTCTGTGAGGGAAGAACACGGCAGGAGAAATGACATAACCCTGATTTGTTTTCTTGTGATTGCTTTAAGTATATGTTGTATCAAAGAAAGATATTTTGGTCTGGGTTTGTTTACTCCGGGCATTGTCAAAAGAGATGAATTTGTTGGGCTGGATGTAGTTGACCAGGGATGACATGGCCTCGTAGGATGTTACTTCTTGCCCAGCTGTGCCCTGTGGTGTGGGGTGGGGGGGGATTGACAGGAAGTTAACCCAAATGTTGATGTCACGCAGTAAAACTGTCATCTCGGCCAT
Source organism: Pseudorhombus dupliciocellatus (assembly GCA_016785235.1). NCBI lineage: Eukaryota > Metazoa > Chordata > Actinopteri > Pleuronectiformes > Paralichthyidae > Pseudorhombus > Pseudorhombus dupliciocellatus. Next base: position 6,677,942 of record JAFBJW010007502.1, read on the forward strand.
TGTCCTCCACCTCGTCCGATGTCTTCATTTTCTCCTCATCCTGTTCGTCCATCTCCTCCTGCTCCTCGTTGTCCTCCGCACCTGCGTCCCCGTCTGCTTCCGCACGTAAACATAACAAATAAATACACAGTCCTATTTTGGGAGCCTGATCAGATTTGGCTGGGTGTTACCTCCTTGGCTCTCCAGGGTGCTGGGTGCAGGATCCTGGGCGGGTGTGGCTGCGGGCGGGGTCTGCTCTGAGGCTGCTGCCGGGGTTTTCTTAGTCTGGGCTGGTTTCTCGTGGCTGCTCTTCTTGTTTTTGATGAGGATTTTACCCATGAGCTCAGAGGGGCTGGGGATCTGCTGACCTGATTTCAGCTGGATTTCAGACACAAATAAGACAAGGCGGTATCCAAAACGTAGCTTTAACATGATCTGAGCGGTCAGCGTGTGGCCAAAGGGGCAGGATATGGCATGAACAGCACAGCGTAGACAAAAGGGCAGGCATGGCAGTCTATTGGGGTCATGGTCGAGCAGAGATAAACATGAAACATGAACACTGACATTAATTTCCTTCATGTCTTGTAGTTAGTCTGCAGCACTCAGCTGAGCACAGTCGACCACTTTGCCTGATCAGATCTATCAGTGTTCTCTTTCACACACTCCCCCGTGTGCACAGTGCGCTGTGCTGCTGCAGTGCACTCACAGGGTATTTGTCCAGCGGCTCTGTCAGCAGGGCATCACCAAATATGGTTTTGCAGTAGTTGGCCATCTTCTCCTGCTGTTTCACCCTGTAAAACACAGCGACGCTCTGCACTAACAGCAAAGGTTCAGCTTCATCCTCTTTTTTTTTACCCATCAGTACAATAGACATTTTGTTATTCATGTGAGTTCCTGGGGAAAGCTCTTACGAGTCCACGTGATTCTCAAACGACAGGATGACGGGGTACTGCGAGGTCTTGAAGGCGCTCTCGGCGATGGCCTCGATCACATCCTGTCACACACACACACGAACAATGTGTGTTCTGTTTATGCGTTTAATTTGACGGTGACTGAGGACATGCAACTGGCAGGGCAGCGCAAACAGACTGTAGGAAATCATGGGCACGAAAGTAAAATCAGAGAGGAGCATGACAGACTGAGCCCGTCACAGCCGTTCTCCCAAAACATGATGCGAGCCGTCCTGGCAACCTGCAGAACTACTGCGTCTCTGCACGGGCCTTAAGGTCAGCTCGGTGCCCATCACATCCACAGTCTGATGTTAAACTGAACTGAGGTGTTGTGTCAGGGCCCCTGCGACTGCCCTTGTATGGAAGTGTTCATTGCACAGGCATTGGGCAAACAGGAATCAAAGATAGTCAGATATTTATAGGCTTTCAGCCTCCATGTCTCGGCTTTAGCTGAGTTTTAAAGCTCAACACAATCTGGCTAATCAACACTTAACACATATTTTCAAGGAAACTTTTTTAATGCCTGATTTTTCATTTGTTTTGGAAATTTGCATGATTTAAATATTTAATGTTAATATATTCTCTTGTTTGGTTCTGCATCATTCCCATTAATTCTGTAAAGCCCTTTGGGATTTTGCTGAAAAACCAAGAACTATGTCCATAGGAAATTATAGAGTGGCCATTCACTGCAAAACACCCTGGATTAGTATTCTCTGGAAGTGGGAGGTGCAAGATCCAGTGATATAAATGCACCAGTTGTTTTCTGCAACACAAATACGACTGTACTCTTATCTGAGTAATGATTTTGTTAACGTGCCTTGAAGAGGATCTCAGTCGTCATGGTGAAGCCGTGGGTGATGATTGGCTCTTCATCTGGAGGTTTGCCCTTCCAGCAGTCCAGCTCCAGACACCGGCAGCCGGACAGCAGACACTGCCGGTACATCTCCGGGGAGGACACGCCGGAGAACTGACCAGCTGCAGGGCCACAGACAGAGAGATGCATGTCAGCCTACGAATATACTCACAGATTAGGGGGGAGCTCACAGGAATTAGGCACAAGCATCTTAAGTAATACTGCAAACGTAAAGGTTTTTTTGAGCAGTAAACCAAATCACAGGTTTATTATTGTTCTTGATGCCTTTTCTGGGATGAGTAAGGCTTATGACGCCACCTAGTGGTGCAAAATAATGTACAACATTTGGGATGTCCAGCAACTGCTTGTGAGGGAGAATCTGGAAAGTTGAGATTCATTTCCAATCTATGTTTAAACCACTATGTGAGCTACGATTCAAACAAATCCCCCATCCTCCCCTCAGGGGCACCAGCAGTTTAAAGAGGTAACCATGGTCTTAAAAACTTCTGTTGAAAAGCGATAAGAACGCAGAGTGTGACCTGTCAGGTACGTGTTGTGGGACGACTTGATGAAATAGTGAGGTATGGGTTGGGTCATGTCGTGACACTTCGCCAGCCTGTCCTGCATGACGACCGACGTCTCCGGCCCCATCAGAAAAAACAGAAGACCATCTGGAGAAATCAGACCTGCAAAAAGAAGCATGGAACCCAAACATCTATGGTGCCCATGTACAAAAAAACCATGACCTACTGAGCTCACCTCTATTCGTGTTACTCAAACAGGGCTCGTATTTGTCGATCAAGGCCTTGATCTGGTCCTGCCGCAGGCGTGGGAACAGCTCCTCGTTGAGCCGGGAGTCTCTCTGCTTCTCGTTTAGGAACTTGCTGAAGTTTTCCTTCGTCATGGTGGGTTTTGGAGAGCTGCAGGTTGAGGGGTGACAAACTTTCAGATGCATGTAAATCTGAGAAATCTACTGGATATACAGTGATGCATGTGATTACCCTGAAGACAATCAACAAAATAAAAGGGGTCGACTCACTAAGTGTTGAAGATCTCGTAAATCTCTGGCCGGGGGCAGAGATATGTCAGGAAGACCCTGAACGCATTCTCAGTGAACACATCGGGCTTCATGGTGTCATGCTGAAATGTGAACATATGATTCCCACATACATACACACAACTGGCAGAAAGGATAGAAATTGGCTTTGGCTTTGTCTCGAAACAATCCTGCAGCTAGAGGGATAATATATATCAGCCAGGGGACAGAAGGCAGCTTCTAACCTTTCCTTTAGGGAGATGTGCTGAAGCTAATGCACTCTCCACCCTCTTCTTATCCGCAGGGAACATCTTGTAAATACTAAGAGAAACACACACAGTGAAACATTGCGCAGGAAACATGGGAATTCACTGTATAAACGCAGGGCTGCCTGACATCCTCACATGGCTGCACTCTAACCTACTTCTTCACTGGGATCTTGCCGTCCTTGTTGGTCTGAAGAGAAATGCGGACGTATCTGGAATTGAAGACGCAGAGGGGGTCACGGTATCTGTGCGATCGACAAGCTGAAGTGACGGGCCGCGTGGTGCACACTCACATTTTCTCCAGGAACAGCTGTCTGCACGCGTTGTTCCTCGCAGGGTTGTAGGCAATTGCGAGGATGTCGTTAGCCCAGTTCTGATCGTGCATTTAATTAGAGAAATGAAACAGCAAAGTTACACTTGAGTGGCAGCATGAATGGTTCTTGATACACCCCATGATAATTCAAAAGGCTTTTAAATTTCACACAGACTCGCCACTAGAGGGCATTAACATAATGGTACCTCAGGAAATGAGAGTGCTGCATGTTATTTGAACAAAACACAACTGTGATTTCATTACAGCCGATTAAACCTGGATATTGGAGTCATAAAGTCTAATTAAGACTAAAGGGAGGAGGGAGAGGATGCAGGGGTGGGGGGTGAGGCTAATGGTCTGTGGCTGTAGCTCAGGACACAGACAGAAGGAGGGATAATTGTAAACAGCGAGAGTGAGTGCATATGGAGCTTTATTACCTGTGTCACTTTCTCTTTAGAAGCGAAGAAGTTGTAATAGGTCAGATTCACCGTGTCAGGACCGGAGACTATGGTCAGAGTTTTGGCAAGATGGTTGCTGTCTGGAAAGTCCAGGTTGAACACGTTGCGAACCTTAGGGTGCTGTTAAGAGTCAAGCGGGAAGGAGAGCAGTGGGTGTTATTGTCATGTGTATTCTTAGAATCAATAGTAGCAGTGGTAGTAATAGGATATGTTTGTGTTTGTGAATATGCGGCTGTTTTCCTTTGAAACGAGAAAATTTTGACTGAAAAAACCTGAATGAAGAAATAACCTGAATCCTAACCAGTTTACCCTTGGGCTGTGGTCCCTGTACTGGTGCTGACAAGTCCAGTGTTTACACTAGAAAAGGTCCAATGATACAAACAGGATCAATTCTGTTCAAATTGGTTATGTAGTGTTTGGTTCTATTTTATCAAATGTGCAGAGATGACGTCAGCACTGGAACCCATCTCCCCTCAGGAGACCTGAGAGTGGGACATGTTTCCAGCTGCACCCTCACTGGGATGATGTCATGCTCTGTGCTCTCTCCCTTTGGCAGAGTTAGATGAGGACTTTCAACTTTCAACTGACAAAACCAAAACACAAACAAGCTCGCTCACAGAAATCTCAGATCATGACTCAGAGAGGGAGAGAGAGAGAAAGAGAGAGAGCGTGTCTGCAGTGGGGGAGTAGCCTGGGTGCATGTGTTTTTTGCAATGCAAATATGCCTCTCATGCTAATGGGAAACCTAAAAGCCCTGAGATGAATTTGCATGCCAGCAGAGATTCTTACACACACACATCATCTTGCTGTACTCACTTTGGGAAGTTTTGCATATTTTCCTGTCCGGGTATCTCTGATGGTAGCAACATCCAGGAACGTGGTCTCCTAGAAACAAGAAGCAGAGAATCATTTCCAACACAAGTGGGTGCCAGTCCAAATATGGATCGACATACAAGTCAGCCTTTGGCCAAGTGCAGAAACTATGAGCTCAACTTTGTTTGAGGGAAGAATATTGGACTAAAACGCCCTGACCCAGCAGCTGAGGGATTGTTATTTTGAGTTAAATGCCTTTTCTATTGTATAATTAATGCTAAATCATCCATCCTTCCATTATCTATACCCCTCATACTTCTGAGGGTCGCACAGGAAGCCGGAGCCAATCTCTGTGGACATTGTGTGACAAGTGTCCAATCAATCATAGGGCCTGTCTTCAATCAACCTGTCAACCAAAATGTCGTTGGACTGTGGGAGGAAGCTGGAGCACCTGAAGAAAATCCATGCAAACAACGGGAGAACATGCAAGACCCACACCCCCAGCCAAAATCACAATGTTCCTCATAGGCCTGTAACAATCTGTACAAGGTGCAGCGTCCTCTTCCCTTAACCTTCAACTAGAGTTGAAACTTTCAAAATAAGGGATCCCCTGACTTAAGACGTGCTGTAGATGGCAGTCGCAACAAAACACCAATGTTAAAAACAATCATGAGCAAAGACAGTGTCAAACACGAATGCATATCAATAAGAGAGAAGGAAAGCAGTGAAGAGAAACTTCTCTCTCTCTCCACAGAGCGCAGCAAAGTGCGGCGCAATGGTGAGCCCACAACACAAACCAATCAATAACCTCCACAAGCTGCCGGGACCAGAATCGGCAGCACAGCTCCCGGCTAATTACACACGCTGTGGGTGTGAGTTGCTGAAACATGACCACCTCTGTTTGATGTATGTTCGAATTTGTCCGAATGTGCTCGTCCGACACACACACACACACAAAAAAAACACCCATTTCATTTCTCTATCACTGGGCAAGGGCGATTTGTCTTTCTTTATCTATCTGGAATGTTTGTATTGATCACCTTGCTTTGGTTCATCCAGTAGACAAAAAACCCTTTGGGATCCATCTTCATGGTGACAGGGAGGGTCTTAGTGGTGTCCTTAAAGGAGACGAGGGAATTGGAGTTTAAACATCTGCTTGAGGGTGACGCGCTAATGTTAAATAGGATCTTCTCTCAAACAGTTAAACAAGGAAACATCAGTGACAAAAGTTCATCAGGACATAAATTGGAAAAATGATAGGAAACTTTTCCAAGTTTACAGATTCGATTCACACAGATATTCATTATGATATTCACTAGCTCTGATTTACTGAAGTTTCAACTCACCTCTGACCACTTGGTAAATCTCTCTCCTTTCACCAGGTAATCTTTAACCTCTGGCGGATCCAGAAAATATCTTTTCTTATTCATTTCGTCCTCCCAGTGTGGCTCCTTCTTCCAGGTTAAATGTTATTATTGAACAATAATCAAATGTATATGTCCACCATGTTGACATTAAGCATCTGACCCTTTGGGGGCTTTATGTGCAAAGACTCTGACTGTACCCATGACACACCGGCTGTCAGCTTAATTTGCCTTGCAAAACAAATATGCAACTTGACTAAAGGATGCCTGCAGAGTCAGGGCTGGGGGTTGGGATGACGAGAGAATGAGAGAGAACAAGGGTCTTACACTGGTATTAACTGGTTTCTGGTGCTTCCAGAAAACATTCCAAGACATCACCATGATGACCTTCTGACACTGTGAACGCAGGTTAACTGCAATAATATCATTTTAAATAATTCAGTTCATTTCCACTGTGTCTTTTCGACCTGATGGCAACTACCAATAAAAGTAAAAGAAAGGCCACACATTGTAAGTGAGAAGAGACTTTTAGTCTCTGTAGTTTGGGTGAACTGGCCCTTTGATACGTGATTTTTATTCATCACTAGCTGCTGTGAGCTCCCATTCCCCCTGTTTATTTCCTTGTTTAGGGTAAATGAATGGCCACGCTCCACTCAGTACACATTATCATCTACACTAAGAGAAAATCAGTCACAATTAGAGATCATCAGCTTGTCATTTTATCAAACAATGCCGCAGCCACCTGCCTGTGGTTACAACGCGGTGTCATTTATGCCCGGGGGCAGGATGCTGGCTGCTCTTTCTAAAGGGACACTCCTGGTCATTTGGATAACATTCAAACAAACACTGACACCAGGACCCATGTAATGCAAACCTACAGCCGGGGAGGGGTCAGAGGAGAGACAGCTGGTGAACGACCACAGGAAACATTCATTAATCACAGCTGTGTTTTAATATTAATACACTGTCATTGAGACATAATGGACTAGAACTTATGAGTAGACCATTAAGATTATTCAAATTGTGGTAAACAAGTGTGTGTGTGTGTGTGTGTGTGTGTGTGTGTGTGTGTGTGTTGATCATCACAGGTCACATGTCCTGCTGCTTCACCTGCTTCAGGACATGCGCAGTGAGAATCCCGGGGCTCTGTCCATGGTGCTGAAATGTCTCGTTGTGCCACCAGGTAAGAATGAGGAAGACTGAGGACTAATCCAGAGACCAATCAGGTGACTGTCCCAGTCTCAGCCAGGCAGTGGTGGGTCATCAACACTCTGTGCTCTGTACTCCCCCATAATGCCCATAAAGATAAAAGTCACACATTTGAAGATGTAATACCAGAAATTCAAGATGTAATACTACTGACAGGTAAACCCTTCCCAGCGTCACCTCATCCCAGCTTCAGCATCGTGTGAGTGTGTGTGTGCATGTGTGTGCGTGCGTGTGTGTGTACACAGCTGCTGCTGCTGCTTCTTCTTTAAGAGCCACCGCCCGCCCCCTCTCCTGTATTTTTAGCTGAGCCAGCCACTTCATTCTCTGGATGAGACATACAGCTGCGTGCCGTGGGCTGTGGCGCTCACTCCATCGCTTCCAATAAATCACGTCAATTTCCACGCACACTGCGGACCCGCCGTGGGCCCGTGGCAGCCAGCTCCGCTCTGTGGACGATGCCTTGCGAGGGGAACGCTCGTCCCGCCGCTGTCGGATGCTGAGGCGCCGCGCTCAGCCCCGCGGATGTGCCTGATGTCCGTTATGAAACGCGACGGTGCAACTGGGCACGGCGAGCGCAAGGCGCAGCGCTTCTGGCTTCCAGTGAATTAGAGGAAATCAATCGGGCTGCACGCAACGCTTTGATTTGGACCTGCATCGCCAGTTCTGCTCGTCCCTCACAGCCTCCCGTCTTCTCCTGGACTGTGGATAACAAGAAGCCTTCAAGACGGAGGGGGTGGTGGAACATCGAGGAAAAAACAGGGGCAACATGAGAGAGCGGGACTTCATGCCCAACATGGAGAGGGGCAAACCTGCCACTTACACGGGGGACAAAAAGGCTAAGATGGCTGCTAAGACGAACAAGAAGTGGGTGAGACTAGCCACCGTCTTTGCATATGTGTTGTCCGTGTCCTTAGCAGCCATCATCCTGGCTATTTACTACAGCCTCATCTGGAAGCCAACTAGTGCGTCCTCCTCCGCGGGGAGGCCAGGGGTGCCGGAGGAGGTCACCCCCAGCGCCAATACCTCCTCCAACGTTTCCACGAGCATCACCGTGTCCGAGTGGAACTCAACGCAGACGGGGCTGCTGCTGTCTCTGAACCGCACCGCCGGGCAGGAGACCACCCCGGCGGCGGCGGCAGCAGCCCCGCACGGCCGCGCATCGGCGGCGTTTCAGTGGGACGACGTGGCCGGAGCAGAAATTGCGCACTCGCAGCGGCAGGAGGAGGGAGGACTGTACGCGTCATCCACCGAGAGATCGGGCACTTTGGGGAGAGAGACGCAAAGCAAGTCGCAACCACGGGGAATCCAGCACATCCCGGCGGACACCGGGGAGACAGGGGGTGATGGGGGGAAGGAGGAGGAGGAGGAGGAGGAGAGGGTGACGCGCAAACGGGGTGATGGAGCGACTGACCCGGAGCCTGCAGATTCGGCCACCGTCCCTCCAACGAGCAGGAGAGGGGAGTGATCGGGCCCTGACTCCCATCATCGCCATCATCACCCCTCACGCGCGCACACTGACCCATGGAGGAGGGCTTCACAGACTCGGGGCCGCAGGTCGGATATCACGTAGGTCTTTGCAGATCCTCTGGTGGATGCTGAACTGCTCACATGAACTCATCTCTTGCTCTAACGCCTGAGAAAAGAGGAGACCTCCCTTCTTCTTCTGTAAACACTGCCCACACTCTCCCCAAAACACTAACTATGCCTCTTTCCTTTTAGGCCATTTGTATGCCTTAAAAAAATCAGCGTGTCTCCAGCTTCTGAGGCCGCCAACCTGCCTGTGCGTGTGGACAAGACTGCTCTAGATCATATTTGTCAGAGTGAACGGGACAGAGGCTCCAGAGGTTGCGTTCGGTTTGTTATGTAGGACATGAACATGCAGCGCTTAACATCACTGCCATTCATGGGCTGGTCTTAAAAAAATCCCTTATAGCATTTTAGTATCTATAGGCTGTACTCTTCCCTGTCTTTCATGGATCAAACCTGGATACTGAGTAGAAGAAAAACTGCATTGTTGAGTTATGCTCAGGTATGTAACCATGTAAATGTACTGTGGATTTGGTTATGTACATACACAGGGCAGGCATAGATCTTTTTTGGCCTTGATGAACTTTTAGTGTAATTAGATTTTTATCAAAGATGCGTGTATGATAGGAATAACTATATCACAAGGTACAAATAAACATCCTTAGAAAATGATTCACTTCTATGGTCTTGTATGCCGGTATGTTAATGACATGGAACAAGTCACTTCTGTGGCAATGTGGCTTCAGAGTGCAAACCCCACATTTGAAACGAATGAGTAGCTTCAGCAGGAATCGGTGCATGCTCAGCACAAAGAGCAGTCAGTTCACGGTCAGTCTTGTGATCAGGGGCGTTCAATCCAATTTGGTAGTGGGGGGGGGGGGGTTAGGGGGGCTTCTCAGTGGCTCAGCTGAAGTGTCCGGTGTGATCTGAGGCAGCTGCCCTCCCCACCCCCACCCCCCCCAGAGGAAAGAGTGGCATTCATCTCCCCGCCCGCCGCAGCTGCAGTCACTGCAGCTCTCACTGAAACCACTTCAGTCACATGTGGTCTGAAGTGGAAATAAGACCAACCGCCCCGTGCACTCTCTCGGCAACATGTGAGGGAGGTGTATTGATTTGAGGGCTCTGTTGTGTGCACGGTACAACACAGAAGAACACATTACACAATGCCGCCGCTGCTGCTGCTCATCCTGCTATTTTTGGTCTGGCTTTCTCCCTGAAAGGGACTGTTCTCGCTGAGAGGTTTGTGTTATTGTGCTGGCCGTGACGAGCATTATTTACTATCATGCTAACAAATAAAACCCACTCGCCGGTCTGATGTATACGGCGGGCCTTTTTTGGAGCCGAGGTATGTGCGCGGACAGCAAGTCAGTTCATCAGGGGAGAAGGGGCCGGACACAAGCAGCTCCCATGTGTGTAGCAGAGAAATGTAAAACAGAGCATCCATAGCTGAGGGGCCTGTCGATGCTGCGGCGGCCTCTGCATGTGGAGAGCAGACTTGACAGACGCTGCTTCAACGCCTCTTATGGGGCCTGGTGATATATTGCGGCAGTAATGACCGACATATTGACGAGGGAGTTAATCAGCACTGACAGTTGGAGCTGGGAGCTGCATCGGACTCACAACTCAGAATCTGACCTTATGACTCCTGAACTCAGGCTCTCAGGCAGATGATTATATTATCTCACTGTGGATCAGTCATACATTAAAAATAGCAGAATGAGATTCATTTGACTTTGAGCTGAAGTCAGGTCAAAGGTCACATTAGATCTTCAGAGTGTACAATGATCATGTGGGAGAAATATCTAAGGTAGATGGGATGGTGCTTTTACTGACATGGTGCTACAGTTGTTCTGATGTTGCAGCTGCACGGGGGGGGGGAACCAGGACCTTTGCCACCAAAGCTGGAGGGATTAAAGGCCTTCATTGTTTGAGCAATACGCCATTACACAATGTATGTTCATATTAGTGCATTGTCTAGTGGCGGTGACAGCGGTGAGCGAATGCTTTTTCAATTATTAAAAGGGCAGTGTCTGGGAGTTATGCATTTTAAAACATGATGCTCTGTGCGTATACAGTAGGTGTGGTGTTGTGTCTGGGAGTTAAATAATGCTGTTGTAATACCTTTTGAAAAATGTATGGTATACATTTTCTAGTTTTCACATATTATGTAGATTATCTAATAATTCATAGTATGTGTGCGTGTGTCAAGGTTTAAAAGGAAGAAAATGGAAAATGGAATGATTTTGAAGCTGAAGTATAACAATTGTCACAGTGACTAACACTAGATTGTCAGACTATAGAAGTACAAATGAATCACGTTTCACCAAGAAAAAAAACCTCGACATTGACTTGACATTGAACTTACGTAATAAGTGATTGAAGTACTTTAAGTCAGCAATTTGGGCTTAGCTAGAACGTCAGAGCCAAAGCTGTTTGTTTGTTTACAGCCACATACCTTAGGTATCAGATGAAGCAGGCAAAACCAAAACAGTGCCGATCCACCATCAACACGGCAGACAGGGACGGTGTTCACCTCAGCCTCTCGTCCCCTTGACGAGGCGATGAGGAGGTGATGAAGGTGGTTGTTACATCCAGAACCATGACAGGGCCCGGTGCAGGGGTGGGGATGAGGGGGAGGACTGTGACGCACACGCTCAGTGGGGACAGCCAATCTGTCTGCGTGAGGTGCCGTCAGGGTCGCGTGGTGGGGCCCGTCTCCTCCACTTAACCTACATCCATCAGTGCTAATGAAACAGAGAGGCTTTCGACTGTCAGCTCTCCACCTTCTCTCGTCCCTGTGCCACACAAGCAGGGATGAGCAGAGGCAGCACACACCTGCAGGGACAATGTGCAGAAACACACCTTTCTGCTTTCTTGCAGATGAATAAGAGGGTCCAAAACATTCTGAACTCAATTCAAAGCCACTGTCGATGAATCCCTGCCCCAAGCCACAACCTTCCAACCCAGCACAAAAACAAATAAGTCGATTGATGCACATGAAAACAGGCCCCTGAGCTAGGCTGCATGAAAGTTGAGCCTTTTGATTGTTTTCCTGTGAAGCATCCCCTCACTGCTCAGAGGGGCTGACATAATCCTACACTGCCCTTCAATCCTTTAGTACAGCCTACAGCTCGTATTTCCATAATATCAACACCCCCACTGTAGTGCACTGTTGCATCAGACACTCCAAACTATTAGCTTTGCACCAAAGTGAACAGGCAGTGTGATGTGTTATAATCTTATAAGCGGGGATCAAAAGCCTTTTTTCGGCCTGTGTTAAAAACAGACAGCTCAACATTTCAGGTTGATTTTCAAGGAGAGTGAGGCTGCTATACAACAGGTCAACAAGTCAAATCAAATCAATGTCATTTATATGGCACCAAATCTTGAGATATCTCAGGGCTGTCTTCACACAGGGCAGGACAAGACAGCACTCTACAATATCACACAAAAGCCTCAGTGGCAGAAGGCTGCTATGGAGACAGCCGCAGGAGGAGATAATTAAAATAGTAGCACCTACAGGAGGTCCCACCTGTAGGGCCAAGAGGCTGCCGCTTCCAATTCAACAGCCCTGCAGGGAAGGCTCATCCCAAATTAATAAAATCCAACATAAAGGCAGAGTCAGCGAACCAAGGTCAAACTTTATAGATGCGTAAAGCTGCAATTTCTGACCCTATCTGTTGCCACAGAGATTCACAGCAGTGCCCTGTCCTTTCACAGACTCTCCAGAGGAGGAATTCATTTGCATCTATGGTGTCAACGCAGGCAGGGATATGAGAGGCTGCAACAAAACAACACCAGGCTCCATTAGAGAATTTGAAATACAGGAAAAACTTTATTGATGTTTCTCATTCCTTCCACGTTGCTCCACAGTAAAAGAAGCTAGAATTAAGTTATCATGAGCTGAGGTCACACAGACACACACGCATTCATTCCTTCCTCAATAGTGTGTGTGTGTGTGTGTGCGTAAAAACATGGAGGACAGCAAGACAGTCACCTACACCCTCCTACATTTGTCACTTCAGTGAGCTGATGACGCAGATGATGAAAACTAAATGAACAAGGACAAGTTGCTGTGTGGTTGAAGGTCACTAATGTCACTAGTTTTAATCCCACAGGGATTTTTAAATATTCAAGAACTCATATCTTCCCTACCTGCTTTTCTGCTTCTTTCATTTCATATTTAAAATCCATATATAATACAGAATAAATCTTCTTTTCATCATAATCTTAGTCTTCATTTTCCCAGTGTGCTTCTACCACATTCTTGACTATTTCTATTTTATGTAACCACAGTTGAGGCTGACAGGGCCCTGCAGCTCAGAGCACATCCACTATCTCGTCTACTTACGCTTACATAACCGTTTACTCAACTGTAGCATTGACGAAAGCCAAAAAAACCTTCTTTGAGGACAGAGTTCTTCTTCTTACTATCAATGATACCAAAAAACATAACAGTAGACTGGCAATAAATAAAAACAAATTCATATATGTCACAGAGAATAAACACAGCCACTATAATGCACAGTTTTAGGATTGCAACGATTCTAGTGAAACACATTCTCTTGTCCAACCGGAGAGGCAAATAAATAAAACTAATACTGACGCTGCACTGTTACTACAGCACACGTAACCCTACAGTGTGTTATGATACCAACCAGGAAACACCTTCGGTATTGAAGAAGCCTTATGCAAGGCACGACAGCAGGCTAAACCCTTATTAAAAATATTAGTTGCTTTTCATGATTATAAAAGAGAGCAAGTGGCAGAACAACGTAAGGGGGGAATTACAGCTGAATCCAGCTCGTATGTGGACAAAAAGCCCAAATCCTAGTGGACCTGGGTAATTTACTTTGAGCAGAGCAAGTCTGTCTATCCTACAGGGGGAGGAAAGCGTGACTCCGTTCCACCCCTCTGCTCTGGGACTAAAAACAATGTGAGCAAACTATTTAAAAATGTGTTTTAGATTCACAGCTTTGAATTTCTGTTTGTTTCTGCTGACCCTTGTTTACATCTGGAGAGCTTCAAAATTCCAATAAATATCTAAAACATGATTGGTATTTAGTTTAGAAACTCTAGCAATGTGTTAAAGACAAGTTTGAGATGTTAACTCCTCAAACTGCTAAATTCTAGGTTGGTAACAGCTGAGCAGTAACAACATTAGCTATTTAATATCAAAAGAATGCAGAAAAGTTTTAGATCTGTACTTCTATACGGTTTGGGAATAATAAGAATAATCTGAACACGTGCTGCAGAGGCCTGACTTAGTCCTAAATCGTTAACTATGACATCATCGGGGGGGGGTGTTCTTTCTCAGAGTTTTTCAGCCACAGACCAAATTGTGCAACTTTTTTCACACTGTGCTGTGCTAACCCAGATGACCCAACTATGCCCCAAGTAAAATCAGTGGACTTCCCTTTTAAGATTTCCTTAAAAGCAGACACCGCTGCCAGTGGTGAGGTTTTGAAGTCTTACCAGTGTCTTGGTCAGAGGCCACTAAGACAATAAGTCTCAAATGTGCCCTTCAATAATATATTGATTTCTAAATTCAGGTTAATCCACTTTCTACACTCAGACGTGAGTGTAGAAACACAGACTCCACTCTGTAGGTCTGTCACGGCTGCATCATCACACACTGTGATACAGACTTTACTCCAATATTGAAAATACCTCTGAGGCAGATTCAGGCACTAGACAGCATGAATATAGCTGAAGTTTTCATTTTGACTTCTGAAAACTACCTACGACGAACGGATCAGCTAGCCTCCTGATATGTACCTTGAAATGTTCATCCACATGTAAACATTCAGTGATATTGCACTTGTGCAGCATACCAACATATACTGTGTGAGCTGTGTCAGTAAACATACTTCTATATTCATAAAGTGCTTTAATTTTTCAACAATATTTGAGCAGGGAAACGGTACACCATTCCTATGTCAAATCTCATGTTTGAAATCTTTGATGGGAGGCCACGCACCACAGCAAAATTAATAATCACTTTTTTTTCTTTTTTTTTTTGCACGTGAGCCGTAAACTTGTCATCTCCAAAAAGAGCAACCTGAAGCGAAATGAAGCATCCGAATACAAAGACGCGAAAGCTTTGTGTCGCTCTGTGTGCCTGTGATTTGGTTTCGGTGTTTCCATTCTGAAAATGTCTGTCAGACAATCTTCCCGTGTTCTCTCGCCTGCAAAACAAAGACAAATAAAAATATGCTTTATTTGAATTTGTACAATGCAGAGTGTGTTGACTCAGACCCCTGGTAGAGGGTTATATGTGGGCTGCTCTCCTGGGGGGGTAAACACATCTAAACTGAAATTGAATATTACAGCCCATCTCTATTCATCATTTTAACTCCTCATCCATTTGTACTTCCCTCTGTCAGATCTTTGGCTCCTCCCATCTCTCATCCTGTCACACTGACCTTGTCACTGCTGGTACAATGTGTCGGGTGGGTTTCTCCTGACTCCAGGCTCAGGACAGACAGACCAGAGTCTATTAGCTCCTCTACGTGAGAAAAAACAGCATCTTGATAACATGTCATGCAAATGTGCCATCAGAGAAGTCAGGGCCACGGAGAATATGCCATACCTGCGTTTGTGTTGCTGATATTGCACTTGGCGAGCTCTACCGGTTGCAGAGAGGCCGTCTCTGGAGAGGCACAGACTTTTTCAGTTGAGTCGGGGTTGCTGTCTTTTTTAGTACATTCAATTTCATAAGACTGGATGACAGGAGGAGCAGACGGATCACTGCCCTCATCCTGAGGACTTCCGTCATCCTGCTTGGCACTTTCAAGAGGCTGCTGTGGCCCTTGGACTTCCTGTTTGTTCTTTTTAGGTGATGAAGCTTTTATTCTGGATTCCGAGCTGGCAGAGTCAGAAGAGCAGGTTTGCCTCGTACGAGCTCCCTGGATGAGCTCCTCAGAGAAGCGTACTTTCTTTTCTGAACTCCGGGGAGACGAAGCCTCTGGGCGCCCCTGAGAGGAGGCGTCCTCTTTCAGTGTAGCAGCTGACACGGGTGCTGCGGATCCACTCGCTTCCTCAGACACGCTCAGCAGATCTGAGCTGAGCAACGCTTTTGTGTCATGACCTGTCTGATCTTCACCATCTGTGAGGGCATCGAGTTCCTCCAGGAATTCCTCCAGTGTTGTATCAGACATCTAGAGGATGAGATAAGAACAACAAATCAGAGACTTATGATTACTGGGTAACCTTTATCAACCAGTGCACATTTCACACTGACAGCGTATTAGTTCTTACCTGAAGCTTCTCTCCCTCTTCACCTTCCTGCCATCTGAAAAAGTAAAATGGAAAAATGGAATGCATAAGCAAGTTCTATCCAAGTACCAAGATTCACTTGCTTAGCACAAACACATGGGAAACAGCTAGCGCGTTCCTGCCCAAAGATAAAAATCTGCCTGCAATATTATTTGTATAATTCACACAAAACAAAGCAAAACAGTAGACAGGTAACAAATTATCAATCCCCTGCTCCTCCTGTGTCCTGCACATGCTGGCCGTTACAACAGCGTATGAATAACGTATGAATACAAAAAGCTGTGTGTTGACACACTGCACGAATGTGTGTGTGAATGTGAATCCATGCTTCAAAGTGCCCTTTAGTAGAAAAGCTACGTTAGCGTTTCTCTAGCAGCTGAGTCTCAGCTGTGGTAGAATCGGTGGCCTGTGGGCTGCGTCTCACTGCACCAGGATTTGCTGCCAGCTGTGACAAAAGCACATCCTGATATTGAGAATTGGCCGGGATGTGCGAGTGTTGCTTTCTGCGTTGTTCCCCACCACAGACACAGAGTCAACAGATCGTCGGGGACATTACTTCTCCACACGCCAATTTCTGTGGTCGCATGGCTTTTTGGAGATTATGAGCAACGCTTGTATAACTGCGCCTCGTCAACAGGCAGCACAGTGGCTTGTGTCCTCTGAAACAAGCCACTGTGCAGAGGAAAAGCTGGAGGACGAGAATAAAAAGTGAATGCAATGAGATGTGAATGAAGCCTTCTGGGTGAATTAGTCAGCTGCCACAACTTCAAAATTATGTCTCATGACATCGAGTGGAATTTGTACATTTTTAGTCAAGTGCGGGAAAACAATATGCCTTCACAGCCAATTCACATATTTCATTGGTCATAGTAAGTTTTTCTCTGAGCAGTTCATTGAGAATGCGGTGAGAGACTCTCCAATCAAGTTTAACATCAGGCTGTTGATTCTTGTGTAGCCCTAAACTGAATCATGCTGCGCTGGTACTGACCTCCTGGCCCTCCCAGTCAAGCGATCTTTGCCTTTAGCTTTACTGCTCATCACCAGCACTTTTTTAGCTCCCTTGTCTTTTCCTCGCTTCTCACGAGCTGTAGGACAGGGAATACAGGAAGACAGGAACACGCAAACATAAAATAGTGCTTGCTCATCTTTTCTGTACATTATATTTTCTCGCTGGGATCAATAATGTATTTCTGATAGGATTATCTTAAGGCACTGATCTGATAAATACATAACAGTTCAGAGTGGGATACCTCTCGGGTCCACATTTGCCTTGGGTTGTCCTCTTCTCGCACTTCGTCCACCTGGAATTAAAAAAAAAAAAAGCAATGAGTAATATGAAAATAAACATTGCAATCTATATGTCTTTTATATCTTTTTCTCTTGCTTTCTTCTGTACCTCTGCTAGACGGCCCCCAGTCTCTATCAGGCAGGGATTTGTCTGAAAACCTAAATGTGAGGTTAAGATAGACAGAAACTCAATTTTTATTTCCATCAATATGCTTTTTTACATCTGAGCATCATTGCTGCACATATATGACAGGGCTGAATGCAGAAGCAGTGAGAGGTGCTTTCTCACCTCATGTCACACACTTGTATTCTACATCCACTGAAAGCACCTGTATAGTCAAAAACACATTTCCCCCTCTATTCTGGCTCAAGGGCCTTGTTTAAGGGTCGCCAAATAAGGCAAGGCATTCCATCCTGTAGCCATGGCTAAAAATAGCGGCTCCTTCCTTCTCTCTTTAAATTTTGAAGCTTCCTTAAAACAGCACATTAATATACTCAGTCCATTTATTTATTCTGTCTGTTCTGTCTATCCTGTTTCACCCTTTGTGCTACAGCCCAGACTGTTTCAAATCCAACAACTGTTGAAAGAGAATTGGTTGTGTTTTCCCCTCCAGTGAGTGTGAGGTGCGATCGTGTGATTTCACAAAGGAATGTGAGGGCAGGCTCCAACATACTGCTCCTAGACTCATTTTAAAATAAGAGCTAGTCTGCAACACGTTTTAGTTGCACAACACACACACAATGACACAATTCACTTCAACAGTAATTAGTTTGTGATGCAATCCTGTGACTTGATATAGTCTTGTGATCGCGTGGCGTAAAATCCTGGAAGCTCATCTAATAGATGCTTCCGCTGAATCATCCCATTAGAAAGAAACAGGCTGTTCTTCAAGCTTAGTCTTCTTTGTTATCTCAAGCTGCACTAAAATTCCATTTAGCTGTCCACTGACTTCAGAGGCAAAAGAAGAAGCAACTTATTGTTTATTAAAGTACCTGCTAGCTCGGCAGCAGATTATCTAACAAAGCCAAATACTTAGCCGACCACATTAAAACAAAGTTCCTGTTTTACGAGTGGATTTTGATTTAAGACCAGTAGTGACTATTCTTACTGGACAAATAAAGCTCAACTCTCCTGAAACAACCCCCACCAAGTGTCCCTGCATAAATCAGTCCTAAAGAATAAAGCTGCTCAGTATATATTTCATGGAAAAAAGATTAAAAAAGATTTCTCTGACAAAAAAAACAGAGAGGAAGCAACTATCACTGTGAGAAATCAAAGTGCCTTGGGAAAAGTGGGTTCTGAGAAGTCTCACATGTTCTCAGTTTTGTCCACGTCCCATGCCCTTCTCCACTGGCCCTTCGCATTCTTATGCCGGGCCACTCTTTCCTTGTCAATCTGCTCGCGCTCCTTCTTCCACCTCAGATACTCCTCCTGCTCCTCTTTCTGCGTGGGGATGTCCAGGTCTGTGCTGGCGTGAGGGCCCACTGGCTCCTGTGTGAACACAACATGTTTCAGTGTCTTTTTCAAATGTAGATAAAGATCATAGACTGTATATAAAGACAGACGACATGACTACTCTAAACTGAAGCCAAAGCAATTTGATTGCCTCCTAGTGGCAGGCTGCAGTACAGTTGATAAATTCCTTCTCTGACTGGAAGTCAAAGAACAACAGTGAGTTGACATTTATAAGAAAATGTAAACAAACTAAACAAACTGTATGTTCTAGGCAGATATACAGACATTTGATTTTAATGTATGTGTATGTCAAGGCATGCATGAAGGCCTATTTCATATGGTTATGACTAAGATATGAGTAGTTGTGGCTGGCTTCAGGCATTCATCTCCTCCATGTTAACCAAACAAACAACAGGGTGTAACACTGGTCCAGCCACAATTGCTACAGCAGAGTCTGGCTTTTTGTTCATTTCTGGATAGTGGAAGGCAGTGGATGTGTGTCTTTGATCTTTATTTACAGTGTATGATTTAAATCACAGTGCTAAGCACTTATCTGAAAGGAAGCACAGGCCATTTAGTTCATTATATTACCTGCACCACTATGGTCACTATGGACTAACAGAGACAGAGGTATTGTTGTACTTCACTGCATTGTTCAAACGGCAATCAATGCTGCACACAATACTGAAGCCAGCCTCTGGGCCCAGTGAGCTCTCATGCGATTACAAAAAGCTGTTTGTTTGTCAACCGTGGTGACTGCGAGGGAACACAATCAAACTCTCCGAGACAATATACCAGACGAAAAAATGCAGTGTGCTGCACCATTAATGTAATTTGGTCCTCCTCCTTCTTCCCCCTCTTAACCTGTTTATTGATTAGTGCCATGAGTGCAGAAAGGATTGTTAGCTAATACTAAAGGGAGAGGAGGGAGATGTGATGCAGGCTCTTTAACACATCAAAGCGGACAGAGGCTGTGTGTTCCCGTTACAAAGGCCTGGAGCAAACCAGGTCTAGAAACAGCAAGCTGCTTTGAGGGACATTACGTAAAAAGCAGCAGTATCTGAGACAGTGTCTGTCAGCGTTTTTTTTTTTTTTAACAGCAAGAGAGAGATAACATCGATGTCTGTGTGTTACCAAGGGACAAAAACATCTACATGCATTTTGTCTACATATTATGTCTCACAGCTTCAGAGAAAACTGAAAGACACAGCAGTTAAGTGAAAAAGAAAAAAGAAGAGATGGGTTATGTTATTCCCACAGGTGTGGACCAATCACAGTCAAGTAAACATGTTGCCTTTCTGCTTTGTACATAGCATCTGTGCTCCTCCTTGTGTTTTCCATTTCCTCTCCTCTGGCCCCTAGAGAACATCAGGGGACACAAGGGACACAAAGGACGTTGCTTCTCACATGTTCCAACAGGCCGTCTCCTGCTGCCACCCCAGCCGCTCTGCTAATGAGCACTTTTTCAATTTGTGGCCTCCACAGGGCTTCACGGGTAGGTTGTCAGAAGCCAAGACATGTAAAGTAGACATCAGTAGACAGAGTTAGATGGTAAAAAATTGCTAAAGAGGGAATTAAATAAACATTGTGCTCTTTCTAAGCTGTCGCGGTTTACAATTTATTTTGCTAACCAAAACAGTTATGATTCAAAATACCAACAAACAACCCTGCGTCTTATTTCCTTTAGTTATTACTCGGCTCAGATTGAACAGCAGGCGACAAATGTAGAGCAGGAGGGCCATGAACGGCATCACTTGTCACGTGGCATATTCTTTGAAGCCTGACGTCCCTGTCTTCTCCATCGGTCTGTATATCCGCTCTTAGCTATCACGTGACTGTGGGTTACAGATGGGGACAAGAGCAAGACACGGAGGGTGTGAGTGAGTGTCTGTGATGAAGGTTCAAACATGGAACTAAATCCTTTTGGCTTATGGGTAATCTCAAATATGAGAAGAGGATGTTCAAAACAGCAACAATATTCTCAGATGATTGTTGGTATCTGTCCCCTGAGTGCTTCTGCCCCAGTTTGACCTGAGAGGAATGATGAAAGAGTGACAAAAAACAAGGGTGACACAGCTGCTTGCTGGCTGTAAAGAGTCCCATCGCTGCAATGAACTGTAAAAGTAAAATCAAGCAAGAGCACAATCCAAAATTAAGAATCTTACACTGCCCCCAAGTGGACTGAAGAGGTAACAACATATGCCACTGCTCTTTTTTTGAATGTCCATTCTCCAACAAGGGTCACTGAAGCAAGATGCAGTTATGTAAAGATGGTTGAATGTCAACGTAACTCACCAGACTCCAGACACAGAATAATGTGAATTTTAGCTTAGGTGCATTTCTGACTGCAGGTGATGCTCCAGTGCAAACAACGCATGAGTCATGTTGACAGTAACAGCAACACTTGCATCCACAGACCATGGGCGGGGGGAGGGGGGTAAGAAATGCCTGGCAGAGTGGTCTAGCTGCACAGACAGTCACACCCACACACTGTCCTGCCCACACCCAAATGAGGTCTAGCACATGCGCAGGCACAAAGACAAAGACTGTGCATCCTTTCTTTCTTTCCTTACACGTCTTCTTCCTCTCTACTCTCTGACCCTTTCCTGGCACCTTGCCAAGCCAGTCTCCGTGGCAGCATAATAAGCCTTTTCACAACGAGAAGGCAGTCGAATGTTAATTAGATCAAATCGACCCCTTTCAGGATGGTGGGAATGGGGAAACAATTGTGCCACAGCAGGACAGATCCTGAGACGAGAGGAGAAGGCTGGAGACAGACTGGGCTCTGCAAAGAGGTCTCCCAACCTCTTTCCTTGCTCCTCGTCTCTTGTTTTTATTAGGGCGAGATGATGTGTAGTCATGAGGAACTTGCAAGCATTACGATCTTGATCTGCCTGGGACACTGCCACACAACCACACCCTTGTCACAGAGTCACTGTTCATTTCCAGCATGTCTGATGCTCACACTCATATGACGATAAATACTGCAGAGGTAGCCTACAGTTCATCGTGCACCTTAAATATGGACATACTTTTTTAAGGCAGCGTAGATAAGTTTCCTCTTCCCGCATCACCCTTCAGCAGCATTCATCCTCTTTGCCCTCATCTAAGCCACAGTAAATGAAAACGATTTTGCAAACAGCCGCCACGTGGAAACCAGGTCTCTGGGATTCAGCGGTGCACTGGATCACTGGCTACTGTTCAACTGCTGATTCAATCCACATGATAAATAAAAAGGGGGCAGAGACCAATCGGCTAGAAATAAAAAGGCAAGAGAACAGCATGTTCAGCCCATAGATTTAGTGCACGTTAAAAAAAAAAAATACAGAAAAAAAGGCATTTAGTTTGGATGGTTTAGGGGTAAGGGGCTAGGGAATGCATTATGTGAATAAGTGTCCTCACTAAGACCATAGTACAATCATGAATGTGTGTACACATTTTGAAAGAGACTTCAATATGTCCAGCCAGAGACCCCTCCTCTGGCTGGACTGTCAGTGTTTACAGTAGAGGGGATCAGCTGTCATGAGCCGTGGACCAGCTCATTGATTTGGCTGCTAGTGTGCGTGCATGTGATTGTGTGCGTGTGTGAGTGTGCGTGCACGCGCATGCTTCATACTGGGGTAGAGCAGCTGTTCCCAGCTGACTTTCTACATACCCGGAGGGCTAAGGTCAGTGATAGTGTGCCATTTCACATCCCTGCTGGGGGCAGTGCATCTCTGCCTATGTGTGTTAAACAGGTTCTCAAACATTGAGCATATGGTAAAGCTGTTGACTGTTGATCTTGCTTCTTCTGTCCATTATATTACTGATGAACGCAACCTTTTGTTGAGCTGCTATAGAATCTGTCTTCAGTTAGTCACTGGCACTCGAGGGGCTCTGTGAACTTTACAGTTACCCACACACACCCAAAGGCATCTACATGCAAAGGATAAGCTGTTTTTGTTTTTGCTAAAAATACAAAAGATTCCTCGGAGGGAGAACATATGCTAAACAACTATCAGACACGAGTGTGATCGCATCAAAAAAGTCAGAAGTCACCAGAAGATTCTGGACTCTTTGAATATTTGTTCTAAAGCTCTGTTAGCAGCCCCTCCTTTCACTAGTCCCACAACAGGCAGCCACAGCCCCAGCCGGCCTCCCATCCACAACCATTGTGCTCCATCATTAGAGGGCTGTGGCCAGCCAACATGTCTGACATCTATGTAAAACACGTCTGTGCTGCCCATGGAGGACAAACAAAGGGTGTGTGTGTGTGTACTTCACACACTGAAGCATGTGATCGCTCGAGTGTTCAATGTGTCTAATTCAAACCTGTGAGGCTGCTGCTGCTGTGGCTGATGTGCTTCTCTTGGTCGTGTGAGGTTGTTGCTTCCCCCTGCCAGCTGACTCCACGCGCCTAACCAGTCCATCTTCTGGAGGGCTCTTGACGTCTGTAGCATCCAGCCTCTTCTCTGGCCTCTCACTCACCACCCTCTTACCCTGGAGAGATGGTCACTGTCATTAGCGTCTAACTGCCACCAGGTGCATTGAAATACAAGAGTGTTGCTGGTTGACCCAATTCTGCGTAATTGTTCATTTCAAGGGTGAAAACACAAAAACATAACAATAATCTGTATGCAATAATCAAGACACATGCACCACTGATAAACAGAGGATCTTGGCATGCAGTTTAAATAAAATTACTTGTTGTATATGTTGGGTTTCTTTGTAATATTGTACACACTTGACCTGGATAGGTAAAGTGCATACAGAGTGAATGTATGTTGATTTGGGGCTATACGAACAAAATGTGAAATGCAATGACAATGGAATATTGTACCTCCACCAGCTGCATATTTAAGCTATGTTAGCTCATGTCTCTTTGGGTAGCTATGTCAGTCCACCACTTGTGTCCACTTCTGACTCAAGAATGAAAGACACATAAAGTATCTGTATAAACATTAAATTTGTTGTCCCATTTCTTACTGAAATTTTTAGCAAGGTGTTCTGATTATGTATTAATCATACTTTATTGTAAATAAAACAACACAGGTTTGGGGTTCTGTATTTTTTCTGTGTCACTCCAAATGGAAATTGGAGATTACCGTTTTGCCTGCCATGGTGACTGTTAACTGCTTCCTGTGGCCCTGGGCAGGGCTCTGTGAGGGGCCCTCTCCCCCCTTGTCAGGCCCAGCCTCCTGTTGTCCTTTCCCAGCTGGTGAACCACCACTGAATGGCTTTGTCAGCACAACACGACTATCCTGCTTCCAACCAAAGAGGGGAACATGTTACAAAAAATTTAAAATGAATGTGTCTTTGCCAGATCATCTATACAGCATTCATTTCTTATCTGTCACCTCGTATTTTCGTCACTCACACTGGTTGACTTGCTGATTGTGATGGTGAGATCATCAGCCTTGCCCTTACGACTCTGCAGTGTCATTCCGTCCTCCTCTGCCCTTTTCTTGTCTTCTTCCACCTCCTACATGAAAAAACCCAATGAAAACAAATGCTCAGGAAGCCTGAAGGAGAACCCCAAACACAAAGACTTGCATTTCTGCTTCGGAAACTACATCTGAAGGTCACAGATACTTCTCACCTTGTACCTCTTCATGAGTGCCTCATTCTTCCTGCGGAGCGCCTCAATCTTCTTGTCCAGCTCCACATCCCTTTCCTGATCCCTCTTGGGCATCATGTCACTGGGGCTCTAAGAGGGGACACATGCAATCATTGATAATAAAAATTTTGCTCACAATAAACCAATATTCAGCTAAAATTATGTTCGAATGTTTTATATTTTCAAATTAGTCACAGTAATCCCACTCATGACATACTGATTGTGGTGATATGTGCCCTCTCATAGATCTGCAGATGGAGCTGCGCTGGTTGATCCCAGATCACAGCTTGTGACTTCAGAACACCCACACATTGGTAGCCTCTGCCTAGTGAACTCAGTCACACTATATCTCAAGCTTCTTTAAAAACTCTTTTCCTTCTCTAAGCTTTAGGGAATGTTTGATTTGCATGAATTAAAACTGTATTTAGTTGTAATATTATAATTGAAAATGCTGATTTCTCTTTAATAAGAGAATGATTACACAACAAATCCAATCTTATATTGTATGCCCACTCTGCTAGCTAGATTAGCACACTTGTTGCTATAGAAACAATTTGGTCGGTACAATAACATCTAAGTTCAATACTCAGCGGATACCCTATTACATTATGCTGTGTTCTGGCTATAGAATCGATGAAGGTCCTCATAAAAACAACATTTTAAAACATTAAACATTTGATTAAAGTCTGCTTTTCAACAACAACAGTGACACGGGGTGATGCATGGTCATACAAACTGAAAATGTCACGTGCCCACACCCTTGCATGTGCTGCAGTAACTCGCGGCGCTCAAACCTAACACACGCGGAGTATTCATCATGGAGCTCAGTTACAAATGCGAGCAGGATGCATATACAGAGCATCCTAAATATGCTGATGGAGTCAGCAGGCCATTCCTACTCACACGACAAGAGGCCCCCATACTGCAAATCTCTACAGAGACAGCTGCCATAGCTGGAGAACATGAGACGAGAATAAATAACAACACTGAAGATACGATCACTTGAAGTTCAAGTGGACATATCATATCATATCAGAGACGTCAACAACTGCTGAGCTGCACAACTTGTTAAAGACATTTGGAAATATGCATATTCACACACTTCAAGAGTTGACTTTAGAAGACTTTAAAATCATTTGTCAATTTCATTTTTTTACTTTTATAGACAAAATTGCTTTTTTGGGAGATATAAATATGCAAGTGGATAGCACCTTGCCTTCCTTAAGCTGGGTAAAGATAATCAAGTGCTCATTGTATCATCTAATCCAAAATGTAATAACTTGTCATGTCCCAATGAGATGATAGAAAAAGGTAGTAAAGTAACATTAATATTATTGTTTATATTAACTTTTATTTTACTATGTTACTCCCTTACAAATAAGAACTTGACCAGCGATTTCAACTCTTTTAGCATTATTATGACTTGAAGCTCAAAATCAATCTGTAAATTATTCCATGCATTAGGTGTGACTTCTATTATTCCAGTTTTAAAAAGTTGAACAGGTAGGAATTTTGTCCTGGGTGCTTTTATACATGAATCGAAGCACACACATAAGGGAGACCAGTTGTTTTTGAATAAAGAGCTCAATGGTGAGGAAGCGAATGACACTTTGTAAAGTATCTCAGTACCCCATGATAAATAGGAGCCATCGTGTGAAGACAAGGAGCTTCACATACAACACAAAAAACAATGGGATCAGAGTTATCCGAGTGTGCTGCTGTTTAATTCCTCCCTCTGTCTGATGTCTCAATACTTCAATCCAGGACTAATTTTTTTCATATCTTCAGAAAGATTCTAAACAGCACACAAACAGAGGTCAGATAATCCTGAGTGAACAACAGTCATTCAACTCACTTTCCTTAATGGGAAAAGCTGCCACGGGTGCTCATTGAAACGGTCAGACAGATCCCACTGTCCATACACTGTAAATTATTTCTGAGGGGTCAGACCATCTCCACAGAGGCAGCAAACAGCAATGCCGAGGCCAGTCAGTCATCCTCCACTGTTGCCCCAGTGATGGCAAGAACGCTGAGGCCACTTCTGTGTGATATTACTCGCTCGGAATGATGACTCACGGTTCACGCTCAAAGTCCATCGTGTTTGGGACTGCAAGAAATTCTTAAGTGCTGTTTTCACTTCAGCCAGCAGACTGGCGGCCACAGAGAGGACGAGTTCATCTTTTGCACTCGAACTTGCTGGCAGAGAGATTCGACCTTTTCCTCTTGAGAACAGACTTAAAGCAAAATGGCAAAGAGAATACATCCTGAATCCATATGGGTCTTTTTTTCAAACCTAAAAAGTCACAGAGCATGAGAGAAAGTTGGGACTCACTGAAAGAGGCGGCCGGCTGGAAAGTGGTTACCTCACAGCTTCTAGTTGTCAGGGTATCCAAACACAACACACCATGAGGACATACCACCAAGAATAGGCGCAAGGGAGAGACAAGCTGCTAACTCTGAATCTCAGCAGGGCCAATGGCGGAGACTGAAGTAAGCACTGGCCTCCACAAAGTGGGGGAGACTATGTGTGGGGACGTTACCTCCCCGGGTTCAGCAGTCCAGTTCTTTGGTTGCGCAGCGGCGAGAGTAACTTACGCACATATTCACACGATCACAAAACAGAGAGAAACGCTGTGGGTCTGCCAGGGGACGGTACCCATGCCTGGACAGGCAGGCAAAAAGGGGAGGAGGGGGAGCCTGCAGAGAGAAAGCTGCCAAGGCTTCCTCCCTAACCAGCATTCCTGCCACCTACAGGAGCTACAACGGAGGAGAGAAAAGAGCCAGAGACACCACTGAATCGCAGCTCAATCTGCGACAAAGCCGGAGAGGAAGAGAGAGAACCTTATACGCAGGGAGAGAGAGAGAGAGGGATGAGGGGGAAGAGAAAGGAGACACTCACAGGTCTTTCCATGTCAGCGGGGAGAGCTGGGCTGAGTCCAGGCGTGAGGCTGCCGAGGCGGCAGAGAGGGCTGCCTGGAGTCGACGATCATGCCTCGATTACAATGAGTCAAGTTGGGCAAGCAGCCAAGACGTCTAACAAATGCACAGAGCTCCCCTGTTAACAGATTTCACAGCACCCACCCGCTCGTCCACCCTCTGTCATTCTCTCTCTCCCTCTCTCTCCAACCCTCCCACCGCACATATGCTCTCCCACTCCCTCTCCCCGTCTCTAAAGCACTTGCTCTTTCCCCTCCTCACTTATCTTTGCTCAAAGCATACTATAGTAACTATAGTGGAGAGAGGGTGACAGGATTTAACTATAGTATAGTTAAATCCTGTCACCCTCTCTCCAGAGGCAGTCAGTGTGTATACACATATATATATAAATGTAAACAATTTTCCGTATATTTTTTCCTTTATCCCTTTTAACTATTGCATTAAACATCCAGTAGAATATTTTTGTTAGTTTATTATTTGCTTTGCTAAAGAACATACATACATTTATTTATATCATTCCTTGTAGTTTTTCAACAACAACCGTTAAATTTAATATTAGAAAAAATAGGCCTATATACTGTCACCGTGTATATATATATATATATATATATATATATATACACACACACACACACACATACACACATACATACACACACACACATATATATATAGTTGCAGATTTGTAATCAGGGTATTTGTATTTACTCCATTATTGTGTGTGTGTGTGTGTGTGTGTGACTGGTTAGGGTTGCAATTCGGATTAGGGTTGGGGTTAGGGATAGGGTTGCAATTAGGATTAGGGTTGGGGTTAGGGATAGGGTTGCAATTAGGGTTAGAGTTAGGGTCATTGCAGAGTTTAAAGTTGATTGTTGGGTTAGAGTTAGGGTCAATCCTGTGTTTAAAGTTGTTTTTAGTGCAAGAGCTAGGGTCAGTGCAGTATTTAAAGTTGTTTTTAAGGCTAGAGCTAGGGTCACTGCAGTGTTTAAAGGTGTCTGTGTTAGGGAAACTGCAGCCTTGGAGGCTAGCGAGCGAACATGCTAACCTTGACATCATTAGCATAGTGGTCTTTAACGGTTGTTACGGTTAGCATGTTAGCATGAACGCACTTTCTTATTAAAACGAAAAGTACAAAGGTTTAACTAATAATGACTGAGGTGAAGGGACTGAAAATGCACATCTTTGCCTTACATAAAAAACTATCAATGGACAGACAGACAGATAAATGAATAAAAAGATAAGTTTACTTGCATCTTCCAGAGGAATCGTCCAGAGCAGAAACAGCAGCTTCGCGTCGTGTCCACTAGTCTGCGCCAAACGCTTTGTGAAGAAGAGCTGAGCCTCATACAGACAGTAAACGATACTGCACAGTTTTTTACATTGGAAAATAATAATAATAAAAAAGCCATGATTAAGGATTAATCAAACATTTCCAAGTATTTCTTCTTTCTTCTTCTGTAAAACGTCTACAGAAATGAAACCAAAAGCTGCTTGTATCTATTAGCTCTATTATCGCCTTTACGGTAAACATATTTGGGGAGGCCAAACCTTCTTCTATCAAACAAATCTGCAAACAATAGCCCACACTTGGAAGCTGCTCAGCTTGAGAGACACTGATGTTGGCAATGAGATCATTGGAATCCAGTTTTTGTGGATAAACAGCAGGTGGCACTCTCGCGCTCCTCATCTCTGGGGACATCTCCATCCACCACTCTGCCCACCTACACCCAGCACATCACATGCCACACCAGGGACAATAAGACACTTGAACTTTTCTATGCCAACACCAGGGAGGTGAACACGCCTCCCCCCTTGGGAGACGTGATCACAATGCTCCTGCCTGTGTACAAACCTCTGGTGCAGCCAGCTGTGACTCCCACAGAAAGGTGGTCCGGTGAAACGGATGAGGCTCTGAGGGATTATTACAACTGTGTGGTAAGATCTCCGTCATGGGGTCATGGGAAGGACATCAACAGCCCCTGGAGAACACTGTACCCACCAAGACTGTGCTTCAGTAACCTCAAGCCATTGATCAGGACATAAAGCCCCTCCTCGAGATGAAAATTAGGGTTTCAGGTCAGGAGACAAGTTGCAGGGGACCAGGAGTGGATAAATGACCTGAACATGTTCATCCACAGGTCAACCTTCTTTTTTTTTCTTTTTGATCACCTGATTTGACATTCAACAGTTCACATGAGGGAATGTGGCTCCTCACACACGTCCTGGAGCTGAGAGAACACAGCGTGTGTCATTTCAGGTTATGATAAAATGCATGTGTTCAGCTCCACCTCCCCTCGGTCATTAGCTATCCAGTTTGCTGTCTCCTTGTCTCACTTGACATTTTAGATTGAGCTCAGAGCGAATACTTTAAAACTGTGACAGGTGTGTCTGCGGTGTGTCTTACGTGATCCATTTTATTATAGACAAAATACCCAGGCAGGGGCCTGAATGACGTCTGAACGAACAACAAAACCAGTTATAGGTGGATTGATTCAGTCATGGGTGGCTTCAGCATTTGCATATATTCTTAGACTCCTTAAAGGCCAAACTTCATGCATGGATTAATATTCACAAGAAGGCACATACATTCGCCTCATGAAACCCTTTTTTAATTTTGGAATTTGGAAAAATTACACAAAAATTACAAATTACTGTTCTGGATTCCTACCAAAATGTAATGGGCTCTTCCTTGGGCCATACCATAATGCTTCATTAGGTTTCGTAGTAATCCCTTCAGTAGTATTTGGAAATCCTGCTCACTGGAAGACAGGTAAATTAATGCAGACAGGAAAAAAAAGTTTAAGTTTTTGACTCTTCTGCTCATAAATTTGTGAGCATGATTATAAATTCTGCATTTCCATTTGTATCTGAGTATTTTTCAAAAAGCAAAACAGCTAGTTTTAGTAAATTATCTCAATGTTTTTTTTTGTGTGTCTGGACTAATAACTGACACTTGTCAATGTTGTTATGTTACCATATCAACAGCAGTAGAGTTAGAAGGAACATCCAACTCACATAATAAAACAATACAATCATACACTCCTTGACAGAAAACAGTTGCGTGTATGTGTTTTTTTTTTTCTGAGGCGTTTCAATGAGTCGGAGTAGTTGATGAAGGTGGACCAACTTCATACCTTTCTGCTTACGAAGCTATGAACTGTCAAACTCCGGAGAAAGACAACAAAGCAAACCACTTATTTTCCTGGTGGCGCCCAGCCCATACCTGTTCTACAACTGTCAGTCACATTTCATTACATGAGACCTACATTAAAAAAATTGTGCAGCCCTGCTGTATATAAATAGAAGGAACACACAAGTCAAACATCAGTCAGCCGGACTTTCACACCAGGTAGAGTGTGTGCATGTTCGTTCCTATTTTCTACCGTCTTTTGCAGTTTCAAGTTTTAACCAATTCTTGTTTCTCTTTATCTTTTTGTGTCCAGGAAAATACTATTTGTACTGCAGCTGTCAACAAGACAACATGAGTGGCAGTAAGTCTCTTTGATTCACTGTGTAATTTTGTTTTGATGCATATTGCATTCATGTGTAATTTCTCAGTCAATTAGATTTTTAACCTTTAATTCCTTTTGTGTTTCCATTACAGAAGCCGAAAAAGTGAGTCTCTTACTTTCTTTAAACTTCTTTAGACTAATGGCATGAACATGTATTCTTATGAAGCCGTTTTCTTATCTTAGGATGACCATGAACATTCATCTGGGGAAGAGGAGGAAGGCAGTGGGTCGTCTGCGTCAGAGGGAGTAAGTCTTTAACGTGCCCTCGCTGCAAGATTTTCTCATTTTCTAGCTATGACAAGTATATTAAAATATAATAATATGACCTTGTCTTTTGTAGGAAGAAGGAAAGCCCAAGGTAAAACTCCAACTGTTCTAATTTAAAATATACAGCCATTAGTCCCTCTGTGTTTTCAGACATTGATTTTATGTTTGTCCTTTCAAGGGAAAGCATAAAGGAAAAGGAAACAATGGCAAACAGAAAGGAAAAGGAAAAGGAGAAGAAATGAAAGAAAAGCATGGCGGGGGCCCAAAAAATAAATAAGAAATCCTGATCTGATTGAAAATGCTATGATATACTGATTGTAATGAATTTACACATCTCTTAATAAAAGACACTAATAAAAAAGATAACACTGGTTTATTATTTATTCTCATAAATAGTGAGTGACCCATTCAATGAAAGTTATCTTTCAGTCAATTGTGGTTTATTATTATTGTAGTTGTCGTACAGTAGTTGAACAATAAATAAATAGTGAACATTATTAAATCACTAAACTAACTCATAAATTACCAGTTTGGCTATAAATAATCTTGTTGGACGAGGGCTACATTTTGTGGTGGTAAATTAAAAGTATAAAACTGCTGCTAAAAAAAAGCAATCAGTACTACATGTTTACCTCATAACAAGACGGCCCTTGATTTGACCAGAACGGCATAATGGCATCATTACTGCAGAATATATCACAACATGAGTACAAGGATATAAAAAATTTAAAAATAAACAGATTCTGAATTGCTGATATGCGTCTTTGAATCAAGAAGAGTTTATTTGATCTTTCATGACAGAAAGGCGACTTTCCCACAGTTAATTTTCACAGCAGTGCAGTGGTCCAGCAATTAGACAGTATTTGAAATATTCCGTTAGACTATGGGAAAGGACACTAAGCGTTACTAATGGAAACTATCAAACAGAGAAAAGTGAAAAAGGAGACATCCTGATGTGATCGATACGAACAATGCACACAGGCAGTTTGCTCAAATCCAGATGTGTCACTAGGTAGTTTGGTAATTCTGAGACACTTCCCTATCATTACAGATTACAGACTCGGGATAATTGACAATTCTGTGATTAAGTCATCAGCAGCCCTCTGGGAAAAGGAAGAAAAGACAAAGAAAAAGACAGCAGATAAGACTGAGACACGTTCAGCTATTAGTCCACCTCATTTCGGTAAGGCTCAGTGGAGGGCTGGGCTACGTGAGAAATAAAGCAAGTGTTTTTAACTCGTTACCAGTTTACGGTCCTGCTTTAGAAGAGCCCGTTGACCTGTTCAGTCTCGGGATCCAGATCAATGTCATAGAAACAAGGCCTGGTGGGAAGACCGGGGATCGTTGGCATCTAGGGATGAAGACAGAGACACTTACATTTAATGATGCATTCTTGATGAAAGTAATGTCCACTGAAAGATCAAGTCATTTATAACATTCATGCCCTGTAAACAAACAATAGAACTTTGGCCTCACGCTGACAAAAACTGATGTGGTGTCTCATTTTCAGATGACACCTTGAGCCCAATCATTACAACAAACATGACTCTCTGAGACAAAAAGCCAACTCCTCATATACTTTTTTGCAGTTACTGCATACACCCACTCACTTGGGTGTAAAAGTGAGACGACATCAAACACTGTGTCACAGGAGCAGGTGAACCTGCTGCAAATAGTGTGTGCATGCACATTGCTCCTTGTTTAACAAATGAATGTTAAAAATGAAGTTGTGTAGACTATTATATGATGATTGATGGCACCCTCCAAGATCCGGAAAACCAGTCGTGTCCTCAGTATAAACGAGAACATACCGTGCCAACCAGCGGGAACAGAAAGCCGGCGCCCACACTGGCTCGAACGTCTCTGATTGGCAGGATGAACCCTGTGGGCACACCCTTCTTCTCAGGCTCATGCGAGAGCGACAGGTGTGTCTTCGCCATGCAGACTGGCAGATTGCTGAAACCCTGAGGGGCGAAGAGCACACAAGGACAATGTAATTACAACTTAACAGGCAAACTGAAGATGTGTCCACACAATTAGAGTTGATCTGCATTGACGGCAGCAGTTGAAAAACAGGCCTCACGAGTCTGAAGACAGAAAAAAATCAACTCTGAGTGTGACTGACCTGTTTGGTGTAGAGCTCCACCTTGCGTTGAGCCTCGGGGAGAAGCTCAATATCATCTGCACCATAGATCTTCTGGGCAATGGCTCGAATTTTATCAGCAATAGGGAGCTGAAGAGTAATTAGAGGTATAAATATGGTGGTCAAGACAGTTGAGAGATTTACACTGATAGCATTTTCAATACATGGGCGGTTGTGATTGAGAACACTATTTGACATAGTAATTTCAAATTCAAGTCTAGTTATTCAAGAATGAAATGTTGTCATTCTAAATTATCGCTTCCAGAATCAGGTTTAGAGCCTATACCTCCAAATCATAAAGGAATTTAAAGTTGCTGGGGACCACTGAGGCTTTCTGGACAGCCTGACCCAGGGCCACAGCCCCCGCTCCCCCCTCTGCCCAGTGGGAGCACCGCACGGCATCGAACGCTCCGGCAGCTTTGGCCATGCTGCAGACCAGCTCCAGCTCAGCCTCAGTGTCTGTCCTGCAGGAATCAGTGCGAAAAAAATGGTAAGAAAACAGTAGACAAATAGACAAAAACCTCTCAACAAAAACACTGAATAAAACATTTTCACCACCCACACTTAGGAGCAGCACAAACCAGCTAAGACATACAACATCTTTTGTCCCTAACATGACTCTTTTAAGCTGTTTTTAGTTTCCACCAGTCCTTGGATGGAGCCTGGGTATTTGACTGCTAAAATCCAAACAAATGAGTGACAGTGAAATTAACTCCACTCTGCGATGAGCACTTACTTGAAAGCATTGACAGCGACCACCACAGGCACACCAAAGTGCTGTGCATTCTCTATCTGCTTCCTCATGTTGCTGCAGCCCTTCTCCAGGAGCTCCAGGTTCTAAAACACACACACCACAAACCCAAAGGTTGACCTTTGATCCTGAGATGCTCAGATACTTCATGCAAGCTCTTAAATGCACAATGTGGATCGATGCAATATGATTTAAAATGAATTGCATTCTACATTACCTCCTCAACATATTCCTTTGGTAGTGGCATTCCGGCAGTAACCTAAACAAGAGGCATGAACAGTGTGGGTTGGTTTGATCTTTCCAACAACTAACAAAATTAACTTTAAAAAAAGGTGAAAGTAAAGCCAGTAAAACAAATCATCTTGTAATTGCAATGCTGCAGGAAAACTCACTGTTGATCCTCCTCCGTGCATCTTTAAGGCTCGGACAGTCGCCACTAACACCACCACCTGGGGCCTCAGGCCCGAGTAGCGGCACTTGATGTTGAAGAACTTCTCCATGCCGATGTCCGCACCAAAACCAGCCTCAGTCACTGCCGAGAAACAACAGTCAGCAGTGGAATGATGAAGAGAATAGTAGCAGGATCTTATTTTTGAAGCTCTGACTGTAATATCATCCGCTCAACTCACCTACAAAGCCCTCAGGTCCAACCAGCTTCAAAGCGATTTTATCAGCCAGGATAGAGGAGTTGCCGTGGGCGATGTTGGCGAAGGGGCCTGCATGTACAAACACTGGAGTTCCCTGTGGATTTATGGGATAGGAAAAAAATAAGATACATCCCTCAAGAAAATACTGAGATTTTTGTTATAAAAGATTTACTGGAAAAAGACCAACAACAGAAAAGACTTAAAACAATATGTGTCAAAAGATGGAAATTTGGAAGCTTGTGGGATTTCTGGTTGGTCTGGTTACTTAAAAGCATGTTCTTCAGTGAAAGTCTCAGTAGAGGTTAACGTTTGTGCCGGGTTTTACCCACCTCCAAAGTCTGCATCAGGTTTGGCTTTATTGCATCTTTCATCAGCACCGCTAGAGCACCACTCACACCCTGAGCGATAATTTAGAATGAATTCATTAGAGCACGCCAGTTCCACCAATATAAGTAGAATAGAACACGTCAGGCTTTGAAGAAGACACCAGGACACTGACCAGGTCCTCTGTGGTGATAGGCTGTCCACTGCGGCTGGTGGCCACCACCATCTTTGCCAGACGCTGACGCATGTCCTCCAGGCTGCTGGTGAGGGCAAGCACTGCCATGATTTCACTCGCCACCGTGATGTCGAACTGGGCCTGTGTGACAGAGAAGAACACAGGTGTCACACAGATCCTCATCAAGAGCACAGACTCTGTGACCCATATCTCAGGTGTTTTTCTCATTATGCTCCCAATAAGGGGTAAATCACTTAACTACATTACACTTTATGGTCATGCTGAATGATGAACTGCCCCTTACCTCTCTGGTGTGTCCCTTTTCAGTTGGTGACTGGCCTATGGTGATCTTCCTCAGGAATCGATCGTTAGTATCCAACACTGAAGTGACACACATTTGATTGAGACATTTATGGCCTCAATCAAATAGTGAGCAGACCAACTGAAGCTTGAGACATCAGAGTGAGGAGGACTAAGAGACAAGAGAGACATTCATACCTCTCTGCCAGGTGACAGAGCTTGGCTCAATGTCCAGACGGGCAAAGCGGGTGATCTCTTCTTCAGTCAGAGTGGAGGGATCCGTCTTGTCTATGCCCAGTTTCTACACAAAGACATAAAGTGACTGTGAGTTAAATCAAAGAGTTTATAGCTGTAGTGCAAACTAGGATAATTTACCTTCAGTCTGTTGATCTGGATGGGGGAGAACTTCCTCTGTCCTCCACTGAGAGGCACCAAGCGGTTATACAGAGCCTGAAAAGGATGACACGCATTAATTTACACATAAAATGTATTTTTATATTGAAAAACAGAACAGCAGAAGAAAACACACCTTGTCAGTTTGCGTGGACTCATGGAACATGCGAGCGTCGATGGCAGCAGCGACCAAGTTGTTGGAAGCTGTGATGGCGTGAATGTCACCGGTGAGATGGAGGTTGAACTAAAACAAACAGATTTATTTAATTAATTGTTTGCCTTCTTTGTATTTGTTTCTGCCATTTCCAGAGTTGGGACAATTACAGTACCTCTTCCATGGGGATGACTTGTGAATATCCACCTCCTGCAGCACCCCCTGTTGACAGAAGATATAATTACACATACATGAATCAGTACACATTTCAGAAGCGTGCCACCTCTGGGACTGCGCATTACACTAAAGCTCACCTTTGATGCCAAAGGTGGGTCCCTGAGAGGGTTGCCGCACGCATGCGAAAACATTGAGGTTCATGTGGGCGCCCAGGGCCTGCACGAGGCCGATGGTGGTGGTACTCTTTCCCTCGCCCAGAGGGGTCGGTGTAATACTGCAGTTAGATAACACTGTCATGTTCCCATAAGATACATGTGTGGCCATGAAGTAATATCTTGTACTGTTTCATCTTCAACAAACACGCAAATTGATAAAAAGGGATTGCATTACCCCATGTACAGTTCACTGCCTCCAGTAAAACATGCTATAGTCCAGGGAAGAACAAACAAAATACAGACTGCTTACCCAGTGACAACCACATATTTGCCGTCTGGTTGAGCCTGCAGGCGTTTGATGATATTCAGCTGGACCTTGGCCTTAGTCTTGCCATAGAGTTCCACCTCATCAGAGAGGAGGCCCACCTCCTTGGCCAGACGATCAATGGGCTTCGGCACACAGGAGCGAGAGATGACGATGTCGCTGTAGGGGGAAGCACACAATCTGAGGTACAGGAAGGAACAGCAACAACACAAGAGGTATTTTCAGAGTTTTCTGCTGGCTAATGAGGTATTTGGCTGGTTTAATTCAGCCTCTCACTGATGAGGAGACGAACCTCGGGACAGGTTTCTGCAGATTAAGCTTGGTGAGAGAAATATTCCATTTCCCTGGTTGATGTCCCTCCAGGAAGCGCTTTGCACTCAGCACTGTGTTCTAAACACACACAAACATAAAGGATAATGGGATTCATTTGCAGTAGTTCAGTGAGTACCACTACTTATTATATACAAAATACAAAAGCATCCAACGTTTCAGGAAGATTTGACACTAACCAACAGCTACAATGAGTTTATTACGGGATGTATTTGGTGAATGGATCTTACCGCCATCAGCATGGCCACAGTCATGGGTCCTACTCCACCAGGGACAGGAGTGATGAAGCCAGCCTGCTCCTTAGCTGAGGAATAGTGAACATCACCCACCACCCGCTTCCCACTGGGTTTAGTTTCATCTGAAACAAACATAAACTTCAATATTAACCCCGACGTCCACTGAGTTGATTTCAGAGCCACATGATGATGCCAGTATGGAAACAGTCAGACCTGGAACGTGGTTGATGCCGCAGTCAATGACGACTGCTCCCGGCTTGATCCACTCTCCTTTCACCATCTCTGCTCGGCCGATGCCAACAACCAGGATGTCTGCCTTTCTCACCTGCACACAAATGAACTGAGCCATAAGAAACCAAGCCAAAAGCCTAACTGATAATCTGTTTGATCTGGTGTGACACATGTGATGGTGATATGGGCCTTCCCTCCCCTAAGCAAACTACAGTGTCGATGCTGTACCTCTTCAGAGAGATCGGCAGTTTTGGAGTGGCAGGTGGTGACGGTGGCGTGGCTCCACAGCAGCAGGTCATGCATCGGAGCGCCCACGATCTTACTGCGGCCAATCACGACAGCTCTTTTCCCTGCCACGGACACACCTGTAGAAAGGCAGACCAGCAGGATTACACTACTCACAGGATAGACAACATGAAGCATCCAATGTTTTCGGTGGTTTAGTTTAGTTCACCAGTCTGTTTGATCAACTCCATGCAGCCATTTGGAGTGCAGGGGATGAAGCAGTCCCCCAGGTCTCCCCGAGACAGCTTCCCTGCATTTATGCTGGTCAGCCTGCAAAACATGGAACACAAAAATATCATCAAACAATCACATGTACAGGAGCTGAGCCAGAGCCTTGTTTCACATTCACTTACAAGAAGCAAGGCATCTTGATTCCAGAGGAAGAGTGAGCAAACCTTCAAGATGACTGCATCTTCAGTTTCATGTGTGCTCTTACCCGTCTACATCCTTTTCTGGGGCCACCGCATTGGTGACCTTCTCTGTGTCGATCTTGTGGATGGAGTCTAAGGGCAGCTGCACGATGAGGCCATGGATGGACGAGTTCTCATTCACTTCTGCAATCTTGTGAAGAACCTACAGACAAACATAGCTTTACACTCGCTGTGCACGTAAAGTAACTTGGGAGCTTTATCGTGCACGGCAGTAGCCTCACCTCCTCCTCTGTTGCCGTCTTGGGAAGCTTCATATGTGAGGCGTTTATTCCAATCTGCATTCAAAAGATTAAACAGACTAAAGTTACAGTTACAGAGTGAAACAGAAATAAATATACATCAGAAAGGACTCGCATTACCTCTGCTGCTGCCTTCAGCTTCATGCTGATGTACAGATTTGAATCATCACGGTCTCCCACCTGCAATGATTTAAAATATCAATTGGCCTGTCCTTTGGTCACACAGATAATAAATAAATCCCATTTGGCACGTACCTGTAAAACCACTAAACCAGGACTGAAGTTGGGGTCTTGAAGCTTCATCTGCGCCACATCATCCTGCAGACGCGTCCTCACCTGCCTGAGAACCCATGATCACAGAAAAATCACTGTGCGTACAGAATCATAAAAGAGAAGCAACGCAACACTTTCCCATGGATTATGTATTCAGATATAGCAGCCAGCAGGTCTGTGAATCTGGTAATCATTCTCCAGTCCCCTGGCAGATGCTAAACCAGGAGTCAGATCAGGAGACGTGTCCTGTCTTTGGCTTTATCTTTATTCATGGTGAAGATTTATCTCTTCAGCTCCACATAAAGATGAGGCTGAGCTGAACAAAGTCAGAGCAACACTAAAGTGGGTCAAAGTCAACTAGAATTTAGAAATCCACGATGAGTGTGATCATGTTTTTTACTCTAACAGTTTTCAGACCAAATACCATGCTGTGCTATTAGTGATATTAATGTTAATGTCTTCATTAGCCTCACCAAGTGCTTTGCCTCTGTTCATTGGTTTCTTTGTTTATTACACAAAAACAACTCTAAGTTTAGATTTAAAGTGTTGTCTCTGTTATCCAACAGATTAACTCACAGATCTTGATGAGACCTGAAATCTATAAGCGCTTGATTGAATTTAACAGGACAGTTGCTGGACCTCGGCAGAGGTGTGTTATCTGCTGACTGCTACTCTACGGTGAATCCACAACTAACAGTAAATCCAGGACTTCATAAAACTGGTCCTAAGCATATTGCATCATAATAAGATTCTTTATAACAATGATAGGTGATAAACTTATCCCTGGTCACTGATTAACTGGTGCTATATTCCAATATACTATAAAACATTAAGTGCAATAGATCTTCTGGATGTGTCCTTGTTTAAAAGCAATTTTTTGAGTGAATGAAGGTAGAAGTTAAGTTCCATTTCCTGAGGGGGGGGGGTCCTCCATAAAGGTCACGTGTTCTGTAATCTGCACAATCAGTTGTATGTGGGTTCGTATCAAAGACAAAACTAAGAGACGGCAGATGAGTGGAGAGATGCAGGCAATTTGTGCTGCACAAAGTAATTGACCTAATGGCCAACAGTGAGGGAAAGTTAATGAGGTGCAGGCTGTCATGTCTTATGACATGCACATGCAGCCAAACGAGGTGCACGTTCTTTTTTTCCTCTTTTAAGGTCAATATAATTAGAACTGCAACACATATTTGAGCAGGCCGCAATTCAGACAAGCAACTTTATGAACATTTTTTAAGTTCCTCTTGGATTTCACAAGTTGTTGTTAGCACTGGGGCTCACTGGATCAATAGAGCAAAGATCATCGCACACCTCAGCTGCATCTTACGTAACACCATGGAGTCCGCAATCATTCAACACAATCTCCTGCACTACCTGCAACTTTGACGATAACATGTCAGGATCGGTCAACTTTCAAGGAGTCCGCTGGGACTTTCTCTGCAACCCTAGGGGCACACTTGATTCACGTGGTCAGCACCATGTCTAACCAGTTCATGCCGAGGTTGGAAATCTGCCGCACAGCAGCGTCTAAAGACCCCGCAGCAGCGGCAGTGTGCAAAATGTGCATCACACGGGGACACGGCGCGTGAGAAGTCTGTGCGTCACTTCCCAATTAACGAAGATAGCTCGTTAGCTGCCGCGTTAGCTCGTGCGCAGACGCGTGTTGTTCCCTACGTGTGCAACAGTGCTTTCAAAATAAGTGCAGTAAAGACAGGGTACTTACGCAGACACCTCTTTCCCACTTATAATTTGAGCGGACATCTTTTCTTAAGGAAGTGCGTTTCTCTGAGATGCTGGGACCTGCTGCTCCTCCACCGCCTGACAAGAGGAAGAAGAAGCTCAGCTCGCTGAGAACTTCACCAAACTCCGTTTGGAAATACGTCCGTGACGCGGGCTGCGTTCACACGTGAAGGGTAACCGCAGGAATACTAGCGTGAAAACTTTTAGGAATAGCGTTGGACGTAGCCCACGCCTGGGGGCGTGACGACAGGAGGTGGGCGGGACTCGTGTCGCTGTCAACTCTCAACAGCCAATCAGACGTCTATAACAACCGCCAGTGGAAGCTGTTGACCAATAGCATTAGAGGAGTGACTGCACGGCCTCTTAAAGCCGTATTTCCTGGTTTATGAAGCCTTAACAGACGCATAACTTAACTATCTTCACTTTATGACCTTAATAAAAGGAAAAGTATTTTTCGTGCTATTAGAAGTTAGACTTTAATTTACATGATTTACAGATCTATCTATCTATCACAGGAGCGGGTGTAATTCGGTGGGGAGCCCGCGGGGGGGCAGCACCGTGCGTCCACACTTCATCTGTGACCTGTCAGCAGCAGCAGTGTTTATGTTCCTGGGCCTGACGTGACGTCGCCTTGCAGGTTGGTTTGGATGCCAGCGGAGGTGTCACCACTGGCACTGCCGTTAGAAAGAGCCAGAAGGCCCTACACTCGGGAATCAGACATGAAGGAGCAGTGGGAGCTATGGAGAGTACGTGTTGTGTCCTGAGCGACAACGAAGAGCTCCAAACACGAAGCACCGAGAACAGCTTCCTGCCCGAGAGGTGAGTTGGGGAGCAAGCCGCTAAGACGTGGTCTGGGGGCTCTGTGCATTTCCTGGGGCGATGTTTGACCGCTACTAGCCTGTACCAGGGCGTTGTTTTGTGACTGTGAGCTAACTCCATGTAGCTGCTCCGCCCACTGTCACAACTGAGGCCAACTCTCATGCATCATGTGTCCTCAGGTCCAAGACGCTGTTTGAGGAAATCCGAGCCTCCATCAACAACAATGACAAGGAGGACCGCTCCTTCTGGAGGCCCGTGCTCCCCTGGGGCGGCGTGTTCCCCATCAAGGCGGGACGGAAAGCCATATCATGCACCCCCCTGTACGTCAAGATCAACCTGAAGAACACGTGCACCATCGACGGCTTCCTCATGATCCTCTACGTGATCCTGAGGGACAACCAGGGCTTCCCCCGGGAGCTGGCTGTCTTCCTGGGCAAGCAGTTTGTGGAGTGTTTCCTCTACCTGATGGACTCCTGCGAGTACACCACCGTGAAGATGCTGTGGATCTGGGACAGGATGTCCAAGAGACAGTACCGCTCAGAGGTCCACCAGGCGGCGTTGGAGATCGACCTGTTCGGCAACGAGCACGAGAACTTCACAAAGAACCTGAAGAACCTCATGTCCACCATGCAGGAGAGTCTGTGCACCAACTGGAGCTGCCCAGCGCGCTTCCAGGAGCTCATCAAGACCACCATCAACATCAGGTATACTGCAAACATATGCAGTACAATATAACACCAGGTACTGCACACAGGAAGTACAATATATGAGGTGAAGAGATTTTTTCTTTTCACCAAGTCAGTCAGGTCCTAATGAATGCAGTGTTGGATTTAAATTGAATTTAATGTTATTCTCACATGTTTCCTC
Source organism: Pseudorhombus dupliciocellatus (assembly GCA_016785235.1). Taxonomy (NCBI): domain Eukaryota; kingdom Metazoa; phylum Chordata; class Actinopteri; order Pleuronectiformes; family Paralichthyidae; genus Pseudorhombus; species Pseudorhombus dupliciocellatus. The sequence goes on from JAFBJW010007502.1 coordinate 6,720,038, forward strand.
CAGCCCTCCTCATGAGCTGCCTCACAGAGACCCCATTCAGTCGGCCATGGACGAGTTCCTCTGCCCCAAACTCTTACTCTGCTCAGAGCTAGGGTGAGATGCGAGGAAGATGTTCCAGACCTTCCGAACCTTCGGTTCTGTCTTATTCCACCTCTGTGACGGGTTGCTCGTCTTTTGTTTCAGCTGTGATGGTCTGAGGGAGTTCTCTCAGAGGGTCTTCTGCCACGGACCCCCACCCTTTGTCATTCTGAACATGCAGCGGTGGAAGTCCGAGGAGTTGTCCTACGTTCCATACCACTTGGCTCTCTGTCAGCACAGGTATGTGTGGTGTGGAGCAAAGTCAGTATCATACCAACTTTATGCATTCGTTCATTGACGCCACTAAATCTTAAATGTTGCCCCAGCAGTGAGACATCACAGCACGATCACCTCCCCAGCATCAGTAGATGAAAGCTAATTTTAGACATTAGCTGAAAAACAGTGGTAAAATAATGGTTGCTTTAAGTTCATGCTAATTAAAATGCAGCCTTCTTTGAGGAAAAAAAAGTTTCTCGGTGTTGGCTTTGCACTTAGCGAGTGTGAAAAAAAAAAAGCGAGGTTGTTGATCTCTGCTGTGATAGTGTCAAAGCTTGTGGAATAGATGTTAGAGGTGCTGGCGATGCTGGAAGGCAATGACTTTGAGCATGTGTCAAAATGGGTGTTAATACATGAACGTGTCAAAAGATGCTTGATGTAACTGTCTCTGCTTTTGCTTTTTTAATGCAAACGCCAAGCAGCAGCTGCCACCTTGTAGTCATACCCGTTGCCTTTATAATACGGCTGCACCTCTGACACACCCACCAAAAGAAAGAAATTGTACCTCCACTCCATTTCTCCTGTGTCTTCTTCTCTCTACAGGTACTTACTTGAGGGCGCCACACTATTCAACAAGGAGGAGCATCACTACTCTGCAGCCTTCCAGATTGATGGCTGCTGGATGCACTATGACGGGTTGAGGAGCGACAATCTGATCTTGTTACACAAGCCGCCTGAGCTCCTGCTGCTGTCCTCTCTGGTCTACATCCGTGCCTCCGAGAAATGAACTGTACGGGAAAAAGGGACAATGAGCAAGGAGTCGCTCTGAGCGTAAGAGTGACAGCATTCGATCACCGTTTGATATTACATAAATGTAGCTGTCATCATTTCGACCTCTGCTTCCTGTTGGCAGTGAGAGGTGCTTCACCTGCAGCTTGCGGCAGGCTCACTGTGCAAAGTGAACATGACTTGACTTTTTTAGGGGCATGCTTGGAATCCAAGAATATAACGGACTATAATAGTTCTGGGTAGAATTGTCTGCCACAGACTGATGGCTGTTAAATTCCTCCCAGCACAAGGGGCATTTTCTATGAAGTACATTACGTTGGTTTTGCACTGCATTTGTGCAGTTTTGTAAGTGTCTATTGAACTTTTGCATACGAGCCCTTGCTTGAATTGAACTGGTGCTTTTTGTATGTATATTGTGGTGGGAGGTTCAGCTTTTGTACCTTACCACATTTGGGATGAGTGAATGTTAAAGTACTTATGCACATTTAAATATGAGTCGTTTGGCTTCCAGGCCGCTGGAAGTGGCAGAACATACTGCATTCTCCTCCACAGAAGATATGCTACTTTTCTAATGACTTTAAAAGTATTGTTGCTATCACCAGTGCCTCTGCCAATGAGTTAATAAAAGTGAGCTCTCTGTATCAAGGCAAATTTTTCTTTTCAGACATTGTCTTTCAAATGAAAAATACAAATATTTTGGCCTACTTGTGTATTGATTGCTTGTGTTCGACATATGATCAAAACACCCCACAGAACAGCAGACTACCTTTTAAGGCAGGCATTTTATTTTTAAACTGGGTACAACTGCACCACACAAACTGACTAGAATGTATGTAAAATGTCTTCAATCAAAAACATGGTCAAAATGTGAAAAGCTACCGTTTTTCTACACCTAAGGTTATCTTGTACTTCCAGTATTAATCCACAGGATATAAAATTCAAGATCATCGTCACCTCTACTCCGGACACACGATGGGGGAAACGTAAAAGAAGCAGAGTGGTCATTTGGCTAAACATTGACATCAGTTTTTTTTTTTCTTTTTTTTTTACACAAACATTAAGAGTGACAGGCCGTCGCAGACGACCAGGTGTTAGTCGTCGTCCATCTGCTCTCTTTGAACAAGCACTTTGGTGAGAGTGGTGGCAAAAAAAAAGCATGACATTGGTTAGATAGGCCATAATGAAAAAAAAAACACAAACACGTCTTCCTTTTGCAGATTAACATTTGCAGCTTTTCATCAGCCTCGCTCTAAAAGTAGCAGTAAGTACACACCTCAGATTATCGTGACATTGACGCTACATGATTCATGGCGGCAGCACCTAAATCACGCCTGCATGATTTGTGCTGTAATGAAGAGACTGTAACAGAATGTGTGACAGTAGACAGAACAAATCAGGTTGCAGTACATAAACAATACAAATCATAAATATAAATACAAAGTGATTCACATCTTCATGAAGTAATGACGCAGGAACATACATTGGTTTGTTTTTACTCCATGTGGTGATGAGAAGACGGTGCGACACAAAGGTTTACCAGTGACACTCTGAACAACATACAAGGCAAATGTCATTGAAGTGGAAGAGCACATGTCCTGTTTACGTGACTGATACAAGATTTAATAATTATATTAAAGTGTATACTTCAGTCAGCCACCAGTTAATTCCATCCTTTAAATTCTATCTAAATAAACATATGCCTTGTACACAATTAAACAGCATGCACGACAAAATGACAACACAAAACGTGTGGTTAGGATGACGCAAAGGCAATGGTACCAAAAGTGACAGACATGCCATGTGGGGAGAGGGTTCAGCAATATGAAATGCCTTGGCTTTTTAAAAAGAGACAAACACAGGACACACTCATCGTCCACACAGGTAACAGAAAGTAATGATCTTATTGCATTTTCTAAATGCCGTCAGCCTAAATTATAAAACATATGTACAAATTACAATATGTATCAAACAGTTTGGTAAGTGCAATGCAGAGCTTGGTTTAAGTTTCCATGTATGTGCAAACGTCAGTGCACAAAGCAACTCAAAACTAGACTCGAGCGTCGAAGGCGTCTCGCGGTCTCCTAAACTGGCACCCTCTCTATTGCTGGGCGCTGCACACAGCGACACCCTCAGCCAGCGTGGGGTCATGACACACACACCCAGGCGAGCAGTCAGGGGTCTGCTGGTCAGATCTCTCTACCAGGACACTGTGACGACTTGGCCTGAGTTGGCTGGCACGGCCCTTGGTGCTTACACCTCTAGTGTGGAAGAATATAATGCTAATACATTAGCAATGAGTAAGTGTTTCAACTGTGGCAAAAGAGGGACGTGGTTTCTGGAGAAAAACGTAAAATGTGGTGCACATTTTGGCACTTCACAATAAACAGTGAACCAATGACCTCAGACCTGATCTTACAAGCAAGACCATGGCTTCATGTGGGTTACATGGTTGGTAGCAGGTTAGCGAGCATAAAGACTACTTGACACACCTGATCGCAGTGAGACAAAAAAAGTCTTCTTCAGAGCTAAGGGTGACATGGTACTGGCGACAGGCACTGAGACAATGGCAAAGCATGCTCGTATTCTGAAGTAGGGATCATGAGAAGAAAAACAAATGCCTAGTAAAACATTTAATAAATAATAATAAAAAAAAAAAACAGTGCTGATGTTTTTTGGAATTGGGGGGGGGATTATGAGGGCAGAGGCTTGTGGATGTCCAATCACAGACGTCCCTTTCAGTACAATTTTATTGCATTGGTTGGGTGGTTGGGGCCATTTAGGTTTTTAACCCATTTAAATGCACATAATTGTTTATTTTAACATAATTCTGAGATTAAACATGTAACGCTGCATTGAAGCAGACATTGACCTAATTGTGTGAGGCAACACAGACAAACAGCTGTATCCTGAATCCTAAATATAGCACCAGTTGGTATCATGTACAGACCAAAGGGTGAACATAGGGCCAAGGTCCATTACAACTATTGTTGTGAAAAGTAGCAAGTGCATGACCCGACCTCAAGAGGATGTAACATAAGCAAGAACATGGGCATTTTTTTTTGACATGGCTCCAAGAATGAGGCAGAGACTAGTGGCAAACACTGAGGACAACTCATCATTCACCTCTTAATTGACCCCTGGACTCAAACTACATACACACGTTCACGCGCGCTTAGTGACCCAGTGCAGAAAGAACATTTACAGGCAATGCACTAGAGGATATATTCATCTATATATTTCATTTACAATAGAGGAAAAAAGGCAGCCCTTTTTGAGAAAATATAAAGATTCTGACGTTTCCGTTTTGTGAAGCAGAACTTGTGGGTCGCTGAGCCCGAGCATCGGTTCTGCACGCAAACAAAACAATCCTATTTGACATGCACGTACTCATCGAGCATACACAGACATACACACCAACAACCACATATTTCATACAAGTACACAAGCGGTGTTCAACTAAAGTTTGGAGATATGGTTCCGTTTGCAGCAGAGGAAGTCAAACAAAACAACAGTGGGTGCTAAATGGTATGAAGGAAAAAAAAAAAAACAAAAAAATGTTTGCTGATGTAACAGAATTATGAACAAAAAGTGACAAGATTTCTCCCACAATCCTCTGGGAAATGGCTCAGAGTCCTTATTGTGGTCCAGCAGCAGTAGAGCGGTCATCTCCTTGTGTCTGGACAGCTGTCCAATTCTCATACATTCTCATCCACCCAACTTTGCAGCTCTTCAACGACGCAGCCACGTCTCGGGTCCGTCTCTCGCCAGCCAGCGTGCCTGGCACGTGGATCCATCCAGCAGGCTCTCTCGCGCTCTGTCTCTCCTCTGGTGTTCCCATTGCTGTGCAGCGCTACTGTGCACCTGGAGGATGAATGTGGGACGGAGGAGGAGACAACAAAAAAGAAAAGTCTTTTTGTCTAAGTTCTCTTATTGGGTCCTAGCTGGCTGGGCCATGGGTCAAAGGGCAGTTAGGCCAAAGTTACAACGGCAGTACAACATGCCGCTCGAGTCCAACCAGCTGTCTGAGATGGGGTCATAGCGCTGGACAGTGTTCAGGTAAGATGACCCGGAGTGACCTCCCACCACATAGAGGTAGTTATCCACAATGGCAGAGCCTACGCCTGTGAAAGAGTGATGTCACATGTAACCAGTTAGACTTGGCTGCAATACAAACAATAGCTGCATTATATCCACCAAATGTTTAATACTACAAGAATGACTGAGGTATGAACTCACCTGTGCGGGGCTCGTTCATCGGACGACAGGCTGTCCACTGGTTCTGGTGTGGATCATACCTCTCAATGCTGGACAGGTGCGACACTCCATTATGACCACCCACCACAAATATAAAGCCAAGCATGACACCCACTCCAAAGTTGATCCTCTTATCTGCCATGGGGGCTACCATTTCCCAGGCATCCTTGCTGGGGTCGTACCGCTCCACACTGAAACAAACAAACATTTACTCACACATGCATTACCACACGTCAAATCATGTACTCTTAGTAACTCTTCATAACAAAAAAATAATAGAATGTGTCCTGTTTCAGAAAAGATGTCTATCTAAAGTTTAAATGAAAATCACCCTTAAAATATAAGGGTATGTATGCAAAATGCAATAATGACTCTTAAGGCTTATGTCAGATTAAGTGCTTAGTTAGATCATCTCATAACAAACACGCAGTCAAATCAAATTGTTTTGCAGTGTGTTAGGTCATACAAGCCACTGGGAAGAAAAGAAAATAGTCCCCAAAGATTCTTTGTCCAAACACATTCTCCAGAGGAGTTTTAGGAGTCAAGGAAACGAGCAACAGAGGCACAGCCCTCGAGAGATCTACAGCAACAAATAGAGGTCTGAACCGGCAGCACAGTCAGGCAGCCTCTCGGTGAAACATTGGCGACCACTTGCACTCCAACTCCTCTTCACTCCTTAACAGGCTCCTGATCATTTTGTCAGAGGCACTTGACATCCGTCACTTGATTGCCAGTTCTATTAAATAACCATTAAATAACTACGAGACCCTGACAGAGAGTCAAGTTAGGTCTCAGGGGGGTGACAAGCTTTTCACTGGGATGAAGGTCTATATTAAAAAAGGTGCAACAGAGCACCACAACACTTGGTTCAAATGTAGGAACAAAATGACTGATACTGAAGGGTTTGATTGTATGAGGTTTTCTGCAGTCTCCACAGTGTACAGTTATCATTTCCATACGGGCAAAATTACCTCAAAGTTAGGAAGATCCCTACTGTATATTACCCTAAAACCCACAAGCAGGAAAACAACAGGCATCATTCTCAGCGTATTTACCTGTTCATGTGGGCTGGGCCATACCCTCCGATAGCATACACCATGCCATCCAGCACAGCAGTGGCAAAGCAGCTGCGGGACTTTGTCATGGGTGCAACTGGCTGCCATTCTTTCAACTTCGAGACGTATTTCTCCACCGACTGCAGGTAGTACTGGCCGTCATAGCCCCCCAGAGCATACAGCTCTCCGGCCAGTACGACCACTCCAAGGGTGCTGCGGCACTCGGCCATGCGCTCCACAGAGGACCAGGTGTTGCTTTCAGGGTCCCAGCTCTCCACTGTGCTCTCGTGTCTCCGATAGCTGATGCCCTGCCTCATGTGAGTGGCTATGCCTCCCACCACGTAAACCTTGTGGTCCAGCACCGCCACACCGAATTCATATCGTGGCACGCTGAGAGGGGCCAGTCCTATCCACGAATCTGTCTGAGGGAAATACATTTCCATGCTGCAAGAGAAAGTCAGAATGTGATCAGTCTGCTTGCCTGCTAGCAAATGTTGGTTGGACAGTACTGAAGTTGAAAAGTTACCAATAACAGACAATATGACCATTACCTTTCTAATGTGGCAAACAGTCCAGCCTTGCCTCCGACTGCAAGCAGCACTTTTGGAGCACACCGCGGCCGCGCGGACAGAACTGTCTGATAAGAGAGTCGGTGCTCCGGCATAAAATGATATTTGAGGGCCTCATTGAGCAGGTGCTTGCATGCGTGGTCATCTCGTATAAGGTGGTTGGCTTCATATAGGCGAGTGAGGAATTTGACGCTGAGGAGTGGAAGGCGAACGCAGTGCAGCAGCTGTGCCAGGTGCTGCTGTCTCTCAGTCACATCATATTTGATCCACGATTCCAGGGCGTAAAATACAGTCTCCTCTGTGACGACCTTAAGGCAGTCATTGGACACAATTTCATCCAACTCTGCCCTTGTCAGTTCAAAAAACTCCTCTGTCTGACAGACTTCCTCAAAGTTCTCACAGATGAACTTAGTTGCAGCCAGGCATAGATCGTGACAGCCATATGTCTCTGCGAAGCGGGAGATGCCTATACAGTTCCCAGCATCCAGCTGACTCTCTAGGAATGAACAGCACTCCTTAAGTACTAGCTTAACTTGGAGTAAGTTGGCAGCCGGGAGCAAAGATTCCACTGTTTCCTGGGAGATAAACACAGTGCCAGTGTAGGCGTACTCTACGATGGCCTGTAACAGAAAGAGTAAACTGTGTGACTTAAATAAAAACCAGAGAGCACAGTTAATATCTGCCGGCTCCAAGCGTACCTGCAAGGCAGTCTCGTCGATGCACTGGAACTCCACCTCTGAGGTCTCCTTCTCCGACAGGTTACCTGTGAACATGGCCTTGAAGTAAGGACTTATGCTGGCCAGCACTACTTTGTGGGCATGGATCTTGGCGTCGCCCACACGCAGGACAATGTCACATAGTTCATGATCCTGCCGCAGGAGCTGGAGGCCTTGCAGCAGCTGCTCCGAGTGAGGCCGCGTGAGACTGGCAAACATGTAGGATTGGTCCTGCTGGTCCATCTGCGAGGAGGGGTCCACACATCAGTGCAGTGTTGACATTGTGATGTAGTGAGATCTTTAAGATTTACTGGCATGAAGCTGGACATTAAGCAGCTGTCATCCTGATCGGGTAAACACAGATCCGGGCAACATGACACAACAACAACACGTGTATGACTCATTCAGGGATCATTTGAAGTAACACGGTGGTAAATCAGACCTCTTCTGTTTGCTGTCCTCTAAGGAGCATGATCTTCTTAATCCAGTGCTAACGCGGCTTAAAGTGAACCAGTCGTACCGGCTAGAAAGCAAATACCTAACAGGTCAACCTCAAAACTACTGTCCAATGTGCATAACATTAGATGACACCCAGAGACAGAACCGTTAAAGGTTTCTTGTCTGGGGCCTTGGCTTGACGTATGTACACGGCTGGTCCACAACTCGCTAGCTACCCCTTAGCTTCACATCAGCGGACAGCTAATGCAGCTAACACACTTTCTCACAGAACGGGGGGAACCAAATCCCGCGGGTATCGTGTACGCATTCACATTCATGTCGCCGTCCTGTTGACAACAACGACCGACTCCAGCAAATACACGGTGCCAACATCTGCTCCAGTGCATTGCAGGGAGCGCGCGTTAGCTGCTAAAAATAAACACGGTTACTGTGGCTAGCTGCATCATTGATTGATATACAGTAACATGGCTGGCAGACACTAAACGTGCCTTCAAAGCTAGCTGCCGCTTCACGTGCTCACATGAGGGACAAACCTGGAGCCTGTGGTCCGTCTTCGGCGCCGCTGGAAAGATAACGACGGGTTTTGCACAGTCGGAGTTCAGCGGCGGCGGCGACGAGTGGGGACCCCGGGCGGCGATGATGAAAACAACCAGCTACCACAGTGAAGCTAAGCCCAGAGCTACCGAGCAGCTTTTATAAGAACCAGCCATCAGCGGAGCACACCCACTTCCGCTGCTTTCAAAATAAAACCACGCAGTCGCTGCTCCATGTCTGAAACGGTCCAACTTTAGCTTGTAATGGAAATAGTTTTTGTGCGTCTCACTATATGTTTGTGAAATAGTCTGTTGACTGACTGTTTTCATACTTTGAGTGTACTTAATGTCCCCCACTTCAAGTATTTGCGCATCGTAAAAAGTCCACAAAATGTATTCTCCACAATACAGGGGCTTTAATTCGTTCGCTCTTCTCCCGCAGCTGTGTGACGGGGATGCCGCCTGGAGGAGCCTGGAGCTCGCGTCACCATGGAAGCGCTCAGTTTGCGACGTGCATTCGCCATTTTGCTTCTTCGGTGTGTGTGTATATGTGTGTGCGTGTGTGTGAGTCTATGCGTGTGCTGTTTGTGTGGGCTCCTCTCGACGTGACAACCCCCGCAGCTCCCCAAACACTCCTCAGTCCGTCCACACAGCTCCAACAAACGCTGGGGAAACATGTCTGCACACGGAGAGGATCCGTAGCTGCCGTAGTACGACCATGGGTGTGCGGACGACGTAGCGTTTAGTCCTGCCGAGCGTCGCCGGAGAGGACCGAGGGAAATGCGAGGTTTGTGTTCTTGCTGTTTCTCTAACTTTGCTAGCTCGGTCCGTCCGCACCAAGCGCTACAACGCAATTAGCGGAGTTAGCTTAGCACCCCCTGGGCGCTGTTGGACTTGGCCAATGTTTGTGGTTGCTGGCTAACTAGTGAGGCTGCTTAGCGCTAACGTGCTGATAAGAACGCTAATTAAAGACATTGCTTCGTGACGATTATATATGGCAATCCAGTTTGTGTGACGTACAATAGCGGGGAATCGTGTAAGGCAGAGCGGTGATGGTTATCTCCACCGGTGTGCTGATAACTGCCGACAGCCACAAGTGGTTGTGTCCGTTCGCTGCTGTGAGGATGTACCAAGGTGTCGTGGTGGAACAGCGTCACAATCCCAGTTGGGATGGGCGGAATACGCGCAGTTATGCTTCTTCTCGGTGGCTTTCAGGATCGGTAACCAAGCTGTCACCGAGTTCATTATTACACTCAAGTAGGAATTAACTCACCCTCGCTCTCTGCGCCGTTTGTTTAACTGTTGTTTTTATGAGAGATCGTGGCAAGAAAGAAAGAAATCGCCTTTGATGCGTGAAGGCAGCTGCCCAGTTGCCACAACCTGGGGACAGTGAACACATCACTGAATGGAAAGTACACTTTTCTAAATGTTAAGTGTAACTGGTCTATCCACTGTTTTTGTTGGTTTGATTGGCAGCTGGAATCCTAGTTGTAGTTGCATTGCTGCCACCTACTTCATTTTATTTTCTTCTGTAGTTGTTCTTTAGTTTCTCCTGTTCTTCACTATAGTTGCATCCTAGTATAGCATATGCATAGTATGCATATTATGGCACAGTTTGTCCTACCATTAGTACCTTTGCTTTGATACACTGAACAGTGTGGCAACAATGGCAGCTGCCTTTTAACTGTTTTGGCATCATAGGGAAAGGACTGTCGCCTTGTGCCTTTGTACATCACAGTTTATTTGGACAACCGAAGTGCTTTTCTGAGCCATAACCTGAGAATGTCTTTGTGTTTTATATTCACAGCTTGACAAACAGCACAGTGGTTTTCAATCACCATCACAACCATTCGGACATCCGGGGACTTCCACAACACCATCAATAATGATCGCTGGATTGATCTCCCAGGAGTTACACACGCAGCTTCTGGACGCAAACAGTTACCAAAACCGTACAGATGCCGTGGAAGAACTCAAACGTGTCCTCTCAGAGGTGGACATCAAGTCAGTCCCATCTGACAGTGTTGTGGACTTAATCAATTTTCTCCCTCGTCTCCTGGATGACAAGAATTTCCAAGTGCTGTACGGCACCTTACAGGTTTTAAACATTCTCATTCAGAGGCTAGGCACAAGCGTGGAAAAATATTTCAAACTCTTAAGCTTGGTGGCCTTCAAGGCCCTTGGGGATGCTTGCACCATCACCAGGTTTGAATGCATGGCTGCGTTTCAAAAGCTGATGAAAACTGTTGCGCCGCAACAAGTATTAGATCTTCTTGTCAGTAACTTGAAGCATAAGAAATCAAGGGTAAGGGAAGATGTCCTTAACATCATTATGGCAGCTATGCTTACTCATCCTAAGAGAGATTTCAACATCCCTAAACTTTGTTATGAGGTTGCACCATATTTGGCAGACAGCAAAAAGAAAGTTCGACATGCTGCACTAGAACTGTTTGCTGTTTTTGACCATTACCTTGAGACAGGGAAAAAGCAGCCGCTAATGAAAGCTGTGGATATGGTCGAGCTGAATGAGGACGCAGAGGGTCTAATGGCAGCTGTGCAGGCAAGACGAGCAAGGCACCTCCTCCCTAAACTTTCCGCAGAGGGTATATTGGAGTATGGCTTGGTTGTTGCTAAACCAGGACAAAGGTTATCGCTGCAAAATGCCTCTGGAGATGACCTGGACTGGGTGATGAATGGAGGCCGGATGAGCAGTGCCAGGAGCCTCAGACCTGAAGCAGACCTTGACTTATTCTATGGCAATGGCAGCTTAGGCTCCCTCATCGATGAGCTTCCACTCCAGAGGAGGATTGTGAGTGCGGGCAAAGGGAAGAGCAAACTTCCCTGGGAGATGTCAGACTTCTCATCTACTGTGAATGACCAGAAATGCAATACATCTAACCGTGCATCTTCTGAACAGGTGAGGTCCTTCATTTTATCAACATCCCATATTCTGACAGAGGAGTTTAAAAAAAAAAAATCCAATCTACTGGCTAGGTGCACCTCATTGATGACCAATCAGTTAATCAGGGTGTCGCGAGAGGAAACGTGAAAAACAGGGACACAGCACAGGAAACATATAGAGCTGTGACAAGGTAGTTATGTTGATCTGCCCTTGATTGTATACAGGGGTGCAGGCATTGCAAAGAGCATAGGAGTAGATGCAAGTGGTGCACTTCACTGTGAAAATTCAGTTTGTCTGCCTTTTACCCCGTTGTTCAAACAAGCTGAGTCATAATCAAAGGCACCGGTCCAAAGAGACTAAAAATATCGTAGAGGTGGCATTGTCCCTAGAAACAGTTTAGGGAAATCTGCAAAATGGAGAAGGTGCAGCTGAGAGGGACACAGCTATATATATCAATGTATCCAACAGTATTTGAATAACCATCTCTCACTGTATATTTTTCCAAGATGCTTAATGGCAGGGTAACAAACTGAATATCCATTTATTAGATATCTCAGCAAAGATGCACATACCTTGGAAATAAGCCACAGCCAGCCTCCCACTTTGTTGAATAGAATGCATACTGTCTGCATCACATGTTATTAGCTAACACTATGTGTCTGTTCCAATAATACATTGTTGAGTGGCTTTTGTTGCAAGAGCTATTAATTGACCACACTGGTTCTGAAAGCTATCATCCCGCTTAGAGCCTCAATCTAAAAGACCTTCTGTTTACTGCAGCGTCCCGTTTCCCGGCAACCTCATTATCACAGGGCACTTACTGAGGGGAACGTGAGGCATAATTGGCAACATCACAGCCCTATGCTGGTGAAACGTGCCTTATTTTGTGCTCCGGTGTTGATTGCAATCACACCAAGTGGTCTGCAGTGAGTGACTGCAACACTCGGTCTCTCTCAAAAGGCTATAAAATTTGTTACATGAGTGTATCTGAATGATGATGGCAAAACCTAAATGAGAACGGTAAACATCATGTACATTAAGTTAAGATCCACTCAAAGGCCAGTGTCTCATGTCTGAGCAAGCTAAATATCTGTCTCATCCCTTTGTTCAGGCTAGTGGATGGAATTACACTGAAGCCCTTGTTATGGACAGCGATTATTCTACTGACCCTTATCCTCGATCGTTCTTATTAAAAATAAATACTTTTCTTCCCATGCATGTTTAGGTGACCACCAAGGATTCCCTCCCCCTGTCCAGGAGGCAAAGTCCAGAGACCTACATACCCAGTTTTAGTAAGTGCCAACGTTTCCTCCTCTCAACCTGACACCCACATTATTTCCAGATGAGGTGACAAGTGTAGAGGAATGGATGTCACGGTCAGCTTCAGCTGGACCTGAATTAGAGCAGCTGTAAATTGGATTGGCAGGCTGAGTCATTGGAGTCACCACGCCACATGTCACCAGATTCCCTGCGTTCAGCCCAGTTGTAGGGCAGAATAGTGTCACAGCAGTCTGTCGACAAGCCAAGACTCTGTTGTGTCTGTGGTTTAGTAATCTAATTATCACTTTGTGTTTGGTGAATAAGCAGGGAAAAAGAGCACAATTGTTAAAACCATCTTAAACTTAAATACATTTTGTTTTATGATATGAGTGATTTTAAATCATGTTGCTATTGTATCATAATTATTGCGAGCCAACGTGATAGATTTTTCCAACATGTATACGCACACTTGCTGCTGCCATGTTAATTACGGTATATGTCACTGACAAGTCTGTGAGAATCAAAATGGTATAATATACCTTCCATATAGGTTCTGCAGAACCACAGAGGAATCAAATCTCCAGAAGTAGGGGACCTCCTGGTCGCCACAGGAGAAGTGGAAGCCTAAACTTGGACCCTGACATCCTCAAAACCAACAATGTCTCTGACCTAGATATTGGTAAGACCTTTAACTAATAGCTCCAGTCACAAAGAAAAGATTTTTAATCTTCAGCCACACTTCATACGTATCGCTACCATACTATCCTCAACTACACCCAGTTTTTCATGGTTCCTGACGTGTGAATAACCTGTCTCATAGTCCCAACAGAAGGGCGCATGCTCCAGAGGAACCCCAGTGTTGAGCGCACATTTTCCCTTCCCTCTAACACGCCAACATCTGGCTCATTCCTACTGCCCTCCTACCCATTGGCCGCACTCCCGGGAGGCATGCTTACCCCAACACTGTCCCGTCGGCATGGAGATCCCTCTCTGTCTATGTCCAACACCTGGCCCAACAAGAGGGAGAGCGGCCCTCAACAGCAAGACACCAGCCCCTGTAGAGAAACAGCAGGCACCGCAAAGGGTAAATTGGTAGAAAGAGTTATCTGCTAAATGTGAATATTTTGTGGCATCTATTTTGTATAACCTCTTTGTTCCCTTTTGTCTTTGTTCCCTGTCCTTCCCCTCCAGGAGACCTCTTCAGCAGATGCTCTCCTAGGCCGCTCCTTGCCAATTTAGTGACTTCCCCTTCCACTTCGTCTTTCCGCCGGGCCCTGAGCAGCACCAGGGCAAGTCTCTCTGTGTCACCAGTAGCCCCTCCAGGAGAGCAGGCTCATAATGACCAGAGGTACAATGCTTCAGGCAGCCCTCAGAACCAACAGCTGGAAAAGAGCCTTCAGTTGGACCCTGATGGCTTCAGTGCAGCGCAGGATCTTCAAGAAGATGATCCTATGGACAAGCAGGAGGTAAACACCCTTAGCTTTTCCCAGTTCAGTAGATGAGGACACTCTTTGCTTGTTCAGGGGTTGAAGCTTGGCGCCACTAACAGTTTTTCCTTTCTCTGTTCATATGTGCCAATTTGTGTGTTCCCCACAGATGCGCAACTCTCTGCGCTCATTGCACAATAGTGCGGCCAAGAAGAGGGTCCAAATAAGCCTTGGCAGTCCAGTTCCAGACAGTCCCGACTCTGCTGTGAGATTAGATTTGGATTCACTATCACACACTTCTCCAAAGCTCACCAGCTCAGCCAGTGAAAGCGGTCTTTCTAGTCTGAGCTCAGTGGCCGACACCAACTCTAATAGGTAACAGAAATGAATGTTGTGTGATGGCAGTGTTGTGAATACAGTATTTGCAGCATAACTTTTCACTTGTCTCAACAGTCCTGGAAACTCTACAGGAAATAGACCTCGAATTGCAAGAGTGCCTTCTGCAAAACTGAGGTCTTCTGTTTCCATGGACTTCAGCAGCCTTCAAGGTATAGATCGTGATTAACACGCCTTTTCCCCAGTCTGTTGAATTAGGTTGAAACAACTTTTTCTTTGGCTCTTTTTAGGATTAAGAAATGAACCATCATCTGAGGTGGGTGTTGTTGGGCAGAGAGTGATTCATCCCAATGAAACAATGAGAACAGAGATGGAGACAACGGGCCCTTCCCCTCCTTTGATCAGACCTGAATTGCGTGAAGCCGTTAGGGGTCTGAAGCCTACCAAAGGTCAGCCAGCGCTGATAATCGATTTACATGCTGCTGTTTAGTGTGCTTGCGTAATGAATTAAAAATCTTGTGCTTTATCTTTAGGGTCACAGCACCTAAGCAGCAGGACCTCTCCAGGCACAGACATGCCTGAAGGGGTCATTGGAAAAGGTCAGTGTGTAAAAGCTGTAAATCTTCTGCTTTCCTAATTATTTAGTGTTATGCATTAGTGCTGATTTACTGACTTGAAGGGATCATGTCCTGTCTGCCAAACTAGGAAATTATTTTTCTGGTCCTTATAAGTATTGTCGTTCCTATCAATGATGATGTTATTTAGCCTTTCAGACCCTCATGTATTTCTATTACCTGCATCTCCTCCCCATGTCCTGCCATCCAGGAGTTGTCTTGTCACTTGAGCTGGGTGAATCTGTGGCAAAATCCCCCACTTTTCCCTCAGCTGGTGTCCGCAACCACATTCTGAATGATTGTCAGCAATACAGTGATGACAGCACGCATTCTGATGGATCCAAGGTTCGTAATACTTCTATCCAATAAATCTTATTAACCATGAAAAGTTTCCTGTTACCAAAGAGGGTATTTAATTTTTATTTTTCATGAATGCATATCCAGGAGGGTGTGAAGAACAAAAGGTTCAGCTGGGACAGGACACATCCGCAGCACGAGTATAGTCTGGGAGACAGCGAACGAGAGAGGATCCGCCAACGTATCAGACAGATGTTGTCTGATTCACCATCAGAGGAGAATGAAACATCAATCATCAAAGGTGAGGAAAAGCACTGTGTTCATTCTCTTTTTTTGTCTGTATATATTTTTAAGTGTCAGATAATTTTGTAAAAATTTAAATTGTCTATTCACACAATAACACATTTTGATCTTCTCTGTTGTAGATCTGCACTTAAATGGCAGCACGCTGTCTTCTCCCAAATCAGACAGCCTATCTACCCCTCATAGCACCAGCTGCCCCGACAGCCCAGCAGAACCCCAAAGCTCCCTCAAGTGCCTCACCCCGCCCTACCAGCCAAGCCCCCCCACAGTGCCCCCCAACCCTAAAAACATCTCGCAGCTACGGAGGACTTCTGGCCTCAGGAGGACACAACCTTCACCGTCAGATAGCCTGGATCTGTCTCCAATTTCTAAACCCTCCCTGTCTCTGACCGAGAGCTTCGAACTGCTGAATTCTGTGAGCTGGTAAATTAATCAAAACCTGGCCTCTGTCATATGTTCGCAAAATGAAAATGTAAAATTGTGCCACTTTTAAAACACAAATATTGTGGTATTTCTTATGCAGTATCTCTATATAGTATCTACATAAAATGTTCCAACAACCAATATCTGTTAATTATGTCACCAACTTTTGTTCTTTTTTTAAATAAAGGGAGAAGAAGATTGAGGGCCTGAAGGTCCTGCGCTTTCTGGCTCAACATCACTCAGACATACTCCAGGGCAGGCTCCATGATGCCTGCCTCATTATCATTCAAGAGGTAGCAAAACCTGTTGAATAACACTCCCACGTGATTTCCGCATGCTGTCATTGTGCCGCTGTACTCACTCCATCTGAACTAGAACAGCCTAATGTGTTAATATATTATTTTGCCTCTAATCAATTATACAGCATGTGTTCTGTGCTTTGACCGCCTGTATTCTCTTGATGTTGTCCATCATCCCCAGCTGAAGAACTTGAGGTCAATCGTGTGCAAGTTTGCAGTGTGCACACTGGGTGATCTGTACACACACATGCAAAAGGCAATGGACCAGGAGCTCGATGGGACAGTTAAAGCTTTACTACAGAAAGCTGCGGATACCAACATATTCATCAGGCAGGATGTTGATGCAGCCCTGGATTGCATGGTGCAGCACTGCACCCCCACCCGTGGCATCAATGCTCTACTAAACGCAGGACCCAGGTATGCATATTTAAATAATTGGTGATTAAACCACCCTTCCTGTAAATGCATATAGTTCACCTCCATATTGCTGCATTTATTCTCCCTCTGCTGGCAGTCATCTCAATCCACTGGTGAGAAAATGTACCAGTCAGCATCTGGCTAATCTGGTGGAGAAGGTCGGTGCTGCCCGTCTCCTGTCTGAGGGTAAAGATCACAATGAGAGGATTTTACCGGCTGTCACCAAACTCGCACAAGACTCCTCGCAGGAAGTCAGGTTCAGTAATATTTCTACTACTCTGAAATGTATACACAGATATGTGTGATGTAACAGGCGATCAGAAAACCTAGCTACAGTCTCATAACACTGACCGTCTGTGTCTGAGTCTGATCACACTGGTTCAACACACAGGCCCTTTGGGCGTCAGATGTTGCTGTACTTGTCGTCCCACCCTGACTTTGACAAGCTCCTGGAGAAATACATCCACACCCACGATCTGCGTACTGTCAGAGAGACCGTCCACACTCTCAAGACAAAGGTACCCGGTTCTTTCCTCTCTGCTTAAAAGATTGATGTTAATGCTTCAGGGCATGCTGTCATCTTACCTAGAGACTGTGGGTTATTTTAGGGTCAGAACACCCAGTCGGCCAGGGGCAAACGCTCGCTCCAAGGCAGTGGAAAATTCAGATCCGCGTCTCTCCCCAGGGTGCTTCCTAACCATAACAACAGGTGGGTGTGACTATCAGCGGTGTCTATAAACACTGCTTTGGCCTTTTAAACAGTCCGTTCATTATTAACCACTGCAGTTTGTTAATGTGTCAGACACCCAAGCTATTAGATGGAATCTTAATCCTGTCAGTCAGTGGTTAATAATCCATTAAAGAGACCCAGTTACCATAAGAAAGATAATTCTACAGGTACATCCCTAATTCACACTTGACTCGGGTTTATAAAGGTAATGCATCTGACATGTTTTGCTTCTTCTACAGGGAGGCTCATAGCAATTATAGCTATAGATCTCAGAGTATTGTAGACAAGGGTCAATACATCAAGCAGATCTCGGATCAGCTCGGTTCGAAAGACTTCAAAGAGAGGATAGAGGGAATCAACCAGCTTGTGAACGACTGCCAGCAAAACCCCAACATGGTCATCAAAAGTATATTCCCGGTGAGTACGAGCATTTGCCAAAGATTCCAGTTACTATCATACTATTTTTTTTTCATATAACTGTGACAGAGACATATTTCACCATTTTGTTCTTCATCCTCTGTTTCCCTGCTGTCAGGTGTTTGATGCCTTCAGAGGCCGGCTGCTGGAGTCCAACAGTAAGGTCAACCTGCACGCCCTGGAGTCCCTGCAGAAAATAATCTTCATAATGAAGGACGACCTGTCCCAAGTGGTCAACATCCTGCTCCCTGCAATCGTGGACAATCACCTCAACTCTAAAAACAATGCCATCTACTCTGCTGCTGTTGGAGCCATTGATGCGCTTATCTCAAATCTCGGTTCTCATTTTAACATTTCGGAATATTTTATTACTGGAGAATTTTTGTGTTTGATCAAGAGAATTTTATTTCAAACTCATTTTCTCTGTTTCCATGGCAGATACGATACATCTCCTTCAGCCTCTTTGCACCAAGGCAAAATTTCTAAACGGCAAAGCAAAGGTGGAACTTGTTGCAAAGGTTGCAGGTATGTGTGTTGTGATGATTCTGTTCGCCGTAATATTTGCTGATCTTTGCTCTCTGATTCGTTTCTAGGTTTGACTTGTTTTGTTTTCATTTTCTAGATATTGTCACAGAACTCTACCATCGCAAACCCCAGATGGTGGAGCAGAAAGTGCTTCCCTTAGTGTGGCACCTCCTGGGCACCCCCACCCACAGAGGCTGCGGTGGCAGCGTGCGGGCTGCTACTGCCAGCCTGTGCCAAGCCCTTTACACCAAAATGGGGTCCAGTCTCAGCGAGTATGCCGCCTCCCAGTCTCTCGATGTCCACAATAAGTTAAAAGAGTTCCTTAGGGCCGCATAGTAAAGACAAAGACGCAATCGTTTGGTTGTATTAAAAGGACATTGACACTGACCTTACTTGAAGACAGAGATGGTCCACATTTCTCCCAGTGCCTGCACCTTTGTATCACAACAGACAAGGTCCTTAAAGAATTCATATCTCAGTGAGATTCCTTATGATACAGTGAACAATTGAAACACACACTCAACCTGCTCACTTTGCACTTTGAAAAGGTAACTCCTCGTCATGAAAAACACTTTTACATGAGTACATACTATTAATTTCATTGCTTCTCTTCCCATAATGTAAACACATGTACTGTAGACAAATCAGAGACACTATCGTAGAGTGTACGAATAAAATGCACAAAAAACAAGACAGGGAATTGAAATATGTATATTTTTGCTGTATCACCAGATGTGATGTTAATACTTTTAATATGTCTTATGTAGTTGTCTTAAATGTTTTGAGTGGTTATCAAGAAAAGTACAAAATACTTTTCCATAGCTCTAAAGTGTATTTGCACAGTATTAATCGTATGCTGTTTGATGGTACAGTTTATAATTTATCAATTGTATCATGGTTTCAAAGTCCTATTAATGATGTGATTGATTCTGTCTCTGTTGGTTTTTGCATGAACAAAACCTACTGACGAGATCAAAAAGCTTCTATTTTTGTCAATTCTATATATACATCTATGATATATATAAATACACATATATTGTGATGATGAATAGATCACACTTGGGTTCTGACTAATGCTCCTGGATGGGGATGGCAGGACAGCATATACTGTAGTAGTGAGTGCGGTCACTCTAGTGGTTGCCTGAGAAACAGTGACGCCCCCCCCCCCCCCCCCCCCCCCCCCCCCCCCCCCCCCCCCATCTGGTTCTGTCTCAGAATAGTGCCAGTCTTCATGTAGCCTTTTCATTCATATTGTTAAATTATTTCACACTTTGTTTTGAACAAGAGTAATGATGGACTTGTATATAAATAAAGTGTTTTATTTAGGTACTCTTAAACTGCAGGTGTCTCTTTCACTTTTTTAAGGGAGAAGCTACATTTTAAGGTTGTCCTTATACCACTTTTGCAAATATGATATTTCAAGAAAGCCTTGATGGAAATTCTTCAAATGCGGCTCTACAAGCACAGGATGGTAACTCAAGATGAAAACTGAATTTTACTTTGCCAAAGAAACACACGTCATTCTGTCTTAAACCTGATTTACCTTTATTCATGGATACAGTTGGTGATACACATGAGGCTACCTGCGTTTTTGGGTTGTTTTAACTCTTCAATTCATATGGAATGATGTGTGAATCTTAAAATGGGAAATAACAGAAAACAGCTGTCTTAAAGATCTTTGATGAACAAACCCAAATGAGAGATTTCACATATTCCAAGACCTTATAGAAGAGGTAGGTTTAGCAAGCAGTGCAAAAGACTTTGTTTTAATTAAATGCACCAATGCTTTGACATGCTTTAATGTTTCAGATTAAAGGAATGCCACACAGGGATTATATATTCTGGCCAAGGTTCTTTGTTGCCAGGTTTGGAATTTAATGACTCTAAGCCCCTCTATCTTAAAAAATATGGAAGTAGCTGCCATTTGGAAGCAGAAGTGCTAAAAGGCTTATACTAGTTGCATTACTCTGTGGATGAGTTATCTGACACAGTGTCCAACGGCAGATTCTCTTTGTGATCTACAGCTTGCAAGGAAAAGGTTTGACAGAGTCTCAGTAGCAGTGGGGACTAGTCTGTGCTTGCAGGGACACTGCCATTGGCCGTCCTTCACAAAAAATATAAATCAAAAGACAATTCTGAAAAAGCACTGACAAAATCGTCCTACTTCAATTATTTAAAACCTTCAGTGTCACCAAATACAGCAGCTGAACTGCAACTACTTTACATACATTTACATATAAGTTCATCACACATTTTGTACATAGGTCTCTTCACACTGTCCCTTTTTAAAACGCACCTTTTTAAAAGAAAGGATCATCCAGGTACTGTTGAAATCCAGTCAGTATTCAACTTTTAGCAAATATATAAAACAGCAAAAGGTGAAAACATCCCCTAAACTTCAGTTAACCACAGTGGTTTTGGCCAAATCAGCCAAATACATTTGCTATTTGACACAAAAGTATATTCACACCTTTACGAACAGACATGCTCCATCAAAGACCCCGAACTTGGTGTTAACATCCGTCCTGACTGATCAGCAGTTTCACAATTTCCAACCAGGAGAAGAGCGGTTTGATCCCTTTCTTCCCCATCTGCATGCCCAAGTGTCCTTGGACAAGGTGCCGGACCCCTTAATAGAAAAACGAGCTGCCCGTAGATGAACTGTATGCATGTGTGTGTGAAAGGCTAAAGTCCTGTACTGTAAAACGCATTGAGCAGGCATCAAAACTGGAAATATAAACACAGACCGTTACCCAGCGGTCACAGGAGACACATGCAGGACCGACTTTGACACCAGTTCTGACCAGACCTTTCTGGGAAGATGCTGATAAATTAAATTTAAGCAAAACCCCATGTATTTTGAAATAAATTAAATACAAAGCCTGGAGCTTTCATAAAATGTGCTTTTTGTACGGAAAACAGAATCAGCAGCTTCACATGCTTGGATTCAGGATAAATGCTCCCAACTGTTCCACAACAGGTTTCGTTCTTATTCAGCAGTGAATTTCACCCTTAGTGATCGTTTAGTGATTCATTAAGGAGGGGAGGG
The DNA here is from genome assembly GCA_016785235.1 of Pseudorhombus dupliciocellatus. Lineage (NCBI taxonomy): Eukaryota > Metazoa > Chordata > Actinopteri > Pleuronectiformes > Paralichthyidae > Pseudorhombus > Pseudorhombus dupliciocellatus. The sequence continues at coordinate 6,741,706 of JAFBJW010007502.1, forward strand.
TATTTTGGTACATTTAATGCTCTGCTGCTTTAAGCTACTGTATTGTTCCCTTGGTTTTACTGACCCAACGGGGAAAAATGGCTCCACCTCCTCCTCCTCGGGGTCTTTCCATTCTGTTTCTAAGGCAGCTGGATCGATGCCATGGCAACCTGGCCATGGGTAGACGTCGGGAGAAGATGAGTGTGCTGTCGCCGCCCTCCACACCTTCGCTCTCGTCAGGGGCCAGATGTCTTGGGCAGGTCCTGGTTCTCGGCCAAGTGGAGCTTTTGTCTGAGTGCGGCCGTGTTAAGGATTCACGTGGAGGGGCTGGAGTGAGAACAGATGATCTAAGCCAAGCGGCGGCGCACCTTGGGGCAGTGGCTGGCTCCCATAAATAAACACACATTCAATTAGGGAAAGGATACATGGAGGTGCTTAGCTCCTCCAGCTGCGGGAACAAAGGGAACAAATGACAGGAGAGATTGCATTGAAAATATGAACTTGAAACTTGAGCGTTGGTATGAAATAAATTACTAAAGTTACTCACTACAGTTATCATCAGATTTCCTCATCTACACAAAGAAAAGTCTCTTCACCCCCTTGTCTGCTCTGAGGCACAGTTATACACATGTGAAGTTTTCTTCTCACCAGCCTCACACTCACAGCACCGCAGCCCCCCCCCCCACTGAGAGCAGAGCCCCAGGCGTGGGTAACCAGGAGCTGCACAACACACTAACTATAGCAACGCTTTGCCCATCGGTTTTGTAAGCTGGATAATATCTAACAGTGCATGTGCAGTAAAGCATATAACTGTGTTAATATATTATGAAGAGGCCATATCCTCCATATCACTTCATGAGCAGCTGTACACTGAGATTGCTCTATGGGACAGGACTCTCACGTTGCTGAGCAGGTGTTCAAGGTTGTGGTCGGAGGCGCACTTCCTCTGGTCCTCTGAAAGCTCCTCCACGTGGCTGTCCAGGCTGAAGTGCAATCGCGCCAGCTTCTCCTGCATCTCGCGCACGTGCTCCAGCTGCTCGAAGGAGCACACCTTCCCTGCGACACGGAGGAGTCGAGACCAGACAGGTGTTATAGCACGTTTGGTTGCTGGGGGGGGGGGGCATGATGAAGCCAAAGGTATTACCAGCAGTATTACCATGGCAGCGGATAAAAATAGCACAGCCACTGTTTGACTTCAGTCACAAAGCCACTTTTCACCTGGCTTTGCTTTCAGCCTGTAACCGAATATTCCCTCGGTAGCCGGTCTAATCAAGCTCAGCTTACCGAACGCCTGCAGTTTGCCTGAGTGGAAGTCGTTGAGGAGATTGAGGAGGCCTCCCTCCATCTCTCGCACGTCTGAGACATCAGTGAGGAAGGAGTGCTGCAAGGGGGAGGACTGGACTACTTTACTGGGCCCTGCTGGCTGTGGGGCCCTGGGCTTCTCTTTGTGGGGCCTAAGGAGAAGCAGACAGAAAACATCACTAGTTTCCCAGATCCCAGATAGGATTTGTTTTGAATGCATGTCAATGTCTTCTGGAGTATTTCCTTGTTACTCACTCACCTGGTGGTCTTTGGTGGAGCCACGACGGCTGCGAACACCTCTTTGGGCTGGCCCGGGGCGCCTATGGACCTCTTGTACTTGCCTCTGTTCTTGGGGGAGGGAGGCTGCGGCAGGCCAAGGGAGAAGGTGGCACTTTTGCTGGCGGGCATGACGGACAGCTTGCGGGGGTTGATGGGGGGAGGAGGGGGCTGCGGGAGGGAGACCTTCGGGCTGCGCTTCTTGCGTTTGTCTTCCATGGTTGTTTTTTCTTTTTTATCCCCAAGAGAAGTCGCAGTATCCTTCACTCGCTGGCTGGCTGGGGCACAGGGTGTAGTAAGAAACCAAACCAGCAGTCTGCCCCTCTGTGTGGAGGACTGCACCAGTTAGTGCTGCAGCTCAGGATTCTCCACACTGCAAGAGAAGAAAAGGCTGAGTGAAGCTTTAACTGGTTAAACGCCTTCCCCATGTCATGACAACAGAGTATCTGGAATAGAAACATCCAAATCAGAGAGCCGAGGAGAACACTAATCATCTTCCCATCTCCATGTGACTGGAATCAGATGAGAGTTTGAAATGAAACCAATTTATTTCTCTTGTGTCCCTGGTGCGAGATGTGGGAGTGAAATGGCAGCCGAGAAAGAATATTTTTAGAGCGGCCTTGAAGTGGAGCAGCCTTAGAGAAGACGTGTGAAGTGAAGGAGGGAGCGATGAGTGAAGGCAAACTGAGCCACTGCAGCCAGCGTTGATGATCAAAGACTGGGCTGCACAAACAAACACAGCACAGGACCTATGATAATACAGGATAACACAACAGTGCGCATCACTTACAGATTAATGGCTGAGTGGGAAAATCAATATACACTCATCTGTTTACACTAAGTGACCTGGAGATGGAAACACATCTCTTGCACACCAAACCAATTAAATATTCACTATATACAAAGTACTGTAGTATCACAAGTCTTGTATTGAATTTCACTTAGATACTTCGTTCTTCTTTATGCTCCTGCAGTGGTTTTGGGGCCAGGTCCCCGCAGCAGTGTGTTGCTTTCTTTGCACCGTCTTGTTATAGAGTTACACGTTACAAAGTGACGTTCCATGGACCCAAAGCCCTGCTGCTCATCTCCTCTGCTCCACACTGCACCAGCCTGTGTTCAAAGTGCACATCAAAGATGGCCACTACAGTCGCACGCACGGCCAACTTTACACGCATCTCTCCTTTGTAGTGTGCTTTTATCGCCGCTGCGCAGCGTGGGGGTGGGGGGGGCAACAATAACACGCCAGGCACCGTTTGTCACACATTCGGCTCAATGCAAAGAGAAAAACACACGTAAAGCAGATCTGTCGCCTCCGATCGTCACAAATAAGCCTGACCGGATCAATTACGCACCACAGAGCCGCCCGGCTGCGTCCAGCGCCTCATTTCGCTCTTCGGGGATTTCAAATGTCCGCCGACCCGTCACTGAAATGAAGATTGAAGAAGAACACACGGTGAATAATGGAGAATTATCGCAGCGGCTGGAGACGGTGGATATGGAGCGATGCTGCGCTCGAGCTGCGGGCTTTATCCGTCTTAAAGAGACAGTGTCCCTCTGACAGGCAGCCTAGGACTGATCTCTGACCAGCTGCTACTGACTCTGAACAGTGAACATGATGCTGTGTATTTCCTGCTTTTGGGTTAAAAAATTTTTTTCAAACAACCTAAATTCAACTAGCTGGTTTGAGTACAAGATGTAAATACTATAGATGTTTAAAGTATCAGTTGAAATTTACACCAATTTACTGTTTGTTTTTAGAAATCTTGTGATGACAACAGAACAGAAACTGGTCCAAGACCCAACTACAACTCAAACAAAGCTTTAAAGTAATACAAAAATATTTCTTTTTATTATGACAGAACAGAACAAAAACGTGACACAAAATGCAGTTTATAAAATACAGAGCTCCCGAAGCATGTCTGTCTTGTTCCAAGGTGAAAGTGACCAATGATAACTTAGAGCCTAGCTGACTTTCTGGTCTGATGAGCTGTTCGAGTACGAGTACGCCTTCCCCAGGACTATTCTGTCTCGCAGGAGTTTGAAGAAGGCGTAGTAGTTGCTGAAGAGGATCAGAGCCAGCGATATTGTCTGATGCCACTTTTCTGAGCATATCAGTGAGTATAGCTGGTAGAATATCATAGCCCCTTCCAGGATGATGAGTATGTTCAGTATTCGTAAAGGCTTGTTGAAGAAGAACTAGGGGAAGAAAGATAACACAATGCAGTCAGTAATTGCAAATGGGCTTTATGAATACAGGTAATATGAAATATCCCGACCCATTTCCTGCTGCATTATTCATAGGTGAAAGGCAAACTCTGTCTCGGTTGCTGTTCATGTAGGAATACTCACATAGAAGCGATAATGGGACACATCTGATGGAACTGCAACATTATAGTGGCCCATGGCCTTGAACACATTCTTGTTATGTTTGACCAGGACACCCTGTGGCCACATGTACTCCTCTGTCCAGCTGTGTGAAATGAAGTGCAAGATCGAGATTAAAAATGTGACAAAATATTAATCTAGACTGATTCAAAATCCACTGAAAACTACAGAGCAGTACGCACATGTGCTGGAGGACGTTGGAGCAGAGTGAGGGATCCACTTTCTGCCAGCAGCCCAGGTGAGCTGCAGCTTTGTGGAGCAGGTCGCAGTATCGAGGAGGCAGCAAGTGCCTCATGAGGATTACTGACGTGCTGACCGACACCAGGATGAACATTTCACAAGACCAGCGCTTGTCCACGTACTGTGTGCTCTGTGGGAAATACACAAGCTGTGAACACACAGTTCAGGCGTACAGCATGACAACGTCGCACAGCTTCTCACCTTGACAAACCAGACGGGCACGAAGGCCACATAGTAAGCGCTGAGCATTGAGCTGACAAGCACCTCCTTCATCCTCCAGTTGAAGTCCATCTTCAGGTACTCCACCTCCTTTCGGATGAGGTCCGGGGACAGGCAGCAGGCATGTGTGGGCATGGCCTGGACGCCATACAGCTGGCTGGTGTGCTGCTTCCACGTCTCCTTCAGCACGGTCAGGTAGTCCCTGCCCCGGCCCACCTCCTTGGAGCCGATGCTTGCAATGGGCGAGAGCGGCCCCGCCCTCCGGAAATCACAGTTCAGCCGGAAGAACGGAATATACATACCAAACCTGTGGGAAACATGGGAACAGCTGGTTGAGTGTACATGCTAGTCTATTCTGTACAGAACACTTACGAAAACCTTTATAATAACCCCAAATATATCCAAATCATATCATGGAAAATTTAGATGCTAGTTTATTTACTCCATGTACCCATTTTTGTTTACATACCGCATACACTCCCATGCCCTCCAGGAAATGCATGGCACATCTTCTCAGCTCAATTGAAAACCACTTGATCTATTTATAATTTATAACCCAAATTTCCCAAGGCCAAGTGTTTCAAATGAAGGCCAAACTAAAATGGCCAAACACCAAGCACAGCACATGACATCTGAATGATCCTCTGCGATCATGCAGCTGGTCTAAGCGCCTTTGTTTTCCCTGAGGACACTCACGGGTAACAGAGGAAGAGCAGGCTGAGGACTGAATAGGTTCTGAAGAGGTAAATGAGGGAGCGGCACAAGCTCCAGCCCGTCAGCGTTAGCACAGCAAACCGAGCCATCACTAAAAAGATCGAGTGGGGGAAGGAGAGTTTCCCACTCTGCGATGCCTGAAGGAGAGAAGCAGAAGGAGGGGGGAAAAAAATTAAACTCATCCAAACCTTAAGGAATCATAGAGAAGCAAACTCTTGTGTTGATAATGTTGACCAGCTAACACTGTAAATTTACACATGCTAATAACAGAGATTGAGTTAAAATTAGCCTTCAATAACCACACTCAGGAGTAATATACATATGGCAATAGTAAAAAAAAGAGTTCTTACTTCTTTAACAATCGCTGCAATTAACCTCCTTGCCAGGATGATGACTGTGAACACCAGCATGTTATAGTCAATGAGGTGGAAGTTCTGTAAATAATAGGAATGATTTCAAATTAGTGCTTTTACTGTCCCCAAGCATTAAAACAGCACTTTCACACAAGCCTCTTGTCACCAACACAGTTAAGTACTGTAAAATAACATATCACACAGGAAAACAAACTTCTAATAGACAGATTCTCTGGTCGATCGTAGTCAACACCACTGAGCCCTCACCAGTGACGTGTGTGAGGGAGGGTGAGAAGGGGGGTACCACCACACAGTCTTGTAGATGTTGACATAGTGGACAAACAGACCAACGAGGTGGCAGAAGAAGAGGTGGAGCTCGAACAGCACGTTACAATCCACAGACAGCTCTGGGATCTTGCAGTGCTTCAGGGGAACCACCGTCTGAGCGGCCAGGGGCGGGCTGGACATGCACGTCCCAGACCCATTCCTGCAGACGGGGCAGAGGGCAGAGGAAAAACTTGATGACTTCCATTGTGAAGTATGGTTGTCACGATGCAGCCCAGAGTGCGATCAGGGGCCTGACTTACCTCGTACGTGATCGCACCCCAGTTACCGGGGAACTGGTGGAGTGGTTGCCGTTGCTAACCGAGCCTGGTTCACCGCTCAGCGGCGGTCTGCAGTATGTGGTGCGGTTTGCCCCTCGCCTTCCACCAGCCATCGCAGACACACCCACGGCTCACTTCTCTAGGCGGGGTGTCTGACTTGAAGTGATTTCTCTTCTCCTCTTTCTCTCCTATGATGTCCTCTCCACCTGTTTATACAAAGGGAGCAGATGAGACCCAACAGACAGAAAAGAAAATCCAAAATTAACTAAATGTTATATATTAACGTGACAAAAAAAGAGAATAGTCAAGGTTCCAAACATGTGGAAGTATAGAAAAAATATGTAAAATCTACACACACATAAACAGTGTTGCACATGTGTGAAACTGAAAATGCATAAGTAGAAAAATGATAATTACACAGTAAATTGGTTGAAAACCTGAATGAGCTCTTCATATATCATGTGGTCTGCTGACAGCACAGCTGGTTGGGCAGTTTTACAGCAGCAGAAAGTAGTCTCCTGCCATACCGCTCCATCTGACCCTTGAGCTGAACCTGTCTGCCCAGTTTGCTGTGGCGGTGTCCTGCCCTGCACTGTACTGTGTGGAACTGTTTCCCATAGATAAGACAGCCTAGTACCACCACCTACACCGGGTCAAGGGGGTATCCCAGGACTGAGCTGATGGATCTATCCAGTCTCCTCTCCGTTAGGAGCTGCAGCTCCAGAGGATCAGAGAAGATGGCTGATCACCTCATGGTTCTAAACACATGCAGCTCCCCCTGAACATTCTAATAATGACATTATTATTGTTCAGGTGAACACCCAGGTATTTGTGAGGACTATAACTGAGAGCCCTGAGCATGTCATATTTAAAGAGTGATGGGTCTGCCTAACCTGTGAGGGAGATTTAACTGACCCAGCATCAGTGCTGAGCCAGTGGTTGGCTCTGACATAGTCATTGACACAGAGCCACAACAAACAACCAGGCCGATGCTTCCTGGAAGTCTCAGCCTCCAATTCAAATGAACTTCACCCACTCAAATGTGCACCACAGGCATGTTGCGCTGAATAACTTTGCACCGACTGCGTTGCAACCCCGAATGTGGTGCAAGTTCTTATGCGGAAGCTGACATTACAAAGCTAGCTTCCGTGCTACACCATTAGCTCACTTCCCCGGTACAAATGTCTCTTTGGGCCGTTTAGCATCTGGACCATGAGGCGGCAGAGGAAACCATCGTGGGCCCGCACAATGACTGACGGGCCCCGGGGGGTCCGCGGAGACCACGCTCTGACACAGAGATTGAGGCCTAGGCTAGCGGCGGCAGCAGCATCGCCAGCTAGCTTGTTAGCATCGGAGCTAAGTAGCGACCAAAGAAGAGACGGGGAGAATGCGAGCTTACCGGCGGCAGCGTCTGTGCTCAGTCAGCTGCTGCTCTGTCGCATAGGTGGGGGGGTTTAAAGGCGATCCGCTTGCGCCATGTTCATAGAAAGAGGAGCGTGTTTTCCACTGAAATTAGCGAGGACACCCATTGTTGATGTGAAAGTGTCCGCTGCTGCTGGATGGGGGCGCGGATATGTTAGCAACCTGTGGGAGGAGAGAGAGTCATTTAAAGGAACAATCCGCCGTCACGGGGAGGAGGAACAGGTCAGCGTTTGTGGTGGGAAATGTATTGGCACGTGTTTGTGTTTGGCTTGGCTGCAGCTGCAGAATCGAGATTTTTTTTTTGTGTCAAATTTGTGTATGTGTGCACGTGTCTGCTCCGGAGTGTGGACATCTCCCCGTCACCACCTGAGCACAGGCACAGGCGTCAACGCCCCATAAAGAAACATGCACGGAGGGAGGCACGTCCTGTTTATCTGTTGCACAAGGTTTATCATCGACCATACATTCAGCCGCACAAATGGGAACACTGCACCCTGCAGCGTAATCTTTGGACTGTGCTTATGACAAATACAAATGCACTATATGCAATATACAAAGTATTGATTATGTTTGTACATATATAAATATATATGTATTGGTTAATATCTGCTTAAAAATGTTAAAAACATTCAAAGAACTGGTAACACTGAAGGGTTCATTTTGGGTATTGTTAGTCAGTTTTCTACTGGGAATCAATACTTGCTTCTAATTTGTACAGAACACTGTGTAAAGAACTACAGCTGTGCTTAACGTAAATGTGTGGTTGATCCACCCATCTATGAATTTCCTTTGGCAAATCTCACTCCAACTACTGGATGAGGGAAGGGACAAAAATAAGACAAAATCCAACAAAGTATATATATATACACACACACACATATATATATATAAAATAAACCTGCTTTTGGTGCCCTAATCATGTGTATAAGTAAATGAAAACCCTTTATATAGGGGAAAAAACAACTTTATTTTCCTTTTCTTCAGGCAAAATACAAAACCAGCAAATGTCATCAGTATAAACAGTATAAAAATATTATCAGTCTGGAAACACTCAATAAAAATAGGTAAAACTGTACACAATCTTTTTCTTCTCTGCTGATAAATCCCTCATGGGAACAGTACTGATAAGAGGTAATCAGCCTCAGCTCCTACCAGGGAATTTCAATGAACCTGTTGAAGACAGAAGATAAGGATCAGTTGACAGCAAAATTCAAGATTCAAATTCATTTGCAATTTCTTCCCAGCTCACCTTAAAGATCTTGGCTAGCCAGAGTCTTTTTGCCTCAAACGCACCTTCACAGTTCTGTCACAACCTAAGAGGACAAACAGAAATGAGATCTTTGGCCAACCACTGCACACATGCACACTATGGACAACACACATGCAAAACTAATATTTAAGCTAGACAAGTATCATGCAACTCAAGCTGAAGGGTCGATTTTGTCCACCAATGGGATGTTTTAATCGCTTTAAGTGCAACTACTAGTTTTCATTCATCTACATTCTACAGAAATAATCAAGATGGAAATCATTAAGTATTGAGTGAAATGAAAGGACCATAATCGGTTTTATTAGAGCAAGAGTTGCATCACAACCATTTCTGATTGTTTTTTTTTTTTTACGGCTTATTTTGCTCGGAATAACTACTAATAGCATAATTTTGTAATTCAATGGTTTTGATGTTTTGGATGACTTGCATTACTTGGATGTTTTGCACAGAAAACAATACAAAGATCTAACAAATGAGTGTTGGGGTTAGTTTTACCTTCTTGTGGCGATCTTTAGGCTTTTAGAATCCTCTCCACTGCGATTTTTTTCTTTTTTTAAAACCAGCCAGCATGACTTTGCATCAAAGTCAAGTAAGATCCCTGCAAGCTTGATTTGAAATACTGTTGAAATCCAGTTATTTCAAGTGGCTGAAGATGCATTGCTCTCGAGAGCTTGAAGAGATAACTAACTAAAGGTTAATGACAATACATATTAAAGCACTATATCATTGTCAAGGCAAACATGTATTTGGCAGCACATTACCTCAATGAATGTAGAGCTCCATTTTTATTTTCTGACATTTCAAGTGCCATTTAGGTAAGTTTTGAAAAACAGACGAAGAGGATATGTTCATTAGCAAAACACTGCTTTTGTTTTTTTGATTTTAAATCAGGCTGACGTGTATACATACGTATTCAGTTGTTGAGTAACCACTGAGGACCTCTTTCAAACTGAAGGCATTCCTTTGGTACAACAAAGGCAAAATACCATATTTAGACTGATTAAAAAGAAACTAGAAACTTTATTGAAACACGCACTGCAGAAAAACATTTTGGGATATATTTAGGATCCTATTTAGCCAAATGGGTACACAAGCATTATGCATTTTGGAGACAGCACGGCTTAAAGCACACACAGTTGTCTCGATTATGTACATAATATTAAGTTGGCTGCAGCCTTTCTTACACAGAGTAAGGATTGTTAATCCTTTACAAGAACTACTGTAACATCAGGGATAAATTTTGCAAAGAATAGCCTAACAGATGTTAAAATACCAATTATAAGAAATGGCAAAAAAGAGGCATTTCTCTTTGTCAAATGGATTTCAACAGGATAGTTTATATCTCCACACAATTATAGATTTGAATCGCCGTATAAACACCTGTTACGACTTTTGTTTTTATTCAAAGTGGCTCAGGGCTGTGTTTGAGTTTGAAAATAAATTGATTCTAGTTAATATTAAGTTACATTGAGGCATGATCTATGATCCATTTTTGTCCTGTTGTGAAGGACTTTGAACATGCAGCCTACGTGGAAAGAGTTTATCGCCACAATCACTGAAACGGAAAATTAACCATCAAATATCACTAAAACGGTAACGGTTTATGTCACTAGGAGCTTAACTTGAAAATATGCAACTGAAAACAAACATTAAATGGAAGCAGATAAACAATGAGAAATCGTGTTGCTCCCCTGACAGTCTATGTTACAACCACCAAAACATCCGAGTTTAAAAACAAAAACTAAAAAAAAAGCATAAAAAAAGGGAGGAAAATTACTTTTGAAAAGTTAAGCGATTTACAAATCGGAGACAGTTGCCGTAGCAACTCTCTACCAGTAGCCGTTCAGTATCTTCCATATGGGTGCTCTCGATATGATCCCTTTGACTGCCTGGACTGGGGGACTTTGCCGCCTGCCCCAGAGTTGGACCATGAGTTGTCCCAATCTTCTTGAGCTGCGGAGACAAGAGAAAAAAAAACAAACAAACAAAAAAATCATGTAAGTGGGAGGTAAAGAGTGTTCTATTGGATGGCAAATTTAAATTCTTACTGTAAGGCTCGTAGGATGAATCCTGGGCTTCCCCGTGTCCGTAATCAAAATACTCAGTATCACTGAGCACAAATTGCAAAACAATGTCAATTTATATAGCATTGTATTTAGGATGAGGAGTTATACATTTAAGGTGCATTTTGACTTACGCAGGTGCAGACTGTTGATTGTAATAATTATCATATGCTTCATAGGATGGCTCTGCGTAGGAGTCGTCATATGAAGGCTTCAAGGAAGAAGGTAAAGCTTTGTTAACCACTTGTGCACCAAAAAAACAAAACAAGAAAACAAGAACAAAAAACAGCAGATTTAATAAACTCACATAGTCCTCATAGCCGTCAGCTTTAGGTTGTGCTCCTGACGAGGGAACCTGGTGTTGCTGGTGAGACATGCCAGCTGATGGGAGCATTCTTGGTGCCCCAGTTGCAGGTGGCCTGGAGCGAGGAGCTGAGCCTCCTCTGTTAGGAGCAGAGGGTGGACCCCCCCTTCCAGAGGGTGCACCCCTAGGAGCATTGCCACGTCCAAGACCTCCCCGTGGAGCTCCGCCACGCATTGCTCCTCGGGGGCCCCCACGTGGCATTCCACGTCCCCTGTGAAGTGATCGCCAGTGTTAATCAGGTCAAAAGAGGAAAACTATTCAAACTCCATCCGACTGTTATTCTGAATCTGGCTCCTACCTTGGTCCAGCACCAGGGGGTCCACCTCTGCCCCTTCCAGGATGACCACCTCGTCCCCTTGACCCATCCTGGGATCCATTCAAGAAGTGAGGATCCATGTACGGATCATGCTCATCAGGTTCCTGCAGTAGAGACAGTGTCAGTTACTCCTGAAATTCCCCTAAAGTCTTGAAGGAGCAAATACGTTATACATAAATTAAATCATGAATGCTTACAGGAATCAGGAACTTCTTGACCTCCTCCATTGCGTGAGCCATGCGCATATAGGCCTCTGGGATGGGTGCCATCACCTCAATGAACACATGCAGCTCCATGCTCAGGTGGGCATATTTAGCTTCCCCGCCCTTCCTCAGCTCCTCCTCCTAACAAACAAAATAAAAGGCAATTTATAATTAATAAACAATACAGTCACAGGATAAAAGCATGTGAACATTCTCCACAGTTGTGTAGGGAGTGAAACAAATACCTTATTCTTGTCCCTCATTGAGCCTTTACCCAGAACTGAAATCTTTGCACCAGTGTCCTCCTGCAGTCTCTTGATGGTGCTGCCCTGTGGTCCCAAAAGCTTACCAACAAAATTCACCTGTATAGGGGAAAAGATTACAGCATGAGATTTGTTTCCATCACACGAAGAGGGCCACAGCTAGATATATGGGCAGGCTTAGTACCACACTTCCCAACTACAGCATGTACTAATCTTAATGATAGGAACAAATTGACAGCTTAATTTTCCCACAATCCCCTCAGAAGTAGCCTCTGTGTAGCTCAAGCTAAACCAGCAACACACTAAGGATGACTTATGTTGGTTGCATCAACACAGGTTTTGTTGTAATACCTGTTTTTTTGTCAACACAGACAGACAGAAACACTGAAGGAGTGCTCATCACCAATGCATGACAAATGATGTTACTGGTTGAAGATCAATGATGAGATAGCTCCATTTAAAAAAATGTCCCTGGACACAGTATAATTAGGTGGCTGTACTTGAAGCCGCCCTTGACATGAAGACAGATAAGGTAAATCCTCACCCTGGGGTACTGCTTGGTGGGAATGAGTACTCGCTCCTTTAGCTTGAGATTCTTGGTTGCAAACAGGTCAAGGTAAGTTTCCTTCTCTGGCTCCTTCTTGGTTTCACCCTTCTGGATCCTCTCAATTTCTGCAGATGAGACGTTTAATTCAACTGGCGCAGAAGTACAGCTGGAAAATCTCTTAACGAAGCCCGTTTAAAATTGTGCATCATAAAAAAATGTTCACACAAAGAATTAGTCTTTCAAGTATTTATGCCATCGTGTAGTAAATGTCAGTCCTCTGGAAAAACTGCATCTTGTCCAGTGAAGCTAACTGAAGTCATTCAATGAGCCTTTGTGTTAATGATGTGCAGGAGCGTTACATAACAAAAACAGACTGTAGCAGACAGGTTTTAAAAGATCTCCATCAGCTCCACAACCTGATGAGTAAACAAACAACCAAACTAAACACAGTGGAACGAGGAGAGTTTGACCCACATCCCTGATGTGCACGTGCGAGAGCGCCATTGTTCATGCCGCTGTCTGCTGCAGGGCCAACAAGACAAACCAGGCCACGAGACATGCTACCGCTAGCTCGCTAGCCCGAGCTGAAAACAGCCTTTACCTGCAGAAATGAGCTTCATGGCGTGGGTGAACGATGAATCCAGGCTGTCCTTCTCAGCCAGGAGCTCCGGCAGGTACTTGGTGTCTTCCATTTTGGCTTTCTTCGGTGCAGGGCTTGACTCTATGGCGGACTCGGTGAGGCAATTGTTAGCATCCGCTTGGTTCATAGTGCACAGGCGCGGCAGGATCGAGCGGCCGGAGCCTCGCTGGGTTCGTGGGCTTGGTCTTTTTTTTTTTTTTTTTGCGGAGCAGGTAACGGCAAGGTCGGTGGCGATGAAGGGTCTCGTCTCACAAACCTCCAGACGCCTCCCGGTCAAAAGACGCGCAGCTCCGGTGAATGGACAAAGCAGAGATGGCGCAGCTGCATAAGAGCGCGAGGAGAGGAAGTGCTGCTGGCGAGGGCCGTGACGTCACCGCCGAAGAGCAAATGTCATTATATGTTGTTATTTACATCATTCAGAATCATTCAACCTGTACAAACACTAGCTTTTAAAGCTGATCAGATGGCACTGGAGTAACTATTTGGTATTTTCGCTGCTGTCTTCAATCATATATCCCCCAAATTCCTTTTTTTTTTTTTTTTTTTTTTACAACTTTAAAATTGATTTTATGTACAGAAGTTGTCCAGGTTGAAATGTTTCAAAAGCAAGAAGCATTTCCAATATTTTTTATTAATTATAACAATTTTTAAAAAAAAATACATATATCATACCGCCTCTTTAGGGATATGTCCTCAAAATGACTTCACAGCCACAAAAATTGGTTATTTTATTTTAAGGGCCCCGTGAGCATCATATGAATTAACAATATGTAATATAATATTTCATGATGTACCTCAGTGTCATATAATTAATGTGTAATATGTCAGTTAATGTTATTAAGCAGTCCACCCTAGATGTAGAAAACTATTTACAGATCAAGAATCAGTGCCTTAGATAAAAAAAAGTAATTGGCTGTGTAGCTCTTCCAGTTAAATGAACCAGAAGTGTGATATTTCCTCAGCAGTTCCTGTCAGATATCAATGATCACAAATATTTCTGTTTTTGCTCCATCATGGATCTGCATGGCAGAGTATGTGATGGCTTTCACCTCCGTACCCTGGAATGAAAACAAGAATGAATTTGGACATTTCATGAATTCTGTCTTTTAAGAATTATGTCACTTGTTTCACTGGCTTACCTGGGGATGCTTTTCCAGAGAGAATTCCTCACCCCACCTTTAAGAAAAAGATAATTTAGGTTGTGAGACCTGCTCCAACTTCCTTCTATCCTTCAGTTCAGTGAGTTCAGTGTTTGAGTGAATAATGAAGAAGAAGAAGAATTTTCTTTTAAATCAAAAAGACAAGATTTTGTACACATACGTTTTTAGGTTGTGAGACCTGCTCCAACTTCCTTCTATGAAAGAATTCCTTCAGTTCAGTGAGTTCAGTGTTTGAGTGAATAATGAAGAAGAAGAAGAATTTTCTTTTAAATCAAAAAGACAAGATTTTGTACACATACGTTTTTTTTAAAGAGCATTAGGGATATGCACTGTGTATGTGCAACTGTTACAAGTAAATAATATACAGGCCTTTATTAAAGGTTTAGAGTGTGGAATCTCAAGAGCCCTTATGTCATTTAGGAACCAGCACCCAGACTTACCCAATAGAGCGGATCTTGAAGCGCATTCTGTCAATGTGCAATACTTTTATCTCCTGTTGAGAGAGAAACCGGAGGAATGAAATCATTACTATAAAATGAAGACTTAAACAATGTTTTGGGAGGTCATGCTCTTACAAGTATAAGACAAAATATCTGATATTACAGCCAACAATACAGACTGTCCATAGAAAAGACCTGCACATCAAATCACTAACCAACATACTCACCCTAGGAACAAAGAAGGGATCTACACTAAACTTGAATAGCCAGTCATCTAGGAAATGGAAGAGTAGTGACTCCATATCGTGACCTTTAGAGTAGACACAATAACAGAGAGAGAGACGTACACATACAGTTTAATGGCAGTTCCACTGATGGAAAACAGTGACTGGGGCTTTTAACAAACAGAAAATTCTCACCCTCTGACTCCACATCCACTGTATCAATCGGTTCCACCGTCTCCGTGTCTGTCATGTATCCGAACATGCCCATGGCACACTGCTCGAAGGCTTCCTCCAGACGGTTTCCCCAAGAGTGAATCCTGGAAAGCGAGAATGTATGTTGTGACAAGAATGACCGCCATGTAGAAGGAAATATCAATAAATGATTAAAAAAAAAAAAAAAAATGAAACACACTGACTGTACATCTGCTGTATGATCCAGATCTGTGGAATCAAACATAAGCAAACATGATCACACATAGGAAGATGATTTCTAACTATTTAAATAATCTAATTCGATGCAGTGGGCAACATGTACAACATACACACAGTATATTTCTATTTAAAGTTAACACAAGCAATTTACACTCTAAATTTTACTTTGTACCTTTTCTAAATACTTGTTTGCTGTATTGTCAGCCAGATGCAAAAAGTGCGTCAAGTGCGCACTCAGCTGGTGTTGCGTTTGCCATGTGTCCGTCACTGTGTTTACATGCAGGCAGCTGGGCTCCATTAATCAGACTTACATTCATACTTCTTGTCGATCGGTGGGTATTTAGCCTTGACGGCTTTCTGAGCCTCTGTCAGGTCGAGCTGACGGTCGTCCATTGTGGCTGTGAGTTGGTTTAAAGTCTAAACACTGGGCATAACGTCCGATCGTCAGCGTGGCCCCTTCACAAGCACCGAGCAACTTCCGCGTCGCTGCGTCTACTTCCTGTCGGCTCTGCTGAGCGCTGATTGGCTGGCGGCGTTCTGTGGAGTTGTCGCTATCTCGACCCTAGGGTTCGTTTCAGGAGACAGGTTGTTTATTAAACCTGCCTCCTGTGAGTCAAAATCCTGCAGAGAAGACCTAGTCTCCTGGTTGGTGAACAACAGAAGATGAACAGTAAAATAAAACGAAGTAGGTGGCAGCATCTTATAAACTGGATGCCAGCCGCCAATCAAACCAAGAGAAGAAATAGAAGAACGAACACACATAAAAATGATATTCTATATGTGCGTTTGAGCAGAACAACAGACACAGGCGAGACATTGATTGTGAAGCACGTTTATTACAACAGTACTGTTTTTCCAAACAAGGACCCAGAAGGTGCCAGAGATTCGGAAGGTCCAGGTGAATTAAACCTTCAGACAGGTCTCATTATCATCCAGTCTGGCATTTTAATGTTTTGATTTGATAAGATGTGCTGAAAACATTTCTACAGAGATCCATTTTAAATAAAATTTTACATATTTTCGGGTTTCCTGTATTTGCTAAACATTTGTAGTAGCAATTTCTGTATACATTTTTTATATTTTCTTTTCATAATTTCCCTGTGCTACATCTGATCGCTTGTGTATATTATTAATAAAAAATATTTACATTAAATCTAAGTTATTAGTACATTACGTTAGCATAATCATAGGTATTTTTTAAAATTAAATTGAGGGGTGCTAAATGATGGAATGGATTTTTTTTTTTTTTTTTTTGTTTAACATTTTAAGAGGACCAAGATTGAACAACACTGCCTTTTATTAAGGTTTAGCTGTTGACCAAGAAAAGTAAAGGCAATGACATGGTTTGGTCTGGTGTCAGAGTATTTACTGGAAACAGAATTTTATGGCTCTTCTGCAGCAGTGGCTTTGCTTGCTTCATCACAGCCTCTATAAAACAAAACATGGGTCAGTCATTTATTATCCTGGTGCTCAGTTTGTAGAAGGCTAGATCATGAAAGGGTGAGAATAGACCTACATGAGAAATGTCAGCTCTGTTAAAAGTCCATCTTTTAGATCCTCCAAATTTTTCTTAGATTGTTTCTGAACATCAAACTCCACTTCTAGTTCTCTCAGAGTCTCCCTTAGTGTCTCCACCGTCTCCTGTAATAAAGAGGAGAAACAGTTAAATTTCACATGGTCCTTATATCCATCATCACTCAAGCCTCTGTACCTTATGCTGAGCGATGCGTTTCTCCCTCTCCGTCTCCATCAGATAGATCCTTTGCTCCAGACACACTCTTTGGACCTCCAGTCTTTGAACATCCTCTCTTAGGGGCCCCAGGCTGGCCCTCAGGTCCATCGCCTGCTCCCTGCTCTTTCTCAGG
The DNA here is from genome assembly GCA_016785235.1 of Pseudorhombus dupliciocellatus. Classification (NCBI taxonomy): domain Eukaryota; kingdom Metazoa; phylum Chordata; class Actinopteri; order Pleuronectiformes; family Paralichthyidae; genus Pseudorhombus; species Pseudorhombus dupliciocellatus. The sequence continues at coordinate 6,758,988 of JAFBJW010007502.1, forward strand.
GCATCCTCGCCGAGCTGCCTTCTCTTCAGCAGGGCCATTAGCCGGGGCTCGTACCATCCCTCCAGTGTCCTCATACTGCTGCTGAGCCGCCGCTGCAGTCTAACAGAGGCCTGGCGGCACTGGCTGACATCACTCATGGCCCTGGGCCGGCAGGGCTTAGCGGCCTGGGCCCTCAGGGATGTGAGTCTGATATTTTGGGCCTCGTGTAGCTGGGACAACTCCTGAGACAGAGTTTGGATGTAGGTTTTGAGCTCCTCCTATGGAAATAGTCGATGAATAATTAATCATGTTTTTACTGAAATTTATCTGAGAACTGTCAGTGAATAAACTGTTTGGTAAAAGAGCTAATCCTAAAAAATAATACAGTGGAAACAATAGGACAAAAAAACTCTACGTGTGCATGGCAACGTTTCGGTAAACAAGGTGTTCAATTGTGATTTACAGAGCTGCAGTATAGATACAATTGTTTGGGGTTCCCAGCCTAATGTACATTATCATCCACAGAAATAGGATTTCACTTCACAAAGACCCACCAAAATAATGGTTCTCACAGGTATTGTGTCCTACCTGTGTGACAGCAGACTGAGCCACCTCATACTCGTGTGCAGCCAGCATCACCTGGCTCTGGATGCAGTCTCTGGCCGTGGTGAACAGTTTCCTTTTCACTTTCTTCACCTCCTCAAAAACGGCCGCATAGTCCAGCTGGGCCAGTGTGAGCAGCCTCTTGGTCTCGGCCACCTTCCCCCTCAAGTGCTCCACCATCTGCAGCATGGGCTCCTGCAGCTGGAGGAGCTCCCGCACCAGCTCGTCCCTCTGCGTCTCCAGACGGGACACCTGCTGGATGCACTGCTCAAAGAGCCGTCCCAGGTTGTCCATGACCAGCTGATCCAGGTCTGTTGTAGATGGCCGTGTACACTCATCGGAGGGGATTGTCTGTGTTTCAGAGTCAGTGTGGCTGTTTCCTGTCATCTCTCCAACGATTCTAAAATCCATGGGAGAGTCGTCAGTGGCTGCCACGCCTTTTCCATCCATTAGGAACCTTTCATTGTGAATGAGTTGCAGTGAACTAGAAGAAAGGAAGCAGAGAGTTTTCATTGATCAATCGTTAAAAAACAACTAATGACTGATAAGACTGCAGGTTTAAAACCCACCACCAGTATCTGGTCATATATTACAGATGATTTTGCATCACAAAGCATTGATATTAAAATGTAATCAAGAAAACAATGCTGAAAGCTGCTGGTCTTAGAGAGCTATCCCTTAGATCTTCGTCAAACACTGATCAATCACAGAAATATATATTTTATACTCACTTTATTCAGAGATGACCATCCAGACAGCGATGGACACAGTTTTGAGGACGGCTCAGCAGAGTGTGTGTCTCCACGAAAACATGGGCACACTTTGTGTTTATTAATAACACTCTGCGCACAGGGGGGGAGAAACTCTATCTAAGACTCTCTCATTCCCCCCACAGGGGACCAATAACTGTGTCAGTGCTGAGGCCCGGCTGGCCTACATGCTCTGGATGCACCAGCTAACACCCGTCCAGCCTGCTTGCCACACAGAGCTATATTTACACAGCGTTACAGCCTGGTTTTATGTGCATTTAAAAAAAAAAAATGCCTGGTGGCCACAAACATGATGAGGTCCGTGTAGATAATGCTCATGAGCTCATGCTCCACATAAAGACTTCATAGAATGAAATAAAATGAATTGAGACAGAAAAACAGGAAGCAAATAAAAAAGGGGTTGTCTTTTTTCTGGAGCCAAGTTATGTGTTTAAGTATTGTGATATTAAATTTTGCTTCCCAGCAACCAATCTGTATTCAAGTGGATGATGCCCTCTAATCTAATAAAAATAGAATCTATTTTCATCTAATCTAATATCTGTATAAATAGTCTTATTATAGCTGTATTGTGTGAACGTTCCCGTCGCTTGTTTTTCTTTTCTGCTTCTAAGATGAAGGGAGGAAAAAAAAGAAAACAAAACCCCGTCGTTCCGGTTGTTTCTCAGCTTTGACCTGCCATTTCTCCGTCCCGCCGCTAGATGTCCCCACAACATTGAGCGCGGCCTGTGGCTCTCACCTGAGCGCGCGTAGCCTCCTCCTGCAGGTGGGATCTGATCTGGTCCGCAGGTCCGAGCCTCTGCTCCTCATTTCCCCTCTCGTGGTCCAGAGGAGCGTCCGCACAGGAAGCGGCGGAGGACTTTAACACAACAGGGCACCAGAAACAAAACTTCCCGCCGCCGCTGCTGCGGTCCCAACGAACGAGCCTCGCCGGTTTGCTCTCTCAAGAGAGTTTTCTTTTCTTTTTTTTTTTCCTTCACGGAAATGCCTCACCTGAAGTTTTCCTCCGCACGGTGAAAGTTGGAGAGGAAGGGCGCAGCACGGAGACGCTTCAAATGGAGAGAGGCTGAATTTACACATCTGTATCAGAAAAGTTTCACAAGGTAAGATCGATACTTGTTTACTTGTTCCTGCCTTCTTTCATTTTAACAGTTGGAATGTCCTACTATGGACATTCCAACCCCCCCAGATTCCTCAATGTAGCACTTCTCCAAACTTTTTTTTGGTTTAACATTTTTGCCTGAGTCTGAAATGACAGTAAATCAACCTTGAGAACAACAGAGGCAACTTAAAACTTGTGCAGGTTCTAGATCAAGCTGTTGCATCATGTTGTCTGATCAGCCTGCTCCACCTTCAGTCACGTTAAAACTGTATAAATCCAACCAGAAAGGGGAGAATGTCCCTGTCCTGCTGAGAGGAGTGATCAGGCACGGGCTGGTGGAGGTGGCTGAGTATGGACGTGCATGAAAAACTAGTTGTGGGACATTGCCTCAGCTTGGCCTTGAGGGATCCTGAGCAGAGGTAATCTAAGACGCCGAGTGCGTCTCCCAGCTCGTGACAATGAAGTGTTGTGTTATGTTCCCCCGTCAGTGACCCAGCGGCAGCTGACAGAATGGTGACTCTGTGTTTAATCTGTGCCAGTCAATGACAGCCCATGTGCACTCCATAATGGACCCACTTTGCTTGTTGATTAACCGGAGGCAGATAACGCCACCTCCTCCAGCTCAGGACCTCTCTGGCGAAGGGGAGGGGGTCTCTCCCCCCTCCTCTCTGTTTGCCAGCTCCTGGACTTTGAATCAAAGGCAAGCTCCAAACCCAAACTATCGAGGATGATGATGGTGGTTGTTTTGTTTTTCTTCTCTTATGTGGCACCGTGGCTTCAAGTTTACCTCCGGTGCTCTCTGGTAGGTGAGACGCAGCCATTTGTTTGGGAAGGGTGTGTCGCATACTGGTGCTCCTTCCTCAGCCAGCCTCGCCGTGCCAGGGCTTGCACCCATGGAGATTACAGGTGTGTTTTGTCAGCACTGTAGGTAGACGCTGAGAACTCACAGAGAAGACACTGAGGAGGAGGCACAGTGAGAAATGAGGTTACAGGACCAGGACCAGGAGGTCATTAGAAATTGTGTTCTATTTTTGGGACAAACACATGTGCAGCAATGTGCCGAATATTCAACAACAAAGTTCAAGAGTTTTTACCAGTGAAGGGAAGTGTTGTAATGGTTAGACACGTGATTATGAGTGGTGTGTGTGTGTGTGTCTGTGTGTGTGTGTGGGGGGGGGGGGGGGGGGTGTTGCTGATGAAGGGGACAATAGCACCTTGTTAATCAAAGGGATTAGTTGATGATTAACTCAGTGACTCCTCACCCATTCTGAATATCTGTGTTAAAGAAAAAGCATGTGCCAGTGTCTGTTTATCGTCTTCTAATAGTTCACATGAGTTCTTCTCCATTCAGACTTGGGGGGGGGTTTCTTTTTGATCCCCAAACTACAGTTTGGTGGACTCTTAGAGCGGGTGGTTTCCATCACATCGGGGAGGAAATTGGAGGCAGCTACAGTCAGAGCCTTTTTGTTTTGACCGGGACATGAACGGAGAGCACCCAAGTGCCAGGATGTATTTTTAAACCCCTGGCTCCAGCTGTGTTTGTCTGCTGGTCACTGCCCGCTCCACAACAACTCCTTCTTTTCTGCCCCTTCCTGACCTGTCAGTTCAAGGGGTCTTTCAGCTCCTGAGAGGCTGCAGTCCAGTCACAGACCCCTGGCAACCCCTGGAAGAAAAGCAAACATGACACCTTACGGAGGCGTGCCACTGTCTCTGATTCGTCTCAGGACACTGACACATTACATTCCCCACTATTTCTATGGAAAGAAACACAACACTAAACATTGGTTACTAAGATCATCAGGAACTGCCGACTTTCTAGAATCTTTATTGGCTTGTTTGTGAGTAAAGTTAAAAGTAAAGGATTTCTCTGAAATTTGGAAGAAGGAGGTCATGGGGGTCAGGGAAGAAGCCAATAGGCTTTGCTGTGGATCCTGGTCAGGGGGCAGATCCAGGACTTTCACTCTGTTACCTTGTGAGCTAGAGACTGCCGGAGAACATATTAGACACTGCTGCAGATAGCTGCAGTTTATCTGCCACTCAGGATAATCTTATTCTCTTACTGATTCACTGTTCAACAGAAGTTTTAACTTTTTCCTTTTTATTTTTTTCTTCTTAACACCTGTGGAGTTTAAGGGGCTTTGGCTGATGGTTACATAACATAAGGAATGTGAAGATGCCACTTTGATTTGCAGGAGGTTCTTAGCTACGCTGCAATTTTCTGACACACCGGTGAAGATTAATGATTCATTAACCAAGGAAATAATCAACAGAGCAATCAATTATAGATAATGTGATTGTTTGCCACCCGAAACAAAAATGTAGATGGATGCAAGGCTTGTTAAAACGGTCGCACGCACACAGATAGCTTTGGCCTTCCATTCATTTAGCAATAACCTTATCCCTAAGTTTAATCACCACCTCATTAATGATGTATCACCTCATTAGGACCTGGCCTCGGCCTCAATGAGGCCAACTGGCCCTGAGATGATCACTGTTAATGCTGGAAAAAGTCCTGCATAAGAAATAAAGATGACACTTTATTTTATAACATGGTTAAAGAAAGTATGTCCCCATCACTGTAGAGTACTTGTACCTCAACAATCATCTCAGCCAGTGCTGATAACAACGCATTAGCTCAAAATGACTGTCATGTGCCGTCCATTATCATCCCTCTCTTTCCTTCATGGCTCAGTTGGGGGGGGGGCAGATGATGAGCAGAGGATGGGGTGGTGGGGTGTGTGTGTGTCGGGGGGTGAAAGCAGATTTGGAGAGAACAGTTCCTCAGTGGGTAATTATCAATCTCTCAGGAATGTAGCCGCTGCTCTGAGCAGACAAGCCGCTGCATGGCTACAGAGGCCTCGCAGCACGCCAACTCACATTATCCCGTCCATGGATCTCTACACGGTACCACCTCTCTCTCCCTCTCTCACACACACACACAGTGTCTGCAACCTCTGTGAGTTCAGTTTCGCAGCATTTTGGTTTATTTACAACATTATTTTGTTTGTTTTTTTTTAATCAGCGTCATCACCTGCCCGGTCCTTATTTTGACACTCTATCCTTCCTGCAACAAACAAAGGGACCACATGCTGTCAGTTAGCTCATCGCTGTTTGTTGCTCATGTGTCGGTATGAAACCAAACTGTTGGAAACTTGTGGTCATCATGGACTCCTGTGCTTTTGGAAGCTTTCTCCCTAATTTCCCTGTGATGGAGGAGACCCTTGTGTTGATGCCTCACGCAGAAAGGGACCATCCCCGGCCGAGGGATTGACTGTCTCTGGTTTTATCGCAGCATCGCCTCCACGTCCAAGTGTGTTTCTTTTGCACTTGAGTGTGCAGCGTTCTAGCCCAGACAAGGTTGCTTAAGTCTGCTCTCCTTTGTTTGATAACGCCCAGAGAAGACAGCCAACGCCCTGGTTGATGCCTAAAGGTGCTGTGCAGCAACACCAGTTTTATACGCTGCTAAACACTTGCAATTAACTGACACGATCACTGTAAGTGTAGTTTTCAAACTGTTATTGACCAGAGCTGGCAGTTACTGTAAATCCTCCTACCCTGGTGATTTCAGACTGGAAACTTCTCTTCCTTCCTCCAAAAACAGATCATTAACCTTCCTAATCTGTGGTTTCCTTATTAGACTAACCAACACTCAGCGCCGCCTCAACCTCTGCTCGCTGATAGCTGAGTCGTCGTACCCCGTGAAACCCGGCCTGGTTAAAACTGAGCCAGTCCTAATTCAAACAAAGGTGGCTGCCTGCATTTTCGCCTGCGCCACTCCCTGTCGACTTCGCCTTGTTCCCCCTGCGAGGTGGCAGCGTCTGCTCCGTCAGCCTCCTGGTGAGTCACTGCCATCAAAGCTGCAGTTCCTGGAGCTCCCACCTCCCCACACCTCCACCTCCACCACCACTGCCTGTGAAATCCACAGTGGTCACATTGATAAGAGCGTGATTACACATGAGATTAAAAAAGACCATTGTGCAATTGTTTTTTTGTCACAACTGTGGAAAGCATCCCTCTGGAGTTTTATTTTTTTTTTACTAGTTCTTCAACCTCCTTACCACAGCATGGCACACGAAATATATATCGATATGTTTCAGAAAAGCTTCCCAAACGCAGTCAACTGTTGGGAGTGAGTTTAACTTGAATTTTAAATCCTGCCCTCAAGGCTGCCTGTTTAAAACAAATAATGAAACATTCCAATTCCGCTTCGACACAGTTCAGGGTGTGTGTGTTTGCAGTTGTTGCTTGGATTCTAAGTAGTTTTCAAATATAATAACAAGTGGTTTTCCTTCAGTGTGTCACAGTGGTGCACAGTATTGAGCCCAGTATCAGACCCAGATCTATGGTGTATTAGCTTGGATTTAGGAAGCTGGCTCTGCAGAGGAGCTGATGCTGCCTTGCCTTAGGCCGGACAGGTGTCAGTGCTTTGCTTTGACTGTATTGACCTGCTAAAAAAAGGGGACAGCAGTCCCAGATTTCCCCTGTAATTAGTGTCCTGGAGCGGCTCAACGTGCAGCTAGCAGGGGGAACATGATCAATAAATGCTGTCCCCCAGATAAGAGAGGCCTCGCAGTCTATTTCCTGACAGTGTGTAAACTATTATCAGGCCTCGATTTGCTTAATGGTGACGTGTACACGAAAACACACAGCGCTGTCAATAGCAGACAGTCTCTCTGCGCTGCAGGTATTGACACACCGTGGTGAGATTTTGCCGTGTTAGAGCGGTGCCTCCTGCCCGGCGCGATGGCCCCACGTCTTTTGTGAAGGATAAGTAAACAGCATGTTGGAACACGTCCCCTCTGCGGTGTGAGTGAGTGGAGTGAGGGAGATATAAATGAGTGGGTGACTTTTCTTGTTTGTCTGGGCACATTACTTGATGATGATCTTCACATATATATATATATATATAATTTCTAAGTGGGAAGCTTGAGAAAAGTCATTGTTTGACTTCAGAAGCGTGCTTCTGATCTGATGGTGAAGTTGGATGCCCTTCAATTGTGTGCGTTTAAACGTTATTTATAAGACAGGGACTTAGTGACAGTAAATCATTTCCACACACCGTACTGACCGAGCGGTGAGGATGTCAAAGGACACTCTGCTGCGGTCTTAACATCGCTACATTAGTTTGCCACACTAAAAAATTGCAGGTTCTCTAGCTTAAAAAACGGCGGCGTGAGTCGAGTCCTCGTGGTCGCTCTGTGCAGTCGGTGCTTTGCTGGGTGGTCCCCCGCCGCATCCCACAGCTCTTGAGTATGACTCTGGCCTGGAGCCTCTCTGATGGAAATAACATGAGCAGTTGTTACACTCCCCCCGGCAGCCTGTGGGCTATAGATGAATGAAGCCCCCCCCCACACACACTTTTTCTTTTCCTGAGAGAGGCGTCTGATTATTTGTGTGTGGAGCCAATACAGATGCATGGATCTTAGTCACGGCCAAATGACTGTAATTTGGAGCAGGAGAAACACAGGGCTTAGAGGAGGGAGAGGTCTCGTACTTTTCTCCATGAGGAGAGCTTCCTTGTTGTTGCCCTTTCTCTGCAGCTCCACGTCAGATGGAGCTGCAGAGAATAACAACTTAAGCTTGTTTAAATAAGGAACGAAGCAGATACAATATGAATAAAGCCTCGAAAGCATCCAGTTCCTCAGCCTCTCATAATGGGCTGCATTCTTCTGACAGAGTTCGGATACAAACAGACCAGAGTCAGATTTATTGTAACTCCACTTTTTTTGCTTTAGCCAAACCAGCAGCATGGATGAAAGTAAATACTAACTCACTCCTCTTTCCTGTGGGAGTCGAGAGGAACCATAAAGTCTCCTGAAGCCCGTTACACATGTTTTGGCAGTGAGGCTCATCATTGTGTTGAACTGGATTGTGTGAGATTCCACTACAACACGACCTTGAATCATAACCTCTGTGATGGGATCAACACATCTCTGACACGGTCAAGAAACAAACAAACACACAGAGCTTCTTACACTTACCAGTGTGTACACATTCATGAGCTAGAATAACAGTCAATTAATTAAAAGGAAAAACATTTTTTTAAAGACATAACTTCTGGTGGAGGGTTGTAATAAAGGGGTCAGATCCCAACAAGGTTTTACAAACTGATAAAAGGTGAATTTATGATCAGTGTTTATTGTGTAAGGGCTCTGGCTTCATATTGGCCACATCTGGCTTGAACATTTTTCCACATGTTGCATCCAAATCATACTCCTTTATCTTCTCATCTCATCTCTCTCTCTCTCTCTCTTTGATGGCGCGAGGCGGTTTGGGAAAAGAAAAAATGTGTAATCCTCCCAGAAGATGACAAAACAGTTTCGTGTGGTTGAGGTTCCTGTCTTGTCACGAGGGCAGGAAAGTTTTCCTATCTAAAATAAACCTATAATTCCTCGACACTTCCTTTTGTACCTGCGTGATCCCAAAACATTACAGCAGCCAAAAAGCTTTTGCGAACTTAGTCCACCTCACATCATCCAGGGATCTTACATCCCTGTCCGCTCCCACATTTCCTCCGTCTTTCTGCTCTTTTACAAGCTCTGACAGATCAAGAGCGCTCTCCTGCTTTTAGCCTGTGATCTGCCAGTATGCAATAAAGTGGAGGAAGTCCAGTGTGAGCTACACGAGAGTAAAGAAGGGTAGCGTGGTGAAGGGTGGAGGGAGACGGAGAGAAGCCGATGAGATCACCGTGCTGAGAATGAGAAACAAAAAGAAGAAGGACGACAATGAAACATAACAAGAAACAGGAACCACATTGGTACATGTGTGGAGACGGTTGGTAGAAACTGCCCGGCTGCACACTGGCGACTGTTTATTTTTCTATTCTTCAGCTCTTCCTCGCCGTGCTGTTGTGCCTGTGTAAGAGTACACGAGCCCACGGGTGCGGCTTTGTGAATTATGACTCCATGTTATGGAATGAAGGGAGCGGTGCCAGTTCTTTCTTTGCTGAACTGTGAAGTTTGGTTTAGAGACAGTAGGGGGTCTGTGTGGAGGCCGAGCGTGCGGGCTGAATGCGCATCGCCCACGGAGACGCACAAACACAGACCAACAGAGTTCCTCTAAAGAATACATTTGCACAACTGTGGACACACGTTCTTTTCAAAGCAGCCAGATTCATCAGCTTTTGATCAGTGCTGTTAGTTTTACACGATGAACATCACTGCCACGCCCTCCTTAAAGCACGTGGTTTTGTTGGATTTTAAACTTTAATAACCTTGGTTTTTTTTTTTTCAAGATAAAATCCACTTTGCTGTGACTTGAAACCTGTTTGACAGAGGCACTCTGTCACTGGGAACTGTGTGGCTTCTGCGCATTCAAAGTACGAACCTTCACCTTCCATTCCATGATGACTTTGTTTAATGGGAAATCAAAACTGGAAAGGCAGATAATCAGATTTGAAAATGATTCTGGAGCTGGATGCTGTGATTTCCATGAAAGTTTTTGTACTTGCTTGAGCGTAAGGTTGAACACAATGGCAGGGTGAGTGCGACTCACTCTGATGGATAAACAAGAGCAAAGTGGAAGCGTGAAAAGGTTGTAAATTGATAAAACAACCTGCTATGGTACTTCTTGTTGCGATGCCAGCACATGTGGTGCTTGAAAATTGAATTTCTAGCTTAACCACTGTTCCTCCTTTGCCCTTCTCCCTCTCTTTCAGGGCATAGCTCCAGTGTGAGGTGGCATGTCGAACCGTGACTCGCTGGGCTTTGGGGACCTGCTCCCCCAGGATGTGGTTCAGATCTTTGCCGAGGAGAAGCAAAGCAAGAGGGGCCACAAGAAGCGCAGCCACTCCCTCGGCCGGGCTCTGGGTTGGCTGAAGGGCAAGAGGAGGAAGGGTCTGGGCTCCAATGGGCAGAACCTGGGCTTGGGTCCTGCACTCGACTTGGCCTTGGTCGGGCACCCAGCGACGCAGCACGGTGCAGACAAGGGAGGGCAGAGGTCGGGACGGCAGACGCATCCACACGGAAACAGTCACGGTGAGAGCCTGCAGGATGCTGCACGTCATTACTTCAGTCTCACCTTCTATAAGTGAGCTGCTCTGTGGTGTAGTTCTAATTCTAGTTGTGCTGTACTATTACTATTCCAGTTAAGTCTTATAGAAGACTTGAATCCTGCTCTGGTAGCTCGTCCCTTACTGTGCGTGTGTGACGCTGTTGCACAAACCATTGTTGTGTTTACAACCACATTTACATTATGTAGATCTCTAAACAATACGTCTTAAGCAAAATGCTGGATTATATTCGCTACACACACACACACACTTAATACTAGGAACAATCAAGGCCATTCCAGTACCTGCTCTGAAGTCACAGTACTTTCAGTACTTGTAGTATAGTGAAAAAACCTCAGAATGTGTATAACTGTCAAGTGAAGCAGGACCATGGTCTTGTTGTTAATTCAGCACACAATCTGAGCTGTAAGTATTTGGCTGTTTAATAATATCACATTTATGACAAGCAGGGATAAGTTGGTGGGAACTGGTGCAGTATCCTGCTCCTTGCCTCCCAGGCATGTGTGTTTGTTCACTGCAAAGGTGTTTGCTCAGACTGACTTCCCACTCGGCTCCTGACCCTCAGCTCACTTTGTTTGCTGTGAAAAAAATCTCTGTCTGTCCTGTTCTGTGATCGTGTCTCTCACCTACCTGGTCATCGGGTTTACGCGGTGGGTGAAGTGCTGTGGCCACCGTCTGCACCCACATGCATTTCAGGGGACGCCGTCTTTCATCTGCACACATACACCCAGTGTCAATAGAAGACACACACACAGACACACGCGCATGCACAATGAGCACGTAAAAACATATTCACACACTCCCAAGAAATTAAGTAGCGACACTCTTGACTTTTCCCAGAGCTGCGCTCAGCAGATCTTGTTGGAGCTTGCACATGTGGGCTCATATGTCAGCATATTTCACTATAGCAGTCCTCTCTCTGTGAGCCGAATTTTACCAGTGTTAACCAAAGTTTAAGTATGAACTCTTGTTTTAGGCCCTTCTTAATCACACACCTTGATGCAGCCAGACAGAAACATCACACACGCAGATATGCAAAACCATCCTGAGTCGGTTTACGTACCAGCAGCGTTTGGTTAGTTGTTTGTTTGTCTGGCAGTGCTTGTGCTGTCTTGGCTAATTACTCCGCAGACAGAGGCGGCGGCGTCCCTTCGTGGCGGAGGCCCACGGGTCGCAGGGTGTCTGGCGGGGATTTCCATGACATTCAAATTCCTTCAGTCACACAGTCAAACTTTTCCCCACAACAGGAGGAGAGTATGTATAAACACACTGCGTTGCAGGAGGATGATTATGCAGTCCAAGGTGCCAGTGTACTTTCTTGCAGTGCGTTGTGCCGCGGCAGCAGAGCGCGGCTGAGGGTTATGTAAGAGAAAGTAAACTGTGAGGAGAGATAAGGAGTTTCTCCTCTGTCACGGTCGACTTCGCGAGGCTGCCTCCAACATCGAGCCGAGACCCTACTGAGTTTCATAATTAGTTTAAGGCGAAATCTAAATCACATTGTTGTGACTAAAGCTAGAATGGGCCTCTCTGTATATCAGGTTTAGGTTAAGTTAATCACATGTTTGTTTCAAACTGACTTTTAACTTGACTTCTTACTGACACTTAACATGTGTCCTTGCTCCTGAGTGTTTAGCAATAGAGATTAAGAGGATTATTTGAACGTTAGAATATTGTAACTATCCAATGTAGAGCTGTTGGCCAGATTCCAGCCTTCCAAACCTGTTTTTATTTTATTTTACAAGGCTGCGATGAAACGCCAGTGGAGAAACTGAATAGGAAATTAACTTCTGGAGCCAGAGCGCTCTGTTATTATGCTCCATAAATGTATTGTGTTGGGGCTGGCAACAGCAACAGTAAACTCCTCTAAAGACACTTCCTCTGATTAAACAAGAAACTCTGTAATTCCCAAAGTGCGTACCTCCGGGCTGAGCCCCTGATGATGATCTGCAGTGATGCCTGAGGGGCCTCCTGCCCACTAAAGTTCTGGCATGGCGGGCACGGAGCCAGTTAATTAAACGCCATGCCAGGACCGTTTCAGTGGGGGAGGAACAAGGGGTTCTGTTTTTTTTAAATTTTTTTTTTCTCCTGACCCCTCCGCTCACATTGTTCCTCATCAGAGTGAGCGTGTATGAGAATGGTGTATCAGGGCCGGACCACATGAACACAGCGAGGTGCAGATCAGCGTCAGCTTCAGTGCACGTCTGTCAAAATCAAAGCCCCAAACACAGATTCTGTTTTTCGTGTCTGCAGACCCAAATCCCTGATTAGAGGCATGTGCAGTATATAGCACAGTCGTTGTGACCAAACACAACCCAAATATCATTTCAGAGCTGTGTGAACGCGGCCTGACTCAGCTTTGGTCTCATCCAAACACTTTGTTAGGTTGCTTTACCCTTTGCTCTTACAGGAATGTATCTTTGTAAACAAGTCTTGTGGAGTTTGTCCAGGGAGGGAAGTGCATAGCAGCCGGTTTTTGGAGAGATAAACTCTGGCCTCCTGAACCTTTGGTGTGATCCACCCAACTCCTCATTATGTTCTCTGACAGTGCTTCATCCTGAGCCAGAAGCCAGAGCTTATCTGTCTTTACAAATTAATTAACTTCTGTTCGTCTTAATTCCTCAGCCCGTCAGTGTGGATCCCATCACGCTGACAGTCTGAACAAGATTTATCTCCCTGCTGTACAGTCAGTTTACTTCTCTCGTGTCAAACGAGACAAACAGTCTTCTCTTGTGCAACACTCTCAGATGCTATTTATTCAAATTGGAAATACGGTGAAGGGAAGACAGATGAGGTCATACAGTGGTGCTCTTGGAAGGTCACCTGTTCGCGGTGAACACTCCCTGAGAGATTCCTCACATTCCTGAAAGTTATACAGATATTTCTGTGAGGTAGCTAATAGGGAGTCCTTTGTGTGTGCGAGTGTCACGGGCCGAGTTCATTTTATTCAACTCCCCTTGTTTAAAATTTGCTCAGGGACTCAGCTCATGTGAAACTGGAATGCAAGAATTTTAGAAATTATTCTTTTAGTGTTTTAAATTAGGCCTTCATGTTGCCTGACAGTAGTTTGTGTGTATGTGGGGCATAGGGTGTGTTATTGTGTTGTGATGATGACAGCAACAATGAAGGCTGAAGGGAAAACTGGGAAGATAGAGTTTCCCTTTCTTCCTCTCATAGCAGGAAGTCATTTATGGCCTTTTTTACCTTAGGAGGAGGAGAGAGATCCCTCAGTATTTAAAATTTGCCTGCTTACCTTTAAAATATTTGCTGTTAACTGTCAGTGACGAGGACTGAATCCTGTATTTTCCAGTGTCAATATGCCGTGGGAAAATTCTCACACTTTTACTCCAGATCTTGCTCAGAGGCTGAGGCAAGGATTACACACGAGCACATCAGCCCAGCTTCATAGTCACCCACATACAGTGCAGAATAATATCACAATGACAATATCATAGCCTGAGTCTGGTTTATGAGCTTTGTGCAACCAGCCACCAGGGGGCCATCCAGATGACTTTGCCTCACTTTCGGGGTGCTGTCATCCATCTTTTGAAAAAGTCTGGTCACCCGTCCTGGCAGGATTTTTCTCAAGTGCACACGTCAATGTTCATGAAGATGACAGAAATCATAAATGCTAGGACATAAACTACAAATGGGTTATATCAGCCCTGAGATGTAACAAGACATATCCCGTCCTCTTGTTTTGTTCCGTTCTAACTGACGTCTATTTTTAGCTTTAACCAGTTAAGCAAAGCTTTCATTGCTTGGCCTGACAGCATGCTACTGATATGCAGTCGTCTATGTGGGTAAGAATCTGGCTGATACTGATGTCATGGGAGTCAATAACATGAGTCTCTGTTTACGAAACAGTCATAACCAATGCTCATTTATAATGACAGGGTTTTACGGACACTTACCAGGATTTTATTTCAATAGGTAAAGAGGCGCCACACCCAAATGTCAGCACAGATCATATTTAGGTCATTCAGCTGTTGAGAGAGGTTCACAAAAAATGCCAGTTTGCCCTCTAGTGCCATCTCCACGTCACGCTCAAGTTTCATTTCATCCAGTTGCTTTTATTTTCTGCGGTCCTTCCCAGATTTGTATCTGGGAACAGGCCTGACAGAACAGCCAACAGCAACAGTTTTAAATATATATATATATATGCAGATACACCGCTGTGGCTTTTCAACAACTGCACAGGTTGTTGTCACGAAAGGAAACTGTGTGCTTGACACACTGTGGTGCGAGACTGATAAATAATGTATGTGCCTGGAAAGTTTTGTGAGTCACCATTCATGACGTTTGCAGTTCAATGAGCGGCTTGAAGCAATGATGCTTATTGTTGTGGAGTAGATATTTGCAGTGCAGTGAAATAACTTTGTTGGTTTTAGCCTCTCACCGTGGCAGAGTTGAGTAAAGTTTGTAGACTGTGAGCTGGAGCAGTTTCCCCCTTTGAGAACACGCTGTTCTTCAGGGACCTGTTCGACTGGAGCTGTGATAAGGCTGAACTCGACTGCGTACAATAGTCCAGTGTTTGTCAGCATGTTGCCCACAGGCGTTTGAATGCATCATTTAATTTATTCTATACTATTTTGAATAGCTGGGATCGGCTCCTCTCAAAAAGAAAATGTAGTATAGATAATGGTTGGAGAGAAACTACCTTTCATGGCAGGTGTGGAATAACAAATGGAAAAGTTTGGCTTTTGCATTTTTTTGTCTTTCTTTTCAATTTGACCCATAATCATCAGCTGGTTCTGAATTTCACCTCAGCTGTACCCATCCTATTATTAGCATCTGCGGCTCCCACTTCACCTGCTACCGAGAATGCTGACCTCCTTTCTTACTGTTTTATTGTCTGTAATCACATGTTGTAGGAGCCTGTAGCAAAATTGTGCTTACATTCAACAGGCACAGGCAGGTCTGAATGTTTAACTTGTTGTTAATGGGATTGGATTTTCTGTTTACAGTTAAAGCTATTGAGAAATGCCTCGTTTCTTAAAGTCATAGTTCGCCCAAAAATGAAAAACCAGTCATCATCACCTCACCACTATGCTCATAGAGGGTGGTTGAAATCTTCATCGGTCAACCGTGTGTCCGTAAGTGTCCGTAAGTCCAAGATCAAGTCCCTTTTTAAGTCACAAAGGTTGTGGGGAGGTGCATGTTGTAACCTGATGCAGGATACCAATGAATCAAAGTGACAACATGATTGCTCTGGCTCAGGAGGAAGAGAAGGTCGTCAACAGGGTCGGTAGTTCGATTCCCAACCGGTGATGCATGAAGCTTGTGATACAGTGCTGCACATAAAGACTGTTTTATGAATATATGTGTGAAAGTGGTTATACTTTTAAATGTGTGTATTTAAAGCAGGTGTCTGATCCCTGCTGATTTGCTGGCATGCAGATGGACAGTGCCTGACAGTGAATTGGAATGTATCCCTGTGTGTCAGATGATGTTACCTGGGTTGTCGTCATTGTCATACCACACTTCTTCCTTCCTTCTCTCTCTCTCTCTCTCTCTCTCTCTGATGTGACGTTGATATTTAATTCATTGAAAATCAAGAGCGTAAAGCACACACACCTCTCCCCACAAAGCATTTGTCCAAAGCATCCAGAGCGTACACTTGCTACGCTGAGCCCCTCGTCCCTTTCCCCTGCTGTCGTCCCAACGCTCTCAGTTGTATTTGTTGCGATCATAGGGGCTTAAGCACCAGAGAATGTGTCTGCATGGCGATGCAAAAACAAGACAGAGGACACAGGACAAGTTAGGGCAGGGAGGAGAGGTGTGTTTGAGTGGGTGTCTGCATCGCTTTGATTCCCATGAAGACATTCAAGAAATCACGTGAGCATCAGTTTGTTGACGTTTGTGTGTTTGGCTCTCAAACCAATGATTTTCACAATAAGGTCGAACTGAGCAACTCCTTGTCTCTCCTCCCCCAGATTGTGCTCAGGAACTTTGATCCTGAGAGGTCTTATAAACTCCACGAAGAAGTTAACTTGCTAACATTTTCATCACTGATATTCAGATTAATAAAACATAGAAAGACCATTTTGAAGACGAATGACCTCAGCGTTACGAAACATGTTTGGGCGTGTTATGGAAAGTTACAGTAGAGATGGTCAGAGAGATGCAGCTTGTAAAATGAAAAGAACAGAACAATAATTATGAATGATTATTATCTGATTATGCCACCTTGTTAACTAATGAAATCACTATGAAATTACCAACAGATTATTTGTGGATTGCTAATAGGGTGTTTTTCATTTTTAATGGCTAGTTCTTGGCTTCTGTGCCCCTGATCTTCTATCTCCACAAGTTTATTGGCAATTCTGTGTATTTCATCCATTTGCAGGTTCATAAAATAAAAGGTTAAATTGCAGCTCTTTTGGCTTCATGTCAGTGCTGCTAATCTAAAACCAGAAGTTATATCCACAACTTAAGTATCACCATGGTTACGCCTGATAAACACTGTTTTGCTGGTTGTAATTTGTCTACTTTAGCTGCTGAGGCAAAAATATTCCCCGAACGCTCCTCTCTCTGTTTCCATAGCCTCCATTATTTACCAAAAAAACAGATGTTTGCTTATTTAAAATAGTCTACTTGAAATTCAGTTATTTACATATTGAAATATGAATCATCCTTCTCCCTTGAGCTAATTTCCTTTTTACTTTTTTTCCAGACATCCTAAACCCGAACACACTGGTCCTGTAGTATTGCCTACATTAGATTTAGTATCTTTATCCAAATCTGCCATGTAAACATCAGTTTGGGGCTCATACGTAATCACCACCAGTGCGCTAATATTGCCAGCTTCTGCACAATCCGGCTGTGACAGATGGCATCTTTCTAATATGTCACAATTACAATGTGGTCAGAGGAGCAGCGATAATATGAGCGCCTCATTAACGTCCTGTCATGCCCCACCCAGCACTGGGCCTCTGCAATCAGGTTTGTGTGCGTGTGCGTGTGTGTGTGTACTGTCATGGTAACTAGATTGTGTTGTCCCAGAGTGACTCAACCCTACACATGCATATCAACTTTCTATTTACATCTGCAGGCTGAACCACTGCAGCAGCGACGTGTGCGTTAGCAATAATATGTTCCCTCTTGTTACTATGAGCTGGCAACACATGCGACTAATTTCTCTTCTGTTATTTGTCCAAATTTCTGCTGTCTGACTCAGTCGGCACGACCATGGGAATGTTTCCCATTTATTCAGATGTCACACATTCCGTTTCGTGTCTGCTTGGCACACCAGGAAGTAAATGAACTGCTGAGCTTGTTAGTTTCAGGTGTTTTATACCGAAATTAAAATAAAAAAAATAAAAAATGAATTTGTCTGAAAAACAAGTTTTGAACAAACCTCTGTAAATTTCAGTGCTAGATATCAGCTCTCTTGGTTAAAAGAGGAATTAAAGATCTGCCTACCTCTGCCAACATTTTAATGTTGCATTGCTGCAAACTACCAGGAACATGTTTCACATGTGTGACCATGTGGTGTGGAGCTGCAGGCCTCTTCTTAAAAAAATGTTTCAGTCCTGTTTTGGGATGTCATTTCAGTTCAGTTCACTCACTCCCCCTTGTGGCCCAACAATACAGTCATGTGTCACTTTATGAAATCAAGTGTCTTCATAAGCACATTTAAAAATAGCCCCAGTGACCAAACTGTAAAATAAAAGGAGAAATAATGTGAAAAGTAAAATAAAACAAAAAGTAAATAAAAATGGTTTGGTTAACTGTACAATGAAATTAGAAAAATGCTGAATGTGAGAAAGAGTTAAATTAAAATAAAATAGATATGTTATGTGACACAAAATTAACAAAAAAAAAAAAAAATTGTGTAGAATGTGATGATAGGCCCGGAGCCCTGAATGGTAAAGATTGCTCAGGCTCTGTATCTGGCGTGTGGAATAAAGCAGTGTCGTGCGTGTGTAAGTGTTGTTTATTTACGGTGCTAAAGCTGCGGGGGAGCCCAACCCTGACACCCTCATATACCTTAAATCCCTGACAACAGCTTTCCCTTGGCTCCTAATGTTTACATGCGTGACCTCAGTGCGAGTCGTCTCTGACCAATCCAAGGGGAGCGTGCCTGTGGATGGGGAGCCACAGTGGGGATGCTGGGTATCTCATTGAGCAGTGACGTGGGGGAGAGCCAGAGAGGGATGGCAGGAATTAGGCTGCTGCGGATTAGTGTCTGAGCTCTGATTGGCCGTTGGCTGTGCAGACCTTCGCTGCTGTGCATAGCGCTGAACTGACAGTAACAACAACTTCATCAAAAACAAGCGAGCTTATCCTCCTGGCTTCATCTGATCCCCCCGGGATGTTTATTTAACTCTCACACTGCGGACTTCTCGGATCAGTTTTTTAAATTCTTTCTTGGCAAATCTTGGATTTAGTTTTGATGCACTCTTTCATGATATAAGAAAGATCATGGTGGTGCTCCTGACAAATAACTTGGCTAAAATCGACTGCTTTCCAACTGTCTTCAGGAGGAAAGGTGAGTGATGGCAGCACATGGCACTTGTAGTTTGTTATTTTGAGACCATTGCTCTGATTAGTTTGTGAATTGGAGCGGTTACTCATGCACTAATTGTTGATGTTTCCGTTTCCGCCATTCAAGTCTTACCAGCTCAGGGTGGATCAACAGGCAATAAACTAATTAAAATGTAGGCGTTAATTGAGGATCATAAAAACTCCTGTCAGTGTGTTATATTTACTCTGTTTATAAAACGAGGGCTCTTGGTCCTTCTGAATCCCAGACGATGCCCTGGAGCTCTTCCGCATGTATCAAAGAGGTTCATCGTTAATAAAATGTGAATAAACACGCAACTGGTGCTTCTTCTACGTCCTCAGAGAACCTATAGCATCTGTCACACTAGATCATTTTGATAATCTGATCATTTTTTTACTTTAACATACTGGCCTGACATTTACAGAATCAATTAATCAAAATGTCTTCAGCGTAAGAGCACAACATTCATTTTTATTGCTGCAGCACCAACACAGGTTATTCCGGTTTTTGCAGTTCGTATGACTTTCACTTTGCCCTGTATTAGGATGGTGCCCTCGGTTCATGACCTGGTATCTCAGTTATGTTGTAATTAGTCAATGAAAGCTTTGACATAATGTAGTCAGAAGTAAACAAGATGTTTAGTTAGCATTCTTTTCACTGTCTTAGGCTAGAAAAAGAACTTGGGAGAAGGCAGGTTTCTGAGTTGATAATCCCTTCTTAAAAGTCATTGTCAGAGTCCCTGCAGCTTAATCCTGCATGAGTGGAGCTGGACTTCAGCCTGTTAATTTGCGATTGCACTCTCAAACTTATTCACCGTTCAAAAGCTTAAATCACTGTGGCAGTCACCTGAACGCTCTTGTCTTGTCCATATGGATGGACCCCCCCCTCCTTAGCTGCTGTTACACTAACACAGAGATTTGAGTTGATCCAGGCTGATCCCCTCTCCTCCTCTCTTTGCATGAAGCTGTGCCAAAGCGAGATGATGATGACAAGACCAAGGCGCCGCTACTGCTCCAGGAGAATGTGTTCATCGAGGCCAGCAGGCCCAAGTACCTGGAGGATCTTCACACTGAGGCCCAGGAGGGGTTGAAAATGATGCAGCACGAGGGTACGAAAACGCCACGATTATAATGTTCACCTCTCAGCACTGTATCAGAGGTGTTCCATGTCACTGTAAAACATGGTTTAATGGGCTTCTCCTTGCAGAAACCAATTACGGAGGGGAGTACCAGGATAACGAAAGCACGATTGTAAGTTAAACCAAATATATCTTGTTTTCATGCTGTCGTTATTAAAACGAACTGAGTCTGAATGTTAAAATCTTGTTTTGCAAGTCGACAATGACGGTCCAAACAGATGGGGAGGGTGGAGGGTTTATGACGGACAGCACCATTGCAGACTCATCCTCCGTCGTCTCAGTACAATCATCTGTGTCCACCAGATCGACCCGTTCTGGCCTCACCAGACAAGGTAACTTCAGCCCCAGAATTCCTCCTTTTGGTTACTTTACAACATATACACACAAAATGCTTACAAAACAATCAATAGGTTACACGTACAGCTTGGATTCAGTCGTATTTGTGTTGAAGAATCAACTTTTCTCTCTTTTCTCTTGTGTGCCTGTCACACCAGGATCAACATTCAGGCCATTGAATTCTGGGAAAAAATCAGAGAAGACGAAAAGGAGACGACACAGGAAGACTGTTGCGGGTATCCCGCACCATGTCCAGAGAGAGCTGGGTAAGTGGTTCACTTTTTAACATGAATCATTACTGCACTTACATTTGCATGTTCACACGTTTCATGTTGAAATGAAATAGCTTCCGACTCTGAGCTGGACCAGCCACTATTGTCTCTTTCCCTAATGATTAGTCCTACTTTCTTCTGTCAGGCTTGGACAGAGTGGACTGGACACTGGCTCAGAAGTTAGATGAAGAACCGCTTTATAATGGTGAGACTGATGTAAGCCTCGTCACTGATGGCCCACAGCAAACAGCAGAGTCACCAGAGGGAGCCAGTGCTGACCAAGACAAAAAGATCATTCATCCTCTAAGCAAGGAACAAATCAACAAACTCAATGCCAGCCATGGACACAAGGATGACCTGGCCCTGTTGCACCGCCTGGGTCCTGTTTTGTCAGAAGGACAGAGGCCACGGTCACTGGCTGTTCCCTGGATGACCACTGCCAACAGCCTCCAGCAAGAGCCACCTAGCCCCGTCATTACCATGTCCCCCGAGGGTGTTTACATGTCCAAAATCATTCCCAATGCTGTGTTGCCACCGTCCATTGACGTGGTAGAAATCAGCCGTGGACGGAGTCGCAATAGCGTCCGCACTGTCAGCAAGAGCAGCCTGCTGCTGTCAAGCCCAGCCCCCTCCCGTGCTTCCTCTAGAGCATCTTCATCCAGAACCACTTCCTCCAAAGGCTCAACCCTAACCTCCGCCTCCCGCCAAAATACCCTCATTATCTCTGACAGCTCTTGCTGGAGCAACTCTGACTCCTCAGATACCTTAGTGTCTGACTCCTCAACCATCTCCAGCAGCAGCACCCCCCGGCAGAAGACGCAGAATGGCGATGCTTCTGCTAAAGACGACAAAGTCAAGACTACCAAATACACCCGTAATGGCATGCTCATTGGTGAAGCAGAAGCAGCCAAGAAAGAGGGACCGTTTGTGCGTAGCTTGTCCGTCATAAAGTCCAAGAAGGCCCCTCCTCCTCCAAGCCGCTCCTATTCCCTCCACAATAAGATGAAGCGGCGATCACGGGATCTGGCCGAGCTTAGGGTCATCCCTGGTGAATTAGCCCTCCCCAGAATCTCCACTACTGTTGAGGAAAATGAAAAAAACAACTCAGGAACTTCACCTGTGTCCTCCAGAATCATAGACAGCCCCGGGTATAATGCTGACACCAGCTCTCTGGATGACTCCACTGGGTCATTCAGTCCCATGAGATCCCAGGGAGTAAAGACAGAGGAAGCTGTCATGGTTGATTCCTCACAGGATCCACCAAAGGAGAATAAGCCTAGCAAAATAATCTCACCGTCTAGTGGCTACTCCAGCCAAGATGCAGTATCGCCACAGGTTTCTAAACAGTCTCACAGCTCATCTCCAAGGCACAAGAGAGGCATCCTGGCAAAACTTCAAAAGTTGTTTCCTGGGTCCACATCTGCTGGATCAGCTAAGTCCGCTCTTGCACAGTCAGAGACCCCCGAAATCAGTAAACATGATAAAATTGATTCAGTTGACACAGTCAGTTCAGTCAGTGTTAGTCCCTCTGTTAGAACATTGAGAGAACTCTTTAACATCCCTCCGCCACCTAAAGTCCACGCACCCCCACCCCCTCCGCCAGAGGTTTGGGCTCACAGCAAGCGAAGCTTTGAGTTGCTACTGGGACCCCCGGCACCTGACAACCTTTATGCCATCATAAAGAAGAATCCAAAAGACAGGAGACAACAGAGGCAGTCCCCCTCTGCATCTACAGATGGATCTGTGAAGAGCTTGGTGGCAGAAAGAAAACACAAGAATTCCGCTGTAACAGTGGAGCCCAGTAATGGATCGATAGAGAGAATGAAAGTTGAAGAAAGTGTTACTATGAATGCAGAGATTCTTAAAGAGAAGAATGAAAGACTGGCACAGAATGTTGATTTGAAAGGAAACAAGGCACCTGAAAAGGCAAAAGTAAGTGACATTCTAAATGTGATGTTAGTGAAGGCTGTAGAGAAACATGAAGAAAGAATGACAGCAGCAAAGACCAACATGGATCCCTTACCTGCTATTTCATTAGCACGCATTTCGCCATTCCCCTCACCAGTGCTGCACCATTCACCTCAACCCCACGCTAAACAGACCACAGTGCAAGCTGCTGTATCCCCAGAGTCGTCCTGGCCCCCTCCACCTCCACCCATAACACAAGTGGTTTCTGGGTCTGATGAGATGGATTTCCCCCCGCCTCCTCCAATGTTTGGTGAGGTAGGGTTTGTCATGCCTGTGCAGGTGCCACCAGAGAGGTCCACTCCTGGTGGGGACTCGTCTGCAGCTACATCTGTTGCATCACTGGTGACGACAGAGGAGGAAGCACAGAAGTCCAGTACATCCCAAGGGATTGCCCCTGCACCACTGAATATCCCTCCTCCACCATCCTACACAGCTCCCCCTCCGCCAATGAAAGCAGTCTCCCCTCTTACAATTAAAAAGGTATCTCTGCCCCCAAGAGACGGCTTTCCCCCACCACCTAAAGAATTCTCTCCTCTACCACAAATTAAAGAAGTCTCTCCTCCACCACCTGAGGAAGTCCCTCCTCCACCACCCAAGGAGGTCTCTCCTCCACCACCCAAGGAGTTTTGTCCCCCACCACCAAAAGAAGTCATTTTGCCACCACCTATGGAAGATTCTCCTCCACCACCTAAGGAAGTCTCTCCTCCACCACCCAAGGAATTTTCTCCCCCACCACCAAAAGAAGTCATTTTGCCACCACCTATGGAAGCTTCTCCTCCACCACCCAAGGAAGTCTCTCCTCCACCACCTAGGGAACCCTCTCCTCCACCACCCAAGGAAGATTCTCCACCACCAACCAACAAAATCTCTCAGCCACAACCTAAAGAAGTCTCTCAGGCAGCCCCTAAGGAAGTATCTCCTCTAGTCACTAAGGAAGTATCCCCCCCACCACCCAATTATGTCCCTGTACCATCACCTAAGGAAGTCTCTCCTCCAGCACCTGAAGAGGCTTCTCCACCCAAACAGACATCTCCTCTTCTGGTTAAACATGTCTCCCCTCCACTGGTTATCACGGTTCCCCCATCAACAGAGATACTCAGCCCATCTACTGAAAATGTTGTTCTTTTGCCTTCCCAAGGAAGTGTCTCTCTATCATCGTTAGAAGAAACACTTGTTAGCAAGCTCCATCCACCACAAAGTATTCCACCTCCACCACCCTTAGAGTTAAAGCCCCATTTGTCAGATATTGATCTCCCACAAGAAGACATCCTGCCTGAAACTGAAACGAATCAAGTTTCATCCAGCAGTATTCTCACTCCGCCAGAGAGTATCCCACCTCTGCCTCCCATAGACAAACCTCAGGCAGTAGTAGGTCCAACAACCCATGAGGTCTCACCATCTGAAGTCTCAGTCCCTGAAAGTACTGAAAGCTCTCCTTCACCAGAAAATCCCCAAGAACCAGCTCCTTCTGCACCTGTAAACATTCCATTACCTCCACCTGTGCAGGGTCTTTCCATCATTAAGCTTCAGTCTAGTACTGTAAGCACTGTAAGCCCAAGCCAAGAACTGATCTCTGCCCATGTTGCACAGGAGGAATCCACTCCCATTGTAACCCCCACCCTCCTACAGATGGTCAAACTGCGGTCTGTCAACAGCAGTCCCGAGCCACCTAAAGCTCAAGAAGAACCAAAGGCCGAGGTCACAATGAGAAAACAGCAGCCCAGTGATCAAGTTCCAACCTCCTCTGTCAACGGAGAAGCTCCTCAAAAACCCATCAGAAGGTCCCTGATAGTGACCTCTCCTACATCCACTTCTCCGCCTGTCATTGTCACTTCACAACCAGATTTACCCAAGTCGCAGTCTATTGTGGCTCCACCTGCGTCTTCATCCACAACACCCTCCCCTACGAAAAAGTCTCCTCCTGCCACGATTGCCTCTCCTTCCATGAAACTGCAGGAGGCCATCCGGCTGAGAACAGCAGCCAGATCCACAGAGAGCCCTGCACCTCGCCTCAGCCTGCAATCCCCTACTTCACCAGTAGACCTCCAAAAATCCCCTAAGTCCCCCACAAGCACAGCAAGTTTTATCTTTTCCAAGAGCAATAGGAAGGTGGTGATTGAGACCAAGCCAATGACAGAGGCCAAGACAAATGTTCAGAATAAGCTGGAGGTTTCCTCTGTAACAAAGGTGGTGAGGGAACCAGAGTCTTTGAAGAAGGCGAGCAAGGTGCCACCACCGGTTGCAAAGAAACCCAAATCAAAGGCCAAAGAGAATGAGGCCAGTGAAGGGATGGAGCAGACTGCGGGACAGGAAGCACAGCAAGAGAGTAACCACGGTAAGCAGTAATGATAGTTAGTATCATAACAATATCAGACTCAAATGATATTACTTTTTTGTTTTTAAATAAGAGTTAGGTTTGGTTTTAAACACAGCACCCTTTCGGGGCACAGGCCATCCAATTCATCTTTAATAATATTTTAAAAAAAAAACTAACTTGAAAAGAACTATGAACTAAAGTATGAGACAAATTTAGGAAATGGAAACTTAGCCTCAACAGTGGCTGAGTCATCTTGTGCCAGAGAGGCTGCTTGCTTGGCTCAAATTTGAATCAGCTGTTGCGCTGCACATCTCCTCCTTGCTCAATTAACCTACTTTATTCAATTCTCCAACCTCAGATGGTGCAGACAAGACAAATGGGACAGAAGGCACAGCTGAAGCAGGAAAAACACCATCGACATGATTGTAAAGACTGAAGGAGACCGGGAAGGACTTACTTATAACGACACCCAATTCACTGCAAGTTGATCTTTGAGAGTGAGAGACAAAAACTGGATGTGGACAGATGCTTATTTCAACAACTGGATTTTATAGAAAATCATTTGAATGTCTTGTTTATGGTGTGGGTCTTAACGTACACAGTTTGCATTTTACTTAGAATCACTTATTTGCTTTTGTTATGGGGGCATTCTGAGTTTAACTGTTGCAAGATATGGGAATATACTGCCCTCTAGTGCCAAACAATGATTGTACTACTGATGTCCTGCTGAATCAGAGCTTGTGGTTAGTACTCGCAACGATGGGACTTTTGGGCACTCATCTGTAAATATAGCAACGTGTTGTATATTTAAATGATCCAGTACTGATGGATCCGTGCTATACTGTTTTTCTTCCCCAAAGACTTTCCACACCAATTATATTTGTTAAAAAGAAAAAAATATTAATTCTTAAGTTATTTTTCCTGTAGTGTTCAGCTCATGTTCAGATGAGGGTCTCTACAGAATGTCTTCTCTGCAGTGTTGTGTCAAGCCCTTATATCATCATATAAATCAGTTTGTTTGTGTTGATCTTAATACTATTACAAAATATTTTCCCAAAATAAATCCCACTTCATTTTTTGATGATTCAAAGCTAACAAAGTGCATGAGCACTGCTATTACAAAAAGAAAGAGGCAGAGATTGCAAGTTATGCTGGAGTTGCTTTATATTTGGAGCATGTTTTCTGCTGCTTTTAGTTACTGATAATGGAGGCATTGCCTTTCTTACAGTCGTTATGGCTCTAACAGTGGGATATTTCTGTGTTGGACTATAATATATTTCAAAGTCTTTTCAGACATTGTTATGTCATAAATGATCATTTATTATGAAAAGAATAAAGATTTATGGACAAATTATATTACTGTAGTGACTGAGGTAATATTTGTCTCCATGCAATTGGATGCAGGCAATATGTTTTTGGGGTTGTCCGTCTGTCCAATACCCTAAATCTTAATTTTCAGATGGCTAAAAAAATTTAGATTTTAGGGGGATTTAAAGCAGTTAATCACGTGTTGTTTTGGTTCTACATTCCATGCCTTTGAATCTCACAATTTAAGAAAAGAATCTGCTCAAGTTAGGACAAAAACATGCATTTGCGTGTTTGTTTTTATTGAAACAAAATGTATGAAGAACTAGAACAGTCTTAAAGTGGAGAATCCACTGAACCGATACTACCTCCATGTGAAATACCATGTTATATCTTCAACACCTGCCAAATCCTCATCGTTCTTCCTCTCTTCTTCAAAGGCCCAATCATGCTCTTCACCTCCACTACTGTACGTCCTCTTTTCTTCGCCTCTTAGCTGCTCCAACTGCGCCCAGTTGCGTAGCACTTCACCTTCCCTCTGAATCGAATGCATTATATGCTTAGCATCAGAGCTCTTATCTTCTCTTCCCTCAGACATTTCTTGCCCGTTGTCGCCCTCGAAAATGTCCTCTGTGTCGTACGCTGAGCTGTCCACTGTCTGATAATGTCTGATAACTGATTTCTCTGACTTGGGTTCTGTCATGAGGCTGAAGATTGTCCCGCCTTCCACTTCACTGCGCTCCTCTTCAGTGTACTCTTCTTCATCATAATCATCATGTTCTACATCTGCGCTCTCCCACACAGACTCAGGACTGAGCTGCTCATCAACATGCCGACTGACTGTGGTCTTGTCCTCCCTGCTCACGCTAAACAGGGAAGGACTGAGGGGTAGAAAACCCTCCTCTGTTTCGTACGGCTGATCGGAGACAAATAGCAACTCGCTGCTGGCAGAACCTGGGGGGGGGGGGGGGGGGGGAGCAAAATAGGGGGGGGGGGGGGGGGGGGAGTCAAATATCATTTCTAAAAAAATGACTTTATATTCCATAATTTGTGGAGGAGACTGTCACAGACCTTCTGTTATGGTCTTCCAGGGTTCAGAGGTCAGGCACAGTGAATCACAGCATTCACATAAAGAGTCGTCACCAGTGAGGGCCCTCCACCTAGCACAAAATAGGCTTAGCCCACATGGAAACACGGAAACGTCCCTAGTATAGAAGGGGAATAGCCTCACCTGTTTCCTCTGTAGGTGCAGGCTTTGTGTGTCGGACTGGGGTCCTCTGACGTGACTGATAGCTCACAGTGAATGCTAACCTAAAGCAGAGGCGGGGTTACACCACGACTGTCAAGAGTGTGAATGTGTAGAATCTGTGGCTTCTGGGGTCTCACCTCGGTGTCAGGGTCAGGAGTAAAGTGGAAGGCCTTCAGAGAGAACTGCAGAGTATCGTCAGTGCGAGAGATGAACTGAGATGCCCCCGGGTCTCTCTTGCTGTCCAGCATACATCTATGGAGGAGAGCATCACACAGTTAATCACAAATCAGGACCAGACTAACGCCAAGAAATACTCCACCAAGCGCCACACGTACCCTAAATTGTCGATGATGGTGTATTTGAGAGGTGATTTGGAGCCACTGGCTGGTGTCGCGTAGCAGCTGCTGATGTACAGTTTTCCTCCAACGGGGAGATGCCGGGCAGACACCTGGACATTCACTGTCTGGCCGAGCTGGTACACATGGGGCCTGGCTGGTGTACTCCAGGAATCTCAGAATGAAATAAAAGGTTATGACATCACATGAGAGGGACATTGTCACAGCAACTCGATTGAGATTTATTAAAGTGTGAATGTGGATCCAGCCACAGATTAAAACATACCATCCATCAGGTCGATCTTGAAGTCACTGGGGCGCCCTTGCAGCATTTTACGCATCACGGGAGTTTGCCAGGTGGGTTTCACCGCCAGTTGGTACACGTGATGGCTCCTGAACAGGTGTGGGAGGATGTTATCAGCGGCCACACACACACGACATTAAACTCAAGCAGGCCGCAAGTCCAACCTCTGATAACGGCATTCGATGTCGACATCGATCCTTTGCGCTCTGCTTGGGAACCGTTTTGGCGATGGCGCGTAATGGAGCACGAATTTGTAGACCAGGTAACCCTGCGGCGCCTGTCACGAGGGCACCACACCTGTAACTCCCAGACTCAAGACACAGAGGTGGACATGGTGCGCGTCTTACCTCGCGCACGGCCTCGCACGCTGTCAGCGGATAGGTGAAGAGGAGGTCCCCGTACGGTGCGAGGACCCCGTTGCTCCTGCAGGTGCGTCCTAACCTCAGCTCCTCTGCCTCTGCGCCCAGGCCGTAGAAAGCCGGCTTGACCCGCACGACCAAGTCAGACGTGGAGCACGTCACAGAGACATCCGGGACAGCGGCAAAGTCCGACTGGACCCTCGCAGGGTGAGTGGATCGAGGTCCTGGTGGACTGAGTTTGGTCAAAGGAGTTGACTTCAGGGACAATTCCGTTGTTGACACTCGGACTGGTTTGGATTTTAGATTACCCAGGTTTGAAAAACCTCTCCTCCTTCTTGTAAATGCAGATCGGTGTGTGTCTGCCGCACAGCAGAGGAGGACAAGTGACAAAACACTCCACAAGATAGAGACACGCCACTTTGTTTTCATCGCAGCAGCTTGCTCCGTTTGCGCCTCTCCCTTCAACCTGCGCCTAACAGCAAGGCTCAGCAGCGGCTGCAGGTAATTAGTGGAGGGGGGAGGGGGGGATTGATGCCAAACAGAACAAGTTAGTTTTCTGGTGTCCTGAACGAGCATTTCACGTCGGATTCAACTGGAAAAACAGCGTAAATGACGCGCGTAAAACATGATGATTGGCACCTGTGCGCATCAGAGTGAGCCTATTTGGTCTGATTGTTGAAGGGAAACATTTCTCACTAAAGGACACACAGCAGGAAACATGACGGGTTGTTTTGTTTTAAGGACAATGCAATAAAACCTTTTTTTTTTTTTTTTTTTTTTTTTTGGGGACAAACTTTATTCACTCACTTAAAATAACAAATTTACAGCACGCCGTTTCCTGTGATTTTACACTGCATACTGGTCATCGCAGTCATACTTAGAAAAAGTATTTACATAAATACAGCAGACTATAAACACAGGACAGAAGTCGTGTGCTTCCCCCAATCCGTATAGTGCAATTTCAAAGGTCTTAAACCAGAAGGCTGTGTTGGAACTTCGTTGAATTAATCAGTTCGGGTAAGGGGACAAGATGATTTCTGGGTAAATCAAATGAGGACAAATATCTCTGGTTTATAATAGAAAATCTGGTCTCATGCTGCAGTTTGAGTTGTGATACTGTAAATGCAGCTTGTTTAATCACATTATGGAAACTTGTGATATTTTTCTCAGAAAAAGAAAAAAAACAAAACACCATTTTGATGTTTGCATACAGGAATTAAATCACATTTCCATCAATAACCATCCACTGTTCATAAATTATTATACACGTGCTTCCATAGCTAATTTAAATCCCTTACATACTTTAAATAAATAGATAAATAAAGCATTTAATCTTCCCTCGGCAAGGGACAATATGTTTGATGAAATGACGTCCTATCCTGGAGATGACTTTGATGCAAAAGCACATTTAGAGATATCGATTGATGGAGAGAACTAAGAATGTGATGGGAAACCTCTTATCAAGAAGCACAAAAGGAAAACTAACAAAAGCTGACGCAAGCAATTAAACAAGGCAGTGATTCAGATCCTCTTCACTCAGAGCTTCATGTAACGAGGAGCCATTTCCCTGTCGGGACATTCAAGTACAATTAAATAATCTACCAGAAATCACACCAAAATTAAAATAGAAATAGTTATGGCTCCAAGCAACTCATGTCAGTGGAATAGAGTTGGTATGAACTTGACGAATAAGGCTGATACAGTACAACCTCAGTAAACTCAAGTGTGCATGAGTGAAGGTCCGATCTTCTGAACCAGCAAATAAATACTTCATACACAACATAACAAATCACGAGCAGTGTCCTGATTCAGAGGTGCAACAAAAAGTCGACGAGTCCAAGAGTCCCACAATGCAATGTGTGTAAGAATCGAAGGAGCTGCTTATGACTGGTCGAGGTCAGTAACGTCGCTACAGGACCGTCTCAGTAAACAATGAAGTGATCATCTTTGGGAAGAAAAAGCTCATTGACGCAAAAGCAACAGAGAAGGATGGAGGAGGTAATATATCTCTTACCGTTTCAGTGGTAACCCCTTCAATATGTGAAATATGGACAGATCCCAGCTTAACAAAGAAAAAGTGGAATCAACAAAAGCTTAAATTAATCTCACTTTGGTTCTACACTAACTGAAACACACACTGTGGATTATTGTGTGTGTGTGTGTTTTGTTTTTTTTTATCGGGATACTGCTGGAGACAAACAGAAAATAATTGATTCACATGTAAGATGACGCTGCACTAGTCGGCCACTAGAGGGCCACATGACCCCGTGTTTGTTTCACTCTGGAGGGGGCAAAGGATGCTGATGGTGTTGCCATCAGTGGAGTCTGTGGTCACCTCTCTGTTAGTCTGGTGGTCATGACTGTCTGTGCAAACATGCAGACCAGTGGTGGTGGTGGTTGACTCGTCTTCTGCTCCTACACGTTGCTGAGAGGTGACGATTCAGACTCTGAATCAGCTTCAGAATCTCTGTTTAAAGAGAGAGCAGCCAAGAGTCACACACACAGGAATTATCTTGTGCAGACAGGGTGATACATGCAAACGAGTGAGTCGTTAAAATAATTTAAATACTACTCCGCTGAGTTCTTTATAAACTCACTAAGTCTATGTAAACAGAATTATAACCCTATACAGTGAACAAAAGTTGAATAGCACAAATTATATTTGGTCTCAGTTCATTTGTTAAGTTTAATCTTGTGTGAATGTCACTCCTCACTCACAGGATTTTCTGCAGCAGTTTCTGGTTGCTTTGCCTCCTCTCCTCATCAATGGGGTAGGTCTTCAATATGAGCAGCCCCACAACAATCAGACACACAGGCACGGGAGAGACCAGCACCTTCAGGGTGAGACTGACCGAATTCGGTTGTGAGCAGCTGCCGGTTACGTAGCCGGCAAATCTGTAAAAAAAAAAAAAAGAAAAAAAAAAAAAGGGGAAAAAAAAAAAAAAAAAAAAAAAAAAGGAGAGAGCGAACAACGCTTGTTAGTTTGTAAGCAGGACTATGCAAAAACAACAATACTAAACTCGGGAGGATGACACAAGCCTGTAGAGAGAACCCATAACATTTCAGTTTTCATCAGCTTCACAGTGAATAATTAATTAAAAAAAAAAAATCATGCACATGTAGATTACTGATTAGTGGATCAGTATACTTACTTCAGACTGAGGGTAGAGATACCCAGGGAAATCCCAGAGGCAAACTTAATGAAGAACACATAGAAGGAGTAGAAGAGGGCTTCATGACCATGAACATCTGGGTTCTTCACCTTGAAGTCATCTACCACGTCAGGGAGCATCGACCTGAACAGACAAACGCAACATTTCAATATCTCTACTGATGGAACGTTCATACTTGGACAATAAACTGTGCATGGTCGGGATCTGAGGAAGGACTCAGTGAAGGAACCGCTCTCACCAAGGCAGGAGGAAAGCCGCTGCTACACTCACACCTGCAGCCACCGAGACCAGGTAAGACGTGATCAGGTTGCTCTGGATGCACACGATGAGGATCATGAAGGGCACAGCCCACTGTAGAGACACACAGAACGGTGTGAGTCATTGCATAACGATTTGTTCTCGTTTGCTAAAATCCTTTACTGAATCAAAAACAAGTGTTTTTACTCACCAAGATACCACAGTAAGCTGCGTTCTTCTTCCCAAAACGACACAAAAACCACTGCCACCCTGGGATGCTCAGAGTCCCAGACACCTGGAGAAACAATGTGACACTGAATTATTAGCATTGATGCTATTTAATACAATCCAACAAAATATATATCAATACAATTGCATATAGTGTAAATCTTTACTCAGGAAAACTGACCATCTCTTATAATTAACATGATCAAAGTGTCAACAAATCAATAATTCAACTTTTATTTATTTAATTACTCTTCACCAGAATGTTTAAAACTCTTCCTGGGTTTCATGAAGGATTTGGGCAAATGTAGGAACTAAATGAATGAAGTGCCCACTGCAGGAAGAGGAGGAGTTAAAGGAACAAGGCCACAGTGAGTTTGGTGGGAGTCCTGAATTAACCCTGACAGGGGGCAGATGACCTTTGACCCTCTTGGACACACTTGGTCAGCCGGTCGCACGAGAACAGGATTGTCCCCAAAAACTAAACAGCATCAAAGGATGAAATATTTCCATCCTGCCCCCTCCACTCCAAATATGAAACGTGGTGCCAGGCAGTGTTTCCGCTCCTAATCCACGGCAGAGAGAGCAGAGCAGAAGGATCAAACTCACGACCCGAAAGGTTGCAGTTCCCATGGAAGCAGTGACGGATCTCCAGGGCAACAAAAGCTCCCCCTGATCTCCTGCTAACCGCGAGCAAGTGTGTGACTGGGAGAGAGGTTCCCAGGGGCCTGAACAACACCTCCTCTCACCCTGAAAATCTGCCCATTCAGCCACCGTGCACCTCCACATGCGAGGAGCAGCCTCAGAAAACCCCACAAACACTGGGGGCTTGATCTGTGCCACAGGGTCTTCTGCTGCTGATTGTCCTGACATCCTCTACCTCCCTCAGACTGATTAGGCCTTATCACAGTGGAGGAACTGAGTCACTCACCATGATGACCAGCAGGATGTTCTGGAAGTCCTTCCTGTGTCCGAGAGCGTAGGTGAGGAAAAGGGCAAAGTTTCCTTCCAGCAGCTGAGAGAAGAAGAAAATCACTTTTAAATAAACCAGGCTTAGTTCAACATATTGAAATATATCCTTGTTTTCCATAATAATAATAATAATAGGAGCCTGATAATGAGACACAACATTACCATGAAGGCCAGGGAGGTGAAGAGGAAGCCGATGACCAGTTTGACGTATGGTCCGTGGCTCATCACCATCCACAGGCCCTGGCGGAAGGTCAAGGGGTTTGATTTTTTCAGACCGCTCTCTAGAACACGACACCAGGGGAGAAGAGAAGCCAGATGTAATAGATGTAATGAACAGTCACTGCAATGTCATGACAGATCATCTTCTGGTATTTTTTTCCAACAGTCAGAGTGTTGGCTTGAGTCTCAAATCCAAACCATGCATGAATGAACTACTTCTATGTTGTATTTTGTGGCGAGGTGGGGCTTGATCCATAACCAAATGTATACATCGGTGCATCAAGTTGTAGAAATTAAAGCAAGAGTTGATAATCCTTGTAAAGCCTCCACTTTGAAAACACAAAAGACATGAAGCTGCCCCTCTCCCTGTAGGCCCCCTAGGGTCATTTAGACAAGCTGGTTCCACTTCTGCAACACAGTTTTAAATAGGCCTGACAATCAAACTGTAGATGGCTTAGGGGAAGTTAAGACCAAAACAAAAAATAACTTTGTTATAATGGGGAACCACATGCCCCTTTTTGGCAGCGATACACCCTAACACGTGACACAAAACTTGGTCGGTAAATCTCTTCACAGAAAATTCCTGTAAGTAAGAAATATAATTAAAAGTCATTGGTCAATTTGGCTCCAGCTGCCCCATTGTAAGGATCTTATGGTGGTAGATAGACTATCGTACGTTTCATGACGCCTCTTCACACTTTCAGACCAGGTTTCCTGTTTGTGCTTTTGTCAGTAAGCCATAACCTTTAAATTTTAAAAGATAAGCTGACTCAAACCTAATCCTACTCAATAATTCACAGGGGCCTTGTATTTGAGGTGTCAAGTAAATGTGAACCTGTCTGTCCTGCACGCAACAGTTCCTGTGGGGGGGGTCCCACTGAGATATGATTTTGATCCCTGGCGTCCAAATCCAACTTGTTCTGTTGTGATGTTTTTCTTTTTTGGAAGCTGAAGATCTGAATCGAAACCTCTATTGAAACTATTCCTCACTGATATCAAACACTTATTTTCTACAAGCTTCATACCTTTTTTCTCCCTCACACCCAGAAACAAGACGACAGCACAGAGGATGTATATGATGGAGATGACCCCTGAAGCCACCAAGTAGGATTTTTTCTGAGGGGAGAGAAGAGAGTTCGTTTGGATTAACGCTCTCTGGAAGAAACAGCTGTAAACATGATCTTTTATCTGAAACCCACCGTGTCCTCCAGTAACGCAGCAGACAGGTTGGTTCGGGCAGCGGACCGGTTGCTGATGGATGAGTTTCTGCTCTTGGTAAAGTTGAGCTCAGCGGGACAATCCGAGCTGCCGCCCACGATCTGGCCCTGGATGGCGGTGCCCAGCACTGTCCCCAGCACCTCCACCATCATACCTGAGGGCAACACGGGGACGTAGCATCAGAACATGAATGGCAACGTACACATGGAACTCATTGGACCGCACGGGAAGTCCCACGTACGATAGGCAGTGGCGGAATCCCTCTCTTTCTGGTTGTTGCTGATGAACATGGTGAGGGCGGAGTACGGCACATGGAAGCACTGTGGGCAGACACGCAGTTAGACGCAGGGGCAGCAGAGGGGAGGAACAGAGGAACGAGCGACGTCAACATGGAGACATACTGACCGTCTGCATTGACTGGAAGAGGCAGTAAAAGATCAGGTACCAGACGACCTTGCCCTGCTCAAACGGAGGCACGTACCAGATCAGGAAGTACGTCAGGACTGCGAACGGAGTCGAGAAAATGACCCTGAGAAGAGAGAGGTGAGTGAGTAAAGGACAAACCTCCTGAACATGGTGCGTCTGATTTCAGTTTTATTGCCCACACTTTCATTTACTTCTCCCGTGCATTTGTTTCTTTTTCGTTACTGCTTTGTGAATAAGCCCCCTAATCCAGCCACGCTGGAGCTCATGTGTGGAGAAAGGGCTCAGTTTGTATTCTAGGTTACTCTCTACCTCCCCGTGGCCCCTCTCCTTACAGGCCGCCTTCATTTTGTTCTGCAACATAGTTTTAAACAGAACACAAGAGGCTAAATGCCAGGCGATCAACCTTAGGAATTATCGGTGGCTGAGGGGAAGTTAACACCGATACAACAAAAATATCTTTGTTGTAAACTGGAAATCACACGTCCCTTTTTGGCAGCGATACGCAGAACTGAAACACTCAGTTCCTTGGTCAGCAAGTCTCTTAACAGAAAGTAGCACATGGAATTGATAGTCAGTTTCTTTATCACAATATAGTTCCAGCTGCTGTGTTGTAAGGATTTACATCTTTTCTCATCCTATGAGGCAGATTAAATATCAATATCATAAAATATAAGATTGTGATAAGAACATTTAGGGCTGGGCAGTTGAACAACATACATTATTATTGCAATACAATATTCATACAAAGTTGAATAGAAGTCCAACATATACCAATATTCTGCTTATGCTAATATAATCCTGCTGGTAAACCCCCCACCCCCCCTCCCCCTCTGCAGGGCACACAGAGAATGAAAAGGAAAGCCCCTCCTGATTTCCCCGAATGTCTGAGCTGGTTAGATTAGCAAGCGCTAATTTAATGTGGAAATACAGGTCAACTGGCGGCTGCTTCTTACACTGATACGGCTGCCTGAACACAGGCC
Organism: Pseudorhombus dupliciocellatus; assembly: GCA_016785235.1. Lineage (NCBI taxonomy): Eukaryota > Metazoa > Chordata > Actinopteri > Pleuronectiformes > Paralichthyidae > Pseudorhombus > Pseudorhombus dupliciocellatus. The sequence continues at coordinate 6,794,989 of JAFBJW010007502.1, forward strand.
TCCGTATTCAGGTCATTTAAGCACAGGAAACGACCTTGATGCACTTCCACTGAACACGCGCTCCCAAACGCTGCGCGATACACAGATACTATCTTAACGGAGGACGTACGTTCCAGGGTGAACTGAGGAGAAGGCACAGATAAGATTATAACTGCTCTCATGTGTCGGTTCATTTGAGAACACTACAAAGGCGGCATGCTTTTTTTTTTTTTTTTTTTTAAACCCGCTCCTTCTCCAACAGGAAAAAGAAAGGAAACCACACACACACACATTTTTTTTTTTAAACCCGCTCCTTCTCCAACAGGAAAAAGAAAGGAAACCACACACACACACAAATGGACACACCCCTCATGGTGTGTTGTGGGCTGGACCAATCACAGCACGAGCCGGTAGACTCCCCTTCCCCCAGCCGGCAATGTGCTTCTCACATGCACAGCTGGCAATTCTGACTCAAGCACCCAGCGCTCCAGATCCAGATCACTGTGACACCATGTGAGAAAATGGAGAATGTGAAAAAATGTGAGCACACGATCTCGTGACACAGTCGCTGTCACGTTTCTACGGCCCGGTCCCTTCCCTCATGTGTGTCAGCCGAGCTGCAGCAGTGGCACGTCAAGGTCACGCTTCTTGACAAACCCACGTCCACAGTGAGCTCAGCTGCCACAAATGTGTTTGCTGAAGCCATTTCCTGCCGCAAAGCAGCAAATATTAACTTTATCACCTGCATCCTTCTTTCATGTTGGGCCTCTTAATCCTTGAAGTATTACTCCATTTTATGTCAAGCCTGTTCAAGGAGCCGAGGCCGACCCTCACAGGCATAAACCAGGAGGACGAGACACCCTTGACAAGTTGGGAGTTGCATCACAAGGTCAGCCCATGTGCAGCAGGCAAACACGTTCACAGATGCAAACAGGAGTGGGCTGTCAGATAATGACAGAATGAAACAACGTAGAGCGATGTGACCAAATACTGACATCTGCATATTAATGCAGCCACGCATTAAGAAGCACAGCAGAATCCCAATATTCTGTGTGCTGGAACATGCCTCCTCATTCTCTGTAGCAACTTCCACCTTGTTGCCATGGTTACTGCTCAGCACAGTTGCTCAACTCAACTAGCCACCATCCCTTTGCTCATCATTTCCATGTCCATTAATGTCACACTGGCGTTTGGCACACGTCCTGAAACTCCCCTGGGATCCAGACACTCACCACGGCATCATGCGACCGATGCTCGTCCATTTGCTCCGGCTCACCAGGAAACCCACTGTTGGGTCCGTGATGGCATCCCAGGCCCGGCCCACAAACAGGATGATGGAGGCATAGAACGGATCCAGCTGGAGGGGAGAAGGAGCGAAGCGTGAAACTCAAACAAAGAGAGGGCCACATTCTTCCTCTTCTGAACGGTTCAAAGGAGCCACGACACCGACGCGCCTATGGAGACATATTGAGGCTGTGCAACTGAATTGAACAGGGCCGCCTGTGTAGGAGCAGAGTGGCATCAAAAACGGTGAAATGATCTCATCCCTTCGGCTCAAAGTCCCCATTGTGTACAGTGGAAAAGTCAAATGTTCAAATTGAGTGACAAAGCAAACCAGCAGGGGTTGCGATTAATGCGCTTGAGAGAACACCGCAGGGTGGAAACTGTTAAACTGATCCCAGGCTGAGAAGAGCAAACACATGACATGACATTGTGTTAAGTCTGTGGAACTATGCAAACCACCTGTATGCACAGTAAGCAATTTTCAGAGCACTCCCAGTCGTTTATTCCTTGTCCTTGTCCAGGAGTGTTATCAAAGTGTTATCAAAACAAAACTGTGTTTTTCTCTCTCAACAAATGAGGCCCACATTTGGGACATGACGTCTGGCAGTGCGTGTAACTCCTGTCATTCACCTGAGCCACGTCCAGCAGGTAGATCTGGAGGAAGAAGCCCAGAACGCTGCCTGTGATCTGGTACGGCGCCCCTCCAATGGCGTAGCATACTTTGCTGCACACGGAGAGACGATGCCTCTGCGCCTCAGGCTGGAAGAGGAGAAAGAAGGGAGGGCAGAGCAGACGCGTGAGCCGGATAGATTTCAGATTACATTTCCTCAGAGGAGCTGAAATTAATGGTGTGGCGATGGGGCGGTGGTCGGAGGGTTTATACCCTCACCTGACCCTCGGACCACAAAACGAATGGTGAATGTTGAACATCCGGTGGCTGTGGGGGGGGACTGAGATGGGACTGAGGCTCATTCACGTGGCCCCACTGCTCAGGATGTCAGCTTAGAGACAGATTAGTGTAACGGCGTGGTGTTGGTTGATACACAGCAGTCAGAGAGTGGTGTGAAACCAGGAGGTTACTGTAGTTCACACTCTCTCCCGCTGCACCGTGAGGACTCCAGCGCAGCCATTGGCTGAGGCGATGGGATGTTGGAGGTAGTGTCACTTCATGCTGAGCAGCCAATAGTCAGCAGCCACAGCCAATCACCTGTAGCGGTCGGATGATGTCAGCACGAGGGGGCTTTGCAGACCGGTAATTCACAACCACCACAGACAGAGAAGCATCATCACCTCGTACTGGGGAGCGAGTGAGGACCAGCACAACTATTCCAAGCTGCTGCTGACGATGAGGGAACAGAGCTGTGGTATAACTGGTCTCAGTAAATTATGCTGTTTTCTCCAACTATCAGTTCAAACCTACATATGGGTATACACTGGGTGAGCCAGCAGCTTACAAGTACTGTGGGCAGAGCATGTGAAATATTTGTATTGCCTGGAATCAAAATGAATTAATAATGTGATATCACCTGATTTAAGACACTGTCTCATCTTGGTAGAAATGTTACCTCTACTGGCTCAGGATTTAGATTTAAAGCTGAAGTCTGATGTCAGACCCAGTCAGTGTGTTTGAGATGTATGGACTGGTTGGGCATGTTCATCTGCGTGATACCCTCCAACGTCTTGTCATTTGATATATTTGCTGTGAAGTAAAATTAAGTAGATTTCGGTGTCTAGTTTGTCCAAACGGCTCGTGCGTCGTGAATCATGCATCTCGCATCTGTGCTGAGGAACATCTGTCATCTGCACTGAGCGGAATTTGACGAGGCTCTATCGGCTCCTCCGAGCGGGTGAAATTCAAATGCCGGGGACAAAGTCAGGGGACGGTTGGACAAACCTAAAGTAACCCATGTGTCCAACCTCCGGTTCATGTGGGCGCGTTTTACGCACATGGAACAAAACATCACCCTTTCATTTCTACCACACCACCAATAAGATCATGTTTAGGGACATAATGTGGATCTCTTACCTGTGTCGTCTTGATTTCGGTATTGATAGGCTTCACTGTTAATAAACCCGCGGCGTACTGCTCCGCGCCCTCCCCTCGTGCCATCGTGGTTCCCAGAGGATGAACAAATGTCTTCGTCTTTGATATTTAGTCCGGTGGTCAAACAGCCGCCCCACGGTAGCATGCCGTGTGTCCGCCGCTCTCGGGGTGACTCTATGCCTGACGAGACACTGGCTCGTGTCCCGGATCATTCAATTGTACTACACCGCCCACGTCACGGTGCTATGACGTGACGATCTCATGTTCGGAGTCCTTCAGGTTCTTCGGGAAATTACAGCCTCAGCAGCGCCTCACCTGCAGGCCGCCAACGCAGGGAAAACCTGCACGGAAAGTCACATAAATATATGAATCACTGCTCCACAATTTATATGACAGTCATCAATATATTATATGATTTTACAATATTTTTAATAGACATTAAATGGAGATGCAAACAAAATAACACGCTTTGTATGTATTATCTTTGATATATGATCAGCTTGCACTAAATGTCACATATATCCCTGAATATCCCTGTGTATCCCTGAATGATTGAATGGGTTCTTGAAGGTTCTTGAAATCTGGCTAATGAAACAAAAAAACACAAAGTTAGTAAGTAAAATGACTCACAGCAACAAAAAAAAAAAAAAAACATGTTGGAAAGCTTCAACCAATCCATCTTGGTTAACGCTCATTGCAAAGACCACTGTGAGAGACCAACCTCAACCTCAGCAGACATCTGTGTTCTAAACCTTAGGATCCGGATCAGTGTCAGATATGAGCTGGATGTTATAGACGCTGCAAGCAAAGCACATTTAAACAGGAAGGCATTTAATCATTTATGAATCATTATCCATTATTCGTCACCCAAGAGAATAACATTGCTCGAACACACTGGCTGGAAATGAGCCACACCACAGATGAAAAGGGAAACTATACGGTCATCTTAATACAGCAGAAGAAAAAAAAAAAAAAACTTTCTTCAATCTTTCATTTTTACAAACTCTAGGTGAGAGCCTCCTCATTGTCCCTGTTTGTTTTAAAGGACACTCATGTGGAGATAGATAGCTGCTCTATTCCTGGACTTGGCCCTGATCCTTGGAAAGTTAATAAGTCCAAACTGGGAGCTTCTCTGAAAGCAGACACCACCTGTTTGCGTACTGCTATCAAAAGAATCATTGGTAAAGCATTTTTCTTTCCTGTTCAATGCCTGATGTGATCACAAATTCACAAATCTGAGAATGTTAGTTAAGCAGGTTCATTCGGAATCCAGGAATCCCAAAAGTTTCCTATTTCATTTGGTGTATTCAACTGGAGAACTGATTAAAGAAATAAAAGTCTCTTTCTGCATTTATTTCAATAAGGCTAATAGAAGGGAATATACCATATACTTCATATACTATATATCACTGGGTGTTTTTCTCCCTCACTGCACACCCACAGTGAAACAAAGCCCACATGGTTGTACATTTTTGAGCTGGTCTTATGACATGCAATAACCTTAAACATCTTAATCCTGCAGATTTGCTCCCGGCAAAGGCAGAGCAGCCACTTCTAACTACACCGCTTTATATAAATGAGTGTGAGTAGGGTTGCATGTTCACTCAGGGATTAAGTGTAAACCTCCTAATAATGATTATTATTAATTATAAATCCTAAAAAATCTTTAATTTATTTATTTTTTTCAAATTGTATAATGTTTCCAGATTGTATAAAAAAGAAACTGGTCTACACGTGCAAAAATCTGTATAAGATTTAATTTTAAAAAGTCTGAAAAGGTCTACCAGGTAATATTAAGTTGTACTGCCATCCAGTGGTAGAAGGAAATTCCTGCACGTTGACCATATCCTCATATTTCTTTTTGGAAATAATATGTAATATCTTAATAATTGTGGTGAATATATTTGTTGCCAATCTGATGATCAGCCAGCCTGTCAGGAAGCTTAGCATCGTTTGCTGCAGAGGGACAAACCATTCCTCTGGTCCTGTGCTGAAAAGAGGAGAAGAGATGATGTCATTTAGTTAGTTTAGACAGGCAGCGAAGGACTCGAAGTAAATATACACGTAGTCAAACGATTAGGATGTGTAGAGCCTTCTGGACAATGAGACGTTGTGTGTTAACAGTGTACTGAATACACACTTCCAGGCATTATTTACATGAAGATTTACAAGAATCCGTCAATCTCACTTTATGTGGTTTGTCTTGTTTCCACTCAGGACAAATGTTTACAGTTGTGAGGTCTCCCATTACCTGAACGCATTCCCTAGCTAATAATTCTAACCCAAAACTGAGTCTCAACCCTCAACACAGAGCACAAGTATCATCAACTGTTCTTAAGTACATCGCCTTCCGCAGTTGTTTATAACGTCTAGTATGCTGCCATCTAGTGGACACCACTATAACATCACAACATTCTGTTAAAAGTGACTCCTGATCTGTCAAAGTAAGTTGAAATCATTTTATATCATTCCTGCTGCTCCAGAACAAATCATGTCCCAGGTGAAGTGGATCAGAAAACCCTGTATTGTCCCAACTTTGGGAAATTCATATCTCACCTTCTGAAAACCCAGGTAATTCCAAATATATCAGTATTTATAATAAAATATATTTTAAAAGTTGATGAGGAGCTTGCTGGTGATATTTAATCTGTATTCCCTTATTTATTAAGAATTTTAATTTAATTATTGTAAAGAATGATAAGTGTACTATACTTTAATAATTATTTAAAATTAAATTAATTTAATTATTTATTATTATTCGATTGGTCTTTTTATACATTTGGACTGTTTTATATCATTTTATTCTGTGTTTTTTTGTAATTAAAGGATGTAGAGTTAATTACACAGATTGAACACCAGGTGTCAGCATAACGCAGTGTATACATGCAGCACTGAACAGTGGCTGCACCAGGTCTCAGTCAGTTAGTCCAGGTTTTATGTCTAGTTGTGATTTACATGTTCAGAATCAGAATTAATTGTTATTTATCTGTAACAACTGCCTGATTCCTCGTGATGGTTTTGAACAGAGGAATATTTTGTAATTTGATCACAACCAGGTTTCTTTGAGTGTAAATTACCAAATAAATGGCGCAGCTTCCCCTTCGGGAGCCAGAAATTCACACAGCATCTGGAAGACCTGCATCTGATAGTGGGTCCCGCATACCTGGAATACATGCATAAACACCACAAGGCTTAATTGCTGATCCATTGTAACTTACTATTGTCTTTTGATTGTCTACATTGTTACTGAATGCCCCCTGATCTGTCGACCCATATCACATCCTTCTACCAAGTTACATGAGGACTCACTCACACTTTCAAGTAAAACCTGTGACATTAATTGGCTTCCAAAGTTTGTTAACTCCACATTTGATCGAGTCAGATGAACACAAACAACTGCCAAACCAATAATCTCTCACTCTGAGACTGAAACTGATGTTATCTTGTTATCTGTCTCTGGTGCAGCACTATGCTGAGAAGGAAGTGAACATAAAAAGTGATGACCTCAACAATCATGACCCCAATGTGGTGCAGCCTCCGACAGATGAAGATCTCTGGAGTAAGACGGAACTGTGAGCAGGTAGAGTTTGCAACCTGCAGAGCCCTCTCCTAGTGGGGGGGGGGGGGGGGCCAAATTTGTTTTTGGGGGGGGGGGACAGAATATGGTGTTTTACATCCCTGGGGAGCAATAACACTTGTGTGAATTATTTATGTTGTCCCTCTCATCTGCATGGCTTTTCTCCCAGTGCCGGTTGACTGGTCCCATTTTTGGTTCTGCTACAGATAGAGTTTTTATACAGGAGAAGAGGGTCAGAGGTCAGTGTGGGGGGGGCGTCCTGTGTCACTGAGGTCGTGGGGAAAGGGAGGACACCCCGTTGTTTAAACGACCTACGGGCAGTTACCCCGAAAACCATCCAAATACCTCCACTGCATTGTGTCTGATGTTCTCCGGGCAGCTGAGGAGGCGTCGTGGACAACATGAGGACTCTGCTGATGGGGACCCCGACCCCCCGCCCCCCTCTGCCCCGCCCTCTTCACCATCCACACATATGCTAGTAGGACAATAAAGGACAATAGCGGGTACTTGAAGTTAAAATGGGAGATGACTTGGGGAACTGACTATTGTTAGTGTTAAACATTGTTACCCCAACAATGTCCCTGCAGAGGAGAGGAGCTCCAGGTTTTAATGAAGGAGAAGAGGAGGGGGCCTCATCTCAATTTTATGGGACCAGTATTTTTTTCTTTCTGTCCTGATGAAATATTACCAGCGTAGCAGATTGAGGGCTGGTCCAGTGTGTAATTATAGGATGGGAAGTTATAGGACATAAAGGCCGTGCTGGTTAAACAACGAGTTATTTTAGACACAGAACATAAACTAAGGTTTTACAGATCATTTTTCTTTTCTTGGTGTATTTACACTGGTAGAAGCCACTGAATTAAAATCTGCCTGTGGTTGAAAAAAATGCTGCACTATTTCTTTTCTTCTGGAAAAGAAAAAAGGGGGATGGTGAAAACAGACTGGGACATCTGTGTTGTCACATGCAGTTGGGTGCAGGTCTGTAAATAAAAACCTTAGCTGCACCTACATGCAGCACACACTTGTGGTTTAGCTTCTGACCTGTACTGAAATGATTGTTGTATTTTACTTTGGATGAAAAAAACTTAATGTAAAAATGGTTCTTGTAGATAGAATATGAATCTGACATAGATTTAGTTTTTCTGAAAACAAAGAATGAGTCATCACTATTTCCTGGCTCATGGGCAGATGGCACAAAATGATGAAGATCTTGTGATATGACCAAAACTCCAGATCAGCTCCTGAATGGAGCCTGTAGGGCAAACAGCTTTGTCAAATTAGATTTTGAAGAGCTTAACAAATGAGTTGTCTCCTGCTCCTCCACCCTGATTGGCTGCAGTTGACTGGCGTCTCTTGTCAGGCTTATGAAAACCTGATCCACGGACACAGTTTAATAAAAACATAATGTTCCTTAAACCAGAAGTGAAGAGGGCATTGTGCCGTCTAGGGGCGTGTGTTTGACCTCAAGCCTGTCGCTGACAACAGATGTCCAACACCGATCAGTGTCATTACCCGGCCTAAATATGACTAGGGATGCTGCACATTTTGTCTCGTCCACTGAGATGCTTAATTAAGGGGAAGGGACGCACGCTGTGGAACCAAACTGATCAATGTGTCACAGAGGAGGAGCAGGAGGCGGTAAAGGTCACGGTTGTTGTAGGATTGTGACCCCAGTGGTGTCTGGTCATGAGATGTTGGTGAACTCTGACCCCTCTGCTCGCCAGTGAGGATGAAGAATTAGTCCACAGAAGACAATATACTTATAAATCATCTCCGCTTAAACGTTGCCCGATTCAATGTGGTAGCATCCTGGCTGGTGTCAGTGCGTGCACGGGAGTTTTACGAGGGTGGTCTTTTTCCTGTCAGCTGCCGCGGCCTCTAAATAATGTGCTAAGACCAAATACAGCAGTGTTTGCTGCGGACTTTAACTCATGTGTGAGGTGGCTTTCTCTCACTGCAAAAAAGTCGACTCGCTTCACCACCACCTGCAGGACGAAGCTGTGTGAAACTGCAGGTCGTTCAAACATCCCATTCAACCACTGGAATCAAATGCACCTCTTTAGCTTCAGTATAAACTTTGTGTCAGGACGCTGCATATGGAAATGAAGGGCTATTTGCACCTCGTTCTCATCTTTTGAGACACAAATGAAGCGTCCTGATACTGTCTGACAAATCAACAACTGGCTACTTTGTGAAACTGCTCCACGGCTGCTTTGTCCCCCTGCTTGAAATCAACTCAGCCTTCAACTTTAAGTGGGAAATAGACTGACTGTACATAAACAAACCTTTCATGCAGCCAAAACTGTTGAAAAACAGATTAAGGAGCCTTTAAGTCTTCTGAGGGCTGCCAATTTTAACAGGATTAAAGGAAAAGAGGATCAGCTAAAAACTAATGTTTGCCATCAAGGTTGAAGCTTTACCTCGGGATGAGGATGACAGTCTCTGGATGCAGGCACAGAGGGTTGTTGAGTGCATCGTGTTGTTCTAATGAATCTTGAATGATGGGTCATGTGGGAGACACTGGGATATGGTGGTTAATTGATAATATGATTACATAAATGAAGAACTAAAACAATGACAAATATTTTAGAACAAGAAAAAACATTCAAAGTATGAAAAGTGTTTGAAGTTACATAATAACATTGAAAATATGTAATATGATAATAATGTAATATTTAATATAACAATATTGTATAATTGAAACATTTGACTGAATAATTCTTTTTAATTCTTATCATCATTATTAATTGTATTTTCAATTGTATTATTATAGTACTATGTGTGTTTTAATTTTGGGGGTTAGGGTTAGGGTTAGGGTTAGTGATACTTAGTTTAAAAAGGGATACATGCATTATTTTTATGCATTATCAAATCAGTCATTATTATTCTAATATTAAACATTATAATATTGATGAAACCAAGAGACAAATTAATGATTTGTATTGTTATTTTCTTAAAGTTGTTGCTGTTATCATCGTAATATCTTATGATATTGATGGAACCAAGTGGCGTATGTGTGACAGTGATTGTGACCATAGTTGGTGTCGGAGACGGGGCGGGGCTGTGCGTCTCCCCCCGCCCCTGATGCAAACGAAGGGGCTTACCCGGATCTAACGCTGCAGATTTTTCCCAGGATCCTCCCTGCGCCTCTTGATCGCCTTATAACAGGATATCTCACTGGCGCGAAAAACGCACTGTGTGTCTTCCTCTTACGCATTGTGGGCTGACACCCAGACCCTGTTGTCCCAGCCCCGGCGTGTGCGCGTTGTTTTTCCCCTCTTCTGGTTTAAAGAGAACTCAAAGAAAAGTGGCAGCAGCGCGGTTTTTACATCCAGTCTGACTCGGCGGATCTTTTTACGCGTCCGATCTCCGCGTACTCTTTGCTCTTTGGCTGCAGCAGGAGGGCGGAGGTGGGGGGGGGAGGCTTTCTCATGCCCTCGTAATTCACGTTGAGGTTTTCTCCTCGCAGGAGCCGGTGAGTACAGCTCGATCCCGATCGCTGCCGATTTCGAAACTTTCAGACGAGGACTCTCGGAGTCCGTGCGCCTTTACGCACGCTTACCCACCGTTCTCTGGTTCCCTTTGCCGGCTCTCGGCCGCTCGCCAGAACAAAGCACAGCCCCGAAGGCACGGCAGGGTCCCGCAGTAGAACTCAAAGTGAACAGCCTCCTCGTGGCCAAACTACTTCATTCAGAACTTGTTGTGACTTATAGCTGCCCACGTCTTTTTAGCGTTATGTATAGACCCGGGTTATGTAAGAACCCCTGTGCGCTTTGGACTGCTTCTGCTAAGAGCATCCACAAGATGCAATCAATCATTAACGTGGTCCTGTGTGTGGAAAGTAGGCTCTTGTGATGTCCTAATTTACCCGTGATGTAGCCTTTAAATGTGATTATAGTAGGTGATGGATGGGCGCTACTTTAAAAGGACCATTACTAATGGCTGATCTCCCCCTCAGGTTGAACAGGACGTTCTCCACACAGCTGACACCCGATCCTTCCTGGGAATTAACTCTGCCGGACTTTTCTTTTTTATTGTTCCCCTCTGGAAACATGGAGTTCGACTGTTTCCAGCACTATTTCTTGGACGATTTCGACACCGAGGAGGACTTTTACAAGTCGACCGCACCGAGCGAGGACATATGGAAAAAGTTCGAGCTGCTGCCCACCCCTCCCATGTCCCCGACCCGGACTCTTAGCGGCGCTGCCCTGCACCTCTCACCGGGGGACAAGCTCAGCTGGCTGTCCAAGGTGCTGGGGCAGGACGAGGAGTGCGAGGGTCCCTTCACCCCGGACCCGGAGAAGCTGTTCGGGAACCTCAGCTCCATCATCATCCAGGACTGTATGTGGAGCAGCTTCTCCGCCAGCAAGCAGCTGGAGAAGGTCAGCGGGAGAGTGGCCGCCGCCGCTGCCTCCTCCCCGGTGGCACAGATCTCCGTGAGACCCAGCAAAGCGCAGTGCGTCTCCGCCGGCGGCCCGCTCCCCGCCTCGGCCGCGGACTGCGTCGACCCGGCGGCTGTTCTCACCTTCCCGGCGAGCAGCTGCAGGAAGCCGGCCTCGTCGGGCTCCGAGTCCCGCTCTGATTCATCTGGTAAGGAAGCAGTCATGCCCTAAATTGCCCCACCCTTGGGGTTATATTGCCCTCTAACAATGCGTAATTTGGAAAGCATGGGCTGCAGTTGCATAACTGTGGTGCAGCGGGGTTATCAGGCGCAGCGCAGTCACTTTAAAGCCTCACAATGGGCCACATGTTTGATCTGCGGTCTTTTAAAAACCGCGCCCTCGCCACTTTTGCTTGAATTCCTCCTCATTCGGTCTCTTCCTGCAGCTCTGCATCACAATCAGAGTGCGGTAGAGGGGCGGGGTGACCGGCTCCTGGTGATTTATCACCACTACTACACAAAGTGACACAGCATGAGAGGAACTCCTTAGCATTCCCGAATTAGACTGAGAGCAGAGCTCAGTGACAAAAGGCTTAAAGTCCAGATAGTTTGGCATGAATGAACAATGAGCTCATGCTTTACCCTCCACAGACAGAGGAGCTCTGATCTGCTTTACAGGAATGCACTTCCTTGCAGTCACTTTAGTTAAAGTTTGATTAAGCTCAGACACCTGAGGCTTGCACGGGTGTATTTTGAAGTCTTTTTTTCTTTCCAGCCCTTTAAATGTTGCTGAATGCGTTTTCTATGTAATGACAGATGATGAAGAGGAGATCGATGTGGTCACAGTGGAGAGCAAGCAGAACCGGGTGCGGCTGGTAAACGTCAGAAAGCCGGTGACCATCACGGTCCGGGCCGACCCGTGCCCCAAACGCTTCCACATGTCCGTCCACCGGCAGCAGCACAACTACGCCGCCCGCTCGCCAGATAGTGAGCCTGAGGATGATGATGATGATGACGACGACGACGACGATGATGATGAGGAGGAGGAGGAGGAGGAAGAGGAAGAAGAGTATGAGGAAGAGCCCCAAAGCAAGCGTGTCTGCACAGCATCCAGCCAGCAGGTTCGTCGCTCCCAGCCCACCTCCCCCTCAGAGTCCCCCCAAAACTCGGACGCCGAAGACACCGACCGCAGACGGAACCACAACTTCCTAGAGAGGAAGAGGAGGAACGACCTTCGCTCCCGTTTCCTCGCCCTGCGGGATGAGATCCCTGGCCTGGAATCGGTTAAGACCCCGAAGGTGGCCATCCTGACTCAGGCGACGGAGCACCTGGTGGAGCTGCACTCGAGAGAGAAGCGGCAGCTCCTGGAGAAGAAGCGCCTCAAGTCCCGTCAGCAGCAGCTTCTGCGCAGATTATCGGAGCTGAAGCGCTCCTGAGACTCCGACACAAGTCGAGGACACTTTTGAAATGCTCCAGTTCTTTTTCATAACCACATGCCTCATGTGAATAGCCATGGAATGAATTTTGTGTGGAACACGTTAATATTGCTGTGGGCTTCCAATGAATTGACAGTGCTGGCCTGTGAACCCATTAGGGGAGGAGCAGTTAGATCTGTGTGTGTTTTTCTATTTTTCTTTGCACAGTGTGTTAATTTAGAGCACGGAGGCTTAAATGAATTTACTTTTATAGCTACGACCAAGATATGTCCTGGTGTGTTGCGATGGGGGACTGAGAAATGGTTGTTAATAGTTACCAGGGTGATGACTTGTAGCCTTCAAGGTGTGTGTGTGTGGGTGGGTCTTCAGCGCACACGTGAGTGAAGTGTGAATGCCTCTCTGTGTACATACGATTGAATGAGACTGTGTGATGTACAGATTGTCTTGTAAATAATAGCTTATTGCTCCTGATGAAGGAGAAGGAATCAAGAGTTGACACCAGGTATCGTTCCTCTGTTCAACGGGCCACCAGGCGCAGAGGAGCCTCTATTTTGATAAGAAAATAGGAAAACTGACAAAAAAAAAAGGAAAAAAAGGAAGAAAGTAGCACTGCTGTACTTTATATTCACATGTCACTTTGTGATTTCAATGCTTCTCCAGATTTTGGTTGATCATTTTTTTTAAAGCATGCTAACATCAACGGCAACATTAAATTTTTTTACCATGTTTGCATAAAAAGAACTGAAGTCTTTGGTTTTATTTAAATACAACACAGTATTTTACATCTAACTTCAGACAACAAACGTCTGGACATTCTCCAGAAGGACCGTATCCGAGAATGAAAAGTCTGAGTCTGCTCAGTTGTCCAGAACCCTTTCCTGTCCAAATAACACTCCACACAACCAAAACATTCAACACTTCCAGATGATGATATTCAAAAACTTCAGGTAATGAGGGCCACGGCCAATATGAATTCACAATATTTATAAGTCACGCCTTACTCTGGTGTCCATACCCACTTTAGTGGACACAGTTCTTTACCAATTCTCTACAAAAACAACCTTGCTATTAATTTCAATTCACAACGAGGCCAGACTGTGATCAGTCTCTATATCAATTTAAAGAAAAACCCCCAAAGAGGCAGTAGTAAGAAGTAATGACACACAACTCACTATCACATTCAAATGAGTTGTAAATGAGGGCGGACTCGTCACCTTGCTGCTCATTGACATTATGCTGTCTATGAAATAAACGAGCAGGTCCCGTGCATCAGCTCCAGGTTTACAGGAGGTGAGACTGAACTTGTCCTTGAGACTTGCCCTTGAACAGGGTGTGTGTGTGATATAGTCGTGGATCCTCCCCTCTGCAGTGGCTGCTGCATGCTGGCCACCTGATGTGCTCTGAAGTAGGTTACACACACACACACACACATGTGTTCATACTATCGGTATCTTTAGAACAGTCCCGGGGGTTTGGAGACAGGTTGTGTGAACTGCTGCTGGGATTCAGTGCAGCTCTGAGAGAAGCACCGTCAAAATATATAAAGTGAAAATCCCCCATCGATAACGATATAAGTGGATGAGACTCCATTCATGAGCAGTTGTAGCGTCACATGACCTTTACCGGCCCTTGTTGATCGTTGGTTTTACGTGCAGCAGCGGTCCCCCGGGGAGCGCCCTGAGGTCCTTATGATGAATTAAATCGTTTTCATGTAGTTATGATAAAACACAAGACTTATCTTTACAGGGAAATAAAAACCCTCAAACTAATAATAGCATGAATATGATTTTGTTGAACATCTTGTTTTAACCTCAATGAAACAACACAGGTCCACATTTGAGAGAGAGGCCAACTAGGTGCAGGTAAAATGACAAACCTGGATCCAGTGAATTTAAATGTGTTTTCTACTCATACCGAACTCAATTCCTAACATGAGGGGAATTCTTGCCTGACACTGCCCTATCACTGACCTCACTGGCGAGTCTGTGCACGTCTGGATACGACTCAGGCTTGAACTGCAGCCATTTGTTTAATTAACTCCCAGAAACAATTTGTTTCAAGTCGGGCCTGACAGACGAGCCGGGCACACCCGAGCTCCAACCGTCTCACACCTCACTGCTCCTTTATGATGCCCGGGGTTGGCTGGTGTTTCACCTGTTCACTCACTGGGCCCCTTTTCCAGCCCCGAGGGCACAGTTCTCTGGAGGAGCGGAGCATTTCCCTTACATAAATTAGCTCTCCAGAGGCTCAGCGGAGGGGAGTAAAATAACTCCCAGAAAACTCTTACTGAAAAATCTCCGCAGTTGTTGTATTTATTTGGTTAACTGAGAACAAAAGAAGTCCAAGGGCTGTTCACACGATCACATCGGGAAGTGAAAGCATAACTCGGATATCAGGACTAGGTCGGCCTAACCTCATACTTTCCCTGTTTCCCTCCGATCACAGAATTCATCTGAATGATGCAAAACAAGGTGAGGAAATCGGTCGTTAATTCAATAATTCAGTGGCTTTTCCCTGGGGAGGTTCTGTTACTGAAGCTCCGGGGTCATTTCAGGACCATTCACAGACCAACAGCAGTGCACAAAGGGCCACGGCCACAGAGCCTGAGCATGCCAATTAAATTATTAGAGCTATTGTTTCCATGTTGCTTCTTTCTGAGGAATTCGCTGGCTTGTTTCCAGACATAAGCGACAGCATCTAGTATGTTTTTTCTTTTTTTAATAATTTGCAATAGAATTGTCTCCACTCACACACAATTCAGAATGAGGCAGCTGACGTCCCCCACAAACACACAATGGATACGCTGCTCCTGTGTTTAGAAGAGCCGTGTGTTTTTTTTCCTGAAGGGAAACAATGAGGTAAGAGGATCTCTTTGTTCCGCGGGATGCTCAGTTAACGTCTGACGGTTAACTTGCCGGGCCAGATTTTCTAGTCTCAAGTTCATGCAACACCCACACAGAGCACATTCTCGAGTGCAATGTGTGATCGCTCGCGCACGCACACGTGGACGTCTCCTTCCAAAGCATGTATACTTTGTACTCCCACATCTGCAAGCTTCACACCCTCAGTCCCCAACAGCTGCTGCTGTCCCATACACTCACTAAAGATCTGTGTGTGTGTGTGTGTGTGTGTGTCACAGAGATCGACTTCTACTCCAGAGGAAAAATCCAGCATGAGACAGATTTATGGGTGATCAGACTGATGATGTGGCTGACTAGAGATTATTCACACGGGTTTGCACATACTATATATCCTTTTGGGGACTTGTCCTTCATTGTGGACAGCCAGGACAGAGAGACGAACCCTGGAAGGAGCCGGGACACCAGTCACATCTTTGTGTGACGGCTTCCATTCACCTCAGTGGTCGTTCACTTGAGCAACAATTAAAGTGCACATGGGTTTCTGGTAAGAGGAGGAGGATAAACTTTCGCAACAGTCAACGAGATGAACCTCCAACTTCTGCACTTTAACGGAGGGAAAAAAAAACACACACACAGACACACAAACAGGCACATTAAGCAATATTTCCACTGTGTTCACCGGTTGTGCTCTGACTGGCCTGGCTTGTATGGCGTGTGTACATTGCGTGTTTTCACACAGGGGGCTGAGGCGGAAACTGGCCATAAACCTGTCGCACTGGTTAGTGATTCTAAGAGCATGGTTGAACTGGCTGCTTATCCCTGACCTACATGTAGTGGGGGGGGAATATAGGGGATATAATACAGACGGAAGAGTAACAGGCTTATCTCAGGATAACCTTTATCATCTCCTGTGTGAGAATGAGCTGTGGTGGAATCGAATGATCTCTCGTCATGGGAGGCCTGCGTCCGGTCGGTGGCGCAGGGCGACTTTTGGGCGTTTGACAGCTTGTAGGGAATAGCAGTCGGCCGGAGAGGGAAGAAGTGGACTCACTGTCATCCCCTCTCTTACTCAACCCTCAACCCTCAACACACACACACACACCCTTCCCCTTCTTCTATTTTTTCAAGTGGCTGCCGGTCAAGGAAGATTGTGTGGGAACAGACACTCGCGAGGAGACACACACACACACACACACACACACACACACACTCGTACAAATTCCCATGGACACACAAATACACTGGCAGAAACTTTCCCTGGTCGCAGTCTTCTATCTCGCTGCCTACTGACCCACATTCCAGCCTGGTTGTGTCACTGGAGCTGAGCAGCGACTGTGGCAGCTACTGTCCATCAGATGATAATGAGGCTGAGGGCCCACCGCAGAACCGTGAAAGAAATTCATACGCTGGCGTGCAAGAAATCAGTTTTCTACTCCCTATTTCCCCAGAATCAATCCGATGGCTCCTGCCCTCCCCTCAGGTACTTATCTCCACCGTTGGCTGATCTGGGTCAGTCTTCTGAGCTCTGCCTCTCTCCCCCTCTCTGTTTTGCTCACCCTCCCCATCCCGAGGCCAGTGTTACATAACAGCCATGATTCAACTGGAACAGGCTGTATATGTTGCTCTGTCTCTGGACATATCTGACCCCAGCTGACTGGTGTAGTGTCAGCACAGTGTGTTTTGCTTTCGAACCTCAGCTGCTCCAACAAGAGGCGCCCTTCAAAATCCAAACAAACGTGCAGAGATGCATCATGAGCTGCACCTGTTGTCGGGGGCAGCACAAAGGGCGCTTGTAATTTTTGAGTCGTTCCCTTCCTTTGCTCCTCCTCGGCCCACACTGGCTCTCCTGCCTGTTAGTAGGTTAATAGTAGTATGTGAGATAAATTTGGGAGGGTTTGTGCGGGGCCAGGCGGCCGTGTCGTGTCAGCAGAGCAGGCCTTTCAACTCGCCTGTCTAATCTGGAGCTAATCCTAATCCTGTTAGTGTAAACACTGCTGCCATCTGGGCCCAGACACACCACGGCTCCGATTATAATGAACCCATCAAAAGGTCGTCAAACCATCACACGGCATGAGCTGCGAGTGGCTCGCGCCGAACTCTCTGACTTGCGCTCACTGTGCGACGCCATCGCCCCGAGGAGCGTCTCAGACTCTGAGATGATGAGACTAAATCAGGCAGATTAGAATAAGTGTCTTCTGTTGTCCGACACATGGACACAAATGTGAGTAATCTGTGCCTATAGGTGCAGTGGCCACTGGGGATGCATGCGGGCGCTTGAGCTGTGGTGATGTAACCATGGTGCTGGTTAATGGATAAGCAGGAGGAGACAGAGGGGGAGAAGGGCCTCAACAGTGACAACTGCTGTATTACCCTCACCCTGGCAACCCCACCCCCCATCAACACCATACCCCCACCCCCAACACACACCCAAAACACATGGACAGAATGGGTGAGAGAGGGTGAGCTGCCTGGTGAGTGAGTCATTGAAGGTGACAGTATGCAGCCAGTAAGTATGTTAAGATTTGAGTTAAAACTGGAAAGGCTGAAAACCAAACCGGCTTGATGGAGCACAATCTTGTTTAAAAGCAAACCACAAGGCAAAGGTAGCGTCTTCGTCTCAAGGTAAATACAAAAGGCAGCCCACTGACACAGTTAGCTCCCAGCTGGTGGACATGAACGGAATCATTCAGCAGCTACAGAGCTGGATGCTTTCCCCAGGAACAGACTGCTCCTCATTATAAATTTCTGAATAAATATTGCTTTTGTGGCGCTGGCCAAAAATTGAGCCAAGAAACAAATAAATAAATGTAATTTAAAAAAAATTATTTGCAATTTCTGGGAGGAAATCTTGGTGGCTCATTGACAGCTCCTTAATTATTAATATTTATAGATTTCTCAAACGTGACATAAAGGTCTGTCAAGGGTTCTGAAATCATCGGTAATGTCTCGCCAATAGAATCACATTTCTTACATTTGAAAGCACATTTTAAAAAATGCCGTTTTTTGTGAAACAGAAAGTAAAGTGACGTAACATTTCAAAGGAAGTGATCTAATGCCAGGTATCTATGAGCTCTGATAAATGTTCAAACTTGTTGCAACTGTTTGTGGTGGCGGGGGGGTAGCAGCAGAATAGCAGCTTAACCCAGAGCCTGTTGTGCTTGCTCACTCAGAGAGCAGCCAGCTTTGTCAGGCAGCAGATGTTCCATTGTTTGGCTCGGCGGTGTAAGGTTGCTTCAGTTGAAGTTGGTGGGACACTTGCTGCATCTTTTGAATTCAGCCCCATTGAGTGCTGTCACCGCGACCCCCCTCCCCCCTCCTCACCCCCCCAAGCTACGAAGACAGGAGCCTTACCCCTCCCCCTTCTCCCCTTTAACCCCCTGCGGACCTCATAGCTGATGCCCACCATCACCACCATTATAACATTGCAACCCCCCCTACTCTGTCTCACCATCAGTCAGGCCTTCACTAATCAGCCCCCCCCCCCACACACACACACATCAGAAGAATTTATTGGCCAATTACCATAGCGTGAGTGTATTTGGTCCATAGGCATTGAAATGCAGACCCCCCCACACACACACACTCATACAAATGATGCAGCTGACAAACACTACTCACTTTGGACAAGTTAACACTGTCTATCATTACCATTAATTTAGACTCACACATTAATAGGCAAATTAGTTACACACAAAGTCAAGTGCAACTTCTCACTTAAATGATTTCAAGAAGTGAAAATCTCAGTGACAGCTCCAACAAAGAAGAAGCGGTATCACCTGAAAAAAATGATGGAGTTCCTCTGCGGAGAAATTTGAGAGTTTGAGGACACTGAGCTTGTGGAGCACAATGCTGCGCTGGAGGTGTGGACTCCTTGAGCCGTCCGGCAAGGGCAGGAGTCTAAGACAGAGGACATGCACAAGAGGTCAAGGAGGGGCTGACAGAGAGGGATGAACCGAGAGAACAGGCAGATGACATTTAAAGAAAGAGAAGTAAAGTCACTGACACATTATCTCCAACAGCAGCAGGTCAAAGACTAGGAGACAAAAGTGACCGAGTCATTGATAGTGTCAGTGATGATTCCACCTTTTCAGCCTCAGTGTGACTGCTGTTGTCACAGCCTGTGGAGCTAATGTAATAATCAGTACCCTGCTTTCCCCTTGTGTGTGTGTGTGTATGAGCGACAGGGAGGCCGTGATGAGGCCTAGGAAACACATGGGCAGCATTGGCTTCCTGTTTTTGTGTTGAGCCCCGCTGGAGGGAGGAAGTGAGACGAACCACTGGTCCACTCTTTCTGTTTTCTGATGGGTGACGTGACGTGCACCATCCGCTGCTGCCCCCCCCCCTACATTACAGATTAAGGTGGTGGGGTTTCAGGGGACTGGAGACTGTCGCCTCCCTGAAAGCTAATAGCAATAAATCCAATCATGTCACTGGGGTGCAGTGTGGATGCTGCTAATGGTTTGTGATGCCACCCCAGCCAACAACCTTCTCCGGTACCTTGGGGGTGAACGGCGGTTAGGCCTTAGCTCAGCAACAAAAGGGAGAGCCTGCTTCTTCTCTCTGCGATAACAAGATTTGTGTGAGCGCTAGTGAGTTTTTGTAGGTTTACGGGTTTCAGCAGGAAGAATCCTGACCCAAAGCGAGCAGAGGCCCAGTGAGAACAAAGACCCTGGTGGTGGGGAACACGGCTGGGTGGTAGCTTTGAAGGACTGATTAAGGTTATAATCATCCGCCTGGCCTCAAGGCTTCAGGCTGTGGGGGTGGGGCCTGATAAGGGGTAGAGGGGTAGAGGGGTAGTCCAGGCTGTTACTCTGTCTTTGTTCTGGCCTTCTCCACTCATGCCTGCTTTTGTCTCCTCCCACAGTCTACCGCTGAGAGAGAGCATTATCTCTCTATCCGTCTCGCGCCAAAACCAGGGAGGAGGGGTGTTGCTTCTTTCTTCCTGCTCTTGTTCTCTGCTCCGGCTCTCTTTCTCTCTGCCTGCTCTCTTTGTCTTCCTGCTCTCTTTCGAAGGTACTTTCTGTACCGGACGCGTTTCTGAACCGGGCAACTACAGGTGCAGAGTATAGGTGCACAAAAGCCCCTTGAGTCTAGCACACGCAGTCCCTTCTCTCCCTCTGTACGCTCTATTCCCGTGTCTCTTTCCGTCCCTCTCTTTCTCGAACATTTCCCGCCAGTCCAGGCTACAACAGGGAGGGGGGAGTGGTGTCACAGCCTGTATGAAGAAAGGCTGGCTGCTCTGAGCCTCGTGCCAAATGCCGGCGTTATTCAAATCAGCTCAGTGGGTGCGGCCCCAACTGTCTCCATGTCCTGTTAACCCTCTCAGAGCCGCAGTCTGGAACACAAAGGCGCACACACACACACACACACGTGATCAATGTATCACTGGTGTTTCACAGAAACAGCCGGGTGTGGAGTCTTTGTTTTTCATATATATGAGTTCATTCAACAGAGCAGGGTACTTTCATTTATAAGAGTTTTACTGCTGCTTTTAGAGACAGGGAACGCAGTAGTTCTTGGAAATTTCATGAACAATAAGTGTGAAATCATCCAGTTTTACAAAGCTGTAGAATGTCTGTCATTCTCTGATAAACTTTGTAGTTAATGAGATTATCCTACTCAAACCACAAGTCAAAATAATACACAGACAGACACGAGCATTTCTGGAGACAGGACAGCAGCTTTTAAAGTATCTAAAGGTATCAGAGTATTCAGGTTTTTAGATGGACTTCCTCTACAAAGCAGAGTTTCCCTTCCACATCCTCTTTGTCTTCAACGCCCCCATGCAAAGAAGGAGGTGTTGAGGTATTCAGGGACGCTCAGGACAGGGGGTTTACTTATCCTTTACTACGCTCTAGTGGTTGCTCCAACTCAACACAGACACTCGAAATAATGAAGCCACTCAAACAGGAGGCGAGTATTCAAATGTCTTATGGCAACTCAGTAAAGCACTTTAATCAAGCTGCTAAATGTTCCACGAATTATTCCCAGCATTAAAAATGAGTGAAACAATGAAAAGGACTCAGAGGGAAAAGAAGGAGAGCTGAGTTATATAATTACATACACTGATGCAATCAGCTCAGTGTGCCTGGTCTTTAAACCTGTAAAGTTTTTCTCTTAGAAATGATCAACAATGTAATTAAACCCCTCCTCTTGCAATGTTAATGTAATGTTAATGTTATTCTCTCACCTATAATTCATCCCTCCACCAAGGTCTGTATCACCCAACCTGCAGATTTTACGAAATCTTGTTCTGAGTCAGACAGAAGGGGTGAAAGCATAACCTCCCCAGGAGAGGTTAAAAAACAAACAGCCCAGTGTCATTGTTGGGACAAACTTACCCACAATATAAAAACCTGTGAGAGTAAAAAAGATTGAGACCGAGGTCCCAGATGATAAACTCATAAAACTCTTCAGCTGTCTTCAGTTAATCAGTAAACTGTCTATAGGGGACACAATACACTGCCCCAACAAAAACTGTTAAAGAAATACTTTTTGAGTCGTATTTTGAATTCCTGCTCAGCTGCAGTCGTGCCTGCATTTTTCTGGTGTACTGCGCACAATCATATGTAGTGTCACCAGTCAATATCTGAGAAGTGAATAATGACTCTGGCGGTAATGGATGCGGTTATTTCTAGTATGTCGGGCTCGTCTCTATTATCCTCATGTCCCTTGAGTCCCTGCAAAGACGTCTGCCCAGCGTCGCCACCTCAGAAACCATCTGTAGCTGATTAATTGCCTAAATACTTAGCTAATATTATTAATAATGCATTCATCCTCTTCAAAGCAGAACACACACTTTCATCTCCCCCCCTGCATCACCTGTC
The DNA here is from genome assembly GCA_016785235.1 of Pseudorhombus dupliciocellatus. Taxonomy (NCBI): domain Eukaryota; kingdom Metazoa; phylum Chordata; class Actinopteri; order Pleuronectiformes; family Paralichthyidae; genus Pseudorhombus; species Pseudorhombus dupliciocellatus. The sequence goes on from JAFBJW010007502.1 coordinate 6,817,378, forward strand.
CCTCTTTCTGATTGATGCCATATTTAGAGGCTGATGTCCCTGCAACCAATCAGATAATGGATGCGGGCGTACCAGCCCCTTTGACTCCCTGGCTGTTGCCTGGCAACTGGGACTGCTGCTTTGTGTTTCAATCCACGGCAGCATCCTGCAGCGTTTTTTTTTTTTTTTTACAAGGAGGAGGCAGGAGGAAATAATCATTAGATGCACAAGAGGAAGCAAATGACCCAGGACGGACTTCATTTCCCAGACTGCTGAGCAGGAACGTGAAATGTAAAGAATCACATGAGATGGTGTCTTTATAGCATCAAAAACAAGATCATAGATATGCTTGAGTTTTTTCCCCATATGCTCACAGAGCTATCAAGCTGCAGCTCTTTTTTTTACTGAGCACTGAATTTCAAGAATCATGACGCTGCCGTGCTTCGACACACTGGTCTGTTCTGTCCAACGGGTGGGACAACTCGCTGTCACGTTAAATAACGCGCTCTGTTGCTGCTCCAGGGAACAGACTCTGAAAGGGTTAAGAAAAAAGGGGGAGGACACAAATGGCTTGAAGTCAATAGTGTGTGTGTGTGTGTGATGGAGAAGGAACACACAGTAAGACAAGCACAGAGGAGCTCAGCAAGGAATACAACACAAGTGATGCCATGAGAGCAACCACTTCAATCCAGCGCTTTCCTGAATTTCTCTCTAACTCTCCTTCTTCCTGCAGCATCTCACTCCTGCTCTCTAGCTGAGTGCCTCTGCAGCTCTATGCTCAGACGGATGGAGCACATTTCCTGGGTGCTACAGGACAGGATTCAAATTGTAGCTGCATGGGAGTGAGTCAGGACTTTTATTTGGGAGAGCGAGCCAAAAAGAGTGAGGAAGAGAGAGAGAGTGAGGTATCACAAGAGAGCCACCAGGGACACACACTAACCCAGTGTGGTCCTGAGGAAGAGTCAGCTGAAGAGGTACAATGAGTCTAAAGGGTCAAACTCCGACCGTCAGCGGACAGGATTTGACCAGAAATGGCAGCAGCTGCAGCAGCAGCACAGCCCCCAGGGAAAATGGGAGTAGGGGTCTGAAGCCCTCCACCCCCACCAGGAAACCTAAACCAGTGAGTATGTCTCACCATCCATTGAGCTTCTGTGACTTCAGCAATCTCCATCTTGGCATCAGAAAAAAAGCACATCCCATTCAGTACAAGTGAATGAAAAAAAACAACTTTCTGTCATCCTGCCAGTGTGCACCTGTTTTAACCTAAGAGACTGTATGTCACGTGCACTGACTGGTCGTTTCCAGGCTCATGAGCGACTGCTGCAGCATTTGAAACCTTCAGACCAGTGCAAAGAAAGTTACAGAAAGAGACGCGGGAACAGAGGTGCAGCAACTAAGCAGCGCCGACAAAGATGCTCTATCAGGTGCATGGTTTATTTTGGATATTTCACCTGGAGAGGAAGCGTCAGATTACGAGAACGCTTACAGAATTGGCAACCTGAAGGAAGCAGGTTAACAATCTCCGTTGTTAATCTGAAACACAGAGGTCATAAAGAGTCTGTCCAGTGTTATTTAAATATGGAAGAAATGTCATGTGCATGTGCGTTTAGGATGAAACTAAACAGATTAACGGTCAAAAAGCTCAGCCAACAAAGAGGTAACAGGTGTCAGCCATTGTGTGTGCGAGTGGGTAAACCATATCAGAGTTTTTCACATTCTTTCACACTCTAGCCTAATACAGTTGCTCTGTGCCAGAATATATATACTTTGTATATAATGAGATAACATTCCTGAAAGGTAGGGCCACACCTATAGCCCCGGACTGGAAAGTCCAGATTGTCTAGAAAAACTTGACTTCATGGTGGATATGAAGGGTCATAAAAGTCTCCAGGGAAAAGGGCGGACAGCCCTGATGATGCTGGAGGGTGTTGGTGGTTGTCACTGTCTTATATCACTGTGCCTGGTCTTTAACTCACTCATTTGTTACCAACTCCTGCTCAAATTCAAACCAAGTCCTTTGTGCATGAAACTAAACCCTTAAAATAAAAAATCTGTCCTCCTCCAGCCCAAGCCAGAGAACGCCATCACCATCGCCGTGTCGTCTCGAGTCCTCTTCAACATGGAGAAGGAACAGCAGATCTACGAACAGCAAGGCATGGAGGATTACATCAAGTATCAGGCGGAGCATGAAACGGAACCTTCCAGCCCTGGACCTGCCTTCTCCTTTGTCAAGGTTAGAAATGTCGAGAGGAAAGAGGAGGAGAGATATTCCTTGGTGTCACATTTATGTGCTGGGTCGTGTCTCTGGAGGCGGTGGATGACTAATAGGCTTTAAACACGATCCCACTCAAATACAGCTTCTCTGCAGTGAAACAGTATTATCTCTCCTTTTTATGTACGTTATCTTCACACACAAACAAACATATGTGAATATATATATATGTGTGTTCCCAGGCTCTGGAAGCTGTAAACATTCAACTGAGGGAGCTTTACCCCGACGACGAGGAGCTGTTTGATGTCGTGCTGATGACCAACAACCATGCGTACGTTGGCCTGAGACTCATCAACACCATCAATCATCACCGTGAGTTCCCAGCAGATAGAATGATAAGCTGTCAGATGACTGTGCTCTAGCTGCAGCCTGGCTCTGTCACGTCTCCATCGTGGTTGTAATGTAGCTGTACTAAAACACGACAGTATTGTTGCTGTATTGTGCTCATGGTGTGGCTGTAATGTGGACTTACTGACATTAGCTGTTAACTGGGCTCCTTGTGTCCTTCATCTCTGCAGACTTGTTCATCGAGCGCTTCTGTATGACAGGGGGAAACAGCCCCGTGGGCTACTTGAAGGCCTATCACACCAACCTGTACCTGTCGTCTGACCCAGGGAAGGTTCGAGAAGCTCTGGAGGAAGGTTGGTACACAGGGATAGAAGTTGGTTAATGATAAAGTTTTACTAATAGATCACGATAATCTAATAGCCGTTAAGACTTTGAGTGGGTGAGTCCCTGTGTGTGAACCAGGTATAGCGGCAGCCACCATGTTCACCCCGGAGAAGATGACGGTCGTGTCGGAGACTCAGCTGCGTGTGGCCTTCGACGGTGATGCCGTCCTGTTCTCTGATGAGTCGGAGCGCATTTACAAAGCGCACGGACTGGACAAGTTCTTTGAGCACGAGAAGGCCCACGAGAACAAGCCTCTGGACCATGTACGGTAAACACACAGTGACAACTCTGACACTGCTTATAGATGTCGTCCATCAATCAAGGACTCAGTGCTTGTGACCACGGCGATGTCTTACTTACCAGCGTCCATCCTTCCATCCTCCTGCAGGGGCCCCTGAAGGGTTTCTTGGAAGCTTTAGGAAAACTGCAAAAGAAATTTTATGCCAAGGGCCAGCGCATGGACTGCCCCATCCGGACATACCTGGTGACGGCTCGCAGCGCAGCCAGCTCTGGTACCCGAGCCCTAAAAACTCTGCGCTCATGGGGGCTGGACATTGACGAGGCTCTCTTTCTGGCAGGGGCACCCAAGGGCCCCATGCTGGAGAAGATCAGACCACATATCTTCTTTGATGACCAGATGTATCATGTGGAGGGAGCAGCAGAAATGGGGACGGTGGCATGTCACGTGCCCTACGGGATAGCTCAGAGAGTGACCAGGAAAGGAATCATGGACAAAATGTCGCCTTCAGCACCAGAGTAGCCTGGACATCGTGGTGGAGACTTTTCATTTTGGCGTTCAGCAGCTGAGGTTTTGTTTGTTGCGAGGTTCAACATTAATCCAATACATGCGTGGTTCACAAAGCCCTAACTTCAAACAAGGAATCAAGCTTTAAAACTGAGAGTAAAACCATGACTTAAATCATGTTTGGGTGCCAGGTATATGAAAGCAATATTTGTCAAAATAAACAATGAGCCAAAGGGATTCTTCACATCTGGTATTATGATATCTGTTCTCATAAGTGCACTCATCAACTGGTATACAGTATTTTTACCCAGATGAAGTATTATCCTCTGGCAGGCTAAGCCAATGGCACATTAGTGCAAAAGCTGAAACAAATCTCACACAGTCAGATACCGGATACAGATACAGATAGATGTAAATATGTCGGAGTTTTATTCTCTGGGAAAAGGGACAACTTTTGAAATCTTTCAGTCTTAACAAAAGGGAAAACTAAATTGGAAAAATAAATGGAAAGGGATGAGAACAGGCCTCTAAACAAAACCAAATCTGCAAATTTTCAACACTATTTGCTTAGATTCTTGCAAGCAGATCAGGAAGAAACACCAGGTTATATCCTTTATTATTTTATGTACTCATATAACATATTTAGCCATATTAAGTATTATCCCCTGAAACACAAACTCTATAAATAATAAAGAATCCTTAAAAATGAAACAGAACCAAATAGATTTTGAGAACAAAATATATAAATGTAGATGCAGGGTTACAGATGAGGAAGAACAACTGACTAACGCGAGTCTGGATGGCGTGTGACCTGTGCTACAGAGCTGCACTGAAGACACGCTTTCTATGGTTTTAACACTTCACTGCTCAGCTGCTTGTTTTAACTTGGTTCTAAACGGGTGCCTTTTTCTCCTTGTTGTTTTACTTTATTGTTCATGTCTGCCTTGCAGTTGTTGGTAAATGTGGCTCTCTATCAGTGTTTATGAATGTGATTTAAAATTGCAAATAGAATATTGATAAAATATTTATTTTTTATTTCCTGTTTGAACACTATTAAGTCATATGATTATCAGCCATGTGCAATTTGCGCCCCTGCTCCGCGTCCCTGAAGTGCCCAGTTCAGTGTGTCCGTGTTGTTGCCTGCTGCACGTCTCTTTTATTATTGTCATCCAGCTTTGTTGTTGTTTGCATTGTTGCGCCACTGTTTTGTGTATGAGTCTGAACAAGATGGTGATGAGAGGCCAAAATAATGCAGTCAAGCCTTTCAATATTTCAATATTAAAGTTTGTAAAAAAGCTTCCTGTATTTCACCTTCACTGGTTTTAATTCAACATGAAAAGATCTGATGGTGATGAACAGTCATATATTTTTCATTTTCTGAACTCTGAACTCCGGACTCGACCAACAAAAGGATGCTGGCCAAAGTTATACTTCCAGTTCAGACTAGAGGGAGACAAAGACCAATGAGTTCAAGCAGACGGCTGATTAAAGGGGAGGGTGAAGGAAAGGGTGAACTCTGTGACGGTGCTATAATTTTAGTTTATAATAGTTTATAATCATTTTAGTTTTATAATCTCTTTTTTTTTTTAAATCAGACACTGTGATGTGTGACACGCAACTAGCATAACATAGCCAAACAAGAAATGTTCCAATGCTTTGGTGAGAATTTAAAGATGAGGGGCTCTCATTTGTGTTTTCTCCTGTTTATGATTTACCTCTCGCTGTTGTTTTTGTTAGTTGTTTTGTTAGATCCCTGATTTCAGCTTAAAACACTGGTAGATAAGTAAATACTTTAAATTTTTAATTTAAAAGGAGAGCAAACCCCTTTCAAATATGTTTTAAACAGATTTTATTTATGAGTGTTAAGAGTCAATAAACGGCAACAGCGTGTTAGGAAAGAAAACTTTCCAAACATTTCAGGAGATAAAGACGTTGCTTCATTAGATCAACAGGATAACCAGTTGCTGGTTCTTCAGAAAACGAGCTTTAGCAGCCACCCAGTGGCTGCTCCAGCGCCAGCAACAGCTGCTGTGGCCCCTGACAAACCAACTGCACCTACAGTCACGTGACACACACGAGAGGATCCGTCAGTTATCAAGCTGCAGAGGAATTATCATCAATACTCAGTACTATCAAATCAAATCCTGGTCTGACCACCAGAACTATGACAGAGCTGTCACTGTAAGTAAAAAGTAAGCAACACTGAGTACTATAAATATATAAATACAGATTTCAAATTCATACTTTAAACAGCAGTTGAGCATTTGATGAAGCATTTATTTACCTATTGACTGACAAACAGCCACCGCACTTCCGGCCGCCACTCCACCTCCGCTCGCCACTGCAGAAGCTGACATGAGCTTAGCAGCTAAGGAACCTGCTGCAATTCCGCCTGCGGTGAAACCTGCGGCCCCCAGAGCAAGAGGGGTCAGGACCACAGCCCCGACTGCACCTGGACAAGAACACAGCAGAGAGGGGGCCGATTTGAATGGTTATTATTAACATTATTATTGTTGCAGTTCGTCTATTATTGGCTTACCTGCTCCAACTGCTGCAGCTGTCCCTGAAAGACATAGCATGTTATTAAGCGAAGCTTTACAGTCTTGAATCACATGCTGTTAGAAATAAAGTGAAACATGATGCTGAGTTTTTTAAAAGAATGTTTCTCTATACTCAGAGAAAGAGCGCTACTCACCAAGATCCATGTCTCCTCTCTGCTCTCCTCCTGCAGTTGGACCGGTATTTATTCTGTTTCCTCAGAAACGAAACTGTTGGTAGAATCGAAACACAGGGGGCGACAGAGAGTTAAGCAGCCTCTGCTGGAGTTCTCAGGAAATGAAACTGATCGAGAAGGGCGGTGGCTGGATTTACCTCGCTCTGTTTATCTTAACAACAACAACAACAACAACAACAACAACAACAACAACAATAACAATAACAATAACAATAACAATAACAATAATAATAATAATAATAATAATAATAAACATCCTAACAATCAGCCAGAATTGTTATATACAATCTCAACAATATTATATTTGCCAGCTCCATCTATAATAGTACAAAAATACACTTTATTAATACAGCACGTTAGTTAAGTCTGGTCTATTGAAATAGAATTTAGGCTTTCAGAGTCAGCATCTGTCCTTTCTTCAGCCCACTAAAGACGAGACATTGTGATGTGTGACATAGAACTTAGCCTTAGATTCTCATCATATTCTCTGATGTCAATATAAAAGGCTGATGGGTGACATGTAGGATTTGTGCCATTAGATCCCACTTACCTAGATCTTACTCATTCAGACTTTTACACATATATTAATTTATTAAATATATTAATACGTTATTGTACACAAGTTAGATAAGATGATATTTTTATTACATTGGTAGATAGATACTTTACTTAAGGACAATGAACCAGTTCACTCTTTCAAATGTGTTCTAACCAGTACTGTTTACCTTTTGTCTGAGAAGAAGACACCACACTTCCAGATCGCTCTCCATGTCAAGGCAATTGAATGAGGGGTTGGTGGGACACTGTGGCTATGCATGGGAATTGAAATCAGCACATTCTATGCTGGAGGGAGCCTTGCTACCCTCTGAGCAACGTTTGCTCCAAAATTTGGTCATATTTAGATCTAACAGGCTACATAAACACATTTCTACAAGGCAATTGAATGAGGGGTTGGTGGGACACCTGTGTATGATGACCTTGAATGTAAGAAAGGTGCCTATAAATAAAATGTATTAATAAAATGACAGTGAACCAGAGCACTCATTTTATCCAGGTTAATTTTATTTATGAGTTTTAAGAGTCAATCAATGTGACATCATGTCAGGAAAGACCACCTTCTTTTTTCTGCTCAGGGTTTTTTTAAATTTAGCGAACATTTGCACATTCTGTTTTTTGCTACACATTCTGTTTTGTTTTGCATACCCAGTTTTAGTATTTCACTTGTATTTAATAGGTAGGCCTTTAAGAGTATTTTTTTTTTATCCTTACTTGTTTTTAAAAAACCTTACTTAAACTTCTTCTTCTCTCACGAAGCTGCTGTAAATGTGTTTTTCCCCCATGGGGGAGGAATATAAACATTCTATTCTATTCTATTCTATTCTAAACATTTCAGGACATGTTGCTTCATTAGATTATAAGGACAAGCAGTTGTTGGCGATTCAGGAGGGGCTTGCAATCCAAGTCCAAGATTCTCCATTACTGTCAGCTTCACTTCTTTCCCTGTGCGCCTAAAGTGACATAACACATTAGAGCATCAGTCAGCATCATCAGCGTAACATCTCGCTTCAGAGAAAGTATAAGCGGAGAAACAAAAGGAAGAGGATTTGGGGTAAGTGAGATAAAATTAGGTAACAAGGGTACTTGGCTGCACCAAAATATAAATACAGATTTACAGATAAGAAGTTAAACAGTGGAATAGTTGTGCATTAGATGAAGCCTGTACATTGATAATGTCATGATAAAAGAAAGTTAAGTTACAAGAATAAACTTCTCAAGCCAAGGACACAGTTGAGACCAAAATAAACCTTATAATATTTACCTTTTTGTTGAAAAGAGGACACCATACTTCCTGAGCGCACTCCACCTCCACTTGCCACTGCAGAAGCTGACATCATTTTCGCAGCCGAGGAGCCTTTAGCAATTCCACTTGAGGTGAAACCTGCAGTCCCCAGAAAACGTGGGGTCTGATTCCCAGAAGTTGCTAAACAGAGCAGAAAGTGATCTTGATTATTATTGATAGTATTATTATTATCATTGTTGTTGTTATTGTTTGTCTCTTAGTGTCTTACCCGATTTAACTGCTGCATTTGTTGCTGAAAGACAAGACATTGCATCTTATTACAGCTAAGCTTTAAAGTCTTGAATCAAGAGCTTTTGATTTTCTAAAAGAATGTTTCACTATAGTCAGAGGAAGAGCGCTACTCACCACGATCCATGACTGCTCTCTGCTCTCTTCTCTGCTGTGGTCAGCCCTGAGCTGCACCACTATTTATTCACCTCATGGGGGCTTCTGCAGAAACGAAACCGTAGTCTCTACTGGACTTCTGAGGAACTGAAACTGATGAGATCCAACTAGAAAAAAAAAGGATGGATAATGAATCAGCAGTTTTATTATTTCAAAACAGAATGATTACATTTTTACTTCCAACCTAAATGTGTCACTCTGAGCTTAGAGCCTCTGGTTCATATCCTGCATCCTTATCCCAGTATAGGCTTGCATGACTGTGGGCAAACAGAATGCTATGGAGCATACATGATACACCAATATCTAATATTCACCTTTTTGTTGAAAGGAAGACATTATATTTTCTGCTCTTTGCTCATGTTTTCTCTCTGTGTTTGTCCAGTGCTGTGATCAGCCTCGAGCGATCGCCTCATGGAGGGGTGTCATCAGAAATATATATATATATATATGTGACTGCATCTGTCTCCTCCACACTCCCTCCCTGCGATTACTCTCCTGCTCTGAAGGAAATTTAGAAATTAAAGTGTCAGTTAAATAACCCAGGGCAGGGCCCATGCTGTCTCTGGCCAGAGGACACTTGTCCCCTGTCCCCTGCTTTCCTGCCTTAACAACATGATGGACTAGTGACAATGGAAAAGTACAGCTGGACTACAGACAACACTGGGGCGTGGGCACACAAACTATTTTCACATTCTCCTCTCCACAGAAGGAAAGCACGTTCCGCGTGCATGACGGAGCAGCTCACACCGCGGGGGGTCGCTGTTCCACCACACAGTCACGTGGTCGGTCTTGCGCACGCGCACGCAGAAGGTGTGGTGGGGGGGGGGGGTTTGTTAGCTGGTGATGCAGACAAGATGCCCACTGCCACCGTCGGGCCTGTGTAGCAGCTGAGAGCCGCGCACTCCCCCCCAGCTCAGCTGCAGGCTGCAGCCCGACACACGGAGCTCCATGTCCGTGGCCAATGCGAAGCACACGGTCCTGAAACCGGTAAGAGGCTTATTCTCATCTTCATCAGCAGCAGCAGATCGCGCAGTGATCGACAGATAGCCTCGCAGTGCAGATACACGCTGTGTTCATGGTGCGGAGGCGAGTCGGTGTCTCTCTGCTCCCCCCCCCCCCCAGGTGATCCCGTACACAGGGCCCGTACCTGGAGGCCTGCAGCCTGGGGAGATCATCATCATCCAGGGCACCGTGCCCCCAGATGCTGACCGGTGAGTGGGACTCCAACCATAGGACGGAAGAAGACTAATGGACATATATATATACTATATGTATATCCTGCTTACTAAGTAGTAGTAGGTCCTAAACTTTTAAACCTTGACTCCATTTCTGTTCCATACCCCTGGAAACCTGCTCAGCTCAAATCAGTGACACCATGGACACCTGACAGAGACAGGCTGATGTAGAGGATGGTTGATTTATGAGGGAGGGGCAAAAATGAATCTGCTGATCTTGATAACTGTAATCACAAATCCACAAAGCTATGGATGACAGGATGAAAGGCCAGACTATATAAAAATGGCTGACTATCAGCTGATTGAAGAATGCCATTGTCATTAAGTTTCATCAGCTTCCTCCGTCAAATACATGGCTGTAAATAATTCATAAAACCTTCAAGGTGAACCTGAACTTTGACTCAGAGGAACTCCTGCTCTGTCCAACTAGAATAGTAAAAGTCCTCCTTCTACTTTGTGGTGACGTGTTTGCAGGTTTCAGATCGACCTGTCGAGCGGCTGCAGCACCAAACCGCGCTCAGACGTCGCCCTCCACCTTAGCCCGTGCTTCACCGGCCCGCCCCGGGTGGTATGCAACTCCCTGCTGCAGGAGAGCTGGGGCGAGGAGGAGACGCTCCATCAGCTGCCCTACAAATGCGGAGCCCCCTTCGAGACCATCATCCTGGTGCACGACGACGTCTTTAAGGTCCGTGATCCTGCGACGCTGCCTGCAAACAACACGATGCACATAGTGAGTCACTGAAAACAAAATGGTTCCAGCGTGCCCGTCTTCACCCATAGGTGGCAGTGAACGGCACTCACCTGCTGAGCTACAAGCACAGAATCCCACTGAACAGGGTTGACACGTTTTCTATTTCGGGGAAAGTCAGGGTGCACGCTATTGGCTACATCCCGAACTCTGTAAGTACATTTCCATCATCCCCTTGTGTTCTTTGTTTTCCCCTCACAAGCTGCTGGGACGTGGCCTCCTTTATAGAAACTTCTGTTTATTCATTTCTAAATGTGTCTTTTCCCCCTCAGGCAATATATTCAGAATCAGGTGACTTGGTGAGTTTTTCCTCTTTGCGTCATCTCCGTCTTGTGATGCTGCTAAAAGTGGCCCAGAGTAAATGATCCCTTTGTCTGTGCTCTAGACTGTCCATGTCGGCGTGCGGACCTATTGAGGACAGCTCTGGTGTTTTGCCAGCTATGTCTCTTTTAGCGATGACAGCCATTTTACTAATTCACGATTTCCAAAGAGACATTTGTTGGTTCCAGCTTCTTAAATGTGACGATCTGTGGCTTTGGCTTTGCGATGCATGATTTGATAATCGTCACATCTTGGATTATTGCCTGAACAAATGATACTTTGGATTGTGGGAAACGGCTCAGTCTAAACAGAGCAAATGATTCATGGAGAAAATATTTCTATCAGCGGTTGTGTTGTTATTGCAGAGCCTCCCTTACAAAGGCAGCATACTGAAAGGACTGAGCCCAGGGCAGCACATCACAATCAAAGGACAGGTCAGCATGTATCCTCACAGGTATGGTCAAAGTCACCTCCCAGTACGTCGCCCAGTGATTCGGTCCGTGTTCAACACTCTTAACCCTCTCATCCACGTTTCCGCCAGTTTCACCGTGAACCTCGGCAACAGCAGGACGGAGAACATCGCCCTCCACCTGAACCCTCGCATGAAATCCGGTGTGTTCATCAGGAACTCGTACCTGAGTGAGACGTGGGGTCAGGAGGAGCGCGAGCTGCCCTTCTTTCCCTTCTCGCCGGGGGAGTACTTCGAGGTAGGAACCACCAAATGACTTCACCTTCTCTGTGGGGAGATTCAGTGTTGTTGTTTTTTTAAGATACAGACAGGTTTAGGGGGCTGATATTTGTGAGTGAGCATTTTGAGTTGTGTGTAGATTTATGAGCATTCTTCCTCGTGTGTGTTCTTTCAGATTCTCATCCTCTGTCAGCCTCATCAGTTCAAGCTGGCGGTGAACGGCTCGCACTTGTTCGAGTTCAGACACCGGGTGCAGGACCTGAGCAGCATCGACCAGCTGGAGATCATGGGAGACCTGGAGCTCACTGACGTGAAACTGTGGTGACTCCGGACCCCATGGCAACACAGGGACGCCGGGTTCCCGGTGGTCAACACTGAATTAGCTTAGCCACGATGATTCAGACTGTGGAAGCTAAAAACAACAAAAACCCTGAGCTGACTTCTGGTTCAAGTCAAAGTATAAAAAAAAAACAAAAAAACAAAGCGATATTACACTAGTCCAGTCATTAACAAAATGATCCAGTTTGAGGACTGGTGCATGAGCGTTGGCTGTGCTGAGGGTCAGGGCTGTGAGCCACCATGACTGTTTACAGAGTTAGGGTTGCCTTGGTTCATATCTTCCTCTGTCTCTAGTTTCTCTGCTGTGATATTAGTGCACTGTATATTTTAAACAGCAAATATTTAAGTGTAAATCTGATGAGTATTCAGAGGATATAGAGTTCTGATTTGAGATTTGGTGAATAATACTATATTCCAAAATAAAGTTGTGATTTAATGAGGAAAAAAAGTCATCATAGTATCAGCGTGTAGAACAGATCAGCAGCACGGAGGACCCCTGGTCTTCAGAGTTCCTTTCCCCCTGGATCCAAAATCTTGAAGAAAAGAATAAGAAACATTAATGGTGAATCATTCAAGATGTTCCGACATTGTAACACAGGTATGACGTTCTGATGTTCCCTCTCTGAGATGATAACTTTATTTACATAATATTTTATTCTCAAAATCTCAAAAGATGTTTTGTTCCACTGTAAGTGAATGTAAATCCGACTGGTGTAAATATGCACTTAAATCCTGGCTTTGTTTAAATGTGATGAAAGTCTGCAATATAAAACAGTTGGGCCCATTTTTTATTTTGGAACAAAGCTCAATAAATCCAATTTGTTGTACAGCTAAGTTGAAGAAATCATTTTTAAATAAAATGTCTGATGTGATTACTCTTTTCTTTGGAGAGAAAAATGTACTGTCCTGTCATTATCATTTCCACCTGAAATCTTTACTTCTGTTCCTCCCCTTAAAACAATATTTTTTTATCTTCAGCATTCTCTAACACATCTCTGTGTGTGCTCGACATTCATGTCAGCGCAGAACAACTCAAGCACAGTGCAATACAGGGTCAATTCAATTCTTTATAATGCCTAACAAAAGCTCCGTTAGCTGTAATAAAACAATCCTGCATCTTTGTCCATCACATGTCCAACTATTCTACTCCTGCTCCAGAATAAAGGACTGGGTTTAAAACCTAATTCAAATCTGATATTTATTATTAAGTGTTATTGGGACCTGTTATTAACCTTGATCGTCAATGATTTAATAAATGTGTAACCTGCCTGATGCGTCGACATGGTTTTTGTGATGGGTGGTTTCAGTGAGAAATGACCAACATCTCTCATGCACGGCCACAAGGTGGCGGCAGAGTGCCATGTGGGGCGGGTGAGGCTGAGGGAAAAGCTTTCGCCTGCCGAGGTCTCCTTCAGCAAGATGCTGAACCCCAAACAAAGAAGTGGTCATGATGAGAAGAGATGTGGTCTATAAACACAAACCATACTAAATAATAACCATAACAATTCTTCACCAGCCACCTCCTGTACTGAAGTTCCCTCTAACGGCCCTTACATTCGAGTCACATTTAATGTTCACGCCTGAGGCTGCTTAACCGTCTCTGAGCATCCATAGATGTCGGCAAACATTCAGACAGGCTTGTTTTTAAATCCGTCTGTTTTACGACCATGACCACAGGCGTCAGTCACAAGATGAACTTGGAAATACCATCACCACATGACTCACTTACTGCACGGCGCCTCCTAAACCTCAATATTAATCAAATGATTTCTGATAAAAAGTTTGTGTTTTATTAATATCCACAGGAAATATAATTTGTAGAGGAGTTGTAATAACCATGGTACAATACAACAGTCTCTTATTCTTTTTTTTTAAACAGAGATAAAAAGCAGGGTGATATGCAACATGACATCAACCATTGCACTGCTGAGAATGTCCGAGAAAAAAAGGCAGAAGACAAAAGTCTGATCAGCAACAGGCAAATAGGTTAAAGTTTGTTTTAGAAAAAACGGACTCTGTCAGACATGTGACCCACTGACAGAAATTCAGCTCCGGCCAAAAAAACCCCAACCTGTTCTTCACTGTCAAAACACAGATTCTTGTTTTAGACATTTGCCACAAAACTCCCCTGTCCGCTCTCCGGGACAATGGAGGATGGGATCCGTTGAACTTTAAAAGGTACACATAAAAAAAGAGAGAAGTTTATGTGTGTGTTGTCATACGCTCCACCACACATGGGACCACGTCCCAGTCCCAGCAGCGAGCTTTGGCAAGACAATGGCCGAGGACAACTGGTTTTACTTAGTCACATACCACAGTTTCTAGCAGCTGAATTCAAACCACAGCCTGTTTTTTTTTCTCCGGATCTCATGTCCTGCTGAGACAGATGGGGGGGGGGGGGGGTGTGGCTCAGGGGGGGGGGGGGGGTGTGTGGTTCAGTGGCACAGTTTCAGGGGTTTGGATGTTTCTGAGAGAGGTGGTGGAGGGGGTGTGTTCCAGTGTCAGACGGAGCTGAGCTTTACCAGTCCTCTGACAGAGTCCTCGTGTAGCGAGTCCTGGCTGGCTGGGTTGTAGAAGCCCGCCTGCATGGTGTGGCTGTGGCCAAGGGGGCTACCGCAGGGCAGCATACCTGGAGGTGAGGGCATTTCCTCTGGAGTGAGATAGTGGTGGTGTCCCACCGGCTCCTGGAGGGGGTGGCTGTGGTTGTGTGCGTGGCTGTGCCCGTGGATCGGCAGCATGTCTCCTGCCTCATGGCAGCTGAGGCTGGGGGTCGACGTCGGAGGCGTGGGCTGCCCGAGGGGGAGTGAGGTGCACGGGCCAGCGAGGGTGAGGGAGGTGCGGCCCTGCAGGGAGACTCCGTTTTCGGGGGAAGCCGTCAGGATGACTGGTTCGCTGCTCTGCTGCTGGATGAGCGGGGTGGTGGCGGCCTGCAAAACGAATTTGGTGCTCTGAATGCACTGGTCTTGGTCACACTGCGAGGAGGCAGCAGGAAGCCGGAGACAGAACAACACAGGGAGGGGATGTGGCAGCCAGAGATAGATAAGGTGCAGGAGGTGAGGTACGGAATTAGATAAAGAGCGAGGCGATGTGCGGAAAATTAGATGGAGGAGGAAAACAAAAGATGGGGGTGCCGGTGACGGGAAAGGGGAGAGAGAAGAAAAAAAGATGTTAGTACCCTGGTTAGAATCCGAGCCACACGGAGACCCTGCACCAACTCGTGCATCCGTCACAGTAAAACCAGAGTCAATAGATACAGTTGAACAGTCACTGCTTCATCACCTATTGATCCCTGCTGCTTCGCCTTCGAGCGGAAAGCACGATGTGGAGCAGAGTAACTGGGTTAGGACACAAAGAGTCGTCAATACCACACATTAACTACAGGCAGATTAGCTTTAACCTCATTAGCCCTTGAACCACCTCAGAGCAGCCATGTGGGTCAGAGAGCAGCTACAGGTGAAGCAGCACGAGGGGTGCAGAGGCGACAGACATTTGCACAAATATTATTATGTGCATCATATATTTTCATTATATAAACCGGAGAAGAATGTTCTCAGCCTCCCAGCATCCCCTTCACAGTCCCACTGACAAGGTACTGGAATAAGATTTGTCTAACAATGTATGACCCGTCTTTCTTTATCTCATCAACCTAAAACAGCAGATTACAGATGTGATAGGAGCAGAAGTGCAGCTACCTCTGACAGAGATAGAGATGTGTTATCAATCTCTTATCGGGGGCACGCGCACGCTGCTCTCCACTAATCACCTTTACAAGCCAGGCTCCTCTGCACGTTGTTAAAGACTCATTTGACTGAAGGTTATTGGGCTGAAATGACACTGGAGCCTCTGTCGCCTCCACGCTAACAAGCAGCCACCTCATGTGCACTGGGGTGGGTGTGAAATTGACATTACACTGTCCGTCCCACCTCAAAGAACAAGACGTACATTGCCGATAAACCTTGGATGACACAGGCCTTTGTTGTGTTGGCTCTCACACGTGACGGTGATGACACAACAAGGATAAAAGATTTGTTTCTGTTCTAGAGATGTTATCCTATATTTACACTTTGTTCTTGGCGCTGATAATAAAGAGGGCAACAGCCTGCATCACCCCTCCCTAACGGATTGAAAGACAACAAAACCATATGTAAAGCTCTACAGAAGCCTGGACAAAGATTTTGTTTTAGGACACACACACTCATAAGTCTAAGTTCTGGGAAATGGGAAAAACACCTATATCACAAAGCTTCAGTGGGCAGTATTTGACGATGAAGTCGCCCCAGGAGCCATTTTCTATTCTTTTCTTAACATGTCACACATCAAATAGTTAAAAGAGAGTGAAATTAAAAATTAGCTACGGTCTGGCCATCCATTCATCTTCTGCAATGTCAAAATTGTCTTCTAGCTGTGGACTTGAAGCAGCTACTTAAGCTCCAGTTAAACAGCCAGTCACGATTAGTCCAATTCAACAATTGCACCCTGACCTGAACAAGAAAACAGGTGACGACTGCAGGACTTCCTCTTCTATAAACCGGCTCAACAAAGTGGAAATATTGATTGTATCCAGCTCTGAAGGAAGCAAGAGAACTTTCTGACTACACAGTGAATAAAGAGTGAAACTGACAACAGGGCTGTGGGGTGTCAGTCCCTCATCACTCAGGAAATGGTGGTTGATCAAGTGTGTGTGTGTGTGTGTGTGTGTGCGTGCGTGTGTCGACCTTGTTTAAAAATAGCTTGGCTAGAAAGGAGGAGGTTGTAGACAGAAAACACTGATAGAAACACTGAAAACATGAAAACTAAACATGGACACAGTTAAAAGGTTAAATGTTAATCTTGCTCTCCGGTGTTAAGGGACAAACATTCAGCATTTAACATATAACGTAAGACTCATAATATAACTCATAAAATCCGCAAAGGAAAACTGTAACACCTTTTCATTTTCATTTTGTTGGCTGAGTGCTCGACTGACTATTGAAAACAATCTGAAAAGCTGGGCGAACAGACGCACCTGAACGGCAGGGCACACGTGAGGATCCATCAGTGATGTGGAAGAAAACAACGACTGCTTTCCATCAAATCAAATCCCACTCGGAGGATTAATGTTATCGAGGTGTAACGTGACATCATATCACACTGTTGCCGGGGCAACCCGTTTGCCAGCCGGCTGCATATTAACAATACGAGTGAGAGATTAAAAAGGGGTTTTCTGTTTCCTCAGTCCTTCATATCATGTCTCCTTAAAGTCAAATGTAGTGCTCCTGCTACAGTCTGATCAAACGTTCGGCAGCCGGACAACTCCACCAGCTCGTCCTGACGTCCTGTGGTTGCTCCGCGCACGCAGAGCCAGGCCATGGATGACGCTCTCATGTTAATGAGAGCAAGCAGAATGGAGCTGTGTTCACAGGGACAACAACACCATGACTGTGGCACACAGCAAAAAGACACACAATGGCTTTGTGTGACCAACTCTTAAATCTATCACGTAAAGAGAACAACGGACAACTTGTTGCTTCCATTCAGGCTCCAGAGACCGACTGGTCAGGGAGGTCAGTACAACGTCTTCTTTGCAACGACAGCAGTTCTTTCCCAGAGACAGGACAACTCCGAGAACATCTGAGGTGTACTTTCTTTTTTTTAATTGTTTATTAGAGATATATCCACTGTCTCACTTGTTGCTATAAGCAAAAAACGTGTGCACACACACACACACACACCCCCACTCACACCCCTTTGCTGAAAGTAGCGAGTGATACAGCTCAGCCTTAGCGAACACCAAGGATACTTCCCTGCAACTGTTGACCTCATTTACCGACGACATGGAGCAACACATGAAAAATTGAAAACACGACTGACTCGCTCGCTGCCACCCAGAGCAGTCAAGAATGGAATGAGTAGAACAAACTGGCTTCACCTCGCCGGGTGTGATGGAGCGCAGCGCTTGTGACGCTGCAGTGTGTTTGAAACGCAGAGAATGAAGTCGAGTTGTTGGACGTGATATCGAGTTCAACATGTCAACCGACAGCTAATGCTTTGTCTCTGGGAGTAGTAGCAGGGGTCAGGTTAGATACTGCATCGAAAAGCACCACAGCCACGGTACGAAGGACATGTGAATTTAGACGACTAAGAATCTTTAGGGGAAAAAGAAGAGCCGGATCTTAAACGAAATTTATCACTCTAAAGCCGATGTCAGACATGACCTTCAGTTATTTCACAGTTCACAGCAGGACGATTCAAGTCTGGGTTTGAACAACAACAGGAATTTCCAGAACATTAAGAGAGGAGTGGCGCCTGGGTAGAGCACACAGGAGGCAGGAAATTCTTATATATTACATTCAGCACATCAGCACCAGGATCTGCTTTTAAATTTGTTTGTCGACTTCTACAAGTCTGTCATCTACTGAGACATATGTATTCTTTTGACCTCTGCCCGTCATGTTAGAAATCATCAGCCTGCACACTCGCTTGTTTAAATTTTTCTCTGGACATTTCCCAGACATTCTGCTTGAGGGGCTCAGAGTCAGAGATTTGCATTCACACATACAGATGTTCTGGAAAATGTCCAGACTTCAGTGCATGCCTGGAAGCATCTTTAGTCTCTGTTTGGACTATGACGAGCTCAGATCGCTAATGACAATGTGTCACTCATAATGAATTCAATCAACCATCAGCGTATATCTCAGATCTGTGTCTTACCATGTGACTCTGCTGGGACTGAGTGGCCCCATACATCGTGATGCCGTTGGTGGGTGGTGCTAGCTGTGGCGTGTCTGATTGGATAAAACCCCGTCTGTCAATTAGACTGGTGAGAGAGCGACAAACAGAGAGAGAGAAAACCATTAATTTACAAATATCACACAGACCAAATGCTATTAACAGCAAACCGAGAAATACATTCCATCCAAAAGTCAATCCATTTTACTGACTGCAACATGCAGCTTAGAACTGCCGCCATGGTACCCGTGTGTGCAGGTACAGTATTTTATTTTGAAAAGAATCTCTTCTTGCACACACTCACACGTACAGTGGGTGATAAATGGCTGCGGAGCAGCCGAGTACATCCCTGTTTGGGTGCCATCATTAATGCTGCAGAGCTGTGACACAGCTGCTTAGACAACAATCAGAAATAAACACACAAAGCTGGTCGGTGTGCGAAAACAGAGCGAGCGGCAGGGTGATCGTTCAACAGCCTGTGTGTTGACAGCGAGCTCCCGTGGGACTGAGCTGGAATCAGTTAGAAATGGTTTGCTCCAATCGCAGAGACAAACACCGAGAGCCGACAGCAGTGGCTCTTGTTACTGGTAATGAAATGGGAACGTCTGCTAATGTGGTTAGGAGGAAACATTATGAAGACACGTAGGACTCCAATAGAAAGTGTGAGTCAGGGTATGAGGTAAGAGGAGCTTTTGTATGTGTGTGTGTGTGTGTGTGTGTGAGAGAGAGAGAGAGAGGCAGCGTTCCATGCATAGTCCAGAGCTGAGGTGAAATATTCCTTCCTTACTTGTCGATCCAGCTGTGTGGCACCTTTGGCCAGCCACACACACACACACACACACACAGACACACAGACACACAGATGGCAGCCACCTGTGCACAGAGGACTCTCCTTTACCACCCACTGGAATCATTACCGGTGACTTACAGCTTGTGGTGGCCAGAGCACAATCCAGCTAAATATATCGGCTGCTCAAGTTGTGTCTATGAATTTGACGACTCACTCTGTGCACATGCTAAACTACAGACTGCGTGTTTCTCAGCTTTGTGTTTGTTCTGTACAATTGAAGCAGAACCATGTTGAAGACAGAGGGACGTCTAACTGTGACA
This sequence comes from Pseudorhombus dupliciocellatus, assembly GCA_016785235.1. Taxonomy (NCBI): domain Eukaryota; kingdom Metazoa; phylum Chordata; class Actinopteri; order Pleuronectiformes; family Paralichthyidae; genus Pseudorhombus; species Pseudorhombus dupliciocellatus. The sequence goes on from JAFBJW010007502.1 coordinate 6,837,174, forward strand.
AAGAGTCAGAGGAATCATCCGACAACAGCTTTCTGAATACCTGACCAAAAATGCGCACGAGAAATGAGCTGGGACGGAACGTGTGACATGGCCACGAGAATGCAACTGTGACAGTCGGCCTGTGTTTTGGTTAAATCACATGAACAGCAGAAGTATGAAATCTAATATATCTAACCTACTTTGATCTTGAATTTGGTTAAAATGGGCTTGAAATCCTTCGGCTGTTGCAGAATCTCAGCAGCTATCTATAGAGAGAAAGCTGTGGGCAGGCTCGTTTCAAAGCTGCTCCTCACATCGAAAGGATTTTAGCCTTCAGACAAAAATCGAGCGTTACAGACGCTGTGACGTATTAGAGAGAAGGTGACAAATGTCTGAGCAGGATTCTCAGAGCACTGAAGCATGACACTTGCAGATGTCATCACGTGGGAATCTGACGTGCACCGCGTCATAAAAACACGTCTTACCTCGGAGGCAGGGGTCCACACAGCGCTGCACAGCAGTTGGTGAATATATTGCCGTGGCTGTAGGGATTATGGTTGTCCTTCCCTCTTTTAGAGGACCATGAACCTTTTATCTGGAGGAGACCGCACCACATCGTCAGGCACAATTTCAGAGACAGCACACAGATCACGTTTGTGTACCGTGTCTGGCCTGGTCCACACTCTGACCAACCGAGCTACACTAATGTCTGACTCAGGTGAGCCTGAGCCGAGAGGACATGACATCATCAACAAGCCTCTAGTTTCTATTTACCATCTGAAACTGGGGTTGCAAATGAAACGTGAAACATTAACAAAGTAAAACTTTGCAACCTCAAGACAGAATAATTTATACAAATTTTATTTGGTCTGCAATAGAAACATTTCGTTGGAGGTCACCACACATGTCAAGGACGACAAATTAATAATGATTAACAAAGTAACACAGAACTGTATAAATAAAAAAAAAAAAAACATAAATTAAATCCAAAAATATATATCTGAGGAAAGTTTTACATTTGACATTCTGGTGTCTGTGTTATGTTCATACTTACATCTTCATTGGTGGTCTGGTTTGAGCTGATCAGGTACGTATGGAAGCCTGAGAGGCCCACTATGGACCAAATGGAGAAGAAACACACCACCACCTCCAGCACAGTGACAGCATCAAGTTAAGGACATTTCATCCACTTCCTTTCTTACTGTTAGTGACACAAATGGCAAGGCCATATAATAAAATCAGTAATGACTGCAACTAGAATTTGTATTAATAGCAATATTTAAAAATGTGCCATTTCTCGTATTATAATATTTGACCATTTCCCCTATGCCAAGTGAAACAGACAATAACATGAGAGCTTGTCAAGCAAAAACATAGAAACCACATTCTGGACACACATGGACTCAGCGATAGGAAGCAAAGAAGAAGTCACACTAACACAGCAACCACCAGCCTCGTGGCTGTCCTCCTCTTGCCAACAGCTCCTACTTACCAGCTCATTTGGCTTTGACGGCAGGGCCCTGCTCTTTTTCTCTGCGCTACATAAAACACACACATGGGTACTTCTCCCTTTATAAACATAAGGTTTGGTCACCCTGGGTGCATGTGTGGTTCATAAATAATAATAATATTAGATAAGTGATGAGATGAGCGAGTGTGTTAAACTGTGCAATCAACTCAACATCCTCTCTTCCTCGTTAGCAAGAATATAACCTGTCGTCATCACCTCATATAAAGGACTGCTACGACACCATCAACTGCAATTGTCCTTTATTAAAGCCCCGCAGGACAAAGGCTGCTATCAGCTTGGCAAGGCAGACACGTCTCAGCCACAGAGAGAGGAGACATGTGCTCTCCACTTCATTTGTGACTTAAAACTTACATCACTTATCATTTAGATTTGACAATGTATGATTCTCTACACTTGCTATACAGTCTAGTTATGCGTGGACCCTAGTGCAGGTTGTTTGATTATCAGTAGGAGAGTGAGAGAAAGTGGCGCACTATCTTTACTGCCTGGGTTTACGGCTGAAGGCCACAGGTCAAATGGTAACGGCTGGGCTGCAATAGCAAATTAAACACTTGAAACAATGGGCCCAGATAGATAAGTGCAGGACCACTGCATGCAAAACAACAATATTCTGAGAAGTTAAGTCAGAATTAATTCTGTTGCACAGAGAGCAGAATGGGTATGAAACATCTGACAGAGACCAAGTTTACCATCTAAAATGATGCTGCTGCCTCCTCACTACAGACTCAAACACGCTAACCTCTAATCTCCCGAGTATGAGCCATGTCATTTCTACTAGAGAGTCTTCAGATAAGGTACAGCCAAGTGGCAGTGAGACCACGAGGGACAGAATCAGGGAGCTGCTGTTGCAACTTACATTTGACACAGCCCCAATTTACACGGGTTGGAAAAGGTCGGAGTGACGAATAAAGATATGTTGTGATTTCGATATAAAATGATATGAGGGTCACACTGCATGGCCCTACTCACAGTGCATTTGTAGCTTAAGACGTCTCGCACATGCTCGGCATCTATCACGCAGACAGACACCCACGCTAGTTTCAAATCTCTCTCGCACAACATCTCTGCAGAGGGAGGGGGACAAGTGGGAGCCAGATGAAATCAAAGAACCACTAAATCAATTGGCAGAGACTGAGAGTGGAGCTGCAGCGTGAGCCCGACGGAACACGACTAATCAGACGCACAGCAGCCGCGCAAGTGCTGCAAGCCTGCACAAAGTGACGGGGGCAGCCGCGGAGAGTCATGCAAATGAATCCTGACCCCCAGAGTAACACACAGAATAAGACCCTGGCAGCGTCGTTCAGTCTGTGTCATAAAGAGAATAACCAAAGTGACTGAGTATCACAGACAGACAAGTATATATAGAGAATCCAGGACAGACTGGAGCAGAAATAAGACAGTCACACTTGAAACACCTGCCATGAAGGCACAGAGTCAGAGTTCAGTGAAAGGATATCTGGCAGGACTATTTTTTAGTGCATCGAGGAACCCACTTTCATGGGAGCCTGTGAACAGAGAAAGACAGTTTCCGTTAGAACCCAAAACAATGGTGTTCATCATCACATCCACACTTTACAGAGAATGAAACAAAACCACGTGAATGGCTGATTGAATCAGTGAATCCACTGACTGTCATTTATGCAAACACATGCACACACACGTGCGCACACTGAAGGGGAGCCCGACAGTCCACACTGCCTGCGCCCAGCTGGAAAGATGGTAACAAGCCAGAGCGCTGCAGCTTTTCACAACGCCCACTTACAACCTGCTGGCTTAAAACACACTAAGAACACAGTCAGGAGGAACACGTGTGTGTGTGTGCACCATGTCCCCCCCACTCCCCACAGCTACTTACGTAAAATGATGTGTGTGATGACAAAGGCAAAGATGAAGATGGTGAGGAAGGACAGCGAAAGGATAAACATGTAGAAGAAACGGTAGTTCCTCCTTCCCACGCAGTTCCCCACCCAGGGACAGTGGTGGTCAAACCGCTCTGCATGGACAAGGAGAGACAGAACAGTGACGTTTATTTTGGATACAAGGACACATACCATACCAGTTTATCCTCTCATTGCATCTGACGCAGCAATGAAACATCTCCCCTGTCTAAAGCCTCTGGTGTGCAAAGGGAGGAGAAACAACACATCAGCAACACCTTCTTTAGAAATCATGTTTCTCCACAGGATGTCAAGTTGTTGTTTCCCAATAAAGAGAATTACATTCCCCAGTTACAAGGCAAAGAATATTCATGCTCCATCAGTGCATGTAGGCAGGGTATGAACTACAACTGTGGGAAAAAACGGGAAAAGAAAAATGTCCCTCTGGATCTTGGCATAATATTTTATCATATTTTTCACATCGTGAAACCTGGCTATTTATATTAGCATCTAAAAAAAGTTACAGGCTGGCCAACATGACTCTGTATGGCATCACAGTGAGTGGGTGAATGAGGCACTTTGTTGGACCAGCCGATGAAGTGTGTCCATTAAAATTCAGATACATGATGTACGTATCAAACCAGTAAAAGAAAATTACAGAAAAGATCAGAATTTTAAGTTTGTCAAGTGTTCAGAGAAATAAACGAGATAGTAAAAGTTGCGGGGGCAGAAATGGGCAAAAAACTATTTGTATGTGCAGGTGGAAGAATGCAGCTCAACTGGATGAGGAGCTGGGACTACCATGCTACGATAAGGTTTTCTCTGACAGAGCCTGTGTTATGAAGGCAAGTTCTGAGCTGAACACTAAGAAGCTTAAGCCTCATTCAGAAAGATGATTTGGGATGGAGAACATTGTTGCTGCTGCAGAGCTGCTGGAACTAGACAAAGTTAAATTATCCCAAAGTGTTACTGCGGATTACTGAAACACTGCGGACGAGACGTTTTCCATCTCCTGGCTCTAGTGTGTCGTGAAAAGCAGACATAACAAAGCACGCCTCCACCAAAGGTGAGGATTTGTTTTGACTAAGAGGAGCTGAGAGAGGCACCACCGTCACCCCCACCACCAGAGAGGTGTGCGACTTCATTGCATTTGAGATTTCAATGGCCTCTGATGGGGAAATAGGCCCCTCACACAGCTCACAGTCTTATTACTGTGTCACTTTCAAATTCTATTTATCTCCATCTGTTGCTTACATATATAATCCCAACATGTGTTTAAACATTACGTAAAGGATTTATTAGATCACAATGAGAATGACTGCCCCCCCCCCCTAATTTTTTTGTTGAACTGCTAGTGAGCATCTACAGCATCTGATTACAGCCTCATCATCATTGTCCCCCTGTGTTTGCTACTTCCTCATCTTTGTCTCCAGGTTTTCAGAGGTAATAGACAATCAAAAAAAAAAGGACAGGGAGCACATAAACCCCGATGAGAGAGATCATGACGGATGTTTCTGTATCTGTCTCCATATTTGAGTGATTGCCTTGTTGTGAGCTTTGTTTTGTCGCCCAAGAAACAGCATGTGCCATTTTCTTTCTGTTGAGTCCAAATACTCCCCCGCTCTCCTCTGTTTGGAAGAGAATAGCTTGAAGCTTATGTACTGTACGTTCCCTGTAGACCTCCATCTCAAACCCAACATTTAGCTTGGTTTGTGTCCTCACATACAGATGTGCGTTTGTTTTATAATACAATAGAATAGAATCTCAGGAGCAAGGACATTTGGCTTTTGGTGTCACACAAGATTTTAGGGCACAGATGACACGAAGAGATATGGAGCATACAAATAAATGACTTCAATTTATTATTCCCTTTAAAAAACTTTGCAGAATTGTGTTACAATCATTCAAATAAGATGGCTTCTCCTCCATTCAAATGCCGGGGAATCCAAAAATACATATATATATCAGTGAGAAAACTCAAATATTCAGCTGTAAAAAACAGAGACACAGGACAGTTTGGAGGATCTGTATTTGTTGTATCGGGCATATACTCAAAATGAGAATATTGACAGGAAACATTAGTAAACCAGAGAATATGATCTTCACTCACCCACACAGTTGTCACACAGGCTGCAGTGGGAGGCACGTGGCGGTCTGAAGATCTTGCAGGTGAAGCAATACTTCAGTTTGACTGTCTGGCCGTTGATAACCACCTCCTTGGTCCTGGGAGGAGGTCTGTAGCCTGTACTACCATTAGCCACATCTGGGGGAAAAAGAAATAAAATAGACGAGAGATCAATTAGATCCACTGTGAGTTTCTACCAGGATGCTGGCGGGAGTAATTCCACACAATGTTTGCAGCATCAGACATTTGTGTTTTCACATACAGCCCCGAGAGACTATTTCAGATTATCCAGAGTTCGGTTTACATCTGAAAGCAGCTACAGACAGTCTCACTAGTGATTGGCTCTAACAGAACAAATGAAACTCATGACAATTGGTTTCATGTTGCAACAAATTCAACAATGTGTCTTTGAAAGTCACAGTACAGAAGTTGGCTGCATTCGGTCAACTTTTAAGTCGGGGAAATGATTTCACTTTGTTTTCGCACCACCAACTCTCTAACAGCTTCTGCTTTGCATATTGGAGAACAGCCTCATCAACAGAGAGCACTCTATGTGAAGGCTACAGGTCACTAATGGATGGAAAATGTAAATGAATCATACAGACGTTCTAGAATATACATTACGTCCTGCTGCCACCAAATTCTTTGTCGTTTACTAAAACGACAACGAATTTGGAAAGTCACGAGATGACAACAATGCATATAATATTAAGCCTAAAAATCCACATTTTGTCATAAAAACCTTTTGCATGAGCTCAACATCAAAAACATCCTTTCGTGCAGGTGATGAGACATCACTTACTGCTCCCTACTGCTCTGGAGTGAATGAATGAAAAAGCTATTACACTTCCTAAAAGAGCAAAACAGGACAGGTAAACTTAAAACCTGGAATTTAACATTTGCCTAACACCACAATCCACCGATGATGATACGAAAAGAAAAGATAATGGTGGCAAACTGCTGTGGATGGCGCTTTGTGGAGGAAGACAGCGGTGATGACAGGCTAAACGGTGAGGATGGGAGAGATGATAGTGATTTTCAAGCCATAAAAGGTAGAGCCTGTATCCTATTATGGCTCAGTTTGCTTTGAGCACTCACACACGGTGAGAGGGGATTGTGTGTAGGAAGATCATTTGAGATCATTTTGAGCAGAGGCCCCTCTCAATTTAAATCCGCTGGTATGTGTATGTATGCTGTTGGAGGAGATGGGGGGGGGGTCGATGGGGGGATGGGTTGTGGGTGTTTGACATTTCAAAAGGAGGGTGAATTAAACGCAGCAACCCCCTTTCTACAGAGATTCCTCTCAGTGAACAGAAATCTTTTTCCTCTTGAACCACTGACAAGCACTTTTAGACAGGCATCCCATAGTATATGTATTCACTCTGCAATAAAAGTTGTACCAGTGTTATGTTCTGCTAAACAAAATAAAAGCGAGCAGGTCATAGTCCAGACTGGATAAACTAAACACCTGTACCTGAAGGCTACCACAGGTTCACGCTTGGAAGGTGAGGACGATGAGCACAGACTCAAACTGCTCAGCCACAATATTAAAACATGAGGCAGGATTCATGTGTGGAGGGCAGATTGCACACATGTTACAGTTGAAATCCATCATACGTTTATGCAGAGACAACCAAATAAGCCCGGCCAAAAATTTCCAAACAGCGTCATGCAAATCCACACTTCATCCAGCCCTTCAACATTCACTGCACTTGTTCACGGATATGAGCAGTAAAGCACAGGGTGAGCAGGGCTGGCTGAGTGACTTTTCTGCTGAGGAAAGCCTTTTGTACACTGAGCCGTCATTGCAACTACAGCTGAGCTCTACACCCGTGTCGAGTAGGAGATGGGAGAGGGAGATAGGCCAGCTCCAAAAAAAGGCCAGGTAGACTGGGAAGTGATGTCAGCATCATCACACACCTCCAGGCACAAAGTTAAATGAGGGCTCAATGTCAGCCAAACGCGTTGCCTGGTGAGAAATAAAGGAAAGCTAATTGCTATCCAACTGTGTATGGGGAGGAGGAAAAACTAGAGCCTATAGCTTAACAGATGGAAGAGTGCACTGAAATACAATGATGATGATGATGAGCTTACAGTACCGACCCACGGCTATAAGTAAAGGATATGAAATCTAAGTGTCAGTGTGAAAGGATATGGTTCTTTAAAACAAGTCGCGCTGTTTGTGGTGGCTGTGGATAAACCTGCAGCTGTGTTAGACCACACTGCACTCGGTGCTCAGAGGGAAAGCTCAGAAAAGTTTGCTAATTGCTTTGATAGTGTTATCTGGTTTCCTCTTGGCATTCAGGATACATTTGAAATAGTTTTGCTTTTCTGCTTTACGTCGAATTCTCCATCGCGTTGGGAAACACCCCTTTCATCATGTGATAAGACTGATGTGACTGCTCCGCTGCAGGCCAGCAACCTGTGACGTCTGAGACCGATTTTTACAATCTGTCATTTATCACTGATAAAGGAAAATTAATGAAAATGCTAACACACATCCACATCCAAACCCTGTGTTAAACTCCCCTGCTCAGATGGCCCGAGGTCTACGTGCCAGCTATCCACAAATACAGGAGTTGAGATGTCAAGTGGCTCAGTAATCAAGCCGCTTTCCACTGGCTGCACACCTATTACTTATTATGCATCCAATAACAGTGGAGTCAGACATGAATGTGACCTCAGGTGGTTCGCTCCACTGACAGGGGAGAGGGGAGGCAAATCACAGCAGTCGCACCAGCATGAATTATAGCCGGGCTGCCATTCAAAAGAAGGTACTCATCATTATTTACTGTATGAGGACAGACATGACAACACCATGTCACACAAACCTGGAGAACATTATCTCTGCGAGGTGAATTCGACATGTACGAGTACTTTTTTGATCCCACACACCAAAGGGTGGGAAAGATATTCCTGGCTGAACATGCATGAACCTTCATCCAGATACACGGACAAGGAAGACAGACTACTCCTCTCCTCAATCACCCGTATGGACCGCTCCTGCTGGAAGGAAAGACCACTCGTCATTGCATCCTCCTCTGATGTGGTTATCCTTCCACCTGCCGCTCGCGCTCCAAAACCTCCAAAATCTATTTCCTCTGCTGGCCTCGACTCCGGCTGGCAGCTTTGGAAAAATACGAGAAGCTGTCCTGACATTCTCCAGCAAGCTTGGCCCATATTAGGAGGAAGGAAGGAGCGAGGCAGACCTGGCCATCTCTCACTCTGATTAGTGAGTCTTTTGGATTTGGCATGTGATAGATAAACTGATGCCAGCCTGTCTAGTCCTGACATATTGGCCAGGCAGGCAGACATGCGTAGACATCAAACGTGGCCCGCTGAGGACAAATCAACGTGTCTCCATTTCAACTGAACATGACGTTGTGCTACCTCATGATTTCACTTGTACCAATATTGACAATGTTCTGAGAATGACGATCACATTTACAGTATTGAGCATAACACATTTCTTTTTTTTCTACTGCGTAAATGCGTATTAAATGTTGTTAGATGTGGACCGTCCAGGCCACCCACTCAAATTTCAATTTCACAGACTAAAGCATTTGGCAGACAACAGAGAAATCTGCTCACAATGATGATGATAGCAGAGTCCGAGCTATCAGCTAACAGCTTTCTCTGCTAAGTACAGGAAGGATGAGAGACCTAGATGTCTCAAATTGTACTAACATTAGGTCCCCCTTTGTTTAGGCAACAGATCAATGAGAGTGGTGTCGAACTTGAGACTTGTAGCACTTGGGAGCTAAAAACATCATCAACTATTTATGAGCCTGCTGGAGGATCATCAAACGGCACAGGCTGCTGAAGGCTGGAATATCTGGAGTATGTATATGTAGATTACACAAATTACAGCGAAGAAGAAAAATGGTATTTGCAGCACTAAATAAATATCAGGTTTAACATAAAATAAAAAAATAAAATAACATAAAAAGTGGCTCAAAATGGACACGAGCTGTCTAAATCAGAGAATGAGTCCTGCTGAAAGTAAGAGAAGGGCAGATTGAGAAGACACTGAGCAGAATTGGACGGTAATGAGGAAATACTGCATCCTAGAATATCTAAAAATAGCAACGTGAATGTTTCATTACCAACATGACAAAAATTCTCTTGCACAATACGTGTCCAAAACAATGTGGTTAAAGATGCAAGAGTGTGTGGAGGTGGGAGTGTTTTCTTATGGAAGACATTGTGAGGCTGGTTGATACCAGGGCTTGGGATGGGGCTGGATGAGAGAGCTAAGCGCTTACAGATGTTCGACTTCTGTCTTGCATGTCAAGCTGCCACGCCATAGCTGGAACCAAACAGCCGAGCGCTACAAAGGTTGATACAAAAAAAAAACAAAAAAAAAACAGAGAAAAGACGTGAAGGAAGCACGGTGTTTGGAAATATAGAGCAACGGAATTTGTTATGACAGACACTGATGGAAAGCTGGAAGAAAGAAAGCGGAGCGATGCAGTAAGCAACTGTGATGAAAATGCATTCTCAATCCCATCTTAAAGTCACTATTTCCCACTCAATAACAAAAACCACATGAAGTATTCATGTGCATGTATGTGTGTATAGAATCTTCGTGCTAGTGCAAGACAGGTTCTTTCAAATGGAACATAATGGAGCCTGTAATGGCACACACACTGCAGCAGTCTATTAGGCTCCTGGCAGCATCACAAATGCCATCTGGGTGTGGATGTTTCAGGGAAACACTACCACGGCTGATGGAGTGGCTTTACAAGATTACAACACAGGTTCCTCGACAATTAAAACAGTGGGAACCAACCAACCTTAACATTCAGACTGCAATTTTCATGACAGTGAAACCTAAAGGGTGACAAGGTGTCCATGTGGCCATGTAGCTAGACTAATTATGGAACAAAAATAATGAAGCATGAACTGGTGTAAGAGAAGGGCACAGTGGTATTTAGGTCAACACTGTTCATATTTCCAGCCTTAAATTAGTTTATCTCTGTCAATATCACATATGCATGGCATCATTTCAGCCCACTGCTTTTAAGCTTTTAAATCCCATATGAGATGAATTACGCCAGTTCAAATGTTTGTCTAATGAGCTCAAAGAGGCCTGAACCATGGAAAGCTATCCCATTTCTGAGAAAGGGAGTATTCATGTTCCAAGTAAGGGAGAAAAAAGGTGGTTTAGGAAGTTAAACCTTGGAATAAAGTAGAAGTACTCTTTGCAGAAATCATTATCGTGGGCCCATACAATTTCTCGACTCATAAAATAAACATCAGCACTTTGGTATTACCTTAAGAATTTTGTTTTGATGACTTTGATAGCTTTCATATAACATAACCATCAAAACACTTTTAGAAACACTCAAGGGTTTACCTTGCCATTATCCTGAAGTTATCTCAGATGTATTTGTACAGAAACAGCTGAATGACAGTTTGTCAGCTTCTTATCCATCTCAGATTCCATCAGCAATAACATGGTCAGTAAAATCTCAATAGGCTCTGTATTTAGCCGTGAGTTTCAGACCCAAACTGAATGTGAGCCTGACTCATGTTGAGCTATCATTAGTGCTGTGATGCTGGTAATTCAGTTACTCCATATCAAGTGGTTCCTAATGCACCTACAGTTTTACCTTTCATATCATAAATTAGATTTTGAAGTTATCAAAATGCAATTTATGAGTCAGGTAATACATCAAACGGAGCCCCTCAGACAAACTGGGAGTGGAAAACAGACCAAAAGCGATTTGGTGCCTAAATACACAGAGACTTAAAAGTCAGCTGAAGCTTGATCCTCACTCCTTTGGCTATGCACACAAACTGCAGACACATCAGCCAAATCTGGCACTGTGTTTCAGAGGTTGTAAAGACACTCAAGCTCCTCTGGATCAGAACCATAGAGAGGCTTAGTCAGAGAAAAATACAGTATGCATGATAGAGGAATGCATAAACTCTGACAGGGAAGAAGAGAGAAGGAGGAATGGATGGAATTAAAACGAGGGATGAGAAAAGGGGAGAGGACTGCCTGCCAGTCGGTTACAGCATGAGCTACATAACTGGAAAGTTCGACTCTGGCTGTGGTCCTGGCTGCTGCATACCATGTTTCATCTCTACATCTTCACAACTGATTATCATATGACAGAACCCAACAAAAAAAGAGATGCAAAAGAAGATGTCTCTTTAACAACAACAAAGACACAACTGATTATAATTTAATAATAGATGCAAGGAATATAGCCACAGAGTGGCAACAAATTGGAAGTAGCAATAATATTGAAATGCAGAGAAACAATTGTTTTTAATGTATTTAAAATAATTTAGTATAGTCTTACCTATTTGCCTCTCAAGATCCGCTGCTTCATCTGGGGTGGCCCTGGGCAGCACCCCTGGGTCACTGAAGCTGGTTCGCAGCAGTGTCCCCAGGACGAACAGAAACAGCACGCCTCCTATGACCGGGATCACGGGGGTCAGCTTTAGCGCCAGGAACTGACAACTGGCAAGAAAGGAAGAGATGGAGAGAAAAAGATAAATAAGCGACAAACAAAGACACAAATGGTTCTGTCAGATTTATGCTGCCCTTGTGACCAAAAAGAGGTCCGTGCTTTTCAAATGATGTCATGGCCCACACAACTCCAAGTGTTTGGTTGTCAAGCAATACGTCCACACGGGGAAGCATGGAGGAAACATTTCCTGAAAAAACCCATTATGTTGCACCTCTTGAGAAACAAAACTCTTTAAATTTAACAAAGTCGTGGCTCAACAAGTCCTTGCATGGTTGCGTCCTAAGGTGTGGTCATTTTGTTTGAGGTATTGGCTACACTGTCCGTCTATTTGCAGTAGTGGGGCTCCATTTTGTTAGTTTCAGCCACAAGGTTTCAGAAGACTGGTGATATAAACAAAGGGCTGGTACCTGAACAACCTCCTCCAGTGGATGATGCATAGTGCTCGTTGCTTAATGACCACAAAGTGTACATATCCCCTTAAGACAGAGGCACACATGAGGGTCAGTCCCTGTAGGTGTAATCTTTTCTAATGAGACAATCCAATATAATCCCATTAAACACAGAATAGTGCAGGTGCTTATGACAATAATCACATTTAGTCTTACAGAGGTTGGGCACAGGCTGCCAAATCCCATTTCATTAGCTCGTCTCTGGTCTATTGGATTTGATTTGGGGTCAGGAAAGATAAGCAATGGCAGAGGGAAGGGAAACTACATGAACATATGGTAACCACATGTTTTTTTTGCTGTTGAGGAATACAAAACAGTGCAGAAAAATGAGCCATGTTTTTTAATAGTTTCTATGCTTGTGCATGAAGCTGCAAAACTTTACAGTTAATTTTTATTTTTGAATTTACTCATGGTGTCAAAAGGTTTTTCCTAAACACTTTCATTAGTATAGAATGTAAATGAAACAGGTACAGAGGAAAATTTTAAAAATAAAAACGAGTCATGAACAGAAATTATGTAAAAATTGAAAAAACAAGCATATAAACCAGCAGCAGCTCTTTAAGCAAAGCTTAAGCAAATCAACAGTAGTCAACCAATTACCAAGTTTCTAATTGTTTTTCATGTACTGTAAAACCATAAAGACATTATATATTTCATTTTCAAGCACAGGTTTTTGAAGAGCTTTATACCACCATCTCAGATGGTAACACCTTGGGAGGTCAGTTACATCCGCTGATCTATGCCAACACCAGTTAATCAGATAAACCAAGCCAAACTATATTTAGGGCTGCCCTGTGGGGTGTCACCAATGACAGGGGATGGGGAGAACGTTCATATGAACCTGGAGCTTTTACGAATATTTGCTGATCCGTGCTAACTGCACATTAGCAGCGCTTTCACATGAACTGCTGGAGAGAGCTACACCCGAGCGATGAACACTGGTACCCAAATGTATGTGTGTGGCAAAATGTTATCCTCTCATGTAAAGTCAATATTATAGTTGATTATTCTTCTGTAAGAGGAGGACATTATCTCTAATAACACAACCAGATAAGAGTTAATTGGTGAGACAAATGGCAGACAAAACATTACATTCTCAGATATCTAAAGCAGATTAAAATTAATCATTGCACAATATCTGAGTCGCCCCCCGCCCCCTTCTGAGTGGACTCTGCCCTGATCCTGTTGCTCTCTACATCTGGAGCAACTGAACTGAGCTTAAGAACACTGGGTTGTCTGGGACATCAGCAGGGGGCTCTAGGCAGGACAACACTGTGCTGCATAAACACTTCAACATTTGCCTGTAGTTTTCAAGGTCATCATTCTGGACACTGACTGTGTCCATGCTCAATGGACACTTGCTAAGAGGACATCAATTTTACAGTTCTCTGTGCTTTATGATTCTCCCTGAGCCTCAGGCTACTGAATTGGTCAGGCTGGGGATGCACTGTCCAGCCATTCTCACATTCAAATCTAATTCAGGACATATTTCTATTTCTGGCTGCCCCCGACAATCTTTCTGCTTCAGATTCTCCAAATATGAACATCATTCTTTAGCTCTGCTGCTCCTGTCAAGCAAAATACATTCAGTGTTGACATTCCAAGCACCAGTTGAACAAGGCTGTCAGAGTTTAATGTTTCCCACTCGGCAGCCATTATAATCTAACCAAGTGAATATTACACTACATCAAAGCATCACTGTATAGAATGTAGTTATATGCACATGTATATCGTCAAAAGAAGGAACACTTGACACATATACTAGTGTCATTTCATGGAGCCGAATACACCAAGTCTTCTTGGCTTTGCAAATTCCTATACGCATCATCATTATGAAACTTATATATACACAAGGAAAATAGGCTTTTATTTGTTGAGTTTGCTTCAACATCCAAACAGAAAACAAATAACAAAAGAATACCAGAACGTTTTTCCATTAAGGCCGTGCTGAGTGGACAACTCCCAGAGCTCAATTGTTGACTTCTTGTCTGGAAGCTTAAGTGCATGAGAATTCTACAGCAGTTAGCTGCAAGTTAAACAAATTTTAGCAGTCTCTATAAAATGACTAGAGTGATGGTATTTTATTTTACCAGACAATTCCTATTGACCAAAACATTTAGTGCTTTCCCTTGATGACAAACAGACATGAAACGATCAGTGTCTGTGGCATTTGTAAAGCAGAACATTTAAAATCCAACCATTATTTCACATCTTTTCATCAACTTTTCATTTGGTCTTCTACCCTGCACGATTACTCACACATCACAATCATGGATCTACCAATTAGAGGGGCTAATAAGAAATCACTAAGCCTGGCAGCCTTTTAAATGTGGGTTTTACATCTGCAATAATTAAGGTGAAGCCAGGATTTGAATGGTTTTGAAGTAATCAATAAGAAAGTCATGCTCCACACTTAAAATATTCACAAAGGCATTTGGGGCAACAAAAACACAGAATCAAATGTAAAACCCTCCATGTTCATTCTTTCTGCAAGTGAAAACCAAAACATGCAGGCTCCTATTCTCTTCCAATTAAATATTACCATTTTTCAAAACTTGTCAGTTGGCTAGAGATTGTGAGGATGGCTGAGGTAGCAGCAGAAACTGCTGCCTATGTCCTCTGAAGCCTTGTCTCAATGTGTCAGACATCAGGAACATAATGAAAAGGCAGTCATCTGTGATAGAAAGTATCAGGTCAGTAGTAACGGCCAGAAATCAAATGCTGAAACCACTAGAGAGATGGGATGGATGCAACAGCGAGCCTGCGTGTCCTATAGACATTGATCACCAGGGATGCATGGACAGGCTGCAGGCGCACAACATCTTTTCTGGTTTAAATTCCCCTTGATGACAATGCCCTAAAATCAATATGTATCAGTCAGTGAACATGGGCGGGAAAGACCATGAGCAATTTCAACACACCACTTCTCTGTCAAGGGGACATTTCATGACGGAGATCAACTGCAAAGTATCCTTTTACTTTTCAATACCCATTCTCATATTTAACTGGGAATTAGGGGCATTGTTGCCATGGAGACGAACAGTATTCAATGGCAGACATTGTGAATTTAGAAAGGAAATGTGGTTACCCTGGAAACAGCCACACGAGTAAGATGAATCCTCCAAGGAAAGAAAATAAAAGATAAGACGTAGACAGCACGATGACATTTATTACAAACCATTCAAACGTCTCAGAAATGGCTGATGAGGGTGATTTTTTTTTAAGATCCAGAATACACTTGGACTTTGACAGCAGAAAGATGAGGTGCCAAGCATGTGGGTGGTTTTAAAATTAGATTATGATTGTACATACGTGCTTGCGCACTATGATCAATACATGTATGGTTTGAATTGTCAGAATGCACCACCACAGCGGGGGGGGGGGTTTAGGAGTAATAGCCCACAAAGTAACATGACAGCTAAATATAGAGTTTCTCTCTGAGCAGGAAGCGCTGTAGCTCATAAAACAGGAAACAAAGGAAGTCTAAGTGAATCAATGTTTAGTATGAGTTCCAAATATAACACAAGTGCAGGAGCAACTCGAGTGTCCATCTACGAAGACAGGCAGCTGTTTTACATGTCTGCATCAGTGGAAACAAAGCAGCTAAAGATCTAAACGATTACACATCAAAATCATGACATTATAATATCCGTTGACTTAAAGCTGGTAGTGTAGTTTCTTCAGCACCAGTGGAACATACTTGTTACTTTGAGCGAAAACTAAAGGTAACTCTGTTTATCTGAATATGGTCTCCAGACTTCCCCCCCATTCATCTGCTTTCCAAAGGGGTGTGCTAATCTCAATAATAATCCACTCCGGATTACCGTTATCACATTTCCCTCTAAATCCTCTTATGTTGGCGACCAGCTTTTCAAAACTCTGCTGGGAGTTAAGCTTGGGGGACTTTCATCTCTATTTGATGTGACCGTGAGACGGCCTGCTTCACTCAGGGCTGTTGACTGGCTGTCATTTCAAACAAAATCTACTTTCCTCTTCAGCCACACGCCTTTGAAGGTGATCAATACGCTCTGACTTTGAAAGAATGTCTGTCAACCGTAGATCATCTGTAAATTTTACCCAGAAGATATTTACTGAGCGATGATGTATTACCCGAAGGTAAGGGGCTTTGAAATGTACAAAGTGTTAAAATGCATCTAAAGCATTTGAATTTGCTGCCTTTCATTTGTCATCCGGCTACGTGGAAACCAAGATCTGTGAGCGCTGCCTTTTATTTCATTTGATGCTTTAGATGACAGACAAGGGCAGAGGATGACTCTCTGCTTAGCTTCAGGCTACCTACCTGCGATGTGATTTTACTTTGAGAGAAATGTGTGTCCTGACTAACTGATGGAATCCTAATCTCCTTCCACCTTTCACAAACGGCAGTAGTACACAGCACAGCCTCATTTAGCCTCAGCATTCTCATTTACAGCTCCACATTCCCAAACACAACCTTCTATCCAACATGTGCCATGTTACCCATGGCAAGGGTAAGCTGTGTGAGGGTCCAGGGTCAATTCAATGCACGGAGCTGTCAGGGAGAGGAATCCCTCCGCAAACAAGACCAAATCCTTCTCTGCAGCTGGACCGCGTAAGATCTGTGTCTAAAAATTTGGGATGTGGTTGAGAACTGTGGGGAGCCTCCTTCTTGCACATGGCTTCAAATGGACACTATGCACACCTTGCAATAGGGAGCCAGCTGGGTAAAGTCCATTAATTGTCCAGTTCAGCTGAGTCAGACATGTGTTTGCTCACGTGCAGCTCCTCCTAGTACTGTCCTGAAAGGTTCACGGTGTCAATGCTTATGTCAAACCAGCTCTTGTCCCACGCAGAGCTCAAAGTTCAGAGTCTGAATAATAAACTGCTGCTTCACCTCTCTCACAGTTACCTCACAGATTAGATGTGAAGCGAGTTGCCACTGGGGCAGGGATGCGACTTCATTCTGTGGGAAGTCGCTTGTCTAGTTTGTCCAAAAAGTTGCTTTAGTGATCTGAGAAGAGAAACTTAGGATGTTCATGCTTAATTACTCCAGTGAGGCCCTATCTCTGCATTCCATCAGCACCATCTGAGCTGGTGTTCCCTGCCGTGAGCGACTAACCCTAGAGAATGTTAACAAGTTGCCATTTCTGAATAAAAACCAGTAATTCACAATGCTGATGACTGAGTTTTAGCCAGGGGCCTGTTTGTGTATTGCGATAGTAAACAGATATCAATGGGATTTTTTTTAATTTCAGTGATAGACACTGAAGTGCATTGATTTTAAAAGAGCTACAGCCGATGGGGAAATTCCAAACCAATAAAAAAAATAAAAATAAAATCACATAAAACTCAGATGAACAATAGAGTTACTTCATCATGAACTGAACTCTATCACTCACTCACTCAGGGATGAAGCACTGGACCATGGCCAGTCCAGACAAAAAGCAAACTGCGGTCATAATTCCTGGTTTCAATGAGCGCCGAATCAGCGCCTTGCTTCCACAGCAAAACACAGAGACAATAAAAGTCTCTGACAGAATGTCCTAAGAGGAATTAGATTCACATCCAGAACATACTCGCTTTCTAAATGAGCCATCTCAGCTTGGCTGATATTTACACATTATTACACAGGTAAGTGCGATATTCACTGCCCTTACTCTCCTGGCTGAAACAGGCAATTTCAAATCAAAGTATTTTATGCTTTTATGTTCTCTGACATAAGAAAACATCCATTTATTGTACTCAGTCAATTTTAAGCCCAAGACACCAAATCAAACAAGCCATTGTTCTTCAGATCTTAGACTTATTGACAACTTGGGTGGGGAGGGGTGGTGTGCTTTTCTCTGAACGTTTGTGTACCTTGGGCCTGGTTTTAAACAAGTCTTGCACAATAATTTGCCCTTTAAAAACAAGGCAGCTCAACTAATATATCTAAACAGATATGTGCAAGGAGGTCACCATTTCACTTAGAGAGCAGGAGAGACTATAGACGATATTTTTGACGGCTATTACATTGTCAGAATGAAGCAGGCATACCGTGGGCTACAGTGTTGTCTTTCTTTTCTGTTTTCTACAAGACTGGAACATAACCTGTCTTCGAGACCACTTACAGGGTCCTTGAAAAGGCCAGGTCATTAAACCTGTGGACCAACATGATTGGATCAACTTTGAGTTTGTCTCATACAATCTTATACAATATTTTCAATATCATCTCCAAAAGCATATGAGCTACTCGAATAGCCGCAGGCTGTGTGGAGTGGAGATTAGGGTCAGGTTTGTAGGGTTGTTCCAACACTATATATCTTTTTTTTTAGTTGATTAACTGATCTACATAAAGGTGAGACAGCACACGTTGTGTCAAATAAAGTACACGTCATTTCTTATATCCTGCCGTTTCTCTCATCTCACCGTTCTAAGGAATCCCTCGATCGATTACACCCATTACATTTCAAGTGGGTTAGTCATGGAGGTGAATGCAAGGCTTCTTGTATTTATACTCTAATTAGAAACCTGTTAACCAGGTAACCGGGCCAATCAGGGAACGTACGTTCACATGGGTCTGGCCTCCCTCCCATTCAGATAATGTTCCGCCCATTCACATTCACAGCCACGTAAGCTCAACGGCGTGGGTTTGATACAGTGACAGAGGAGTGCCATTGCAGCATTCTTGTTAACAAAGATGGCTGGAGCTGACAGCATGGCTCTAGTTTGTACTGAATGGAAAACCCGGTTTTTAACCTGGTTAGACAAATACAAGCCAACTCATTTGACAGTTAAACTGGTTCAACTTGTCCAAAGACTTCAGGCCAAAATGGCAGACACTGCTGCAACTTGAATCAAAAATTTTGAATGAAGCTGTTGTTCTTTGTCAATAAGAAATTAGCATTTAAGAATTTTGTATGTTGAGAGTGTAAAATTATCTCCAATGGTTTTGGAGATGAAAGCTTATTTGTTGGGTAAATGGGGCTGGTTCCTGGACCAATCCTTGTAGTCAGAACACGGTACCGCTCCCAACAAGCTGCACAAATAAGATGGCTACAGGTTTTACTGACGGACATAAATCAGATGCGACTAAACTTGCAGTACACTTAAATCAAAGCCTTACACAGCCAGAGCCAGGCTGTAGCCTTCACATGCCTATAATCAGGAAGATTTGTTACCTTGATCTCCTGACAGACTTAAGTTACAGTAGGGTTCCTATTGTAAGTAAGTATATAAGCATCTCTGCAATGTACAGTGCAATGGGTTTTGCAATTGTGAGTGAAGGAGGAATGAGCTGCAGCTGGCAGGCAGAGTCTGTGGGCGCTCAAACATCCAACATGTTATCAAGGTAACGACCACCTTAGACAGTTCATGTATGGAAAACACAACACTTTACAGCGGCTCCCACTGAAATGTATTCACTGCTTAAGCTCATGGCCAAGTACTGCTGACAGGAACACCCCATCTTAGTTTTGTCCGCATAAAAAATATTAAAACCAAAGTGTTTGCCCTCATCTCTGCTCAAGTTCTTGTCATCAATTTTCACATTAAAGAAAATGGCGTGACATAACACCACTTCAAACATCTGCCCGAGTCAACTGTTATGAGGCAAAGGGGAAAGATGGCAACATGTGCAATAGCAGCACACATGGACGACTGGAGGGAGCCAGCAACAGAATAATAAACATAGCAGAGTCTGCCGGTCACTAACAGGGTTTATTGTGCATGGCTGAGCACCCCTTAGACAGAGACAAAGAAAACAAGCAACAAGAAATACGGAGATGTAGAAAGGTCTCTGTTAAATGTTCTGTCCATGTCTCTGTCCCTGAGCACCCACCATCTGCTGGCTCTCTCTGGACGCCACAGACAGATACAGGCCAGGTGTGATCATATTAGGAAACATGAGAGAGAAAAAAAAGAAAGACAGAAGACGGCCCTATAAACCGAAGACATTACTGTGCTCCGTTATTTTGATGACTGCCGCGAGGGGTAAGATGAACTCACCTAATCGAAATGCATTACAGTTAATGACAACAGAAGCCAATGAGCATGTCTGCTGACTATCCCCCCTGTCCGATAAATGTCTCCTTTAAGCTGACGGGAGCCAAGCACAGGGAGACGTAGAGAGGAAAGTCAGGAGGACTCTGTCCGCTCGGGGGCTTGGACTGCTGAGCAGGGTGGACAGTGTGAAGCTGAAATGTGGCTTTGGGGTTACATGGCGTTCCTGAAAAATGTCCCCTGTAGTCACAACAGAAAGAGGCCAGTGCATTGGGCCCAGCTCCATCGATTGGTCACAGTGCAGGAAATTAAGGTATCATCAGGAAGAATCTGGCATCCTCCATGTGGATGCTGAGGAACATCCAGATTCAAATTCCTGCAAATATGTTTCCGATCCTTTTCAATATTTACATTTGTTATCTGTGTATTAAAGACAGCTGTAGGTTCAAGGCTGCCCTTTGGACAGGGGTTACATCTGTGTCTCTGCTGAAGTGACAACGCAGTCAAAGACAAAGTCGGAGGACACTACTGATAAAATGTGAAGCATTTATCTGGATTTCACATTCCTAGCACCCAAAAGTCATTTGCATTGTGTCACATCAATGATTTTATCAATAAAAACGTCTTAATGTTTTCTGTTCCTTGTTTCTTCTGTACTGAAAACCTATTATGGGTTTTGTGAACCATTAAAGCCCTAAAATTGAATCAATTAAGTTACATTTTCCAGTGGTTACCAAGAATATATATATATTTTTTTTAATATATTTTTTATCTAACCCCTTTGCAAACAAAAGGGGGCATTCAATACTACACTGCCATCAGACCACAGTCTTAATAATAATAATAATAATATGACAGAAACTGCATGTGTTAAAAAAAAAGGTTAAACTCAGGCCAGAGGATTGCCCTGATAAAGTCAGCAGTGACGGTGAAGTGGACTATCTTTACAGTGCAGATACAGGACATGAGCCATCCACCACTGCACATATTTCTGCACGTTAAGCTCTCTCTGGCTCTGAGGCACTTTACCCTGATAATGACTGTCCGATAGAATGGCACATTTCCTGATGAAGCAGGATTCTTATCTAATATAGATGAGCCACGATGCATGTCACAAGGAATACTCAGGATTAATGAGAGGCCATCTCTGGCAGAGCACTCCGGTGATGTAAGGGTCGACATGCTGCATAGTGCAGTGAGCCAGTGTGGGGTGAGGATAAGGAGCCGAGTGTGACGGTATGGAGGAGAGCATGTGGTCTGTCGATTACAGATACAACCATTGGGAGAAAGACAGGCGGCTGCTTTGGGGACAGTGGGACGGTAATTAACGCGAGTGTAAGTGGCACATATGACCACACTGACACTGTTTGGTTTACTCTACAAGGAATTCATCACTAATTAAAATGAAATTGCGCTGGAAGTGGAACATAGAGTTGGGAACTGAAAACATCACAGCGTTGGCCTGGCTAACTCTGGCTCAGCAACCTGTGATGTTGGCGAATATTTGGTCAGGTGTTACCCTACACGTATTGACTCAACAACTACTTTCAATCTTAACTATAGAATATTTGACTGTACTACACCAACTGTATTTAGTATAGAAACTGTCATTTGGTGTTCAATTATCAACGTTTTATTCAACATGTGCATATGTCTTTAATAATATTTCTCCTTAGTTTATTACATTTCTTATATGTTTAGTAGTTAAAAACTCTTTTGCTGCTACCTTCTCTGCAACTCCTGTTCAGTATTCTATACACATTGTTTACGTTTTTTTCATATTTTATTACACCACCCGCAGGAGGTCTCAGACCCGGTCACGGATAAGCGGTTGGAAAATGACATGACATATTTTATTACTCTGCCTCTTTATTTAATCTGTGAAATAAATTAAAAAGAAGAGTCCCTTCAAAATGTCATTACCATGTATAATGACAATAAAGACTCTTGAATCTTTGGACTTATTTATGCATGTTTCTTACCTTGCTGAAGGACACCTCAGCTGCACCCGTATCAGACTGAGAGACCACAGTGTAACCATGACCCAAATTAAGACAGGAGACACACACACTTTCAGAAAAACCACAGAGCAGTTTCCATCAGCGGCAGCCTCTGGCACAACACAACACCTCCACTTAATTGTGCTTTCCTTCTCAACACTTCCTTAAAAAAGAGGCGTCGACCCTGTCCAGTTGTGCTGACATGTCCCTGAGTCTTGAGGACATCACAGGAAGTACCCCCACCCCGCAGGGAGGCTGAGGCCACAACTGACCTACATCTAAAACTTCCCTTTCTCCCTCTTGACAGCTGAGCCTCATGAAATTAAATCCTTAATCCAGCATGCCAGCCAGGGAGCTCAAGCAAAAGGCAGATGGGAGCCGCAACACTTACTCAAAGGTGAAGAAGAGTCCACAGGTCACGAGGATGAGGACGAGGGTGAGGTAGAAGACCCCCGTCTGCTTGGCCATCATGATCCTGCCATCGCAGTAAAACTTATTCCGACCCGGGAAGGACTCCCACTTCCTCTTCTTCGGGGTCTTCTTCTTGTAAGGGGTCTCCATCGGCGTGGAGCTGCGAGTGCTGATCTGGCTGTACTCGCACTCTCTCATTGACTCAGACACCCCGAGATGCATCGATGGCCGATGGAAATCTCCACAGCTGAATGAACCCGGGGGGCAGATGCGCCTCTGCGAAGACAAACACAAAAACAACATGAATAAAGCGGACGGGACAAGTCCAGGAGGGAGACAAAAAGTTAATCCGAAGTGAAACCCCCGCTTCCTCTAGTGGGGGGACATCCACGTTACATTTGGGGAGTTCACCGAGGAGTCATTGAGCCTCAAGTGGCTTCAGAGGAGCCGCTAACAAATGCAGTGCAGCAGGTTATGCTAACATGGCGCTAGCTAACTTGGTGAATAACTTCCCTCTTCGCTCGCACATACCACCGCGTCCTTTGTTAGCGACCTGGCACCTGAGGCGATCTTTAATGCAGCTAACGCGAGCTAGCGCTGCTAGCAAGTTCATGAACATTAGCGCGCTGGCCAAGTTGTGTGATCGGGAGCTAGCTTCCCTTCGCCCGCACAGCGAGGGGCTCCGTGCACTCGGGTCGTCTGGCTCTCGGCTCCAGAGGGGAACCGAGAAATGGAGGTTTCCATGTGCATCTCTGTCCGTCGACTACCGCTGGCTGACACAGAGGCTGCACGCCCCGGCGGTGCTCGCCGAGGTGACGGTCGGAGAGGTGTCTTACCGAGGGAAAGCTGGTCGTCGTGTCGGGGTGTTGTCGCGTCGCTGCTGCTGCTGTGTCTACCCGGGTTTGTTACGAGCCGAGGGCGAAGCGAAGGAGAACACCATGTTTGGAAGATGAATTGGAGAAAAAATCAGATAGAAAAACAGCTGCTGGTGGCCGAAGACAAGAAGTTGGTTAAAAAAAATCCAGAGAGGGGATCCGTAGATAGTGCACACGGCGGCAGGGCGCTTCTCTCAGGCGAGCTCCAGCATCCTGAGCGCCCGCTGCTGCTCGGGAGAAAACACCCGCTCACAGCCCCGCGTCCGAGGATCGCACAGCGACGATCGGCGAGCAGCCGCCGGGGATCAGCATCCCTCCACCGTGGGTACCGAGGGAGAAAAGTTGCAGCAGGAAGGCCAGCAGACAAACCCTCCTTGAGTCCCCCTCCACACACACTGCTGCCCCCTCACAAACAACAAACATCCACACCGGAGCTCAGCCTCCCCCGGCTCCTCCCCCTCAACCCGGCAGCGGCTCTCTGCCGAGGAGGACGGGCTCATTACCGGGGGTCCCAACCTGTGGTCCGCGGACCAACAGGGGTCCGCTGGTGGGGCTAATGTGACACCGGCTTCACTGCAGTGACATTCCAGTGATAACTCCCACTGCACACTTCAATGTGGGGGGTTCAGTACATCTCATTTATCAATAAATCAAACATTTAAAACAAAATGTGTCTCATTACACCACATGGTGTTGGCGTCTTTGACTGATTTTAGAAATGAAACAAGGGGAAAGGGAAGATGTCAACAGAGTTTGAGACACCGGTGTGATCACATGACATCAGCAGCAGAGTTAATGACAGCTCATGTGACAGCGTTGGGTGACAGCTCACACTGTGTGAAAGCTGGGTTAATTTTCAAATCTATGTTGAGACTAAACCCTTAAACCACAATGCTATCTACCATTTAGACATCCCTGTCCCTCGGCTGTCACTGTCACACACACACACGCCTTTTGAACCACTGCAGCCCACGGCAGTTTGAACAACTCTGGGCCATCATGCTCCTCAGATACGCTTTAGTTCCAGCTGTCTGCGCTGGCAGTTCAAACGGCTTGGGACAATCTTGGTCCTGGCCGTCAGAAAACTCCAGAGACGAAAGGCCTTAACTACATATGACATTTATGTCCATGCCAGACAGATTCATTTTCAAAGCTTTACCCCAATGCCATGACATCCTCTCTGAGTTATTCCTCCTGTTTCATGCTAAACCTAAAAGTGCAAGGAAACTGAATAGTAAATGTACTCAGGAACCATTTAAAAAATTTACTCAACACTTCCTTATTCTAGTACTCCTCACTCATAGCTCCAGATTCCAGTGATGAGTACAGTTAATAGTTAATTTTAAAGAGACCTGACAGTCATTCAACTTGATTCAGGACGTCGGGAGAAAACACTTTATTAACCGTAAATGGTTCTTTAATGGGGGTGCAGCTCTTCTGATTAACTGTGTTTAGACTCTAAACAGACGTGCAGCGATGTCATCAATTCGTCACACACACGCCAAGTACAGTTCTCCGGTGATGCAATTTCCCGTTCAGCTCAATGAGTGCAGGTGATTGCATCATCAGCCTACTGTTACTCTGTCATCTGTCCTCCTCTTAACACCTACACACACAGGCACATGCACACACACACACACACACACCTCCTCATCGTGCTCTGAGTGGTTTAGCTCATTCACTCCCACAGCCGCACAATTATCCTCTTTCTCTTGAAAAGAAGTCTGGCTGAATTTCATGTTATGTGAGAGGACTTCATTGTTCAGGGTCGCTCAAAGAGAGAGAGACATTTATTCTCCTGTAGGTTCCTGCTCCGCTGATGCATTTGTCCACTGAAGTAGGAAGAAGGAGTTCAGGTTGGAACAGAGCATCACGTACACAATAGCTGCTTTCAGATGTGACGCAAATTGCCGAGGGAGAGCCTCCGGAGTTTCTGCAGGATTTCTCCTTCCGGCCTCTTTGAATAAAGTCTGCGGAAGTGGATGTAAAAACACAGCGGGGATCCCCACTGGATTCACTGATGAGAAGAGATGATAGATTGGTGATAAGAGCCGACGCCGCTGACGATGAACTGTAAATAAATCACCTCAGCAGCTTTTATACATTACACACCACCCCTCACCCCGGAGCAACGGCCCCTCTGCAGGACTCCTCTGAAAATGGTGTTAAACACAGCAGCTCTGTGTGTCCAACCATTTTCTACTCTAAGCTCCCAGTTCAAGCAGAGTCTGACCGGGAGCATAAGTGGCCTCCCGGGCATGTGAAGCTATCAAATGGCACATGTTGTGCTTAATCCGTTGGAAAGCTGTGGATGATGTCAAAGGATGCTAATGATTTGTAAGCCCTCCAGACTAATTCCTTAACTACGGCGCTCGTTAAACAGCGCCATGACATCTGGCCCGGGCCGCTTGTTTGTGTTGGGAAACGGGCGAACATGATCGGGACTTCGAGTCTGAATCCAAGAACAACACATCCTGCCAAGGCCTCATTCAGGCTGTATTGTTTCATTTGGAGAGCCGCACAGGATGACAGCGAACAGGATTAAAGCCTCATCAACAGGCCGGCGTGCAAACTATTGACACACTTATCATGCAGTCTTCCGCCAAATACCACTGTAACACTTGCCCGGAAAGGTCAGCGGAGTCTCTCTTGTTCGTCACCCAGAACTCATTCATCTACCTACGTCTAGCGGTGAGAGGCAGCCGGGGCGGAGCAGCCGGGTACGGCAGCAGCCAATGAAGACGGCCGGCTTCTTCTCAGCCACCACATCTATCCTGTCAGAGCTCGATGACTCAGCTTCTCAGAGGCACAGGAGTGTGGGAGGTTTTCTCCTGCGGTCGGCTGCCTACGTGAAACACATCCTCCATCACCGAAACAGCGCAGCAGCCCACTTTCCCTCCTGACCCTGAATGACAGGCTGGAATTGAACACACTCAGCGGGGGTGCACTGTGCGTGGGCTCCCCTTTTCAGTGCAGCATGTGCAGGTGCGTGCGTGTGAAGACAATGCAGCTAAGAGTATGAATCATTTCTCCTTTCTCCGAGGATTCATTAGACAGAAGTTGTTGGAACCGTCACCTCTCTGGTTTGCTGTGAATCATTTGAAGGCGTCAGGGAGATTTGAGCTGGATGAAAAGGACTGATGGCGCGTCAGCAGCCGAGCAATGCTACTGCTGAGGATCCCTCTTTGAAACGCACCCTGTGATGAGGCTGTTTATTCTGTGTTATCGAACCACGGGAATGCTTTTATTAGTGGCAGCTTAAAATAGGACTCAATATTCTGACCACATTTCCCTCTGGCAAAGGACAAGAGAGAAAGAGAGACATCACATTCCAACCCTTTGAGAAAAAAAAAAAAAACAGAGGGCTTTTTCTAAAGAGGAGCTGAATGAAACGGAGCAGAGTGATCAACTCACAATGATCCTCATTAATCTCTGATCAGAAATAGGTTGTAGTATTTTTTTTCTTCTTCACTACAAAATGGAGCAGCAGAAAGGAAATCTGCCTCCAACGCTCATCATATTACAGTTCCGACCGTGTTTACACATGCAACAGTTTTGCATCAAACGAGGGAGCAATGAGCCGACCACAGCAACAGACAAAGACAATCAGAATAAAACTGCACAGCAGCGTCCACTCAAAGAAGACTGTGTTAAGGGAATGCGACAGCGTGCCACCCATTTGTCATAATGACATTATCTTTTAATGTGATATTGGGAGAAGTGTAACAAGAGGTTTGTAGCACAGCCAGCATTTCTATTTTCAAAAAAGCTTCAGTTGTTGAGGCTAAATATAATCCAGTCATGGGACCTCACTGAGCAAGTTAGAAGCAAATATGATAAAATCTGGAACCAAACTGAGCAGAGCTGCACCCACTCTGAAATATTCAGTGTGAGCTACTCTGTGGGCAGGGATAAGAAGTATTTAAAGTTTGAAGATAAAGTGCATGTGATTGTTATTGGAGAAAATGTTATGACCTATATGAACTTGACAATAAGACCAACACAGCTCAGCAAACTAACATGACAGGGAAACAACAGTGGAAAGGTTGGCATGACATGCGTGTGGTGTAAATATTGATCATATATATATAGATCAGTGCTGCAGGAGAAAATAAACATGAATTAATAAATCAATAAAATGAAATAAGATCGCAGGCCGTGACCTTGAACTTTAACAGGCATGCTCGGTAATTACAATGACTATAGCACACGTAAGAATCGAGCATTCAAAGGGGAAACCCAGAACACAGTTGTCATAGTCCAGCTTCCTCCTGGACTTTCAGTGCGTTCAGAGTTAGACTGATGTGAGTCCATTAGGAGGAAGTGTATTGATCCGTCTGCATGCAGAGAATGGGGGTGGGGGGGGTGGAGAGATCATTGACCTCTTTGAGAATGACAACAACATGAAAACTGATGCTTGTGTTCGTGGTCCCGAACGCAAGCATGGACGTAACCAGGTCATGTGACCAAAGGCGTTAAACAACTCAATTTTAAATTCCTCTCCAGTGCGCACTGTTCAGATGAGCTTTGGGAGTGAAACTAAACATTAACAGAGTTGTTCAATCATGTAACCTCCACCAAGGCACTAATGTAATCCTTGGTGTTTTTCAGAAGCAGTTCACAAAAACAACTGAACGTGAGGAAAGAATGGGACATGGACTCCTCTCGTTTCAGAGCGTCGCTGCAGCGACAGTGGCCCCTGTCTCCTGGACGAAGTGAATAAAAGGCAGGTCACGTAAGCAGTTGATGTTTGTTTTATTGGCCTAAGATTGTCTGGACATAATGCAACGCCTCCGGTGTTTAACGATGTTCATCGTACATTTATTTTGTGACATGTGCAGCACAGAGTATAAATGTGTATACTGAATAAAAGAGAGACATGGAGTCATACGAAAAAAAGGCAAGTTTTTTTTTTACAATGAGCTTCAGGACATTTTGAATGATCTTTTCAGACTTTTCTTTTCGAGCATTGATCTAGATTGAAAAAAGTATGCCCACTGACATGAATGGAGGACAGTAACCAACAGAAATGTGTTCTGGTTGCTTATGTAACCTCGCCTAGATATCCTCTCACCCTGGCACTTCCACGTTTGATTACCAAAGCGATTGTTTTCTCAGCTATAATACAATGCATACAGGATTTTTTTTTTACACTGAAACATCAGTTACATCTGCCATGTTCAAATATTTGACCCCATTAACAAAATATGTATAATAACAATAACAAATTTTACCAACAATAAAAGCATTTGTTATATTAGTCAGAAAGTCCCATCTGTTGCTATGCTTGATAGAGACTGAAAGAATTATGTGCGTCCATTGTACAACAATTTATATACACGATGATGAAAAAATACAGACATGACACAAGTGCTTAGGAAACACAAAGTTCTTCTGTGAAAGTTGTTGAGGCTATGATTGATAAATTAGACACTTCTTCCTCTGACGGACGCTCTGCTCTCATGTTGATTGGCTGGTGCAATGCTGCCTCCTCATGGCCCAAAGCACGCACTGCAAGATTGACCTTTATTTCTGGTTCTCAGAATGGACAACTTGCTCGAGTCCTATTGCACAATTTTATCTTCCAGCGATGGAGACATATACATTTCATTTTAAAAAGTCAGCATTTCTCTCCCCCCCTGCAACCGTTGGCAAAAAAGTTCAAACTACTGTACAGTGTCACATTTTAAATAAATACTCTCCATTAACAAAATGTTGATGAGTTTATTAGCGTTTATAAAACTGAAAAACATCTCGATGACTCATCGACTCTAAAGGAACCATGTCATTCAGCACCGACATCTGGTGGCAGCTTTGGCTGAAAAAGTAAACAGAAACAAATATGCCAAGGAAACCAAAAACTTAAATGTAGCAATCCGACACCAGCAGGTATTAAATATTTGTAATAAACTGAGCTTTCAAATCCTGAGCCCACTTTTTTTTAACAGGGCCCAGATGCTTTACATATATATTTTGTTTATGTGGATACTCCTTTTAAAAAAAAACAAAACACACATTTTCTGTCATTTTGATAAATAAAAATAGAAAACCACAGAAATGTCTCGCACACTGTTAGTGTCTGCCACACGAGTCCTGCCTCTCCTTCTGTCATAATTTCCCCAAGTGAAAGAGAACTTGGCAAATAATGGCCACCACTCCAGCGCTGAGCACCGACGAAATGGAGATGTCTAATAATCTGCTCTCAAACAGCGCAAACTCCGTTTTGTTTTCCTCCACTTTAGCCATGGCCAAGAGGCCTTTGGCAGCTCTGCACATCATGTTTATGCTCGGTGGGTCCAAAGGGGGATGCCCCATGTGCAGTAAGCTGTGAGGGTTCTGCTGGTACTGCGCCATGCTAACACCGTCCTCCAAGAAACCTACCAAATTACCCACGCTGCCCTTCTGCATGGCTATGGCACGTGCTGCTGTGGGGTCTCCTTGTGCCAGGTGGGAGAGGACGGCCACCGCCATTTCCCTGTACACCTGCGCCTTCCTTTGTCCCACGTAACGGAGCAGGACGGTGAACAGCTTCTCCTGTCGGCTGAAGGGTGGCGTAGCGAGCAGGAGGTCGACGTTACCGTCCTGGATGCTCAGCTTGCAGAGGCACTCCAGCACCAACCTTTGAGGGGTGAGCAGGGAGTGAGGCGCTGCCGACGAGAAGGGGTCCTGGGCCTCGGCGGAGGGGCACACCATCCAGTGGAGGAGGCCGTCCAGGATGGGGAGGCAGATGGTGTCGGAGTAGGCAGAGAGATCCAGCTGTCCGGAGATGTTGGCCAGTGTGACCATGGCGTTCTCCCTGAGCAGACTCAGACACTCCCACCACCACTCTTCTTTGCTACTCGACAGCCCCTGGTCCTGCTGCTCGTCTCTCTGGAAGCTAGGGGGCAGCCTCATCCTCTCAGGGTGCTGGTGGTGCAGCAGGAGCAGCCTGCCCAGAAGAAGAACCAGGGCGGGGTGGCGTGACATGTCCAAGTCGTTGCCAGGGATGAAGGACAGGCTCCTGACGATGTTGGACACGCAGAGGCACCGCTTGGACAGCGAGTCCTGCCAGGCGGATATTGTGGAGAGCGGGGCCTCGTCCAGGCAGCGGGGCTCATCCTCCAGCAGGGTGATGTGGTCCTGCTCCCCATCCGGATGCACCCTGAAGGGGTAGGAGGGCAGGGAGCGTGCGGGGTGGGCGTAAGAGAGGGCGTCGACACGGGCACACAGAACATCATCAATGGTAGCTGTGATATGTTTCAGTGGCTGTTTCTTCCCGTCCTCCATCTTGGTTTCCTGCTTGGCCTCTTTTCTTTTTTTCTCCTCCTCTCGGGCAGGTGGAGCAGTCCGGGGTTCAAAGTGTGTCTGAATGTGTGCTGTGGAGTCTCCCCCGCCCGCCTGCCAGTGGAGCAGCCCACTCTTGAACTCAGTGACATAACCTAAGCGCTCTGTCATGTCTTCAATCAGGTCCTCTTTGTCTACAACCTTGATAGGGAGCTTATCGTATTTGCTGGCTTGTTGAGGTTTAGGTTCTAGCTCAGTGACAGGCTGCTCCATTGACTCCTTTTTACTCTCTGCTCCTTTTTTACCCTCGTCTTTTTCTCCCCCCTCCTTTTCTCTGTCTTCCTTGTTCTTGTCCTCCTTTCTGCTTGCCTCACACTCCTTTTCTCCGTTCACCACAGCAGACTCTGGCTCTGCAGCAATGGCTTCCTTGGTGACGCCTCCTGTTTGCTCCACCTGCGTCTCGGCTGCCAAGACTGTCGAGGACTCAGGTGGAACAGCAGACTCCGTTTCCTGCTCAGGGATGGGTTCTTCTTCTTTCCGGTTAGAAGGAGCATCCAGAAAGTTTTTATGAGCAATGGTTCCCACCTCAAACTCCTCCAGGATGCCGAAGATTTCGATCAGGCAGCGGCGGAAATGCTCCACGATGAGCTCGAGGAATCCAGGCAACTGGTCAGACAAAGATATAAGAGTCAGGGATGAGATTAGTGTTAGTAAATGCTGTACTCAGATGTATAATCTATGGAAAGAACTATCCCTCTCGAATAAACTCTGCAAATTGTCAACAAGCTTCAAGGCCCTTTCCATCACACCCAGTATCAGGAGTGGGTAACTTAAAGTGTGTGTGTTCACACCTGGTATTAAAATGTGTCCTGAATGTGTCCCCTTTGACCTGGGGTGTTTAGATTTGGCCACATGCGTCCGAGATGGTCTGACCTGCTCTGACTGGGGTCACACAGTGAAACACTGTCACCCTGTCCCAGGATGCTCCACTGCCACCTGCCAGTCAGCAGCGAGCTGTAGCCATCGTATTGGTTTTACCTGAGAGAGGTTGAAGGAGGCTACCGTGCTGTCATCATACAGCAGGATGTTGATGGTGTCTAGAGCCCATGTGCTCTCTGCCAGCAGCCCAGACTTCAGAGACATCATGACACGCCAGGCCTCAGGCGTTCCTGGGGTTAAAAACCGGGGGATGTGTTAGAAGCAGGGAGAGTAAAGAAAAAAAAGATCAGACCTGATCTTGATCAGAAGGACACTGAAGAGATCATTGTAATTATTCTAGTACTGCTGATCTAAGGTGTTACGGTTTAACTGGATCATGCAAGTAGCGCACTGAATTTACAAACTATCAGAGATCCAACTCACCGGTCTCCTTGGAGGTGAGCCTACGACGGGGCTTGAGGATGGGCATGGATGCCTCGACAGATCCTGGTGGGTAGTTGAGATCCCTCCTGAGGTTTGGAGGAAACTGGCCCAGGGATCCTCCGCCCTGTGAGCCCATCATGGCCATCCCAGGCTTCGGCATCTTCATGGGCGACATGAACTGCACTTTGCTGGGTGACATCCGAGAGTCCAGGGAGCGCTGGAAGGCCCCTGGGCTGGGGGCTCTGGGCAGGTGGTTGCCCATGGACGGGGAGTTGGAATAAGACGATGGCTGGCGTGACAGTGGGGCCATGGCACCTGCTGACGACATGTAGGGTGAATGACGGTGCCACTGCTCCTGCCCAGGCCGCCCGTCCATGTCATCTCTACCAATGGAGCCATACGGTGGCATCTGAGATGGCGGCCCCTGTCGGTTGGGGTAGGGATAGCCTAGGTCTGTCCTGGATGGCCACATGTTGGGCCCGTCAGAAGCGTGGTTAGGATTAGGCCCCCCCATCAAACTGTGCTGGCTCTGTCCTGAGGGGCCTATGCGTTCTCGGGGGTAAGGGTAGGGGAACTGTCCCTGTAAGGCTCTGTGCTCAGGGCCTGAGTATCCACCACTGTAGTGGTTGTACATGTCCTGCTGCTGGTTACCATACTGCATGGCATACATGTCGCTCTCATGCCTCTTGGGTGGGGGTCCGTACATTCCGTCCATGGGCCGTTTGTAGCCCTGCTGGAGCAGAGTTGGCAGATATCTTTTTGTTAGTAGTTTCACTCACACAGATTTGGTACATCTGGTATTACAAATAATATGTGGTTCCGACTGTTACAGGAACTGGACTCAGTTCAGAACCTTTCTAAGAGAGAACTAAGTCTACTAAATTATCAATATGATTAATTACTTAAACAATTAAAAATGAAGTCCTACATTGTACTACATCTGTTCAGAAAGAGTTGAGTCTAAGGAAGTGAAGTGAACAATGAACTCTACTGTATTCAGTAGTCAGATCTGTGAGCCGCCTCTCACCTGCTGTTGTGGGTACATCCCAGATGGATGCATCCCATATGGCAT
The DNA here is from genome assembly GCA_016785235.1 of Pseudorhombus dupliciocellatus. Taxonomy (NCBI): domain Eukaryota; kingdom Metazoa; phylum Chordata; class Actinopteri; order Pleuronectiformes; family Paralichthyidae; genus Pseudorhombus; species Pseudorhombus dupliciocellatus. Next base: position 6,870,562 of record JAFBJW010007502.1, read on the forward strand.
GCTGGGATATTGCTGACCGTAGCCGTCGTGTCTGCAGCAGAGGAGAAGAGGATATAAATCACTGACAGATATTTGGTATTACTTAAACACTGTATTCTGTGATGACACAGACGCTGACCTCTGCTGTGAAGGGTATCTGCTGGCAGGGTACATGCTGCCCTCGCTGTTCGACGGCCCCAGGTTGTTCTGACTGCCAGGCGGGCCCATGCTCCCCTCCATCCCCATCACGTGGTCTGGTCTGAGGATCACACAACACGGTTATCCTCATATAACTCACAACACAATGGAAATCCTGTGATAAACACAAAACACAGACACACTAAGCATAAATAAAAGCGTCTTCTCCTGGTGGATGGGGAACGTACCTCCTGTCGTAGCCTGGCCCGTACGGATACTGTGATCTTTGGCTCATGCTCAGAGATGATGGGGGTCGACCATACATGTCCTGCATACCACCAGCAGGCATCTGACCTGGTATGTAGGGATCAGCTCCAGCCACTGTGCAGGAAGAAAAGACAACATCTAGAACAATACTGAAGAGATGAAGGTTTCTATATTTATGTCAAGCAACACAGACTTATTCCTGTTTTCAACTGGCTCCTTCAACAGCACGCTATGTCTCCTCCTAACCAGCAGATGGCAGCATTCCTCCAAGAATATTCGCCAAGTTCCATGATTAAATCTAACTGTTGTTATGCAGCTAACATCCACCATATTATTCATTCAGACTCCATTCTCTTCAGCCTTCAGAGGAGGTGCAATTCCTTTCTAAAGCTGCCGTTTGTTCTGAAAACTAAACCACATGAGTTGGTCAAAACAGGTGCTTCTCTGCGGGGTGGAGAGGATGAAAGGTTGAAAACGAGGAGGATGAAAAGAACTAACAAAGTTAGGATGAGACGAAGGCAAAGATACACGAATATCAGATGGGCCGGTGTGTTGTCAATAAAGGTAGAGTGGTGCAACAAACGGTTCTCAGCTCCTTTCATAGTTCTAGTAGTGAAAAAAACACACACACACACACACACATCTGTCCTGATCTGAGACAAGATGTTGACGTGACAATGAATTAGAGAAATAAAACGAGACAGACAAAAGAACAATGGCTTTGAGACGTGTGAGACATTTTGATGATTCAAATGTTTTTTTGGGTTAGCGACCATTTGTTCACGATTGGGTGAAAGGGCGTCACAGCGTGTGCCTCACTCACTCTTCCTCATCCCGGCAAAGGGGTCCTTGGCGTCGTACTGCATCCTCATCATCATGTCGGGCATGCTGAGGCCCTGCTGGTAGGGAGCTGAGGGGGGCAGGGAGGCAGCGCGCTTTACGAAGGCCGGGTCGCTCACCTCCGAGAAGGGGTCCTGTATGCTCACACTGCTCCTGGAGGAGGGTGAGGAGAGAGAGGAGAAGACAGAAATGAGACGTGCCCGTCAGGGATTCAACAGAAAGAAAAATACTTTAATTAATTAACTTCTCACTAATTCACTGTAGCAGCAAAATAAATGGAAACTGACCTCTGACAAATGTGATGTTATACAATTAAAATATAATGACAGCTACATTACTTTAATAACTATGTGTGGTTAGTTTTGTCTTTAACAATTTAAAGAATCTAAAAATATAATTTGTAAGCTTGATACCATAAGTCAGTAGTAATTGTAGTTATCAAATTAAGTTATTATCTTATTTATTGATATTAATTCTTTCAAACCTGATGAAATGACAGTGTGTAGTAACATGACAGGTACAGCTGTATCATTCTATTTGTGTCATCTGTGTTTTCTCCTAACATCACAAACAAATCAACAAACGAGCGTGGTCTGCAGATTTATAATCACCCAACACTGCGAAGGAAATCTTACTGAAAACGAAAAGACTTTTAATCATCATCATATTAATAGCAAGAATAAAAAAACTTTCAAGTTAATCTCAACCAAACTGCCTAATAAACAAAGTTATTCCTTATATCCAAACTACACTACTGCTATTGTAGAGGCAGTAGAGCTGTGTGCTACCTGTTGGGGGGCAGCGGTGTGACCTGTCCCAGTGGGGTGGTCGCAGGCGTGGGGGGTTTCAGGTCCCCCGCTGTCTCGGCTGTGGAGCTGCTGCCGGACGACTGCGGCGTCTGTGGGCCTTGGAGCGAGCCGCCAGAGTTTGCTGTGGAACACAACACGTTTCCCTTCTTATTCTTCGAAGCGATTAATCAAATTCACGGTCACAAAGTCAGACCTCACCCCCCCCCTCCCACCCCACCGTGGGCTTTTAGTGTCAGCACAGTCGTATTAGGGAGATAACTCCTGACTTAGGGCCAAAGCACTGACATGAGAAGTGAGGCAAACATCTGACATGAGGCCTGAGAAGATGGGAATGGAGGGACTCTGAAAGAAGGGCCAGCAGAGGAAGAGGAGAGGACGCAGCGAGGAGAAGAAGAAGGGAAGGATTTCTCTGGGGAAATTGCCCACTCCAGCTCTTTATTCAGAAGCTGTTTGAAGATGCCTGGGCTGTTTTTATTTACTTCTGCCATCGGGCGGATGAGGGGTTCATGTGGAGGCCTGAGCTGGGGGGCATGAATGTATCTGAAGAAGAAGATATAGTGTACATACATATATACACTATTATTATTTTATTCTTATAAAATCAAGGCTAGTACCTAAAAAAAACATCCCATACATGGTGCTTGAGTGAGGACCTTGGGGAAGCTGGAGCTGGTGACCTCCTCCAAGGAAAAATACTTCCTCCTGACAGAGACTCCAAAGTGGAGGTTAACACTGGGTCGGTGTGCTCTCTTGTTATGACACCATACTTCTGTGAATTTCTCAGTTGAGAAAGATGACGAGAAGATTATGGAGTGCAGAGCTGGAAGAGCCCACCGCACAAAGAACCCCCCCCCCATCCCTCCCTACCAAGGGATACAAGAAGCAGGTTGGATGGAAAAGGGAGCGTTCCAGCTAAAAAACGACAAAGATGGAGACAGAGGGAATATGAAAGTATACTAATGAGCATTTAGCTAAGAAGGCATTCTCTGGAATAGCCTCAGTGGCCTTTCCACGCACAGCACGTTTCCACAGGAAAAAAATAAAGAAAGACTTTGGCTTTAAAAAATTCATGTTAATTCTGAATTATTCAATGATACCCCCTGCCTCTATATCATAGGAGATGGAGAGAAAGAGAAAGTGAGAGGGGGAGAGAGACAGACAGGGGGAGAGATGGTTATCCCATGACGATGAGGAGGCGACGGTGAGAGGGCAACGAGAGGCCAGGGAGCATTAAGGATTCTTCACTTCCTGGGACATCCCCACTTCACACAAATATGAATGCACACGCTCACACACGAGTGAAAAAGTCCTAGCCATGGCGGGTCTAGACAAGGTTAAGAGATTCATAATTCCTCAAGAGCACGAGGGCAGACAGACAAATGCATAATATGGGAGAGGGTGGGGGCATGAAGACGGAGGGGGAGTGTGAACTCAAGTGCCCTGCGTTCCATATTTAGAAAAGAGGGAGAAAATGACAGAGGAGGCGAAGAGGGTAAAAAAAAAGCCCCCGTGGAAGAGGCTGACGTTTGATGATTGTGCACACGAGAGCCTGTATGTGTGTGTGTGTGTGTGTGTGTGTCAGTGGGTGACATAATCCAGACGGGTGGTAGTGGTTAAGGGGAGGAGGGTGGGGGGGAGAGGGGGAGCAGGAGAAAAAAAAAAGTCAGTCAGCTGAACCAGGTTTGTGAATGAAAGGTGAAGGCAAGGTCGAGTTTGTTTACGTTCTACATTCCAGTTCTCATTAATCACTCCACCCCCCCCACCCACCCCACCGGCCCGCTGGACAAGCTCCCTCTGTGACATCATTGGCCTGTCAGTCTATATATAGGCTGGCCCGGTGTCAGGGAGACAGTTTGCACTTCGGAGCAGGGAAGCACAGAGGGCACAACAAGACTGAGGAAATGATGCTTGTTTTTAACTTGTGACCCTATGGTATGGGTCTCACTTCATATACTAATTTACCATAAACAGAACATTTTAGAATTGGATTATGTGAATCTTAAAACCCTATGATTATAAATATGTGGATATAAATGTTATACACAGTGTATAGTGTGTAGCTATTCAACTTAAAACAATCATGGAAATGATTGCGATTGTATTAAATTTCAAACACAGAGTAAAAGATACAAGCAGTCAGGATACATATATCATATAAATAATCCACTCAACAGGAGGGAAACCTTCATCTGAAGATGTTTCAATGATTAGGGTTTTATAACATATGACTTTTTCCTGAGGATCCTGGGAAATTATTATTGAATCTGTTCATCAGTGATCAATCTACACACCTGATGTATGTGTGTAACACAATGTTTATGTATGTTAAGACCCAAGCTGTAACAGGAATTTCACTTTTAATACACAAGTATGTTTTGTATTTCTACCAACAAATAGGCTTATAGTCAAAACATGTACTAGAGAACTGAAAGGGGTTCAACTGTCAGGAGGACCGCCCACTCATACGCGCGCAGATGACCCAAAATATATACAGAAAACATCCCTATAAAGAAGTGTTGCTCCGTACACATCTACAGTTCAGTGCTGCATTTCCAAAAAGCGGCCAAAACAACACACGTATTAACCTTTCCATATTTCACCATGCACACGCTGCGTCCGCCTTCCATGGCTCCATCAGCTGATGTGCACGGAATCACTCTCGCAAACTGAGTAGTTCTTCAGTAGATGAGAGCAGCCTGGTTATCATCTGTGTGTGTTCATATACAGTACGCTGTGTGCTCGTGTCGCTCATGTGCACTGTATGTATGTGCATGTGTGTGTGTGTGTGTGTGTGTGTGTGAATGCAAATGAAGGCTCATGCTCTTTCCCACCAAGCAGGAAAAGCAATCTGCAGTGTCTCCGGCAGGTGAAGTGCTCAGATGTTCTATTTAAAAGCCAGGGTCATTTTTCTCATCTCCGCTGCAAATTAGAGACGTGACCTCACCGCTCCAACTCCCCGCTCACGGCGCTCACATCATAATTGTGCACCCAGACACATGGTGTGAACGGGTGATATACACAAACAAAAATAAAACCTGCCTTTGTGTTGCGGCGCCGCGCCAAAACAAACAATATTACTTAACCTCTCAAGCGCCGTAATCAAATTAAAGGTAAGTCCCTGGTTTGAGGTGTAAGTGGTGGTTGCGTTGCAGCTCGCCTTCATTAAACTAAGAATCATCTCATCACAACAGTGTTGATGTGCATTCATCTCTGAGGGTTTTAAGATGCGTTCATGTAATCACATGGCATCTCTGTGTGCTATTTTTAATAATGGATCTCATCCTTCGTGGCTGAACAGTAAATTAAACTGTTCGAGGGAAAAGACAAAGAAGCCCTCGTGTTACTGTTCAGGTTCATCAACAGTCATCAAAGCTAATCCCATTAGTTTGCATTGTACTCAGGAAAAGTAATGGATGGATGGATCCATCATGTTTACTGGAAAGAAGGAGATTTCCACTTCGGCTCACACATTGTTTGGAGTTTGAATCTTCTCACCAGGCCTGTTTGAGTTTGCTCTGTGTGCTTCAGCTTCCTCCCACCGTCCGAGGACATGCAGGCTGATGCCCTGTCCACACTGGTGCGGATATTTGGCAAAGCAAACTTCTCCCTCAGTGTTTCAGGCCTCGTTTTTTAGAGACTGAGGGAAAATATATTTAAAAAAATAATTGAGCAGACAAGGCCTGAGATTAGGTTCACTGAAAACTTGACTGTATGTTTGCTTGTCTATGGAAATGTGTCCAGTGATTGTGAATGGAGATATTTAACTTGTAAAGTAGACTGTGTATACACAGTAAATGATTCTATTGCCTCCTCCACGGTATCTAATCCTCATATAAAGAACCAATTTAACATGAGGACAATAAACCCCTCCCCCCAAAAAAAATATATCCCCCTCTCTCCATGACATCCTGCCTCCCATGTCATATTTCTTTCAGGAGAAAATCTGATCTGGGAACAGAGGTGTGTAGTTAGTGCCATCTCGAGTGTGTTCAGGGAGTTGAAATGGTTGAGCTATGATGAGATTTCCTGTTAAATCTTTTTAGATGTTGTGCTAAGATAATGTAACTCTTTTTAGTTGGATTGGCCCAGTGCATCACACAACATGGCTAATAACTCCACCTTCTGTTCCTTTGCTAAATTAACCTGAAAGCTGATTAGTGACAAAATGAACCACAGCAATTGATTTAGGACAAATACATCTTTTGAAACTGTGACAAAACCCGCAATGAGGAGCATGTTTATTCCAGCTGAAGTTATGTTTGATTAATGATAAGAGTTGAATATTATATGTAAATATGTTGTGCCACTTCCCAGTCACCCAAGATGCCAGAGTTTTTGGACACAGCTGCAGTGTTGTTGGAAGCTGCATTTCCATGAATGCAGATTTCTCTGGTGCTTCCCGACACCTGGATTTTGATCATCAGCACCTGTTGTTTGGCTGCTGACAGATGGGTAAGTGGAGTCATTGTAAAAAAACCCAGCGCAGCGCTCTGTTATCAGGCCTTACCAGGTGACGGCGGCTGGATCTTGACCTGCTTCCTGTTCTCCCCTCCGGCCATGCTGTTGCTGCCGCTGCTGCTGCTGCTGCTGTCAGCCGGCGGCTCCTCTCCCCTCTCCATCTTACACTCATATGCGAACAGATACTGGATGTACTGCTTCTTGAGGGAGCTGGCGGAGCTGCTCGACGTGCCAACGCTCAGCGTGGAGGACAGCTCACGCCACTTCTTGTTCTTGTTTACCTGAGTCGGTGGAGGGTTGGGAGAATGACGAGACATGGAGAAGTTAAATGACTGGCAGCCTTGCTTGTCAATTCAGTTAGAGTAGAGCTGAACACAGTCGAATGCATACCGTCCGCTCATAATACCACATTTACATTCCCTCCCGCCTAGACTTCTATTTGTATCGGCACCAAATTGCACAAAAACCATCAACTTCATACTCCAAGCATGATCAATATTGTCATCAATATCAAGGAATTATTCTCTGAAAAAAATCAACAAAAATGCTGAAAAATGCCTAATTTTAAAATTCAAATTAAATAAAAAATTCAAATTTTAAAGGAAGTTAAAACATATTCCTTGATAAGAATTTCCAGCAAATTGAAATATTTTCTGCCGCATCATTCCACCACATTTTGGGTTTATCATTTAGTGTAAATAACAATGGGACCAAATGAGAGAACATAACCTTCTTGGTGGAGGTGATAATAAAGTCTATGGGGGTGCATTTTATATTTGTACTAAACCCACAGAGCTTAAGGCCACCAGTGATGCACAAATATTTGTACAGCAAAAAGCAATAACAATATATAAACACAGGTATGTGGACCACATGCTTTTAATACTGAATTCCAACCCTTATTTAACAACATAAAATGAGACAGTAACATCGCAGCTCACACACAACAGACGCTCTCATGGGTGACTGGGTGCAGACGCCTGCAGGAAGTTTCCATATTGTTGTGGGAGAGCGGAGGCTATTATAGTCACAGCTTAAAGCCTGTGGTCGAGGAACATGATGTGTAATCTTCTCGTGTCCACATACTTGTGGTCGTGTGCGTATGTTCTCCGTTGTTTTCTCCTGTCAACTGTGCCGATTTAAGCACAGAAAGCTTTACACGTTTTCTTTGTGCTTTTTTTTTTTTTTTTTTGCCGCACAGGTTTTGACAGCCTCAGAGTTTTGCTCAGAGCTCTTGTGTTGTGACATTTTCAGGAACACGCTGTAGGTTCTCCGAGATATATTTCATGCATCTCATTCTCTCGAGCATCTCCTAACATTTACAGGCTCGCCATATGCCGTGCTGCAGGAGTGCATCTGCTGTAGAATGCTGAGCAGCAAATGCAAATGATCAGGGTGGAAGGACTTGATTGAATGTGACTTTATGTGCAGCTAAAAATATTCAAATATGCTTCAGTGTATTTAATCTTTTATCGCCATCATCTATACGTTACCATGGCGAGGCCTCCTATCTCACGGACAGCCATGTAGAGCTTCCACAAGTCCAGGGGCTTCTTGCCCACAGCGGGCAGCTGGGTGACGGGCGTGCCCCTCTCCTCCATGAAGGTCAGATATCGCTCCACCCAGCCCCGCCTCTCCGGCTCCACACCCAGCTCGTAAAGGCGTGCGATTCGCTCCCCACTGAGGGAGGAGGAGTTAGGGTTGGCTTTCTAAGGAGGGACAGGAAATAAGAAAAGGACACAAACTTATATATATTGTATGTATAAAGTCTATTCTACAGTTTATTTCTACTTGCTGTATACCATTGCTTCATCTTATATTCTGTTGTGGAGTGAATGACCAAACACTCCTTTAGAGCATTTCCCAGTCTGTTCTAAAGTTCCCTTACTGCACATTCATGTCCCTCACGTTTGAACTGGTCGACAAAGTGTCATCCCACATGACAACGTCTGCCTCAGGTTTCTAAAGAGTTTTTGGTCTCACAACCAGTTTTTGATCAAATACTTACACAATAACCCTCTAGTCACACACAAATAAAATCAAAATCAGGTGGGAATTGTCCTTGGTTTGGTCTTTGTTTTTCAAAATTTAAAGTAATTCCACTTGTTTTATCACATCCAACCAGCAGAGTCTCATTCTTACGGGGCTAGAAGGGGTCTTGAGTGGCCACGGTGGACTGCTGATGCTGTCGCTGTCGTCCCCGTGGTAGGAGGACAAGCTTGCCGGGCTGGGTGAGAGGGGGGAGGGCACGGGCAAGGCGCCGCCTGGTGTTGCCGGCTGGGACACACACTGCTGAGAGCCGCCGCCGCCGCCGCCACTGCTGCTGTTGTTGTTGCTGTAGCCGTCCTGAAGCTGGTGAAGAGAGAAAGCCAAGGACTTCTTTGAATAAAAAAAAATACTCTCTGTTCTTTTCTTCATCCACTTCCTCAGTATTTAATGTGTGCGAGTGAGTGTTTTAAAATAAATAAATAAAGTAAATAAAGGGCAGTGTTGCATGATGGATGCTTTGGATAATTCAGTTCTGATGAGCAGCGATTTCACTACGTTTTTATCATACCGCTTGTAACTTAGGCCACCTCTGGTTTCACAATCAAAACAATAATAATAAAATACTCTAGTGTGACGCATGTGGAGCAGTTTGGGATCATGGGAGTTGTTGTCATCACTATCCCTGCCAATGAAAAAAAACTTATTTGATAAGACTTAATTAAACGGGGACAATCTGAGCGAAAATGCGAATCACCCGGCTGTTGGCATATTTTTCAGTGACGTCACAACAGAATTCAACAAAAATACATTTAAGTTCCATTATGACATTGGCAATTCAACACAGTATTACAACACATTCTGGTATCAACAAAAAATAATTCTAGACTCAGTTAGATGCAGTGTGTGTGTGAGAGAGTGAAAGAGACTGAGCCTGACAAGAGCTTCTGGTCTGTGTACAGAATGCTTATGCCAGCAAAACCTTATCTTTCTCCTCCCTCCCTCTGTCTCCAATCCACTCCCTCCTCCTCGCTCCCCCCCATCTCTCTCCCTCTCTCTTGGCAGACAGATCATCTCTTTTGGGAGCACTGGGGGTCTTTCTGGCTGCTCTGGCTGCCTTAAATAATTCAAAAGGCCCTACTACCCTAATCAGCAAAAGAAAAGACAGGGATTTGGAGTGAAACGACGTGTAGTGGATGTGATGGAGGTGTATGCGCGTGCGTGTCTATGTGGGAGAGAGGTTGTTAAACAAAAACAAGGGGAGGGAGTAGAAAAGAGCAAAGAGCAGAGTTCTGTTGTTGCTGAGCTGAGCCAAGCCAAGCAGCAATTGTGGGGCAAAATGAGAAGTCAGCATTGTGACTTGAGACGTGTGTGTGTGTGTGTGTGTGTGTGGAGACGTAGAAAGTATTTTTTAGAGAAAGGGTGTGTTTGTGAAGAAGTAGAAAGGCCACTATATATTTCTTTATCATTTCCATGTTGTGTTTAAATGTGTGTGTAGGTACATGCGTGTCCCACAGATGCCAAACAATGAGATGGAATCTTAAGGAATGGTAACTGTTCAAGGAATCATTAAATATAGTGGAAATACAACATCTGGTTTGCTTTATCAGACGACGACGAGGAGGTGAAAAAAGAAGCAACTAAAACAAAGAGAGGGCAGAGGTCAAAGGCGTACCTTTGGTTTGTGAGTCTCGTTTGCGGTGCCTGTGTCCTCCTTCCCGTCCGCTTTGGGTTTCCCATCCGCGCTCATGATTCCGTCTCCTGACAACGCCATGGCTCCTTCACCAGCGATGAGAAAACAGAGATAACTGCATGAAACTTCTCCCATCGTAACATTTGGCTGGAACACAAACTCCTATCTCTTATAAGCCAAATAACTTTGTTTAAAACAAAGGTGTTCTTTCCCCACAGTGGGATGAAGGGGCAGACTTTGCATGTTTTCACAGTGTGGTCGATTCAACATGTTTTAACTAATGAGCGGTGTCTTCTTTGTGTGCCGTGAAAGCTACGGGATAACGGTTCGTATTATACCATAGACAAAGTCAGACATTGTGAAATGGTTTAATGTCTTTCTGCAGCTGAAATATTACATTCTTTCTTTTCTTTCGCTTCTTCTCAAGGCCCCTGTAACGCCTGCACAGGGAAGATTGTGAAAGGGACGTATGAAAAGACTGATGCTTAAGGAAAGTCACAGAAAGAGAATGAGATAAGACCTACACAAAAAAAGCAAGCCAGAGCTCTCTTCTCACCGGCTGCTCGTCGTCAGTTTGGGAGGAGTCATACATGTTCGCACATCACAATGGGAAGGTTAGCATTCAAGAGCGGCTGGCTGACAGGGAAACTTGTTTTCTATTTTCAAAGACGTTTGTCTGCCTTCACGAGGTTTCTAATTCAAGAGTTAAGATCGTTAAGACTAATTTTAATAGAGCTGCGCTGCATATTTCTCGTCAACAGAAAAGAAGGGGGTCCTTGGATACAAGGCTCTCCTCTTTATTCTTCCCTTGTGCTGCTGCACAGTAGGAAAACTAATGGCTTTTTACCCAGGCCCAGGGGCAAACCAGATGAGTTAGGAGGAACCTTGGCGCTCTAATTTCTTTGAAGTTTTCCAAATGTCACGCATTCTGATATTTGGTTTTAAATAAAAGGTGCCTTTCATTTTTGGAGCCACGGCGCTACTCCGAGGCGCATTTAGCAACAATGCAACAGGGTGACGGGCTGAGAGAAAGACCTATGCACCACATTAATCTGCACACAGAAAGTAACGACAACTCTTCATTTCTCGCCCTTTCACCGACTTTTACCCCTTCTGTATTTCTCTGGCGCTGCTTCTGCTATATATTCAATATACCATTATACAGTCGAACATGAACCCGGAGGAGTGGGACTGCTTATTCAACAGACTCTATTCAAATACATTTACTCAGTCAGAGGATCTTTTTCAGATATAACTGTTGACTGTGGCTGTAGGAGGCTGACAGCTTCTATGGGCTTTAGGTTAAACTGAAATCCTTCATTTATCATTTCTCCCTTGTTGGATGTGGCCTCTCCAAATATTTGGGTGCTTCCACTTTTGACATTTCTTTTGCTCTTATCATGATTTGTCCCAGTGTTCCATTTTCTTGGACCTTTCTAAGTTTGGAATGATGTGTCTGCTATGGATGTTGCTTTTGTCACGATTTCTTGTCTTTGTATTTCAACTAACCTGTATAAACCTGTGTAAAAGAAAATCACATTTTCATGTGAATATGTAGTCGAGGAAAAAGATTTTGGGTTGAAAACGTAGCCAACAAATGCTGACAAAACTACTATTTTTAATCTAAAACCAAATAAACAACAATCATTTTTATATGATGATATGTTTATAAATTATTAACATGCCTATCACAGCAGCGCCAGTTGTTGTTTCAATGCTCTAAACACATCAAATCTGTTGTTTCCATGATATCGCAACATTCCCACTTCAAAGCTGAAGGACACACCAGTACACAACTCAGGACATGAGTCTTCCCCTGGATGTCCGGTGTCGACACTGGAAGCCACAAAATATTGGCCTTGGACTCAGAGGCTAATTTGTCCTGACACAATAGCCGGGATTGCTCTCTGAGTTCTGTGTTTCCTGAATTTACTTTGTAGTGTTTTTCAATGTGTCTTTCTCACCGTCTGTGTCGTGTTTCCCTTCCCTTATTAGTTTCACCTCCTTCATCTTGTTTAATCCTTGTGTTTCCTGTACACCTATCCTCCCCTGTCAGCGTTCCTGCTGTGATCTTTATGAGTTTAGCCGTGGTTTTCTTTCCTTCCCTTCAGCCTTAGTGTGTTTTGAATATGTCTGACCGCCAGCCTGTGTTCGCAACCTGGATTAAAGAATATTTATTGGAACTTTCCTTGTGTCTAGTCTGCGTTTGGGACCATGGCTGCTGTCGGCGTCACAGATTTATGAATATCTAATAATACCTGAAGGCGGCATGTAGGCTGGACCTTGCGCGTTACCCATAGCAGAGCTGTTGTTGCCGGTCGGTTGGCTGTAGGGGATGGAGGTGGCCATAGTGCTTGCTTGGCTGATGCCTGGGCCTGGATAGCTGCCCTGCCTGCCACACAGAGGAAGAAGAGGAAGGAGATGTTTAGATTTAAATCCACAATGCAACGGCAGGCTGTAAAGACACAAGTGAGGAAGAACAACAGAAGTCACAAACCCGTGTGTCTCTGGAAATGAGAATAAAAAGCAACATAACCTTGATCAAACAAACAGCTCTTCCAAAAGATTCACAATATCCGTGCAGCACTAAAAAAAAAAAAAAGTAATCCCTTCTTTGCTCTCCCCTCACACAAATCTGCCCTTCCCTCCTCCATTCTCCCCCTCTGCCTCACTCTCCCTCAAGTCATAATTTAACTAATTAAGGTGTGCTTTTGGAGAGGATCATGTTATTTGTTGCCATGGTGACAGCAGAAATCAATCTCGTTCAATCTCTCTCCCTCAGCCTCCCCCTCCTCTCTCAGGCAGCTCATCACATGGTGATGCAAGTGACATCAGAGGGGCTTATCTGCAACCTGCTGAATGCTAGACGCGTGTGTGTGTGTGTGTGTGTGTGTGTGTGCGTGATTGAAGGCAGAGTTTATTGTTGCATGCCATGCAGGCCAAACCCTGTGACACGGAGGCTGAAAGGGAACACCATGTTGGGAACAATTTGGTCTATCTCCTGCTGACTCAAGATTATCTCCTGGACAACCACATAAAAAAACAGGGGCGACAGATGGAGAGCAAAGACACAGCGATGAACAGAGGGAGGGAGAGGGGCCTAAAAGATCAAGAAAATAAGTGAAAGCAGGTGGAAGCCTGAGAGCAGGAAGGAAGGAGTGAGGAGTCTCTGGCACAAGTTGCAGCACAGTTTCATGCGGACAAAAAGAAAAATACTATTCAGATTTATGCCTGTATGTCAATTACCACCTCTCTCTCGTTCACACACTCACAAACAACCACCATAATACCTCATGTTGGAACCGATACACATAGCCTAAGAGGAGGGATCGGCTTGGTAAACCTCCCCATAATCTCATCTCACAGATGTAATTAGTCATAGAGCACGGCTGATGATACATATGTAATCCCTCTATGGGGGCCGAGGTGCACAGGGGAGCTCCGTGGCAAAGAAACAAGCTCGCTCCAAATCCACACTTATTTGGCCCCATTTCCAAATAATGAGGGGAGTATAGACTCCTTCATTTGCTGCCTACGTGTTCCCTAAAAAGCTCTGTGTGAGTCAAGACACAGAAATAAATTCACCTTTTAATCGCTGCACCTTTCCCGGAAATGTGTTCTGCGCGTAAACACCACACAAAAAGACAGAAATAATAAGCCGGCGAGGAAAAATAAGTTTAAGGATGCCACATGCCTGTGGAACTCATTTATCCATCCATAATGTAAAAACACGCCTCACCCACCTTGAGGAATATAAGCACAAGCTCTCGTGTGAATAGTGAAACATCCAAATCAACAACAACAACAGTGGTTGGAGGTTTTCGACTGTGGCACTCTCCCATTATGACTAATTCATGTCATAAAAAAGCCCATTAGAAAGCACTTGATGGAGGCACTGCACAGCGTTTAATCACACTTAATATATGCATGTGCCGCTATCGGGGGAAGAAGAAAAAAAAAAAAACGGCACAGCACATTCATCTTGCTCTCAGGCACCTTTGTGCTGGGGAAGAAAAAAGCATCCTGTTGCAGCAGAGAGGGAGAGAAAGAGTGAAGGGAAGGAGAGAGAGAAAGTGGAGGGGGGTGGAAACAGAGGGAGTGGAGGACTTGGAAAAAAGGAGAGAAAGATGAAGGGGGGGGGGTTAGGGCCAGAGAAGCCAGAGTGGTGTGTCCATGGGTCCCCGGTGGACCAGCTTGTGGAGGGGGGTTTAGGCCCCAGAGCTAGGTAATCGCTGTTCCATGAGAATGAGCAGAGTGAACAAACAAACAAGCACACACACGCACACACACACACACGCACACACTAACCAACATCAGGCCACGGTTCTGTTGGATTGTTGTCTAGGAGTGGCCTGAGGAGAGAGTGAGAGAGAAACTACTGGAAAACTCTCACCCGAGTTTTCTTGAAAAGTTACAGAATTTTGACACGGCTTTACAGATCACACACACACACGCACAGACCAAACACATGTACATGCATACACATGTCTGGACTTTGAGGGCAGGAAAGTCATCATCACACACCTTTGAAATGCATCAATTAAACACACTGTGGTCACACACTTCAAAAGGAAAATTACTTTTCCATTGTTCACATTCCCCTTTGGTTTATTCCCTAATCTCTCATACACACACACTCCTCTTGTTATTCAGTCCACATGTGTGAAGGGCATCAGAGAAGGCCACTATCACACCGTGGGCAGGATGTGTGTGTGAGTGTGTGTGTGTCCTTGTGTTCGTGCGCAGGGTGTGTGCCGTTGCCAAGGGGACGCCATGGTTACGAGGTGCCAGCCAACCAGCTGACGGTGTCTCTCTAGAAATGGCAGCGTCTTTGTCCTTCATTCGTGGTGACAGGCCGCGCCGATGCCTCCCAGAGCTGCTAACTGGACGAGACAGCAGAAGTGCTGGGACTGCAGGAGTGTGTGATGGCTGAGCGGCCCTCCCTATCGATCCCTGGGCTTTGTGCGTGCGTGTGTGTGTGTGTGTGTGTGTGTGTTTAAGAGCGTGAAGAAGAAAGTGAGGGGAAAAAGAGCCAGAGAGAGGCTGCTGGATGGAAGGATGGAGTGGATCGGCTGGAGGCCATGAATTATATATGGACCCAATCTGTTCTCAGGGCAGCTTGGGCTCACAGCTCCTCCAAACTCCTGACTCAACTCAGCACACAGACAAACATGCACAGACAGAGGGGAGACCAGAATAAGTCTTCCACAAAATAAAAAAAATGAAAGGACAGCTTTTAACATATTAAATCCAGAGAAAGCTACTCTTCTCCCTCCCCTCCTCCTCAAACATCAAACAGCTCAGGATGGATGGAGGAGAAGCCATTTATTTTGCCCATCTAATGAAAGCAGAGCGCTCCGCAGCACTGCCAAGACTGCGAGCGACAAAGCGCCACAGGCAGCATCCTCCGTTCTTGACATTCAAGCGCTACTCTTATTTATTTAGCAAATTTACTTACTAAGGAGGTCAGAAATGAATTATTTGGCAAGGATTTGCCTGGGAGCACTCTCCTCTCCTCTCTTCTTCCCTCTTCCAACATTTTTCTCTCTTCAATTTCCCTTTGATTTACGGCTTTTTTCCCCCTTCTCTGAGCTTTGCTCTTCTTCCACTAAGTGCTTATTTTTTTCGACAGCGCCCGTTCCTATAGCTCCAGGAACTTTTTGTAGAGTGTCGCCGGCAGCGCTGGAAAGTCATTTGAAAAGCCAATTCTGTCCTCAGAAGCTGCTGCCAAGAAAAGCTTATACCTTTTAATACTTTCTGTTCTCTCCTCTTTTCCAAAAATTCCCCAACATCAATCCCCAAGCCTGTAATATTTTCTTCCACACCTTTCTCCCAAACAAACTCGTACCTCCTCCACACTGACAGGCCTGACATTGTACGTGTTATTTGAACAGAACATGTCAGAATTCATACGCTGCAGCTCGTCATCCTGGCAACAGGCAGCCCAGAGTGCCCCCAACATGTCAACAGGCTGACACGACGCTGATTAACCTCATTCTCAGACTGACCAGAATATATATATATATATAAATATATATATATATGTATTAAAATAAAGTAAAAGTGCACCAATGAATAATATGTACACACTTTATTTTTTAATTTGTTATTCGTAAGTAGAACAGCAGAAGAACAAGATTTCAAAAATGATCCCCCTGCTTTAACTTTCATCAGAGCGACTACACTCTTTTCTCTGTTTCCAAAATTCCGAAGGTCAACATTGTTCCCCCCCTCAACAACCAATCAAACTGAGTAACCGATGAAAGCGGGACATTAGTTTCTGATTTCAGTCGGTTGGCCGGAGGAGAAACTCTGAGAGGGCTTGAGGGAAAAAAATCCCCCCATGCTTCACTTTATGAAGATTTAATCACGACCCTCGCCTGCAGCCATGGGATAGAGAAGTGGCCCTCCTCTGTTCATTTGGCATACTTTTCACTCAGGGTAATGAAGCTGAAGTGTGTCTATGAGTGTGTGAGGGTGTGTGTGAGCCAGGGGAGGATGGATATGGGGGATTAAGGGTGGAAATTTAGAGGGATTATTGGTGGGGAAAGAAGAGAAAGGGGAGGTGTTGAAGAAAAAACAGGGCGAGAAGGAGGGAGCAGCCTGCTAGCCACTGATTTAGAAGGTCGTGAGTGGGCGTCCGAGGCAGTTCACACAGGGTTGATGCATCAAAGGGCAAAAACTAGACATGTGCTACGTCTAACTACTTGTTTCGCAGACAGAGAGGAACTAGGTCTGAATGTTTCAGACTGTTGCGCTGAGATCTGGAGAGCAAACGGGGTACTGGAGCCTTTAACTGCAGGTTTTTCGTAGGCCAATTTTCTCCTGATCCCCCTCAGATGTTCTAAAGTGGGATCTGAGGAAGAAAAACATAACAAGGCTGTGCTGGAGACAGCGGAGAACAAAAAGCAAATTGGGAGGAAGAAAGACAGAGGGAGATAAAACAGTCTGGGTAGGATAACAGAGCTGCACAGAGACGGAGAGGGCGATACAGTTGGGAGAGTTGGTAAAAAGAGTGAAACAGGTGGGAGGAGAGAGAACAGAGGCAGAAGGGGAAGGGATGAAAGAGGTAAAATGAGCGACAGCAGACAAGAATAACAGTGAGGGTGAGACAAGCAGCAAAGAAACTGGAGTTTGCTGCAAAAGTGTTCGGTGTAACAAAGCATTTTGGCTGTTTTTCTGTTTAAACTTGTAAAAATACTTCCTGCCAAAACTGCTTTGTGTAAAAGGTGCTATTATAAATAATAAACAAATAAAGAAGAAGAAAATTTGGTTCATATTATTGAGAACAAATGTTGTCAGCCACGTAGCAGACTTCTTTTTTTAGTCATATATTAGTCTTCGCTTATCTGAATATCCAGCGTCTGCTAGTTTACTAACAGCAACACTGAAGAGAGGAAAAACAAGAGAGACTTCCAGCAAAAAATTAAAAATAACAAGCTGTCTGGTCTTTGTGAAATGTTATCAACACCTATGAGCCTAAAACAGCAAAGTCAAAGAACCCAGAGACACCTTCATGGCCAGGAGAGAATCAAGATGGATCCCTGTAAAGTCGGGGAAATAGATGACGATGCAAAAGTACACATTTGAGAGAAATTCCTTAACAAACAGAGACAGTCTCCTCCTCCACAGAGAGAGCGACACCGCTCTGGGTCTCACTGACTGTGAGCAGAGACTGACAGGGGGTCTGATTGGTCCCAGCAGCGAGGCTCGTGTCGTGCCACTTCTTATTGACAGCACAGCCATCTCTTAATAGGAGCCCCCCCCCCGATGCACGTTAATTAATCACGTATACTGTCAGCACATGAAAGATTCAGAAAGCACACGAGAAAGTGCATGTGCTCCTTTACTGCTGCCATTACAGTGACTAACACATGACGAAGATGATAATGACTACTGCGATGATGATGAAGGTGAAGATGGCAATTAGGACGACAACAGCGATGACTCCTCTGGGTTCCTCGCAGAGGGGAGCGCGCGAGAAATATCATGATCGCTCTCAGTTCTGTGGAGCTTGAAGGATTCACACGCACACACAGACAGTTTTGATACAATGATGCTTGGTGGGGGTGGCAGACCTACCTATGGGGCTGGGAGTGTGAGGATGGCAGTATGCATGGGTGATGAGATCTGAGTGGTGGAGGTGAAGGTTGTGGACGGGTGGAGTCAGGGTGGGGTGCAGGCCAGTGGTTGGAGGTGGGCGGGGTCGGCTGCATCGGTGCTGGGGACCTTGCGTATGAAGGTCGCCTTCAACCATCAACAAGACCACCCCCATGTTAAAAAAGAGAAGCTTCATCTGAAACATCATCAGTCGCTCACAGTCTCTGACTCATGCAAATGAACATGCACCATGCACATTCATCCAAAACAGCACAGTGATCGGAGGAAGCGCAGAACCACCCCCCCCCCCTCTGAAGGCGACCATGTTTTATCAAGATCCCCCCGGTAGGGTTCAGCCAGAGTTTACTGCCCACACAATCCCACAACAGCCGCGGCCTCCGACGCTACAAAGACTCATGTATTCAAAGCTCCAACCCTGATGGAAAAATAATATTTCTTAACTCGTATACCTTTATAGCATCAAAGTGCTCTGTGTTTGTGTTGAGGTGCTTGGTGTCACCTTCATCTCTGGTGTGTTCACGGTTAAACCTGTGGTTCGCCTTTTTCTCCTTTTTTATGTTTTGACAGTACTCAACCCATACAGTCTGCTGTACACAGTCTGCAACAAACCACACTTGGTGAATGGCGCCAGCTATCAAAATGTCAGGCACTTTATGAGATGTGTGAAAATAGGGATAGTTCTGCAAATGGCTCATAGAAGCGAGGAACCCCTGAGAACCAACTCATGCCCGCGCGGAACTCGGTGGCAAAGAAATTCTCAGCAGTGCCTTTGAGTGCACGTCCTCAGGGACCACCTGCTGCCGATAGTAAGTGATATAAAAAAAGAAATGCTTGCTGTTCCCTAATTTCAGCCTACCACCATTTCCAGGTTCAGTCAAAATAAAAAGCCACAGCCCCAAAAAGAAAATTGTCTTTCCTGAATCCGACCTCCTGAGTCCTCACTGTGCTCTTACCTGTTGTGTGTGGAGTTGGCAGATCCCAGCACCGCAGCCGCTCCTGCCTCCTGAACCTTGCGGTTAGAGCTACCCAAAGAAGGAGGACCCATCCCTGGCCCAGCCGGCTGAGGCATGCTGGGAGAGCTGGGAGCCATTGGTGGATAAATCCTATTCTGGTTGCCCGGGCCCTGGCTACGTCCCACAGGTATGGGCTGGCCGGGACCCTGGCCGTGCATAGGGCTGGTCGCGTTCATTCCCAGGCTGTTGGCCATGCCGGGGCCGGGCCCGCTGTAGCTGGCACTGGCCGTCCCGCTGTAGTTTGAGGGACGCGGGTAGTTACCTGGAAAAAGACAAGAAATTAATAAGCTGACAAATACTTAAATTCACTGAAAATGGCAGGATTACACATACAATAGCAGCGAAAAGGTAAAACATTGGTTGTCACTTGAAACACTTTTACCCCCCCACGTGAATTTGACTGATTGCTTGCGAGAATGACACAAAATGGCTGCTGTGAAATACTGTAGCTGCAGACGGGCGCCATGAATCATTTCATCTGAGTGAAATGGAGTGTTTATCAAGCGCGTATTGGCGGATACACTTATAGCCACAACAGTGACACGTGCAACAATTTCATCCATCAGGAAAATCAGGCTGTGACAGATGGGCAATGCAAAGCGCTGAGGTAAATTCTGATTCACCACCTTCACAACCTTCAGCGAACGCTGGAAGAAAAACTATACAGGCTCTGATCTGGTGACATTGCAGATTGCCGGATGGCCCTGGGAACAATTGCCAAGCTTAAGGCCGACTTTGTGAAACACTTGAGAGGAGCTCTAATCTGCAGTAAATGCTTTCTTGCTGCCCCGGAGTGCCACCCGGCCCCGGTGCCAGGAGCTTTCCTAAGGCACAGTTAAACCCCTTCATTTTGGCTCCAAAAGCCTGGCTCGCCTCCAACACCAACTGTAATACGAGCCGAGAGAGAATCACCATGCTATCAAAAACAACATGTACGCTGAAACCCACCTACTGTACATGTAAGCGCACCACACATTCACACGCAGAGCACATCGCATTGTATCGCCTCTGCAGGCAGTGGGCCTTTTCCGCTGAGATATTCCCTCCCTGGGACAAATCCCCTGCAAAATAGAAATGGAAAATGTGGCATCCTCCATTGTAAAGAGGGCTATTTATTTTGATTTGATTAAGGGTGCTTTAGTTGGGCCTCGCTGCTTAATCCTCTGAGAATGTGTCTGGAAAAGGGGATCAAGTCCCTTTAAAACCTGAAGGCTTTTCCGCACACTGAAACGAGGGAAAGTTGAATGACAATATTCCACACTGGGCGGGGGTGGGATGCTGGGAGGTTGGAGGGGGGGGGGGCTCCGAAATGGAAATGGCTTCTCAGTGTCCTCGAGCTGCTTGGGTGAAGACACTTTCCACATGACATAAGCCCGCGAGTCCGACAGAGGGAGAGAGCGGAGGGAAGAGGCTGAGGGCGGGACAGAAAGAAGAAGAGAGTACAGGCAGACCGAAGGACGGGAGGGGAGGGGGGGTAACAAACTCCTGCCCCTGAACCCCCGAGATAGGATTTATATTGAATCAAAAATAAAAGTCTTTCCCATAAAAGTCAGCAGCTCCGGTTGAATTTGTCCAGAAATTGTGATGAAATCTAGTGCGGGAGATGGGAAGAGAAGAAGCGGATTATTTCTGGGCAGGCTTTGGTGAAGCGGTGAGCTGAGTAAGGCTGACACCTGTCAAGGGTTTTGGGGCTATAATAGGCAAGCGTTCAGGAAGAAAGGGTGTCTGCTAACGAACACGGGAGGATGCGTATAGTGCACAATTGTGTGTGTGTGTGTGTGCGTCCATCTGCTTGTCGGAGTAAATGCACAAGTACTACGTCGGAGACCTCGCAGCCGGTGAAAGATACATTTCCATGTTTCTTGCTGTGGAAAATCCAGGCAGCGGTGGCTTGCGGCCTCCTTCCTCTCGGGCTGCGTGGACGCTTTGCTGCAGATGAACGAGGCCCCCGCTCAGTGACCTCTCTCAACCGTCTTTGGACAGCTGTGGAGCCCCCGTGTCACGGCTGCCTGCCAAACATTCTCTGTGGCCCGGGTGGACACGTTGTGATTTTTGGCTCTTGTGACAGACCGGGGCTCCAGCACACCTCCCTGGGAGTTGTTTATATCACACAGTCCCATTTGGACAGTCTGCATTTTTTCCCCTGCAACAAGTGGGAGTCTGGACATTTCCATGAGACTGGTTTCTGCTTCACTGGGGGAGCAGATGAGAAGCCAGATCCTGCAGACGTTGAGAGAACGTATCAGCGAGGATGCGCGGCCGTTCAGAATGTTCTTGTTGTGGGCTGCGTTTGCTGACAAAGGAAAGACAGAGCGTCTGTGGGACTGCATTGCTGCCAAGCTTCCCTGTGAGAGTCCCGCTCTGTCCTGACTAGAATGATTCACGTCCTGAAGGATTGTTGCTGCGCCGGAGCACTTCCTCAAGGACAGATAGCGCGCTAACCCGCTTTTTAAAATGACTGACAGATCCACGCTGAAATTAAATGTGTCATTCATGGTTTCCAAAGCTGTGAAAGTGTCATTCCGATTATACGACACCCTGGATCACTGCAGAGGTCAAAGAGAAAACACAGATAACTATAAGATACGATAAAATAGCATATATTAAATTAGAATTACAGGCCACTTATTGATAGAATCCATTGTATGATGTATTTTTTTAAATTTAAGAAATGACACACGCTGGCATTCAAACAGGCCACTTATGTTATCATGAACACACAGGAGGCCTATATATGCACAGAAGTGTGTTGTCAACCACTTCTCATCCGTCTCTGGGAACCAAACACAAGGAGTATGTCATTTCTTATTTGTCCCATCTCCGCGTCCTTGTGGGTCAGTCTTGGTTTCCTCCCTGATTTTCTGCCTTTGGGTAGTCTTGGTGGTATTTATAGCGCAATAGAGAGGAGGAGAAGGAGAGCTCATGGTGCTTCGCTCACAATTTCATGGAAATTCCCGGCACGGTCACGCATTCGGCAAACGCTATATATCGTACGCCAGGTTTAATCCCTGCATTCCCGCGGGAGAGCCGGAGTGTGACCGAGCAGATTAGCGTCTACTGCTTCCTCAGCAGAGTGGACCGTCCAATGCTAACAGCCGAGGCAGTCATTTTCCCGGCTACGGTGGAGTAAGGTATAAGGGTGCAGCGACGCAGCCTCCGGATCTGTGAACTCCATCAATAAGGAGTGGAACGCAGATTACATGGCTGCATGCTTGCGCTCCCAAGGACAGCGGCGCGGTGCAGGCTGTCCGTGTCCGTGTGCGGCCGAACACAAACGAAAGAAATGAATAACAGCATTTACTCTCTTTTGCTTTTTCAGGAGACGTGGTAGAGGCTGGGGGACGATGGTCGGAGTGTATCAACAAGGCAGCCTGTTACTCCTGCCCCACAACAGGGGTTTCACAGACAAGTTCACGATTAAAGCCATTAGTTGACACTGTGTCACTGTGGAAAGAAACATGGACAAATGACCAGGTTCAGTTGCTCTACTACAGTGTGGAAATGCTCCAACAGAGAAAATAAAACTGTCAGTAAGTACAAAAACAACACTGGCACTATGCGTTACCATCTGAAGCGACACCTGACTAATGCTAGCGTAACAGGGGGTTATCTAGTTATAATATACAATTACTTTCATTTTTGCATTTTAATCCATCTACGTACTGAAAATATGGCAGAATTGACAGCAGGGGTTCCTACCATTGTAAACCATGGCTGCTTTCAATTTGTTTTCCTTCCAAAGGCACGTCATGTGTCATACAAAAATATGAGTAAAACATAATTTCACTTTTGCTTCAAGTCGGTCAGTAATGCCACTAAAGTTCCTTTGGGTTAAATTCTGCTGTACACATCACTCACAGGGACAGTGTTTTTTTCTCCACATCTCTGCTTCCCTGAGGCCTCCACATCCCGTCTCAGCCACCTCAGCACCTTCCCCGGCAGGGTGTCTGAGCTTAGGCAGAGCCAGGCTGTGCCTTGGGGGCTGCCGGGCTCCACACACTGTCAATGTCCAACAAAAAAAAAAAACCCTCCACTCCCTCCCTCCTCCCCCCAGACGCTGGCTCTCTAGTCTTGTTTTTTTTTTTTGGCCCTGAATTACACGTCGGCTGCGGCAAGGCACCAAGTCCTGAAAGTGCTGTCTGAAGCATGGTCATTACCAGTGGAGTGCTTAACCCCTCTGGGGGACTGTGCACTGGGTGGGAGAGAGAGAGAGAGAGAGAGAGCAGAGGCGAGACAGACTCTAAACCTCTTTCCTGTAATGGCATGATATCCCTCTCCTCCTCCGTCTGTCTCGTGTCCACCGCTTTCAACACGCTGGCTCCGTCTTGAAAACAGCTGTCGGAGTCCTGAGGACGGGCTTGATATCAACACACTGTGCAAGATCTGTTATACTTCAGATAAACTCGGCTTTCAAAGCACAGCCAAAAATATTTAGCGGCTTAAATACTTTTTGGGGGGAACACTGAAAAGTCCTATCACTGAGAGAGCTCTTATTCAGACAGTAGGGAAATCAGAAGCCAAAAATGTTGGTGCATTAATCAAAAAAATAATAAAAACTTTGGCTGCAGTATCGGAAGCTGCCTTATCTGTTCCAAGGTCTATGGAAATAACTACAACATATTTCAGTATTGTTTTTAGAAGCAACAGATCCTGCTGCAGTCTCATGTGTCACGATAACTGTGGAATAAAGGCTAATGTGGCCCTGATAACAAGAGAGACGCTGCTTCAGACAGTGTCTCTCTCACACACACACATGTGAGGCCCGAGACATTGCCAAACAAAACAGAGCCCGAGTTCAGGAACTTGCAGCGAGTTTCCATGTTGGCTAATGTGGCTAATTTGTTAGTGTGCTAAGAAGAGGGAAGGCGAGCAGATGGAGCTGTCATTAAGAACAATGACCAGCAGCGGTCTGTCCTGTTCAGTCGGAAACAGGCTTCTGACGGGCCCTTGATGAACTGGTGCCCCAGATCTGACCTGCAGTCCCTCTGAATGGTTTCCAGTCCCAAAAACTGGGTTGATGATGCACAGCTCTGTTAAAAGTGAAATGCAGTTTGGTAAATCATGTGCAAACACACACGCCTGGTAGAAAATAGAAAAGTATTATTGGTCTAACTAAGTATTTACACTCATGAATGGATTTCTAAAAACAGACTGCCTTAATCGAATTGCATGACTATTGTCTAAAGGTCCACTCAAGATTTAAATGGGACTGGTTAAATTGAAGACGATATGGTCCCTGTGCTTGAGATAAAATGTAGGACAAATGCAGGGAAGAATATAAAACTTGATATTACACATATATAAATTATAAGTACTCTATGTACCACGTGTGTGTGCGATGAGAAGACAGCAGGCCGTAGCTGTTCTTTCTGTTTCCGATGGGAACATCCTTCCTGTCATCTGAGCGGGATTTCACGCTCATCTGCCTTCAGAGCCTCTTCCAGGCTCGTCCCCCTCACTGTCACTCCCTGCTTACTTTACTCCCCCCACCCCCACCCCCCGCCCCAGCTTACTGGGCTGTCAGCCCAGCCAAAGTCACATTAAGAGATAAGAGTGGGCGGAGAAGGCAGACCAAATACCAAATGCATTAGGGCTATTAATCAACATAAATGAATGTGAGGGAGAGGCCGCAGTTTTTGGGAAAGCTCGCGCATGGATGGGCGTATTTATCAAGGTGACACATTAAAACACACATTTACCAAAAAATACCATAATGTTTCATCTGGTGTGTTGCCAATGGCAGGAAAACGAAGTACAACAGCAGATGTCAATGTTTATCGGATGGCCTAGAGAAAACGTTGGAGAAAAACAAGTGAGCAAAGACTGCTTAATTATGGAGAACGATCCAAACTTTTTTTTTCCTCCAAATTTCCTGAAATCTATTTTTTATCAATAAAAGCTCTGATTGATGGCTGATGTGAGCGAATCAACAAGCGGTTCATCAAACAGGCCTACACACTGTCTGGAGGGCATCAGCGTGATGATTATTGAAACACGTGGATACGTTGCTCTCACTTGCTGAATGTTTCAATGTGACAGAGTCAAGTCCAGTCAACAACAGCTGGAGCAATTCTAGTGACGGTTTGAATGAGCAGAGCAGTTTGCAGGGCTGAACCTGTGGAAGAACGCCTGGATATATTCTATATTCTAAAACTTTAACAGCTTTTGGTAGCCTCATTTTGGCACTCAGTTTTAAATAATGTAACATGAGAAGCCCAATCCCCTGAGGCTGACATGCTGGATCTAATACGCCCCCTGAATCTAAAGAGTTGCTTTAACACATCCAGCTTTTCTGTTGTTCCTCTTTTGCTGATTGAAAGAGTGCGACTAATCCTCCACTGACTATTTCATCTGTGAAGTCTACTTGCTGTCCGCAGTGACAGATGACCAATCCACTAGTTAACCATGCTATGAAAACATCTGAATTTTCTTGAATAAGACTTCAAAAACACTGGCTCCTTTTCTGAGATCCTAATATTAAGAGATTGAGCTCGTTCACAGGACCGGACCTGACAAGGCGTCAGTCTCCCTCGTGAGTCTGGAGCCACCTCATAATGAAATCATGAGGGGAATCAAGCTGTCTGTCCAGGGTTCAAGTGTCTCATGAATATTCTGAGTTACACCCCGAGACGCCCGTTTTTGATGCCCGCTGTGAGACCCACTGACCCACCACACGGGATGAGGGTCTGTGCGTGTGCCTGCGTCTCAGAAAGAAGGACGGACAGACAGATAGAGAAGTTGGACATGTCTTTTAAAATGAATCTTTTGTATTGCTCAGTCACAAAATCTCTTTGAAACCAGTGGCAGCGTCGTGTCAAGGCCGGATGTGACCGTGGAATGGGAGCCGACGTTTGCTAAAAAAGACGTGTGTCATTCCCATCTGAGGTCAAACGTCTTGTTAACACCCGGCTATTAGTTATAATTAAACTGAGAACATGAAAGCGGCTATCGATTGTGGGAAATCAAGTTGGGGTTCACGGAGTTGTTTAATGTTTATGCTCCAAGGCCTCAGTTATCTAAGCATTAACATAATGAAACTGGACGTCCAGATGAGCCTTTGAGCCTTAGTTATTTTTTTTAAACTACAAATTTTGATTTTTCAAAAAAACAAGATAAGTTGTTCCTAAATGCTTTTGAATTTGATTGAATATGTGGAAATGATGTTGCTCTGAGCTAACCTTTCAGTAAGCACTATACAAAGCAATATGCCTTTTTATTGTGTTAATGTCCATCTCAGTGAACTCTGACAAGCACATCAGTGCATCCGTGTGGCCACATGGTTCAATGTGGTGGCAGCTATTGTGGCTTATTAGAAGCATCCAACAACCTGAATGAACTAGTCTGAAAAGGAGGAATGTTTTTCAGCAAGTTACGGACAAAAGTCAATGGAAAACATATTATTTCATTCAACAGCAAATGTGTTGTCTCGTTCCTTTAGTATTTCATATTTCATCTCGGAGAACTATCACAAACTATCGCGTGCTTGTCTTGTTGGCATGGCGCGGCAACAGAGCAAAACAAATCCCTGCATTTGGTTCTGCCAAAACATGCAGATGTATTTTGGTGTGCTACCTTTTGGTGCTTAAGCTTTTTGATGAATATTAGTCTAGAAACTTTGAGAAAGTTAGAGAGGCCGAGCAAAACAACCGTTACAATGTGTTTTTAAAGCTGATTTAGTTTTAAAAGGCTCCAACCTTGATGTCCATACTGTGATCCTTGAGGTCCGTAGTGGCCCGTGGGGCCGCTCTGGGAGTAGGGAACCATTCCAGGATACAATGGGCCCCCGGGTGAAGGGTGTGGGGACATAGAGGGTCCAGACTGAGGGGACGCAAACTGGGAGCCGGCCTGGTTCCTCTGCATGTTGGACACGAATCCTAAGAAAACAGAGACACGTGTGTCCACACTTAGCTATAATCCAAGAGAGGTTTAGAAGTGAAGCACTAGTGAGCTCCATCACTGGCAACAGTCTGTGTGTGTCTTCCTGCTGAAAGGAAAGAATGTGTGTTCTTGATTGAAAAGCACCCCTCGTCTCTCCACAGGTGCCTGTGATTTGACCACGACAACTGTGGTATTCGGAGCGATTCAGTCAACAGATGTGTCAAAGCCTCTGAGGCCCCAACTTGCCTCCACCATTCAAATTGACATTTGCAGCCATCCTCCTTATTCGCCCTTTTAAGCTGCCCTGTTCGTTGTTTAAATCCGACAGAAAGGCTCGGTCACGTGTAAGTTTTAATAGTTATATATTTGTTGAGTGAAAATGCACAGACTCTTCAGTGAGTTTGGTGTTTTGGGAAACAACCGGTTAAGACGGATGTTATGTTTTTTGCTAAAAGGGGCAAGAGAAAATGAGAAGGGGAGGGGGGGGAGTATTCACCACAGGCTTGTGAGCACATAAATGCATACATGTACATATTTATGCCTCTTTGTGGGGGGCAGATAACAGAGCAGCAGAAATATAAAAGCTCTGGGTCTAGAGTGTGTCTGTGCGTGCGTGCGTGTGTGTGTGCACGTGCGTGGGAAAGAGACAGAGGCCAAGAAAGAAAGTGTGCGTGGGAGGGAAAGACAGTGCAACGGAGGGAAAGAGCGATTGGGGCCTGAAAGTGCTTAGGCTGCGAGTGTTGGGTTTAAGGAGCGAGGACATTATTGTAATGTTTTGCTTCCATTAGGGTAAGGGGATTCTGGGAGAGGAGGAGAAAAAAAAATACAGTGTGTAATACCGCACTTTAAATTGCCTGGAAAATGGATGGGGAGAGGAACATTTTGCAGACAGTGCTAAAAGCAAATAACACATTCAAGGATTTCTCCCTCTCTCTCTGCTTCACTCCCCTCTCCACGCACTCACACACACGTAAACCTTTCTCTCTTTCTCAAACAGCGAATGAAGCTCTCAACTGGACGATGACAACAACAACAACAGGCAGCCGGCAGAGCACGCGTGAGAGAAAGTGGGGACAAAAAAGGGACATTCAGCGGATTTATGGAAATGAAGAGCGGAGCGAGGCTCTTAGGGAGGACGCCACTTGAGCAAAGTGGAGTGTGTGTGTTCAGGAGGCGGTGGGTGGGTGGGTGGGGGGGGGGGGGGGGGTGGGTGGAAGAGGGTTCTTAATCCAAGCTTGGAAAACAGCAAAAAAAAACAACAGCCAGCTCTGTTAAGCAGCACTGTGCTTTCCTGGACTGGGCTGGGGAGGGCTGGAGGTTTACAGGCATTAGAGAGCTGCATTAAATCTCCAGCTTGATTTCATCATGTTGGGAAATTACCTTTTACAGCGCTTGGCTCTCCCTCTTTGTCTTCATCCGTCCACTCCCTCTGTCTCTGTCTGACTTAACTGCTCTTTGGTGGGTGATAGAGAGGAGGCATCGCACTCCTTCCATTAAGGTTACACACAAGTCCATCAGGGTTGGGGTTTTTTTGTGTGCCCTGCTGTGTAGATGCTGCTGTTTTTATTTGCTTTAAATGAGAAATTCTGCTACTTTTAGCTGATGGTCGAGAAGTGGCCATAAGTGCTGTAAACAACTTCCCACATGCCAAGCACATGTGGCCTGTGGGTTCACATTCGGGTCCAGGAGACGTTGACTTCGTCAGTGATGAAGAATAGCAGCCCTATACAGTATGTGTTTGTTTGTGCACCTGCTCAATAGAGTCAAGAAGAATTTGACTTTTATTTTTTTTTAAAAAGGTTTAAAAGTTTAAAAAGCAGAGCAATGAAAAACAGGGGGGTGACACGGGCGGTAACTTATTTTTGGGGAACAGTGGATTCATACAAACAACGAGAGATCTTGCACTGAGCCAGTCATGTCACACTGTTTACTCTCTTCTGTATGTCTCACTTTGTTGGAGTTTGATTTTGTGCATATCCTCGAGTAATCTGAATATGATGCAAAAATCTGGATTTCCTATGGCGTATATATTTATGTTCCACACTATAGCGCTGCATGTCTGTTTATTGTTTCAGTCCTTATCGAAGAGCGTGGTTTTTCATTTCGTGGACTTATTGATTCCGCCGTCAGATTTTGTAACGCTCCCACTCGAAATCCTGCGCTCGCACTCAAGCGGCCCCGGCCTGTGCTTACCTTTGCTCAAACTGTGGTCGCCATCAGATATTTTTGTTTGGATTGCAGACGGGAAAGTACGAGGGGACTCTCAGAGTTAATGGACTCACTACAGGGGCGAAACAATTTCATGTGTCAAAACCACTCCTGGAATTCTACTGGTTGGGGAATTTTGACAGACTTGTTGCACAAATAAATCAAAGAGCGGAGAAAAGCAGATGTTGTGTGCAGCAGAAAAGAGTGCACGTGCACGTTGAATGAACTGCAGTCTGGGGGTCTTCTAAGCCACCCTCGAAATTTTCAGTGAAATAAAGATCAAGGTCAAACACAGCGGCTGAGCATGAACACACACCTCTCTCCTGGGCCATGGGTGAGCGGGTGATGGGTGGGTGGGCTCCATCTGGTCCGTTTCCAGAGTTCTGCAGGGCCACAATGGAACCTGAGGAATAACATAGAATCACGACATGAAGACTCAAACATCCACATGGCACAGAAACATTAAAACGGTACAATACTGGTTTTGTAATAGAAGCTGTCACGTTAAAAGAATTGGATTCGCCTATTTGCATGAGAGCGATCAATAGAAAATGGATTTATAATTGCTCCCTATCTGCCTTGCCTGAAAATTGAAAGAAACTGCGGGAACCGCTGAAACAATTGAGAGCTCACTTTTGTCTCTAATTTACTTTCAATGCCACAAAAGTTGCCTGCTGCAAAAAGTTTTCCGCTGTTTTGATGAAAGAAAACAATGAGTGTGAGTTTGTGTTTCTTCACTGTCAAGACAGAGAACCCCGAACAACCCAGCACAATCACGGCACATGAAGTTGTTTGCGATCTGCTATTAAGTAAATGACAAATGCATTTCCACAGGACACGCTGTATCAAGTCACTGGAGCCTGCATCACCTCTTTGTGAGAGCATTAAAGCCAGAACGATCCCCTATAGAGGACCGCCCCCGTTTGAGGATTATTGATTCGACGGGTGTGTGGGTCTTTGGGCTGTGCCTGTTCCATTGAAATCCAATAGCAAGTTGAGGGTCTGATTAGGACAATGGCAGACAGAGACTACGGTGGATTGATTTGGCCGAGAGGAAGGAGAGAGATGGCAAAATAACCTTTTATCTCCAAAATTCAGACATGGGACGATGCAGAGCGGGAGAGGAGGAGAAAAACGGGTTTGTTGTTTTTAAACTGCAGCGGTTTCTGTGGACGAGGTGGATGGTTGTCAGGATGTATTTTAAATGTATTCTAAATTTTCTAAATTTTCACATTTATCATACGATTTCCTACAAACAGAAATATGCGCCAAAAGTAACCGGCTTAGGATGATGTGTTGTGAAGTACAGTGCAGTAACACAGTTCAGTTGCTACAGTGAATCTAACTTCACTAATTCACAAACAAGGCAAACACTTCACATTATTCAATCATGCAGTAGAAAGTGGTTTCAAGGAGTGAGTCTGTGTGTGTGTGTGTGTGTGTGTGCGTGATGTGTCACTCCATGATAGCAGTAATACATGACTGGGGGTTGCGCACACTCCACAGAAACAAACCCAATTAAGTCAACATAATTGCTTTGCATAAAACTGCATAAACAACATTTCCATCCAATCGGCCGCCTACACACACACATGCACACACACGCACACACATTTACACACACCACTGTGCCAAGTAATCACATAAACAAGTGTAAATAAACACTCGAGCACACAACAGAACACACAAGAGCACAAAGGTGCAGTCTGCAGAAACATTCAAGCGCACACACACACACAAACACGCAGCCTTGCACATGAGTAGGTCCTGTGTCGCTGCTTCAAAGAGAGAATATTCGATTAGTTAGTCTGCCATGACGTGGTGGGAAGAAACAGCAAATGTTGAAGCGACTCTGAGATATCTAAAAACACTGGCTGGTGAAAAAGTTACTTGGATTCTTTCTTGAAGGAAAAGAGGCAATAACACAACGTGAAGGTCTTTCAGCTAAAAAGTAAATCAGTCAATGAGTTAGTTCAGTTATTGAACGTGCACCTTGAGTTTTATTGTGAAAAACGTCACATTTTTGGATGATTATAATTACTATGCATTTAAATGGAACTTCAGCCACAAGGGGTCTCTCAATCAAAACAAAAACAAAAGTGACAACAGGGGAATGGCCAAACCAGCCTTGTATTATTCTCACATCAAAAGTTTGGTCCAGTATATGCAGTGTATGTATCACCACTGAGCTGTCTGACTGTTGAAGCCCGGAGCCTCGTGGAGAGGGTCACTGCCACATGTGGCCGCAGGGACAGCGGGGGTTTAGACGGGTGGATGAGTCGTGAGAATGAAGCATGCTCGCAGGAGCTGACTGAACCCTCACACTATGAAAGTCAACCCCATGGTAAAGGCTGGCCTGTGTGTGTGTGTGTGTGTGTGCGAGGATGCATACCAGGCACCAGCTATGCTGTCAGGCTGTGTTTGTTTGGATGGCAGAATGGTGGTGACAGCAGCTGGTGCTGCATGTGTGTGTGTGTATGTGAGCGAGTGCATGCGACTGTGAAAGTATAAATAGGGAACAGTGCCCCCTATGCTCCACTACTCTTCTCACAGAGCCATGTCAACTTTGAGACAAATGCAAACAAATACCAGTGTGTGTGTGTGTGTGTGTGTGTGAGTGAAATAGAGAGACAGAGAGAGAGAAGAGAAAAAAAAAGAGAGAGGAAATAAGTCGTACGGTTGACACGGCCTCATCCCTCCTTCCTTCTTGAATGAGTGACGCTCGGAGCTCGTCGTAATAACTCCACTAACAATTACTTTTCCAAACAAAGCCTCTCCTCTCGTTTTCCCTCTCCACACTATCATTTTTAACAAGGTGCCATTAAATAATTACATCCAAATAAAACAAACAGGCTCCACAGTGAGTCCTGGCACATTTAATCTATACCATTAATAATTCATACACTGAATCTTTGACACGCAGTTCTTCTCCACAAGCTGCTGAGAGAGAGAGGAGGGGGGAATGGAGTTAAATGTCAGTAGGACCTGAGTGTATATCTTTAACTGTCCAAAAAATAGTTATGAATGAAAATGAAATACAAACACATGGTATGGAAAAGCTTCCTATACAGGTTCTCCTGTATAGTGCAAATGTCCACTCGAATATTTGTGTTCATGGGATTCTTTGGCGAAGTCTGTAACGTAAATATGTGGTTTGTTTTTCCAGTGTAGGTGATCTGTGTAAATATCTATTATCTGTTCCACTTCTTTTGAATCTTCTTAACGGTGTGTGTGTGTGTGTGTGTGTGTGTGTGTGTGTGTGTGTGTGTAATCCTTACAGAGCAAGTGTTCCCATAGGTGCTCTACAACACAATTAGCACATGTGGCAATCAGAGGCGTGGTAATAGCTTGTCCCTGAGCCGGCGTCTTTATCCACTGTTTGTAATTCACACTTCCCAGAGTGCCCAGCTCAACGCACGCATGTAAATATACACAGATACAAATACACACTCATGAAAATGACACATCCCCATGTACGGACTTCAGGACAATGGCAGCAGCTGTTTCAGAGCATCGAAAAACCAAGGGGCTTTTATTTTTAACTAATTGAGGTTTTTTTGTGTGTCTTTAATTTGAATACTTCCAGACTGGAACTATCAGAGACGCTAAATGTGTTTTTCATGTTTGTACCTGCACAAACATCTCAGTGCAAATGTTTGTCCCTAACGCTGATCACTCAGAGACCATAACATGAAGAGATTGGACGTTCTGATCGCGCTGACGGAGCTGCAGGAGGATATCTGGAGCGAGGATGCTCTTTGGAAGCTGCTGAAAAGTCAAATAACTGTAATTTCCTCTTTGTATAAAAGGCACTTAGCGAGCACATCCATTTTCTGCTCTTTCTTCATGATACAAGGCAGCAACGGGCCAGAAGTAATGGGAGTTCATTGCGTTTTTCTGAGATAATGCTCCTTGCTAAAAACCCAATACACATTTTAATTTTCCCTTCCACAAGGACTGTTGAGGCAACCCTGAGTCTCCTTTGAAGCGAGGGAGTGCGGTCTTTGAAGCTTTTTTCATCAGCGTTTCAAACGCAAATGCTGGGGAAGTTCAAAGCTGAGGGAGAGTACTTGTGGCCATATTTCTGTTTTGTTTCAGGGCCCTGGTAATATTAAGCTTAGGCACTACTATGTGTGTCAGCGTGTGTGTGTGTGTGTCAAAGAGTCGACGAGACGCTCAATGAAAAGACTTTTATTAAATGCTGATGAAAGGAAGGTGCGGCTGTGCATTGGAAAGAAATGTGTGAATGCGAGAGAGGGTGTGCAGGTATACACGTGCAGCACTGCATCCGCTCGCCTACAAACACAGACACACACCTTCACTACTTCTCATAAACACAGACCCCCCTGGAGCAGCGGAGGCCATTTTTGCTAAAGTGAGGTAACAGCGGTGAGCACTAATAGACTGCTGTAGAATCCAGAGAAATGGCTGCTTCAGCACCATGTCTTAATACAACCCTAAGGCTGCACTCGCACCCGGCAAAGCGCGTGCACACACACACACACACTAAGGTAATATCCCCTACTTGCTGCGTCTTTAGAGGAGGGAGGCAGATAAACAGCAGGCTCCAATAATGGTGGTTTAGATCTCTATGGGTGCGAGTCAATGCCTCTCCAAGCCGGGGGCTAATGCCAGTTAACTCTCCCTATAGGGGACAAGTGCAGGCCTGCAGTGGCTCGCAAAACAAGCGCCCTCCCAAGATCCTCATTACTTCCAGCGCTGAGTAGCAACTGTAAGTAAAGCAAAACTGCAGCTTAAGCTAAAAACAGCGAGCAGGTTGCGGGGGAGAGAATGCGATGGAGGGAGTGAGCGAGTGAGAGAAAGCAAGAAAATAGGTGTTGGGGAGAGAAAATAATTGCGCACTGTGCTCCGGTTAAGGTTTTCCAGTCGGACAGAGTGAGAATGGGATTTCTCTAAACGGCCAGCACAGCAAGCAGGAGCAATTTTTTTTTTCTTCTGCTGTTTTGGCCGTCGGTGTGCTTTGTGAATATAATGCCTGTGGGGAGGACATTTTGCTGCTTCACTTCGAACGCGAGGAGGCATCAGTAGGAGGAGAGACAGAGGCATGTGGGAGGTGGGGAAAGAGTTGTTGTGGTGGTGGTGGTGGTGGTGGGGGGTTTGATGAGTGGATGGGGATGAAGACAAAAAAAAAAAAAAAAGGACAAAAGTGGAGTAAGGGAGCTGGAGGAGAGATGTGAGGAAATGAGAAGGACAAAAGTGGAGTAAGGGAGCTGGAGGAGAGATGTGAGGAAATGAGAGGGAGGAACAGAGGCAGAAATGTGGATGGAAAATTCAGCCTTGTTCCTCAGTGGGAGGCCCGTGCCACAGCAACGCTGTGAGCGAAGAAAGCAGCAGAGACAAACAGAGATGGGGAGGAAAAGGGTGGGGACGGGGGAATGTGAGACACAAGAGGGAACATAAGAAAAAGCGAGCACGATAAAAATAATGAGAAGAAAGAGAGAGGGACAAGGACAGCCAGAGGCAGCGTTCCCACCACGCAGCCTCTCAGGGAGTGGTGTGACTAGAAAACTCGCCCGGCTCCGCACACTGCAAGAGACACTGGCATTAAAACTCCCCAACCCTCTTCCGCTGCTTTCTTGTGATAACTTTCACCACTAACACAGGAAAAATATATAAGTTTTGGATGAGCAAACCCTTTGGCGTCTTTCCTGGCCCGACGTTGCAGCTAGCAAATTTGTTTTTTCTCTCTCATTGGGGAAGTCATTTACTGACAGTTTAAAAAAAAAAAAAAAGAGGCTGATCTGAGGTCATCGCTCCCGTTCCTTCCAGGCTTATATGAGTGACCTTTAACCTCAGTGTGGAAAAAAGATCAGTTTTTCTCCTTTCTGTGGTTTTCATTAACATAATTAAAGATAGAAATGTGTTTCTTAAAAATGATAAACTGCGAGCTAACCACAGGCGAGGCCGGCGGACAACGTAAAGGACATGAGCGGATATGAAGCAGGGTGGAGAAGATTCGCAGGGATGGGCCCTTGAGCGCACAAACTGGACAAGTCTGGGCCTCTCTCCCTCTCTGTCTCCCACCCTCCATCATAATGTCCTTCTCCTCTCCCTCCTCCACTCGCCCTGACCTCTCTGTCCTTTTCTGGGCCCTGCAAGCACTTGAAGCGAAGCACAGATAAACAGCTTAAACTCTCCAGAGCGCTCGCCCGCGAGCTCCAATCACCTCTTTAGAAGAAAATAAAAACTCAGGCGGGGTGAGGAGAAGTATAAAACAGGGACGAGGGGGGGGCGCTGTTAACTGGACCACAGAGGATCTTGGTGGAGAGTGGAAAACAAGAGAGGGAAAAAAGAGAGGATACAATTTGAGTATTTGTCTGTAGCAGACTGAGGAGGCTGTGGAGGAGAGATGATGTTCTCTGAGTCAATTAGCAGACAAACAGATTTAAAAATGCACCAACATCGACCAGACCTGAAAAAGGGACGTTGATTCAAATCTTGTTTCCTTGTTATAACTGTGTCTCAATTCTGGGGCTGGGTCCTTCGAGAAGCTGCGTATGATGACAGACTGCATCTCACTGTTATGACTAGATATTTAAAATCCTTCGCTGGGAAACGAAGGCTCAACAACAAGTGGTCCCTTCCTGGCCCAAACTAACCCCCACGATTCATTCTGCAAGCGACTAGACGTCCAAGTATCACTCTTCAACTCAACTGAGCAGCTAAAGTACATGTTAAAAAACCAAGGGGCATCAAAACTTGCTTGTCATGTCCAACTCTAGCTCTGTTGCTAGGCAACAGCAATAAGGGAGGAGCATCTTTTGACGTAGAGTGCAGAAATAATTTTAGTTCAACTTTCAGGGCGTACCTGGCCCAAAAAAACACATCCTTGCTGTTTCCCCTGATGCAGCTTATGTGTTACGGCTCTCGGTCAAAGACACTACTACATACATTCACTTGGATTTAAAAAGATCTTTTCTTTGAAAAAAAAAAAAAAAAACATTGAAAATGTCTATTCTTTACAATCCCCTCACAGATCAAAATAATAATGTTAATGCTTGAAAATGCTTTTTTCAAGGTCACGAGATGGTTATTAGGTCTCCATAGTTACAAGAGCTCATCCCAACTTAACATCTGTTGGTCATTCTGATCAGAAAAGATCCATAAGGGTCTTTTGTTGACACTGAAATCAAATTTTCTGATATCTGGTATTTTTCCCTTCACACAGATGCAGGTACATCCGCATCATATCAGCCCCAACCCATACAGCAGCAGTGATCCAGGATGATGACAACCGAGCCTCCGTGCTCTGTTTGCATGAAGTGTGATCCGGTATCAGGCACAGCCTGGTAATGGATTTGTCTTCCAGTGACAGCCGCGCTAAGGCTGAGAGGAAGTGACGCCACACTGACAGGCTGTCAACCCGGAGACAACTTGTCAAACAAGCCCGTGTTCGCACTCACAGGCGCCGAGCAAACACAGCCTTATCTGCAGGTGGAGATATTCGGGAAACGCAGAGTTTTGGAAACACATGCAAATCAGCGCATCTGATGGATTCTGTGGCTGCTGCATCCGGGGCGACGCGAACCGAGCCTCGGCTTTTTCAGGGCCCTCTGTTCTGCACTTTGACTGGATGACTTTGCCTCTCTCCTCCACCGCTCGTCGTCAGTGATGGAAGCTCGAAAGCCGGCGCTCCCATTCCGCCTCGCATCCATCCAGATAAGAGATGAATTTCTGCTTGCCTCGTCCCCAATGTCTCATGGAAGGAGAAAAATATTCTGAGGACTCTCTGAATTGCTTCAGAGACACTGGGAGGAGGGAGGAGTGCGTGTGTGACGAGAGCCTGTTTTTCTGTATGTGTGTGTGTATGTGCATACGGGGTGGAGGAAGCGGAGGGGGAGGTTGGCAGTTGAGCAATGTGATTTCTGCTCGACTGTCACAAATCTAGCGCAACAGGAAAATCAATTTGGCCCTGTGTGTGCCTTTTTGGCTTGGGGAGAGAATCCAAATAGCAAGGCGAGGCCCGGATAATGTTACAGTGTATTGGATTTGCTTCATGGAGAGAGAGAGAGAGAAAGAGAGAGAGAGAAAGATGAGGAGAATCACAGGCGTGCTGCGGAGCTCCGACAAGATAGATTTGTGCAAGTGTATGGGTGTATGATAGGCTGGCAATCTGTCTCCCCCTGTCTGACACACATGCACGGAGGCACGCACACACACACTCCTCATATAGGTTATTGATACAGTTTGTGTGACCATGTGCGCATGTTGAGTGTGAAATTAAACTGTTAATAGGTGTGAGCATTAATGTGTCTTTCTGTGTGTGCCAGCCAGGTGAAAGGATGACATGATGAAATGGCTGTGCTCTGACCGCTGTCAAGGGTAACGTGCGTCCCGCGAGCGCTCAGCCGTGTGACATCACTCCACGGAGCGAGGCTGACCGGCCGTCAGGGAAATGCGCACGGACACGCGGCAGCATGTCGCACAAATGCTTTCATACGCAAACCAGCTATCTGCTTTCGTCCCTCCTTCTTCTTGGGTTTGATAAATATAAATATACAAGAATCAAATCAGCCGTTTGAATCTCATGATGTATAAAACAAACAGACTCAGGCCCAGAACTAAGTTTGCTAACTTGCACTTTCTAAACTGGCAGTTGCTCTAATGGAATGCAATGGATTTTGTTTTTTTCTAACAGGAGCTCAAACTACTGCAGATAAAAACTTCAGTTGTTGCGCACTAATTAATTAGCTTATTAATGTTTGTCTTATTTTGTTTACTTAGAGGACATTGCAGTTCACACAACTACTTTGAATAATGAATGTGTTTTTTTTTTTTTAATGGCTTCAGAAGTAACAGATCGGGAGAGCTGAAGATACTAATCGTGGCAAAAACAAAAGGCACAGTGCAGCTTGTTAACTCCCCTGCTCCCTCTTGTCCTCACTGACTTGTTTCCCAACTATGACAACAACATGAACTAAAGTGTCCTGACTCGTGATCCTAACTTGGGATGAAGTGTTCGAAAGGAGAGCGTTGGTAATCAGATGAGCACTAACCACATTAGTTCTCCTGTGTCTCTCTCAGGGTGGCTGCTCCGTGATCTAATGCAAACTGATTGTCGTGCAGCCGCTAAAACATGTCAGATGCTACTCAATGCTCCACGCTTTATCACCATTTA
Source organism: Pseudorhombus dupliciocellatus (assembly GCA_016785235.1). Taxonomy (NCBI): domain Eukaryota; kingdom Metazoa; phylum Chordata; class Actinopteri; order Pleuronectiformes; family Paralichthyidae; genus Pseudorhombus; species Pseudorhombus dupliciocellatus. The sequence goes on from JAFBJW010007502.1 coordinate 6,909,091, forward strand.
TTTGGCATGGGGAATATTTAAAAATGTTTTCCTTATTAATCACGTCCTAGCGATTGGTTTCGCTTCCCGTCTCGCCGCCTCATTCTGGATTCTTGGCACAAGGGCCTGCAAAAAAAATAAAAAAATAAAAAAATCGCTCTCCCAGTTTTTCATTAGCGTCAATCACCGCGGTAAGCGGCTGCGCGGAGACTAGGAGGAGCTGGAGTTGGGGATCTTGCTTGGGAGATTTAGCTCCGCCTCGTCACAGTGACTGACAGGTCTGAGACATGCTGATGTGCAGGTCAAGCCACCCGGGGGGGAGGGGGGGGAGAGGTGGCAGGATGACGGGGATGCCAGGTGGGAACAGCCTGGACACACACACGCACGCACATTCACACGCCTGTCACAGGCGAATCAAATCCACACTTGTTTATAATGCGGAGTGTTTATCTAACCTGGTAGGTGCGCGACTGTGGCCCCGGGAAGCGAGCTGACACACTGAGCATTGTCTGATAATCCTGTCGGTGTCTTGTTCGGCCTGCCATATTTTAGATAAGCCCACAAATCAGACATGAGCTCCTTCAACCACCAGTCAGTCTCAATTCATTAACACTCAGACTGGAGAGGAGAAATAACGTCTGGACATAAATGTTGAAGACGCTCGTGCAAGCCACAGGTAACCGCAGGCGGACATGATTTAAATTGCGGATGTGTTTCTGCGGCACGGTGATCAAAGACTTAACAAATCCCCACAATGCGGGGACAAAAACTGTGAAGAAAATGAATGAGACATATTTCGTGAAGCGCTCTGCACCAAGCTGTAATATTCTTGAGTGCTCTGAATTAGGATTTCAGACAGAGCAGAGATATCACAGTCTAGACAAGCCGGATTGATATTATTTGGTGTTCCGCTGCAGTGTAAATGGCGGCTTCATTCTGTGGCTGAATGAAAATTGATCTGCATGGATCGTATGGGTTGGAGCTGATCTAGGGGCCATGAGGGTTGTTCTTCGAGCCCTGCTCGCCCAAAAGACTCAAGCAAAGTGGATGGATTATATGCATGATATTACGATAATAACCGTGTTAGTGGAAAAAGCAGAGGTAAAAATAAAAAAGCTAGCTCATTTGGTTTTACAGTGGTGTGACGCAACAGCACACATTTAAACACTGGCACAAACATTGTTTGTGGAAACATGGAAACCTTTTCTGCACCAGGGTCAGTTTGCTACATGACCTTTTTAAAATCCTCTTTAAATGCACATATTTAAAAACAAATGAAATCAGGCTCAGGTCTTTAGATGGCAAAATAAATGGAAAGGTCAAGCAGAAATGTAGGTGTGATGGCTGTGAAATGCTTCCAGCAGCAACAGGTTTACTAATGCGCTGTCTGGGAGATGCTCCAAGGAAGGGAAACTTCACCCGAGAGACATGCCTGACCCCACGCACACGCACGTCATAACACATGAACATACACAGCACATCTCAACTAGCTAAGCTCTCTATGTTGTGCAGGACTCCACTCACACATCTTTGAGACTGAAATGTTGTTTGCGGTCAGAGCTTCTCGCCTCCACTGTGTCCTGACAGCCACGGTCACCATGAGCTATTCAACCCGATGGCTCAGGTGGTGGTCGCAGGTATTGGTTCAAACGCTGTGCGTGCGTGCGTGCAACAGCCGAGGGGCAGGAGAGGATGGGGGTTGAGAGATTTAGGAGTTTAGTTTCTACACAGATTTTAACATGAGTGAAGTGTTAGAAATTCCCACCCACAAGTGGTCACTTGACCTCCATTAGACGGTGTTAACCTTTTCAAATACACATGAATGTCATGGCGCAGAGACGTCCATGACAGCTGACTCTACATGAGCAGAGGCCTCGAAAAGCCCGAGGTGGTTTGAAACACAAGGTGGTGTTTCTTTGACCCATAAATGTCGTTTTTTTAAAATCAAGATCTGGTCATGAATGTGATATTAAAACCAGTATTAAAAACGAGGGATTTACCACCACTCAGAAGTAGAAACGTATCTTATTGACTATAGCCTCATCAGTGATCAGCTGTCAAAGGCACCTCACCTGATGTGAACCACAGCAGCCTCTCGTTTGGTGGCACAGAGCAATTTCACTTTAAACTAGATTGAGCAAATTTGCAAGTTTCCCAAGGTTCACATCTAGTGCAGAGTCTGGTTCCAGTGGCATCTTGTAAGTGGAAAGTCTTGTGTGTTTGCCGTAATTAGACTAATAAAGTTACTCTACAACTTGCACCTTTCTCAGAATGAAACCTGATTATCGAGATTGATGCACAAGTCATTTTCAGACGGGCCCTAATGGCAGCGCTACCTGGTGCGACGTTGTTGGCAGAGGGTCCGCTGGCAGGAGAGATGGGTCCAGAGCCAGAGCGAGAGTGCTGGGACTGAGTGGAGCCCGCCGGCGAGCCAACGGGGGAGGGAGAGGGGCCGCTCCTCTGGCTGGGGAGGTGCGGGGAGGCGTGCGGGGAGAAGGGCGACTGTCCCTGGTTACCGGCGCCTCCCTGCTCCCCCTGGCTGCTGCTGCTGCTGCTGGAGGAGGATCCACCGGCGCTGACGGTCGAGCCCAGACCGGCCTCAGTCCCTGTCGGGAGGTCATCAATCGAGCCGGACAGATCCTGGAACAGAGGAAAGGACATACCCTGAGTAACACTAAATCTTCCCTCTATAAAAATACATGATGTAAAGAACTGGGCACACACCCGGGGCTTTCATAATAAGGCACAACAGGTTAAAAGTTGAAATATTTACGCATGCACGAGCAGCGACATCTCTCTGCGGCCTGCTGGGAGAGTGGCGGTGGTTAATATGCTACGGCAGCTAAAGCGCTACCCGCAGAAGAAACCACGAGTGTGTACACTGGCTGCTGTGGTGAGAATGAACTGCGACAGGCCTTTCATTCAGACTGAGGGTGAGTTCATATTACAGTTCTCATTCCCTGTGGTGAGAAGGAGATTCTGTCTTTGTGTGTGTGTGCGCGTAAGAAATAGTGTGCGCTTCATAGGTGCCCCCCCCCTCCGGATTGATTCCAGATAAATCCCATCACTGCTGCTGACGAAATGCGTGAGAGATTGAGAGATGTGAGAGAGAGAGAGAGAGGTGAAGAGGAGGCCCGGTGCGATGCAATGTGATGGCTGCCCCCCCAGAACTACACATCACACACATTTTGATACACACACCAGCGGCTGTGTCCCAGCTGTGACTGGATACGCGGGAAGTCACCTGTAAGCGACCCCGGTTTCTTAGCTGGTGCCCGCTTGGGGAGGAAAGGCAGGATTTGTGGGTGTGAGCCAGCTGATGCTACCTGCTACACCGTGCCTGTTGACCCTCCACTCCTGCCCCACCTGAGCCCAGTGTGCAACCATTACTGGCAAATACAGCACGTGTGTATTTGCCACTAAGAGCTTACTGTGTCACTAACAACTAAATACACGCATTTTCACAATTGTTATAGTAATGTTAGAAAGATCCAGGTAAACAGATACAGAAGCAAGCCGCCCACTCATATATGTCTGTCCCATAAACATCTCTGATTTGATTTGTAATCAACTCCACAACTAACTCTGGGAAATCTCCCCATCTCCCCCCAAACTTTAATGGGTTATATCTTGACCCAGACATCATGTTTCTTGGTAATCTTTCCAACAATCTTTGTCTGACCCAGAAGCAGAAACCATTTGGTGGAGGTAATAATTCACTCAACACAACAACGCATCATTTTCCTCTCTTGCCTGGGAGAGGTGGTCAGTGTGATATGTTGATAACCTGTCTCACTCTTACAGTCCCATCTTAGTGTACAACCAAAACAGGGTAAAGTTCATTTTTATGCCGACGACAAGTTCCACAATAAATTCAAAATTCAACCATCAACCATTTGCCATCCCCTGCAGTCCACTGTCAAAAAGCCATTTGTTTTGAATTCATGCTGCCCTGTCAAATAGTCAATTTTATGTAAACCGCAGGCAAGCAATGTGTTTTTTTCCACCATATCCCAGCACCGTGATATTTCCTATGAAAACAGAGACACAGATCTCCTCTCTCCATCCATGGATGGCTCCACTCTGTGGAGCAGACAACAATTCACTGAGGCAATCTGTCCGCGGCTGCTTGTTTTGGTTAATGCGAGCTCGGCAGTGACACACAAAGCCTTTGTTTTTCCATCATGCTGCTGTGAGTGCCCACCCGCCCTCCCAGCCTGCCAGTCTGTCACCTGGCATTATCTACCCTCGCACGACTGAGCGCACGGGGCACTCGCTGTCCCCTCTCTCTATCGGGTTTACTCAACCATGGTACCACTCCCTGTCTCGGCCAATCAAGTCACCTGATGTTCCAGCTCAGTGATGTAATGGGCGGCCCGCACCAATAGGGTATCCTCGACCAACTGGCCGCCCCGGGTGCATGCCATTTCACATGGTGAGGTAGCCATGAAAGCCGCGTGTAACCATGACGATGGCTTACCCAAAAACACTAAGCACTAGTGGAATGCGCAGCTATGTTGTTAACCCACGGGCTAATTGTGTGAATGGATGGGCATAATTGCATTTCACCTAATTGGGTGCTGTTGCCAGCTTTTCCAGTGGCAGTTTAGGGGTGGGCAAATGCGTACCAGTAATTTGTTTAGAGGCAGTTAGGCTCATTTGGATTATACGTACACTTGAGCACAGCTGTGTGGCCCAAGATTGAAAAAAAAAAAAAGGAGTGGCAGTACATAACATCACAGTATAGGAAAGCTTAACACTACTAGACCATAAAACTGACAGTTGCAAATACACAATAAATCCATGGTTATAACGTATGGTGGCAGAGACAATATCGTTAAAAAGCCATTTCACAACGCCACAGCGATATAAAGCCTTTATCAACACAAACACCGCTCCTCCACGTGTACACTTAATCCTTATCAAGGGCCACGGAGCACTGTGTCACCTGGCTAAATGTCTGCTACATAGTCATGCGTAAAGAATCCACGCCAGGCAGCTAGCTAACCAGCCAGACAGGCATGCAGTCGGGGGATCCAAACGGCCAACAATCTGGGGCCCCAATCCAAAGTGGCCCAAATCCAATTTGTTTGGCTCAGGGCTGCAAATTGCTCTGTGCATTGAGTCTCCAAATAGCTGTCAACCACTCCCGCTTGGCGTCCTGTATCGCTTAATTCGCTCCTGGAGCATGTAATTGTCATAATAAGAAAAATATTGAGGTGATAATAACCAGTTACTTTGAGATGCCCCCTGTCCGCCTCAAGACACACACACATACACGTGCTGTCGCATATACGCGCATAATGGGCCGAGACTGCCATCTACACATTTCACACAACATTGGAGAGGCAGTCGCTTGTGACCCTTCACCTCGCTGGTGTTGGTGGCTGCCTGCACTCTCTCGTTTAGTGTGCCTCTGTTTGTCCGTGTATGTTTGTGAGTGTGTGTGTGCGTGTGTGTGTGAGACAGGCACACAGGCTGCTGTCAGAGTGAGACACGCTTGAGCACTGATGCGGCCGAAGGGACAGATGAGGCCACACACATAACACCCCTTCCTTTTCCCCTCTCATACTATTGCCCTGCTCTCTCTCTCTCTCTCTCTCTCACACACACACACACACACACACAACAGCGGGGTATAAAGCATCAGTGTGTAACAGGGAGCTGTCACATTCGGCAGACTGGGCCTTTTCCTCTTGACCATGGTGATGTTTTGTCCTCTCACTGCACGCTGGGAATTAATCAAAGTTTTAATGGTAGATGGCACCTAATGTGTCTGTGTGTGTGTGTCAGTGGTTCTCTGTCTAGACAGGGAGGAGCCAATGGCTGTCGCTTCCTGTGGGCGACCGGAAGGGAGAGCGATGAGAGAAACTACTGACTTCAAACACTTTTAAGATAAAAACAAACAAACACACACACGATTCAACTTGTCCTCGATAACAAGGACCTGGAGGACTGAGAACCTACACAGACATCCTCCAAGACATATGAAGGAAATATACAAATGGTAAATACAGGTAATGTACAGATGACAATACTGTGTTCATACACACATGAGAAATATGTGTACTTTATGGTAAAATAATACTGTCAATATTGTAGATTGGCCAATACACATAAACGGTTACATTGCCAATTATCTCTGGTACAACTCTACAGGTGTTTAGTCACAGAGATTATTTTAATCTGTTTTTTTTTTCTACATGTGATATTTTTGTACCACCCCTGGACACTGGAGCTAAACTGAATTTGATTCACAGGATTTGAAAATTAAATAAAAAAAGAATCAACAGCAACATCTTTCAAAAACAGTGTTCACATCACTATGATGATGAAATGCGATGAAATGCTTTTCACTTCCATCGTCTTGGAGACGGTTGCACAAATAAGCAAAACGAACTGAAAATCTGTTAATGTAAACTTTGATGAAAGTAAAAACAGGGTGTTACGGTTACCTACACCTAAATACACTGTATATCTATATGGAACATTGGACACATTGATGGTTTGACTACATGCTATGTGTGTGTGTGTGTGTGTGTGTGTGTGCTCCTTTACTTAAAGGCAGAGGGATTTACCTGAGACCTGGGTATCTTGCAGTATCTGTACAGAATGGATGAAATAGGGAAGAATGACTGTCTCCCACCATCATCTCTCCTTCATATCCCAGGCTCTGCCTCAGCAGGAGTTTGACATTTTATCCGCTGCACCCCTGGTGTAATAATGCACTCATTCCACCTCCCACACACTCTACTGGTCACCAGACCCACTTGAGGACTCAGAGGCTGGCACGGCAGCAGGGAAGATCAGGGGGCTGAGTTTGTTGTGCACTCCCAGAATGTCCTCACTGAATGTTCAGCATGGATTTATACCGTTTATAGTACTGTTTAAAAAAGATGGGACTACGTTTCTCCAGATGTGTCTTAAAAGAACTGGTATAACTCTAGGTGCGATGAAAGAGTGGCTATGACTGTTTGGCTCTCTTCATAGCGGCCATGATGAGATCCCTTCAAAATGTGAGTCTGATGTAAGCTTGTGTTAGCAAAATCAAGTGGATATTTTCCAAAGTCGCAGCCTTTTAGTCTGAAATTTCCTCTGTGTTACTATCGCTCTGCTGTGGAAACACAAAGGAGACAATTTGCAATAAAAAGCCAGTAACTTTGGAAGATTCCCACTTGATGTGACCACGTCCAACTGCTGAAGCCTCGGTTCAGCTTCAGCTTAAGAATTCATATTAAGACTGTGGTCTGGTCTACTTATGTCTGTATGATGTGTTTGATGAGAGGATATGAATATGCATTCATTTTTTATTTCTTAGATTTGCTATTGAGATATTTACCAGTGGTTCCAGATAAGGACATTAGCTGTTATCAGACATGAATTGATGAAGAAGGTCCACACATATATTTTCAGATTTTTTAGTTTGCCTTTCACATATTTCCAGAGCACTCAGATGAAGACTATGACATCATGTGTTCAGTACCTGCCTGAAAGCAGACGAGTGGAAATAAGAATTTCACGGCAGTGATCACTTTTGGATGACAGCCTTTGAATTTTAATACTGGCAAGTGTCAACACAGAAACATGTAAACTTGTCCTTTGATAGCATTCGCCCATTTCCATTTCCATACAGTATATGTGGTTTTTACTGATGTGTTTATGCACCCATAAAGAACCTGAGTTTTCATGGATCAAGAGTAAAATTTATTATAATATTTCCTCACTGCAGAGCAGTTTATACACGGATGACACCTCAGCGAGCAAAGAGGCAAGTTTTATTCTCTATTTCTCCTCTCTGTGTAAATATGATGATGCAAACTGTAATTAACTCCAATAGCCATCGTTTGTGGGCCTGAGGGAGAGGTCTGCTTATGGCAGCGCTGCACTCATTTATAGGCTCCGGCCGCTGTGCTTTAAATCTTTATGGTGCACTGGAGAATGCATGAAAATGCTATTACACAAAGATGTGGTTTTTTTTTGTTGTTGTTTTTTTTTTTATGACATCCCATCCCCAAACCGTCGATTGAGGCAAAATCCAAATGAAATGCCATGCAAATGAATCCAAATGGACTGCCGACTGCGTGTGTGTGAAAGAGGGTTTTAACTTGATGCCCCATGTAGAGCACACACTGTAATACCCTTCACTAAGTGCTATTAAGTACAGAAAGAAGAAGAGAAGGAGGGAGGCTTAGCGGAGCGAGATTTAACACAACACCCACACCATCATTTCACTCTTTGATGTCTGTCTACTAAGGCTGGAATGATGATGAGAATTGGTGATGATGATGAGAATTGATAAAAAGAATATGACAATTTAAGCGCTCCACCACCAAACGCTGATCAAAACGAGTCTGCTCACTACACAGCACTCTACATCCACATAACTGATTTAATAATTCGGTCCGGGCCTGCGTGGGTGGCCTGCGGTTGTTTGTTGTATGCAGGAATGTGCAAACACGCCTGGACGGGGTATGTCTTTGTCAGATTAAGTGTGTGTTTGTGTGCAATCCAAGATATCTCTTTGTCTGGGAGTATGTGTGAGGAGATAAAGAGTTCTTGAGCAGAGTTTCTGCCACTTCTTGTGGGTCTCACAGTGAAATCTTCAATCAGGACGGGAGCCACAAACCAGACAGGCTCCAAATATGGACGCTCTTCGGGGGGAGATGTTTGGCAAGCGCCAGGCTCACCAAAGCCCACATAGGCTTTGGGCAGGCACCCAGCAGGCACTCAAATATGTGAGCATGCCAACCCATGCAGCTCAGTGCTGTGCCATGTGCTTGTAGGATGAATGTTCCCGTCTCAAGTGCCTTAAGTTTCCAATTGTCAAACATTCAACCCTACTCAAGACTGCCATAGGTGGCATGCAATCTCCCTGTCCCTGTGGCATCTCAGAGATACATCACTTTATATTTTATATGACATCAGCAGCCTCATTTCCTGGACTTTACCCATAGGTCATATCTGAAGTGTTCACCCTTTTTACTGAGGTTGAACACACCTAGGTCGGACAAGCCCCTAATAGGGCTGGATTCAGTGGCAGCCCTATTAGGTAGCTTGTCATAACTACTACTTGAGGTAAGTGAATTCACAGGTTCTGTGCATAATATCAAAAGAACTCATACAGAGGAGGGGAGCTGGAGCCAATCCAGGCTAAAGCCCTGAACGGTCGCAGGTATACAGAGACTAACCAGGAAGCCAGAGGATCCGTTTACGCAGCCACGTGGACATCATACAAAGCAGCCTCCCTCCTGTCAGTCTCTTCCCCCCATGTCTCTGAGATAATAGGTCTGTGAGGAGGAAACCTGGCTAACCATCACATGAAACTGAGTTTAATAAATAGGGACAAAAGCTGCCTGAATGGCACACTTGTCTTGTTTGAACAGACCAGCCATGCAGCAGCGTGGCCACCTGACTCAGGATTCCAGTAGATTCAGATCATCTAGTGATAATTCTAACCTAAAGTCCACTGAATTAGCAATTATTGCTTGTTGCAAGACAGAGGGCTCACCGAGTGATAACTGACCCGGCTCTTAAGCCCCTCATTCTGGGAGATACGGGTTGGGCCACTTTCAGAGGGACATTTGAGGCCCTATTACCCCTAAGCTGTTAAAGACGCCCAAATCTGGTGCCGCTTGTCTCCAAACCGGAGGGATTAGTGTTCACTTCCACTGTGATTCCTCCTGATAATATGCCAAGCTGTGGCAGCTCTCGTACCCCACCGACCCCTCCCCTCCACACACACACACACACACACACACACACAACGGACTCATACACACACCACCTTCAGTGCGTTAACAAACACGGAGGGGGTGTTTTTTTGCGTGCCCTGGTATTGAGGCTACAATGTCGACCACAGTTGCGACCAGAGATGGGGGAGTTAGGTCGTTGGTATTCCGCCCCGAGGTGTCTATTTAAACATTCCCTCATTTAAAATGGCAGCTTTACAGAGGCTGAGACAGGCTGAGCCCACTTACTGTCTCAGCTGACAAAACTTTTCCTTTTTTCAGAAGTCTGCAAAGGTTCTTCACACTTAAGTTTTTACTGCATGAGCCGACCACTTACGCCAACACACGCTCACTCGCCCTATTTGTTCTGCACGTATTGGTTCCACTAATGTTTTTATTTATGGCATTCCGGCATGACATCCTGCCACCCACCCACCCCCTTCCTCACCTCTCCACTCACCCAAGAGAGAACTGAAAGGACGTCACATGACATAAAGTGCGTGTGCATGATGTGTGTGTGTATGCGTGTGTGTGAGAGTAAAAGAAAGAGAGAGGTGGAAGGGGAGCAAGCAAAATAAATAAATAAATAAGGAGCCCAAATTCCTCATTTCTAATTCAGCTGCTCGTTCAGCTTAACCTCTCTCTCCTCAGCAATTAAAGCGCACGCCACATCCTTCACGCTGCGTACAGCCGAGGCTAAATAATGCAGGGGGCATCCAGCACCCGCATCCTTTATCATCCCAAATGACAGCCATTTGCATATCTCCCCAGTCAATTAGAGCGCGGCGGAATAATCAGCCCATAATTGGGGGAGAGCGTTAGTAATCACCCGCCCTGGCACACCGACAGGGCCATCGGAAGAGCGAGGGGTTGTGTGTGGGGTTGGATGTTCGAGTGTGTGTGTGTGTCAGGGAGACAGTCCACTCAACTGCAGCCTCTTCACTTCAAACCAGTATGTCCAAACATCCAGTCTAACTTCTCCCTGGTTCCCGCTAATGCTCTGCTCTCCCCTGCTTGCTAATTTACACGAAGCGGTTGCAGCTCCAACACATTATTTCTGTGTAATATCTTTCATCAAAATGGGAGAGTAGGGGAGATACAATAGTATAAAAAGTGGAACATGAATGAATGACGGGTTTCATTATGGTATGCCATCCATTCTGAAATGTTATCAAATGTTAATTGCTCCCCGTGAATAGTTACATCCTCTTCAGCGTGGCTGCTTTGTGGGCAAGATTGCAGGGTTCGAGACCCCGAGTGTAAAAATTACTTTTTATTGTCATTTCTGGAATCCAGTCTACGGGTTTGCTCAAGGTGTTTGGTACAGGCTGAACAGAATTCAATGGAATACTAAACTTTCCTCCAAAACTGAGGATTTCCTGTCAACGATCACAGCAGTGGAGCAACATGTTTTTCTTGCCTGCCTGTAAGTCTTACACGAGGGCTAATAAATTCAAACTCTATTCCTTTTATACAGCGACAAAGCCTGACGTCGAGATCAGCCAAGACCGACGTGCAAAGGGTGTGCCAAGACACCAGGGGAAATAAATCCCCCTGCTTGTCCCTTTAGATGCAGACAATCAAAGTGGTTTCATGGGAAGTTTTCTGGGCGTCTTTGAAGTGCGGTCGCTGCGTAGCCTCTGCATTTCCTGCTGAAAGGGGGAATGACCGTTTTTGTGAAACAACATTTCCTTTAATAAACTGTAACCTCCCATTCCTCAGATGCTTTGGTGCTGTCCTCTGAACACGATGCATAAAAGGATCACTTGAGAGAGAAAGAGAGGAGGAAAAAGAAAGAGGGGCTGACAATAATGGGCACGGTGGAGGGGTGACTGTGTGTGTGTGTGTGTGTGTGCGTGCGTGAAGGAACATCAGAGAAACCCAGGCAAGGTTAGCTCCCAATGCAGCTCCATCCTTTTGTGTTTCCCCAGCTGCTTTCTCTTCCCTCATGCCTTTGTATTTACCCAATCCAGTTCAATGTTACCCAGCAATGCCTCTGTTGTGTTTCAGGCCCACCGTCGCTTCGGAGAGATGAAACGTGTGGCATTCACTTCTCCCTGATAGAAGCGACAAGAAGAAGAGAAAGGAAGTTGGCGCTCGCAAAGGGGCGGGGTTGGGGTTGCGGAGGGAGGCGAGGACAGTGCAGAGGATGATAGCGATGATTTGTTTTCGATTTTACATCCACACAGGACTTCGGTCTGTTGCTGGCGAGGGGCACGCCAGGCTAACCCTGAGACAAAACAGAGTTTAAACACAAACACAAAAAGCCTCTTTTGAAGAGAATAGACTACAGAGAACACAAAAGTGGCAGCAGGCTTAAATAGCTCTCTCCATCCGCAGAGGGAGGAAACACTGATTTCCTTTTTAGTCCCCCACCCCTTTTTTTTTTTTTTTTTTTTTAAAGGGAGTGTCTCCCTCAGTCCTCTACTCTCAGGGGATCTCTGGCATTTGCTGCCAGCCAGCCGGCTCTGCGCTGCACGCGCTTACGCATGACAGTCAAAGTGACTCGGATCAAAAGAGGGATAGGGGGGTGACGTTTGTGGGTGGGGGGTGGGGGGGTCTGGTTGGAGGCTTTGTTTTGGTCGGCATAACGCAAAACTCTTTTCTCCTTGGATGAGCTGCCCGTCATTGCGTCCGCGAAAGTAATCCATCAGCGTTCGCTGCCGATCGATAACGTGGATCGGTGGAATTCGGATTCTGCTTGTGATCCACGTTAAATGAATGCCTGATTATGTCAATCATGAAAAACCTGATCCACGCCTCTGTTTGTCAGATTTGTATTGGACCACAGCTGTGTGGCGGCGTCGTGTGACTGAGAAATGTCACATGACAATGTCTCCAGCGTTCATGTTTGTTTTTTTAAATACATGATTATACCAAACAGGAAAAATCAAATGGGTCAGATTATTTCAAAAGCTTAATTTCCCAGATACTGAATACTAATACTACTAAAATCTATTATGAAATTTCCCATGTGAGAAACTCACATGAGCTCAATACTCACGAGATTAATTTTATTTTTTTTTTCTATCCTTTCCTCTGAATTTCTTACTCCTCAAGCAGGTCTTCTTGTCTGCTTTCTCTGCAAATTCCCATTATATGAAAATGTATGCCCAAGACAGTAATTCAGAGAATCACTGTGTTAAAATTAAATCCTCTCAGAATGAACATGTACCACTCTGAAGTGGATTGGGGAGAAAACCACATCCGTCCTGTCAGTCAAGAATGGATATCTGCAGCAGACTCTGGGTCAGAATCTGGCATCAGTGGCTGAGTCATGGACCCAACCTGCCATGTGTCAACAGTTCATGGTGGTGGTGTCCAGGAGCAGGGAATGGGTTTGTATTAACTATGTACAGTATTTATTGAGGGGTCGTTGAACAATATAAATGACAAGTGAATGATGGGTTAGGAAGACACACAGAGACACGTGTTCAGCCCCCGACAGAGTCACGGGGGGGGGGGGGCAGCAGCCCTCTCAGGACAGGCCTCAGCGCTGACGTCTGCCCACATTTCAAATAAACTTTTTAGTGGTGAAAACAAATTGGGCTCACCATCAAAGAGACTGTTCAAAAACCCATTTCTCTCTATGCCAGTTCAAAAGAAGCCTGGTTAGTAAACAGGCATGGAGAATTCTCAGCGCAAAGATATTGTAGGAGGTACAAATGGCTGGAACTTCACCACAACAAAGGCAGAGGAGTGGAGGGGTGTAATTCATCACACACTCAACAAAAAGCAAGTGTGACCGACTGTCCATGACCGAAGAAACAAAACAACACAAAAAAGGCTCCTTAATTGGAGGAGTTGTTTTTATTTTTTCATTTCAAACCCGTCTATTGTTTTTTTTTTCCCTCTCCCTCCAATTTCTTGCTGCTCAGTCTGTGCCCTTGCCCTCTCCTCCGCCTCCTCCTCCTCTTTCCTTCCTCCATTTCCCCACCTCCTTCTCTCCCCACCGTTTCTTCACTAAAACAATTCGCTGAGAGTTATTCTGGCCCGACTCAAATTAGAAGACAGACAGAGCTGCGGGATGAGGGAGACAGAAAGGAGGAGGAGAGGAGGCATAGGGAAGGGGCAAAAGTAGAAAGATAAAAAAAAAAAAAAAAACCTCTGGGTCCTGTATGGCTAGTGAGATTTCCTAATAAACAGACGGACAGACAGAGGCCTCACTCCACATACCATCCTCCCATCCACCTCAGGCAAAATCTAATTTGTCAGGGATTCAGCTGAAGACCAGAGGATAGAGAGACAGAGGGATCGAACGAGAATAGCAGCAGCAGCGGCCTCGTGCCCACCCCTCCGTACCGAGCCGTCATTAGCTATGCACAAGACAAACTGCTGACACAAAGTCACACAGCGTGCTGAGCTGCGGCTTGTGGGTATAGGCAGGAGGAATCCATCCCTCCGTCCATCCCTCCACCTGTCTATTGACATCCCTGGCTCTCCCTTCGCCCGCCTCCGGATTTTGCAATTACAATCAAACGGCAGCATCCTGGCCCTGAAGCACTGACTGACGGCTTGTATTAACCAAGACGTGGAGAGGCCTTGGGATGCTGTGTGTGTGTGTGTGTGAGTGTCTATGCCTTTCAGCTGTCTATTTGTGCATATTACATTGTTTTGTATGCAGCGTGTTTCGGCGTGTGTGTGTGAGTTTCTGCCTCCTGTCTATGAGTGGATTTTATCTGTATATTTGTGGGGACATGATATAGACGTGTATTGCAAGTTTGTATGTGCATGTATGGAACGGTGCGTGACTATGAAAACAAGTGAGCATAACAATGCAATTATGGATTTTTTAATTAATTTCTACGTGGATCGTTTGTCTCTGTTGGCTGGATGTTGGAAATGTTGCATCTAATTAATTAAAGCCGAGCAAAGTGAGCTCATATATAATTTGCTAAAAAATTCCCACTTCTAAAATGCCTTTACGTTGTCGTTTTGTTGCAACCACGCGGGAACTAGCACAATCCAGATGCTTCATTTGAAAGGCAGAACTCTGAGACGGTGAGAAATGTCATGGAAAGTGACAACACAGACAAATCAAAAAATTTGTGGGTATAGAAAGAAATCAGAGAGCCGCAAGGACAAAGACGGAGACACACACACACACCCTCTGAATTAACTTCACCGCTGCACTGCCGCAATCGAGAAACCCACGTCAAACATGCAGCCGCGCAGAAAACCGTCCCTCAGAAGGCAGAGAATAAAGTGCGAGAAGCAAAAACACGTCAATCTGCTGTATCTGTGAGACTCTGAGCAGCTCTCACATGTCTTCAGTGGGAGCATCTTCCTTAACCCTTCGCTGCTACACACGCCGACGTCATCCGTCAGAGATGACAAATGTGACATGACAGCTCCGCTTGTGAAGCAGCGGCGGCGGCAGACAGGAAACTACTTGCACAGTGTGCAACAAGGGAAAGTTTGTCGAGACAAAACCACATATTAAAATCTGCTGATGGTGGGGCCTCCTGTAACTCAGAAAAAAAAAAAAAAAAAAGGGCTGAAAAATATCCAATGCAGGCAATTATCTGATTTGGCTTTAATTGTTTTGAGTGCTCGATTTAGTCAAGAATCCAACAAATTGCCACAGAGGACAATTTAATCTTTGAATTATAATTAAATATTTTCATAACAACCCAAAACAAATTGGGAAATTCAGAAACCGGGCCCTTAAGACATCTAAGAGTTACAAAACTTTTTTTTTTTTTGCAGTTTGTGGCTCTCTCTGATGACAAGTTGTGTTACAGTTTCGACGTTGGAAAAAACCAAAGACCTGTCTAATTATTTTAATTGGCCATTAAGTGCGCGCTGAAGGTTCTGTCCTATTACAAAACACTTAAACTCCCCAAGTGAACCAATCCCTGTAAGGAGATTAGGCTCGTGGCACATGACAGCTTCAAATGAAATCTAAAGAAGGCATCAACAACACACACACACTCTCATTCAGATTCACCATTCATCCCGGGCAGCCGACCAGTTTACATATTCACACAGCGAGGCGCGGAGTCGTCCTGGATGCCCTCTCCCCACCTGGCCTGACGGAACAGAGACCGGCTAACCAACCAGAACACCCTCACTGGAGCTCCGCGAGCCAATGGTAGCCCGGGCTGCGTGTGTGTGTGTGCATGTGCGCGCGTGTGATGTAAGCACAGGGAAAGGAGAGGTGACAGCGGCGCGAGGTTGATCTAATAAAAGGAGAAGATGAAACGCTGTCAGATGCTGCGGCGAGCAGCTCAAACGCCGGCAACGTTTGGTAAAACACACACGCGTTCTCCTCCCAGACATTCTCTGCTCATAGTATCTGTGCCTCGCACTCACTCACTCACTCTCTCTCTCACACACACACACACACACACACACACACACACACACACACACATTTCTGTGACAGACAGTTTCATAGTATCGTAGCTGAGGTGTTGGCCTATAAAAAGCAGTGCTGATATGATTTAATGGGCGAGTCTTATTATAAGACTGTCGCTGGGCCAGTGTAATCTGGCTAGCGCTCCGGGGCACAGCGCTGAGACACATGCACGACAATGCTCCCCAGCAGATAATATTGCTGTGTGCTACGTTGCTATTATAAGATAGAGCCATTTGCCACACTGATACGCCGTGTATGAGGCTGTCATTTGGGAAGGAGTGATTTATGACTGTGAGGCACGAGAATAAAGACAGATTATTTTTATTCATGTGTCTTTAGAGGCCAACTTTATTCCTTTTTGTTTGCACTGCACTTATTTTTATACTGAATCAAAGGGAAATCATCTTCAGTTTAAAACACACATCACACCGTTATGGGCTTATGTGGTATTTGAACAAGCCCCACAGAGTGTAGACCACCCACTTAAAAAAATTGCACAATGTCACTTTGACATTGATTCTGAATTTGCACTTAATGGAACAAGATCCCTCTGTTAGCTGTCTTCCAATTTTTGCTGGGACTAAATTGCTATTAATTATAAATTGCGGAGCAGCTGTCTTAAAATATATGACATATCTACTAGGGTATTAGACACCGTGGTGATATTGCCTCTCCTGCCACTTTTAATATCAGCACCCTGGCTCCAATCACGGCCTAATAATGGCTTCTCATTATGAGGTGTGTGTGTGTGTGTGTGTGTGTGTGTGTGTGTGTGAGCGGGGGGGAGGGGGGGGGGGGGGGGGGGGGGGGGGGGGGGGGGGGGGGGGGGGGGGGCCTCCAATTTCATCACTTAAAAGCCACAGATGACACCTTGTAAAAAGTTAATTTCATTTTAGACATTTATGGAACAGGGCTGTAAATTTAACTCTGGAGGTGCACCGTGAGGCTATCAGCTCAGATAATTGAGATACTGCATAATTAGATGTAAGCAATTCATTATGGGCGTAAATGCAAAGAAGGTGTAAAAAGATTTTAAACTTTATTCGAGAGCAGTGAGGGGAAAGTGTGTGTTTTCACACAAGCTGCTCATGGTGAAACGTATAGAGAGGGGCCTCAGAGCTCGCTGGTGGCCATTGTTCCCTGCCTGTACTAGCAGAGTCAGACAGGAGATGGCGCTGTGCTTGCTGCGAGACGCGGGCGAGCATGTGATGGAACAACAGAAGAGGGTGCAGGCAGGATCAGGAAAACATTACTGACTGTTTCATAATGTGATTCAAAGTGCTGACACAGACACTTATCACCACACGTCACATCTAAACAAGAAGGGGAATGTGGAATACATTCCTCCGGTACGGACACGTGTGTGATCTCAGTGGAGTTTAATGGATATTTTATGTTCTATAGCAACAATACAATCATCCTCAAATATTCCCAGGGCGACGTGTTTGCCATCATATTTGTTCAGCATGCAGCGAATCACTTCTAATGGTACTTTATCCTGGACAGGGGATTATACGATGCTCATAGTAAATCACATCAATTCAGCCATTTGGTGTAAATACATCCCACACGTTACCAAAAAGGTGTCCACTGTAATAACACAAGATAAAATCTCTATTTGTTTTTTCAACTTTTTGTCAGTCTTGTTTCTAAAGCATTCAATTTCACGGACCGTTCCTTTTTTTCACAAGAACAGAGGAAAAAAGGAACTTGCTGCCAGATCTATGTTTATAATGCTTAAATTCTTTTTTTTCTGTCAGATGAGACTGAGTTGGGTGAGAAGAGGGAGGAGGGGGGAGGGCTTCCGTCTGACTGCATAACCCCCTCAACTCTCTCTCTCTCTCACACACACACACGCTCCATGCTCTCCCTCTTATACCCTCCACCTCCTACATCCACCCCTCCAAGTCCTCCTCCTCCTTCCTCCCACCTCTCTCCTCTCTCATGGCCTCTGTCTTAATTTCACAGGGGAATCATTTGACAGATATTGCCCTTGAAGAGACAGTCTGTGCCTCGCCACTGAGAGCAATGGGGGGTTGAGGGTTGCGGGGATGGGAAGAGGAGAGTCGAGGGTTGGGGGGGGGGGATGGTGATGGAGGAGAGGAAGCAACAGAGAGTGAGAGTGATGGGAAGAATGAGAGGGGGGGGGGGGGGGGGGGGGGGGGGGGGGGGGGGTAAAAAGTTATTAAGTGGATGTGAAAATGCAGCGCAGCCAAAAAGGTTAAGTCTGGAATAGGAAATTAAAACTTGCATCGCTTTTGGCTTTAAATAGATTTGGTTTCATTACGGGCGCCAAGGCCAGTTAGAGTCAAATCCCTCTGGAGAGAGACGGAGAGAAAGAAAGAGAGTGAGAGAGAAAGAGTGGAGGAAGGAGAAAGTAGGAGGAGGAAGAGCGACGGTGACATGGGAAGGGAGGCAGGCAAAAAGAATAGGGAACAATAGGAGAGAGTAAGGAGGCAGACTATCATGCAGTTCACATTCATTTTCAATCTCAGCCTGTTTTTCCCCAAACCCCCTTCCACAGTCAAGCGAATACCAATTCTACATACAATTACTGATTTAATACTTAGACTTTAAGTGGAATCCAAGGCTGCTGCGGAGCATGAATACAAAGAATGCAAGCGGCATTGGCAGGTCCGTGTGTGTGTGTGTGAAAAACCTTGTGACTATACTCTTCTCCATCGTTCTGTTTTTTATTCGCGTGGACATTTTAAGAGCCTTTGGTGACTTGAGTTAATGTCTCAGCCCTGGAACATATGGAAGCGGCTCAGACCTGCCTCTGGTTAGCTCCGCAGTTCGCCTTTGTCGGACTGGAAAAATGAGGACACATGGGCCCTTCGCAGGCGCGGCCTTGCACACCAGACCATGCATCTTACAAACTCCTCACATGCATGAAGCACATGTGAAGGACAAGAGCGTTTTCCTATTTTAACATTTAAAGATGGAGACAACCGGCCCTGGAGGACACATTTCATACCAATGGTTCTTACACACAGAAACACACACACACACCTGCAGAGGTTACACTGCCTGACCCTTTCACAGCTCTAGTTATTGCCTTCGTGGTCTCACAGGGAAGAAGACAATAGAGAGGAGTAAGATAGATTGAAAGAGAGTGTTTGAAATGAGAGGGGGAGAGATGAGGAGAGAGAGAGAGAAGAAAAAGCAGGAGACAAAAGCAGCAGAGGATATAGATGGTGAAACGTAAGGAAGAGGATACTGAATTAAAGAGCTAGAGATGGACAGATAGTGCAGAGATAAAGAGAGTCTGCATGTGTGATCGTTATCGTTGCCACCTCTGGACATGCAAGTAAACAACAGAGATAATGAAATGCAAGGGGCTGCATGCATTAATAAATAAAACAGCGTAGACACTTCGAGTCAGTTCAAGTTGTTAGCCCTTAAACGTTCAAAGACAAAATGTCGACCGGTCATAACCGATTCGCTCAGATTAAAGGGATCACGTGTCGCCTGAAGAACGGCCAACTGAGAAGAGACCGTTTCACTGGTCTGCACTGGAATTATCTTAGGTAGGTCACAACAGGAATACTGCTGGTTAAACGGTTCGGGATCCCTGGTTGATTCTGGAACGCTCACAACCATTTAATTACGCTGAGAATCAATCAGCATGTGGAAACTGTGTAGATAATTTAAATGTCTGACTCATGTTGTGTTTGGATTTAAGGCAGGTGGAAGAGGAGCCAGTAGAATCTCGTGTGTGTGTGTGTGTGTGTGAGCCTAAACTACACGTTTGTCCGATGAGAGAAACAGAGACGAGAGGAGATAGACAGTCAGTGTCGCCTTAATGCGAGAAGCAAATTACTATTCATCCTCTCCAAAGAGAAGGCGATAAATACTTGATGAGCACGATGTGTGCTAATCTCGCTGCAGCAGTCCACACACACCCACACACTGAGACGCGGCATTGTTTCAGCGTGCAATTGAAGATGTGCTAAGTGTGTGACATCTCTGCAGAAGTTCACGTTTGACGGCATATTCATGTGCTTAAGGCTGGACCGGGCGCGTGTCCGTCTGTTGTGTGCGAGCCAGTGAGACGTCCCTGCAGTGTTCCTGTGCTGCCAGTGCTCTGGGCAGGTATAGCCACAGTTGCTCATTGGCAAACATGAGCCGTGCTGTCGTAAAGCCGCTCTCTCTCTCTCTCTCTCCAGACAGGAGGGAGAGGGGAGGGTGCTACCTTATTGCACAAAGGTTGAGTGGACAGTTTTGTGTGAGAGGGACTGACAGAGAGCGAGAGAGAGAAAGAGAGAGGGAGAAAGGTGCTGAGACAAGCGCAGAGCGGGTGAAAAAGAAGAGCTGAGAGCAGCAGCTGCCACGATGTGATGCACATAACTTCTGGGGACATTTCTTTCAAAACTCTAGGCCCGCTCCCATGAATCCAAACTTCCCTTCAATGCTTTGCAGTGAATGGAGTTAGCCACATGTTAGCGTAGGGCAGCTTATCTCAGGGAGGGTTTTTCAGCTCATATTTACCTCTAAGATTTGTTTCAATCTTTGAGCCCGTCGTCCAGTGACTCAAGAGGCTCTGTATGAAATGTATGAGCAAAATGTTGGGGTTTAACCAGGCTAACATTTCAGGCCCCAGGTTTCTGGGACTCACTAGCCATACTGCGTGTTTTGGATTTATGTGGCCATTATTATTATGACATTGCTATTTTCATTCATAGCACTAAGAAATCAAACAATTTTCTCATCCCCACAGAAAGTCTTATTCATTTCTGTTAGAGTTTCCAGCTTTGAATTTATCCTCCTCTACAATGTTTTTCAACTGCTTTAACATATTGGACAACATGTTATTTGTTACAGTTTCAATCCGGTAAACACTTTGCTCAAAGGCAGCGCGGCAGCAGTCAGTCAGTAAGAGGAAAGTGAAATCTTATTCATATTCAATATACTGTATGCCGCAGAATTTCAATGTGTGACCTTCCTGCTACTGTGAGGAAGCTGCTGCTGCGTCTCAGTGGACTACAGGTGCAAAATTTGAATTCTGTGAAAAATGAATCATCGCATCATGCAGACATAAAAAAATCAGGTCCTCTGATGTTGGAAATATCAGCAAACGAGGTTATTTACATTGAACAGCAAATGCTCCATTCCTGCATTACATCAATGCACACACGCACTCACACACACGCACGCACACGCACGCACGCACACACGCACACACACACACACACACACACACACACACACACAGTCAACTCTCTTCACTTAGCGAGTGCTTCTCTCGTCTCTTGGCATCAAGATGAAGGCCAAAGCCAAACTCTAAGTGCACTACTTTCCATTTAGGTCTAAAATACAACCCTTCTTCCCTGCACACGGGAGGTTAGCACTATAGCAAGGATAGTGCACGATGAGAACAGCATGGGGGTGTGGTAGAGTATGTGTGTGTACGTGTGTGCACGAGAGAGAGCAAGAGCACAGGGTGAAGATGGTAAAAGTGATGGGCTGGCCGACTATCAAGGTCTCCCGAAAGCTGAGGCTGGGATCAGCGCTAATGTTTGTGTGTCTGCGAACAGCACACATCTATATGTGAGTCTGCGCTTGTGTACATACACACCCCTCACAGCCGAATGGAGAAAGCGAGCACTTCAGCAATGACAAGTAGGTAAACAAAATCATCCGTGCAGACGAAAGAGAGATGGACCACTAAAGAGGGAAGATATAGGCAGAGCGAGGAGAAAGGATGGACCTTTGAAGGAAGGGTGAAAGGATGGAGGTAAGCTGTGGAAAAAGGGAAGATGCTGGGAATTAGGAATTAGAAGTGATGGGAAAATACTGCTTGGGCTCTCATTCAAAAAGGATTCTCTCCTACACTGTGAATCATCTATAAAGTGTATTAATGGATAAAAAAAAAAAGAGACAGATAAGGAGGATGGGAGGCCAGAAAAAATATCTTGGTTATGAATTTCTGTTTATTAATCTTAATAAGTAAAGGCCCTGATTCAATACCTAAATGTACAAATCAATCCTGAGACTGATCCAAACTGCAGAAAGCCAAAAGATGCAGCTCTGGCATTATGGGATCTCAGCTGGGTTGTCTGAGTGACTGGGGCCCTCTGCGTTCGGACACTTTGTTTTCTTCTGCCTCCATCCATAGTAATGGGAGCACAGTTGCTAATCCAGCCACTCCAAATAAATCACAGCAGGGTAAGTAGTTCGTGTTCATGAATACTGACACAGACGTGGGCACGTGTTATTATGTTTGAGCATGTTTATTTTATGCGTGTTCCATGTGTTGCACACAAGTGAGTCTTTGAACATCTGTATGCGCCTCTGCCTCCCTATTCCTCCTCCTCCTCCTCCTCCCTGTGTTTCCTCTCCATACAGCCATGATGAAGTCCGTCGCAGGGTCCCTGACCCAATATCCAACACCTAATAAACTAATACATCATTAATGAGGCGGAGGGTGGGAGGGAGAGAGAGAGAAAGAGAGAGAGAGAGAGAGGGATGCAGAGACGGAGAGATGCACTCGGTCCACTGCCGGGGTACAGCGAGCTATTGCTCCACAGCTCAATAGGCTTTCTAACAAGGCTCTGTCCTTGAGAGAGGCTGCATACTAAAAACTTCTCCATCGGCCGCCATGCCAAGCAAGGGGAATTCATAAACAGAGGACAGAGGGAGAGCGGAGCGAGCGAGGGAGGGAGGGAGGAGGGGGAGGTAAAGGAGGACAGATGAGAGAGGCTATTAGAAATGGAAGGATGGGAAGGGAGAGGGAGAGGAAGAGGGAGGAAGATGAATCATGTTCCGCTTTAATTGTCCTTCTCTTATCTGACTGTTGGGTTTGGGTCAGACTGTCTGACTGGCGCACAGTAACGACACATGATCAATAACCTGTTTATTAGTTTGTTTGTATGACGAGCGCAGCCTGAACCGTCTCTCTCTCTCTCTCTTTGACACTGTGTGACAAAAACAGAGAGATCCCAAGGGTATAAGTGGGTCGTAAAAAGAGGGCGCCACTTTGCTTTACAGCATCGCCGTAAAACGAAGCAAAAACAAGGGAGGTCCCAGATGCATCCTCCACCAGGTACACGGTGTTTACACATGTGCAGAAAACTGTCATACTTAGCCACATCACTGGAAACACACATGTCCCAAAAGGGGGGGGGGGGGGGGGGGGGGGGGGGGGGGGGGGGGATGGAAGAGGGGAGCTGAGAAGCACACCTGTCAGCGTGACATGAACAAACATGCACATGTGAGCGTGCACACACACACACACACACACACAGACAAAGCAAATAAGCAAATAGTGCCGCAGGCCTCATTTGAATAGAGATAATTGAAAATCAGACTTGTTTATCAGGCTAAGTAGAATGACAGACACTCACAAAGGGAGGCAGAGAGAGCGAGCTTAGCGAGTATTAGCATAATGTTCACGGCTGAATGATTTCTAGGTCCATTAGGCCACGGAAGGACATTCAAGAAGTTCACTTTTCATAGCATGGAGCTAAATGCTGAAATATGACTTCATTTTGAGGTGTTACTTAAAAATGATGTATTGGCATTTCGATGCTGAAGCGAAGGTGGTGGAAAAGCAAAGGGGGCGGGTTCGGGGGAATATGCTCGACGAAATTAAAAGAAAAGAAAGAGGAAAGGAGCTGAGAGAGGAGGAAGGGGAGGCAGAGGGCGGTTACAAATGCTCGGGAGAGATTTGGGAGACTGTCCAAGACTTTCATTATCTCTGATGCAAATTATCAGACCCCATAATTAGGCTTCTCATATCGCTCTCATTTCTTTTTCTACTTCTATTTCTCTCGATCTTCTTGTGATCAGTGAAGCACAGTATGGGGTTGAGAAGGGTGTAGGGCCCCTCTTCTGGTGTTTGTTTCTCCCTGGGCGCCCCTAGCATGGCTCAGTGCCTGGTCGTCCTCCTTCAGACGGAAAGCGTCCTACATTAAAACCTGTTTTAATTTCCAAGACACATGAAACACTCAGACAGCGAATTCACAGCAGCAAGAGATGAAAAGTGACGTTTGTCCCACATCAGACATCGGTATTTACTTAAATCTACAAGTGTATCAGAATGAAGTGTAAACAAAAACAGTCAAAAATAAATGTGTGAAACTCTTTGAAAATGAGATCCAACAGGTCGACTTCTGTAAAAGAATTATCAAATACACACCAATTTCCTTCTCTAATTCACAAATAAAGAGGCACCACATCCCATTAACATTTCAAATCCAGTTGCCATTGCCACCATTGCTTTGAAGAGACCAGAGGAAAATACAGCGGAGGAGAAAAACCTCAGGCTGAAGCCCAAATTGCCTCAGGACAGCCCTCAGACGGTACAACGCTGCTCTTGACCTGACAAATTAGGACTACAGAAAAACAACAGGAAAATCACATTACCTGAAAGGAAAACCAAACAAAAGTCTATCTCAGTACATCCTGCAGCCTAAATGGAGACGATGCCGCGTGAGATAACATGACAGCGGTGGAAAATCAGAAACTTAGCAAGACAATATACAGGAAACCAGAGAGCGAGCGAGAGAGCGAGAGAGCGAGAGCCCATGGTGTGGAAAGAGCAGGTCTAATGTTCTCTGAGGTGAAGCATGCGTGTTCTCCTGCACATGTACACTGTAGCTGGAGGGATTAGCACGACTAATGAACATGTTGCGACTGACTGACAGCTAATGGACCTGGTCTGGGGTTAAAGTTACACAACGCCAACACACCATTCCGCTTAAGTAACGGTGTGTGTGTGTGAACTGAAGATTCAAGAGTTAAGATTAGAAGGTAACACACAGGTCTTCATCATGTACATGTGTGTGGTCAGGGTCCCCATCTCCTCCCGGTGATAGGGTAATAATAGGATTAGTTGTCTTTGCGGAGGAAGAGGAGCACAGGGAATCTTCTGGAGGTCCCCTCCCCCTCTCCCTCCTCAATCTCTCTGTTGGTATTTATAAGGATAAAATATGGCTTTAATCAAAACTAAAACTTCAGAGGAGGAACTCTGAAAATGACAGATCCCCAACACAAAAGTAACCCAGATAAAATATTTGCAACGGTGATAGATCAAAGAGAAAAGCACATTTATCCGAGTTAATATCCAGGCGGGCTGCCCCCGTGTCAGGAACAGCCATCCAAAGGTAAAAGTCAAAGTCAAGCTTCCCATTTCCCTGGTGAGATTGGGTGATTAGCATGAGGAAGAAAAATGGCAGAATAGAGGGATGGATGAACCAACGGAGGCCCAGATAAAGACTAAAGCATCTTGAATACAATAATCTGACACAAAATTACGAACGATTCCAACCAAACACCAAACACAAAAATAACAACTACAACACATTTAAAACTCAGCATGTGTCATACTGAGATGAGCTAATTAATCAGTAATTTGAAAGATAGGAGCGAAAACAAATAAATAAACAATAAACGGTATTCACGACTAGAACACTGTTCAACTAGAGCTGATTTATCACTTGGCTTTTAACACTGGCATCAAATATGAGCCTTCCACAGAACAGTGTCCACTGTTCTGCCTGAAGAGAGTAAAAGTACTGTTACAGAAAGAATTATGTAAATGTAATAGTGTATTTTTCTGTAAATACATTTTATATTTTATATGTTTGAAGTGTAAAATACCAAGCCTCATTAACGTCAAGAGAATCACTGCTATTTTTTCCAATAATTCTATAATAAAAACAGAATCAGGCCCAAAAAAATCCATATGGGTCAGGTGACATGTTGACCTTAAAACGTGTTGACCAACCAGCTTGTCTGTTCCTCGAACAACACGTGTCGATTAAGCAACAGAGACAGGCGCATAGAGAAATATCGAGTACAGGGAACAAAAAAGAAAAGAAGAAATGCAGAGGACACACTGCCTCCTTTGGGAATAGGAGGATGCGGGGGAGCAGAGAAGAGGAGGATGAAGAGAGGAGGTTGGGAAGGAGAGGAGGAAGAGGAGAGGGCAATTTGGTTTCCACTCTTCTCTAATCTAATATGTGTAACTGTGACTGATTCTCTGTCCTAAACCAGGACCCCAGACACAGGAAAAGGGCACCAAACTTCTGCGCTAGCCTGAGGGAGATGAGGCAAGGAGGGAGGGGAGGACGGAAGGAGAGGGAGAGCAAAAGAGAGCATGAGAAGGGCAAAATAATGTGTCAGCTCTGGTGAAAGAGAGCGATAGAACCTATTGCAGAAATGGGAGAGAGATATTCCCAAAGCTTGTGTATTATTGCCAGGATGTTGGACAAAGCAAATATCTAATACAGCGCAATAAATCCTCAGAAAGTGTGTGTGCGCGCGCATGTGTGTATTTGTGTGGGCATGAAAGGACAAGGAATCCACAGAGAAGCACCAAATCTCAAATTTTTCACGGCACCACAGGAACCTGCTGACTGCAAAGCGAAAAGTATGTGTGATTCTTCTGTGTCTGTCTGTCAGAGTCTGAAAGAGCAGCGGCTGTGGTCCTGTTTGGTGACTCCCACTGCAGTAAAGCTGGAGTTGGCTATTTGCTCTTTTCACACCTTACAGGGTGAAAAAAAAAAGATTTGCAAGCAGTGGGGGGAAATTCAGCTATTAAGATTTTTTTCAACTGATGAGCATGGCCCATAATCTGAAGATTAGCAGGTTTTAAATGTACTGTATGACCTGTGCATAACACAAACACAAATATCTGGGGTCAAAACATTTGATTGACACATGCCCCCTAAAAATGGCTGAGCGTATTATCTATTCTAATTTGTCCTGTCCTGTTTTTTTTATATATGTATACTTTTCATAACATAAGACATAAGATATGTTTGAATATAGAAAGGGTCAAAAAGAAAAACACAGACTGATCGTGTGGCCCTAAACAACCGCATAGAGTGTTTATGTCAGCGGCCGGCCCTGCCTGCTGGAGTCCAGCCTTGCTGTTGGTCCACAGGTGACGGCATCAGCATTGTTCTCGCAGCAGGATCTACAGACAACTGACATCAGTAGCCATTCAGTCCCTTTCGCCCTCCCTCGCACGCCTCTGCCCTGGATGTCACTGACACACATTCACATCTCACTCACCCACAAGTGGCCGAAATCTAGCCCATTGTTAAAGCACGGTGGCACATGACAGCGATATCTCTAATGCAGCTCCCTGCAACTGTCCCTCACAGCCACTCTTACATTCTCACAATGCATTCTCAGTGTCAGATCGCTGCGCTATTCAACCGTGCGCCTCTGAAGAGCACAGAGACGGAAGCGTTTAGGCAGTTAGTGTGAATAATAAGGAGACACACACACACTCTTAAGTCACTGTGTGTGTGTGTGTGTTAGAGTGTGCGTGCCCGGTGCATATTCAGTATGTTAGAGATGAGTAGCCATGCAGAGCTCTCAGATAAGGCCCGTTACGGGGCCCTTAGAGGGACAAGCAGAGCGGGGGGAAAGAACATCTGAAAAGGCACATTCTTCTGTGGCGATCAGAGGAACCCTCATTCACACAGAGAGCTCTCGTCTGGATCACTCTCTCTTCATCCCCTTCTTATACTTTCTTTCTCCTCTCACCTCATCCCTTTTCCCCGTCACAGAAAAGAGGAAGCGCATTATTCTGACTCAAGTTTATTCATCACATCTCCTCTTACCTCGGCATTTCTCCGAGCATGCGATTAAATGTTATGCGACCTACACTTGATGCGACTTGTGCTCCTCTGTGTATGTACGGCTAGAATGAGGAATGATTAATCACTGAGTTGACTTGAGGGTCTGACTTGTAATTGGGCTGGACGACTTCCCCTGTTGTTCCACTGTTATTAATCATTCCTGAAATATGAGAGTGTTTTAAAATGATAAAAGTTGATAAAGTGACCCTAGTGGTTGTTTGTGTTCATTTAATAAATTAGAGCGATCCAGATGATGATAAAAAAAAAAAAAAAAAAAAAAATCACTTACCTACATGTTGAAGGCGCAGCCCAAACCAACGGAGACATGGAGGGGGAGGGAAGAGCCATAATTATAATGTGATCAGCACTATGATATAACTGTAATTACTCATACATTCCATAGCATTTGCATATAATTATTTCCATGCAAAAACATGCAATTCATTAATTTTACATGGCTGCATTACAACAGGCTCTTGGCATATAATTACATATATTCCCAGGAATGTTTCCAAACAGTGATGACACTTTACTGTGCGAGACTTGTGTGTGCGTGTGCGTGTGTGCGTGCAAGAGGTGCTATATTTAAGTGGTTGTTGGATCATTAGTGCTTTTGAGATTCACAGTAGATTTCACAGTCTTATAATGACTGTTTGCACATGACGGAGCGAGAAAAAGTGCATGAGGATTAGCTCCACAGAAGACATGTACAAAGACATAGACACAACTTAAAGTGTGTTGTTTGTTCTTTAAGATGAGAGAGGGTAGAGGATAGGGAGGAAGGAGGAGGAAGAAGAACATGTCTGGCTCGTTGATTGGCTGTGAAGATGACGGTCGCTAGCTTTGGCCAATAGCGCAACAGAAGCTGCGCACCTCAACACAAAAACACCCATCGCTGTGCCACAGCCTCACAAAACTCCCCCGATCTCTGCTCAGCTCCTCGCCCCCACTCCCTGCTCTCCCCTTCTCCTCCCCTATTTTCAATCTGCTCTCATTTTAATTACCCAGAATGTCGGTGAGGACGAGAAATTAAAAAGGAAAATGGAGAGCAGCGCGCAAAAAGGGTAAGGGGAGATAGGTACGGTAAGGACTGGAAGGATGGCACGATGAACAATGCATCCCTTTAAGTGAGTTACAATTAGAGTAGGAGGATTTTAAATGGATGAGAGAGGGAGCTGTTTTTTTATCGCAAGGATCAAAAAATAATAAAAACAAAACAGAAAACCTTGAGGTCAATGAGGTCGATAGAGTGAGGTGAGATGCAACAGTTGATGCAAGTGTCTATTCCCCCCCCCCCCCCCCCCCCCCCACACACACACATAGTGACAGGAAGGAAGGGAGGCTGAGCATCGCAGCGAGGGGAACAGGAACATGATTTCAAACGCACTGAAATGAAATCCTCCAGAGCTGGGATCACAGACACTAAAAAAAGAGTGAGTGAGATGAAAGCGTGGTCTGTCTTTTTTTGAGCTTTTTTAAAACACAAAGTACTTCCTGTGCATTTTTTTCTGGAAGGTAAAAGCTCTTTTTTGACTTTCCGCATCTGCCCATTTGTTCGCCTAATACTTTTTCAGCTTGTCCTTTTCCTCTTGTGCAGAGAAATGTTTCACCAGTCTCATCCCCCTAAAGACATTTTAATAATTCTCTCACTTGCCATGCTCCCTCTTGCTCTCCCCTCTTGTCATTCATTCCTCCTATATTTCCATTTATTCTGCCCTGCTGGCTGCCTCCCTCCCTTCATTGGTTTGTAATTTAAATATTTTGTCTTTTTTAAGTGCAAAGACAAAGTTATTATGGATGGATTGTCTTTCCTCACTTCCTCTCATTTTCTTCCAACAGTCTTGTTCTTGTCTACTAGAGAGTTAGTGAGAAACAAAGAATGTGTGTGTGTGTGGAAAAGAGGGAGAGTTGCCAGACAGAGGTGAATTAGTTTCAGATGGAGATTGAGAAGAGATGGATACGGAAATGCAGGAGAAACCAGGGGAAAAAAATAACTGGGCCGATAAGAACATACTGTATTTTAGATTCATGACAAAAGACGTCATCTTTCTGTAGCAACGCCAAAAATAACTGTGACAGAAAAATGGCTACGAGCATGAATCTGACGGGTGCAGCAAGCTGACTCACATTAATAACATACGTATCATTTTTAACACAGGAAATCGATAAGCACCTCTCAGGCCTGCTGCCACTAACCAACCAGCATCTGAGTCATCCACAATTTTGTCAATTACAGGACAGAACAACCCTCTTTCCCAAACAGAAAACTGTTCACATGGACACAGCGGCTCTGCCAGTCGGTGTTAACGTCACACCGAATCGTGAGAGAGAGGAGAGAGAGAGAGAGGGCGCCGATTCAGTTTCACTACCAGGCCCGAGAGAACGAAACAATGAAGTTAGTCGGAGAATGCAGAGCAACAAAAGTGATAAAGAAAAGAGGAAAATGAAGAGAGAATAGCAAATAGATATTTAAAGACAGGGGGAGACAGAAAAAGACAAATAGAAAAGAAAAAGAGAGGAGAGCGAGAAGGAGAAGGATGGTGGGAGGGTGTGTGTGTATTAGCAGACTGCAGCGTGCTGGTTGCTCTGTCTGAACGCAGCACGAAACTCAATGGACTGAGGTCTTTCATTATGCAGCCAAGGCACGGCTGGCTGAGGAGCTGCCCGTTTAAACAGCTCAACCAAAATGCAGAGTCGACTTGTGTCACGCCGTCTGAGACTCACACACTCACTGCACATGCCTTCATACACAAATTAACATCTTTGCTTTTTCTTCCTGCACAATTTGCAAACACATTACACACCTGCTGATTAACAAGCACACACACAGACACACACAGACACACAGTCTGTGTCTCCTGTCCCTCTCATCCTTCCTGCACTGTATGCATGGTGTGTGTCTGTGAGTCTGTGGTCATGTTGTGGGGACTTAGGACTTAAATATACAAAGAACAGGAAAACACATAATAAATACAAAAACGGATAATCAGAGAGTCAACATCCGTCAGGTCCTGTGCAGCTACTTAATTGATCGCAGGGGAATCACTGCCAGTGAGGGCAACAGGTCGGACTTCACGACAAGTGGAAACAAACAAGACCGGGAAATGTCAACAGCAGAGAGACAGACTGCTGAAAACAAATGGTGCAAAATCCCTTTTTCACGGTTTTACCTTTGTTCATCTTAGATTGTTGTCATCAACGACACGTCAGCTTACTTGCAATCAGACTGAAGTAGCATTCAATGTCTGTATCTTAGAATTTGCCTGACTCCTCCTCCTCATAATAGTCAAATTAGTTTCTGACCAAAAATGATTTTCACAATCAAGTGAAGACGGCCAGTGAGGGTGTGGAGTCTGAGAACAAGCAGAGGTTGATTGTGAAGGAAAAGGAAGTCAAGTCCCTGAACGCCCCGTCTCCACCTCCAGCAGCCTGAGGCCCAGAAGGTCAAGGAGACTTTGACAGTCCGATGGACAGGGAGGAGATGAACAAGCGTTCGACAGTGAGGGAGAAACAAGTCAAGTCACTGACAGCAGCAGCAGGTCAAAAAGTAGATGAAGAAAGTAATGAAGTCATTGACAGCGTCAAGACTGAAAACACGGCACCGGTCAACACAAATCAAGAGCTCCTGGCCGAGCTGAGGGTCGGTCAGCCTGAGATCCTCCAGAGCGAGACGGACAGGAAGCGGAAAGTCAGCGCTCTGGAGGACAGTCGGAGGACTCAAGGCTGAGGATAAAAAGGGAGGAGGAGAAAGGAGACAAAAGACATGAGGAGGTGATGAAAGAGAAGAAGAAGCAGGGAAACAGATGATGAAAAGGGAGAAGGAATAGAGAAGAGAAAAAGAAAAGTACTCACTTCATGTTCACATATACACACGTACATCATATACACACACACACACATATACACCACCTGATGAGGGTACAATCAAATAGTTTGATTAAATCTTAAAAGCTAGATCAGACCCTAATCAGACTCTAATTTACACGTGCAAACCTGATGAGATGCTGCACATCTGGGGCACATGTGTTTTTTTAGGAATCCTAAGATCCCACGACACAGCGGGGTTTGTTGATACCAAACTTGATTGGCTCCATTTCAAAGTGGCAGAAAGGGAAGAGTAGATTCACAATGACGGGACACGGGAATTAAAGACAGCTGCAGTATCACAGATATATTTTCATTGAGTGTGTTTCTCTAATCAGAGCGAGAGAGCAAAGACCACACAGGCCAATGAAAGAGTCAGAGAGCAAGAGGGAAGACTGCAAGCTGGAAACCAGACGTGGAGCTGCCGCCACAAAAAGGGGGTCAGACATCATTAGGAAGGATAGCACGCCATAATGCAAACACCGTGTGACCATACATTTCTTCTCATAAAGCTGATTACAGTAACTATGTGCTCGCCAGATCCTGAGCAGCCTCCCCTCCAACAGTGACGGATCTTTTTGTCTTCGAATTCACGGATCATTTCCCAAGGAGCTTAGAGTGAGAGAGAGAGAACAAATGGATGCTTACACACCCTTGCTGCACACACACACACACACACACACACACACAGCCGTGGCAATCAACGCATGACATGACACACGACTTTTAGGCACCGGCGGATGCGTCAAGTGAAGGACGTGGGAGGGGAACGCACAGGTATTGCAACGCACGCACGCAATAAAATGCCGTGTGCCTCAGTGAGTGAGTGTGTGTGTGTGTGTGTACAGCACACAGAGGGAAACATCCATACCTCGCGCCTACTGTAACTACCTCCTCACCTTCAATGTGACTCCAAAGACTTTCAAGATAAAGTCACTTGTAGTAACTGGCCCTGCCAGCCGACACTATTTACCTGCTTCAGGCATCGTGACAACACCCGTGCTGCCTGACTTGACATAAACACTGAAGTTTTGTCTTCCACGGCACGAGAACGCCGCGCGTCTCTCCAAACGCTTTCCGAGGTTCAGTTAGTGGATTTTGGAACGAGAGGTCCCCCTGCTCTGCAGACCTTGTCGCTACTCTGATGACCCGAGGAGAGCGGAGACACTCCTGGATCTTATCCGATGCATCCTCACCTCCTCCTAATCACCTGTCACCAGGAGCGACTCCCTGCAGGTTCCTCCCATGACCTCCTCAACAGAGTGATGTTAGAATTGGGTCAGCGAGAATAAAGCGAAACGGCGTGGTTCAGTAAGACTGTGAATGATGTTTTACGCTCCTGTCGAAGCCATTTGATGTGAAAAGTAAAACAGGTTTCATTTGCGATGGCAAGAAGAAGCACTGGATTACCCACAATCCTCAGGGGTAATAGTGACGGCTGTGTTGGAGCCTGCGAAAAACAAACAAAAACCGTCTCGGCGACAGTCAGATGGTCCAGGCCAACATTTAGTGCTATAAAAATTGAAGAAGCAGCAGCAGAGGTTGTGTGAAAGGATGTGATGGTTTATGGGGCGCAAACTTTCCTAACTCTTAAAAACTATTTGGAAATGTCAATGGAGAAAACTAATGGGGGATTTACTACCACAACCAGAGCAGTTTTAAAAGTGGGCTGTCACTGTTCCAGTCTGTAGGTCTGTTCACCATTTCCCCTGATAAACACAGGAGTCGGTGTCGAACGCAGCACCTGGAGAGGTTGGAATAGTGACAGCCATAAACACGGCTAAGGGCTGAAATAAACAGATACATAAACATATATTCAAAATGCTGCGATGGAGGTTTTTCATCTCGCAGAGCTACATAATTATCAATACAGAGTGTATCCCCCATAGATCCCATGAAAGGGAAGTACACCACTGTACTAATACACAGTGCAAATCGAATCTTATTCCAAAGAGATGAATATTAGTTTAGGAATAAATCTCCAAATGACACATTCATATATTATAGATAGGAATAATATTCCTCCGAAATGTTCTTAAACAAAATTTCACAACTCATTTCCCAAACATAAGAATATATACATACATCAACCGGAGACAAATTTATTCTAATGGATTAAAAAAACAACGTTACGTCTTGTTTACATATCCTAATCCCTCAGATAAAACAGGCGGTGCGGCTGTGCTTCGGTGTGTCTCTGTGCTGGCAGATGCGTCTAATGAGCGCTCCTTCCCTTCCAGCGTTCCCAGTATCAAACGTCTCCTTCCACTCCAGTCGTTTACCCGGGGACGGATTCTCTATGATGTCGATGCTACTGCTTGTTCCAGCGCTTCGGCTTCAAACACAGATGTGCCTTTTGGGGCTGCGCACATATCAGCTCTCTTCCTCTTCCTCTCCTCCTCTTCCTCTTTTTTCCTCTCCTTTCTGCTCCCCTTTTCAAGTCTTCCCAGACGTCTGCGAGTCTTTGTCTCTTTCTTCTTTCAAGTCGAGACAGGTGGGACCAAACAGCCTGGCAGTTTTCCTCTCCTTTTTATCCACTTTCTTGTTTTCTTTCCGCTGCTGCTCCCGCTGTATCCCCCCGTTCTCTATCTCTGTTTCTCCAAATTGAGCTCAGAGAAATCCTTCATCTACCATTTTGAAGTCAGCTTTGGTGTATTTCACGCACACACACATGCACAGATTTGGCTCACTGGATCTATGTACCCCAGATATTCTCATCCACAAATAAATACTATGGCTAAAATACAATCGGTAGAGTTCTAAGATTTAAAATTGTATAATTCTTGATGAAGGGACATGCACAGCAGGTATTGTTGATCTAAAAATTGTATTTTAATTAATCCCTGCCCACTGCTATCACCCCTCTGTGCCTTATTAAACAGGTTGGCATTTCAGGGACAAGGACCTCATGTTCTTGAGAAGATGAAAAATAGCAAGACTTTCCTCAAGGTCATGAGAAAGGTCCTTGTGAACCCTTTTTAATAGACCAGACAGGAGTTGAGAGGAACAAGTGTCAAAAAAGATTACACAATATATAACAGGACAATGCTGAACTTCAGAATTGTTTTTCATTATTTTGTGATTTTTATTTATAACTCAATAATTTGACCAATGCTTTCTGTTCTAGATTTGTTTAAAGCGGTGATCATCAGGGCACAAATATCTACCGCAGAACTGTAGATGTATAATCCCCTTTGGAATATTTTGGCTTAAAACAGGCCGAGCTCGCAAACCTTTGGAAGCTTCACATAACACAACACTGATCTGTGTACTGCGTGTTTACAGGAAGAAAAGAGCAAGAGATGAAGCTGGATTCTCTCCCAAAAGTGAGACAGCAGATGACAGCTTGCATGAAAATCCTCACATTTGCGCTTGTGCGCGTGCATGTGTGTGTTCGCGCTCACTGCGTTATGTTGCCGCGCGATTTCGAGGGTACACAACTGCCAAAATGTCATTCCAGTAACACAACGATCATCAAAGCCTGCGCCATCTATCCTAAAGACCATCTCGTGATATTCATAAAGAGCATCGCAGATAACAGCCTTGTCATGTTACCTCCTCTATAATCCAGACGTCTAGTCTTTCATCTACACGTGCATGTGTGTGTGTGTGTGTGTGTGAGGGGAGGGGGGGGGGGGGGGGGGGGGGAGCGGGGTGAGCATATATGCTCCTGTTGTTAAAGCCTATCACAGAGATCAGAGCGGTGTCAAAACAACTGAGCTGGCAGGTGATGACACACACACACACAGGCTCATCTCCTGTACATGCTCACCAACATATGCATGCTGGCACTCACGTGCACACATACACACACAGATGCTACTTGAGACAGTCAAGATATTTAAGCTGGTGTAGAACAGTCAACAACACGCTCAATACCTCTGGGACGCCAACAACATGCCAGCAGCAAGAGCAGGTGCGTGAGTCACATGCGTCTCTGCAGGTCCAAATTGAAATGTGATTTGAAACAGAAATGTTAATAGAAGCCTTGATTTTATATAAGCATATTTGTTTTTGGCAGTAGCTTCCAAATGTGGCGGTTTATGTGTGTCCACAGTGTACGATAGCCAATCACTGGGCTCGACTTTAAACAGCTGGAGCAGCAATAACCCCAAGAGACAGAGAAAATAAAGTGCACTCCCTCTCTGGACATTGCAGAATTTCCTATTGAAATCCCGAAGATAGATGCGGCACAAAAACGTCACTGAAAAAGACGTGTGGTTTATTCCCTCCGTTAGTCCATGTGTGCATCTTCTTCCCTGTTTTAGAGAGATCGGCAGCAGCCTCACGCCCAGTCCAATCAATAGCTTGTTACTGCGGCCTAATGTCTTCCGCCAAGAGGGATGGGACACGCGCGCGCGCTCACTCACTCACAGGCAGATACACAGAACATGCAGAACCAGCACAAATCAAACCCTGCACACGAGAGAGAGAGAGAGCGAGAGAGAGACAGTAATGTGGACTGACACAGGTTCGGGCTAAATCTCTGACAACGATGTGCTTTCTAATTGTACCTTGTTGCTTGGAACATGATAATTTCCAGGGTCCCCAGGAAGTAAACACCTCTCAAGCGGCAGCGTTTCAGCTTTACAGCCTAAACTCTGTCAGCCCGGAGGAAAACAAGAGCAGGCAAAAAAAGGAAAAAGCCTAGATGAGATGAAAGAGGAGGAGAGGAGCCACTAATATACAGAGAGAAACCAAGCAGGAAATGAAAGTTTAGAATCCTCCCTTCATCTGCTGAGACGTGCTTCATGGCTAAAACCGGTTTTAGCAATTGCATCTGTTATTTTAATTTATGGTCCTGGCGAGATAGTGCTCAACCTGCTTCAGTCATGTCTCTATACTTTGAGCACTCAAAGATTCCAGATGAGCAGAGGGCAAGTCCTTGATGTAATGGCTGGGCTTAAAGAGGTCAGAGGGGAGGCCACCCCGATTCTTCCACACTGATGTTATCAACGAACGATTGGTAGAAAACCACTCACATTTCAGTCAGGAAAAAACATTCTATTGTTTTGCTTTGTTTTGAAGGAAGGTTAAAATGAGTTTTCTGTCCATAACAGCAGCTGTTGAGCGACTCTGACTGGACTTTTAAGTTTATTTCTTGGCGGAAGGAAAAGTAAAGTGAGGCTGTCTGCTGCGGCTCACTGCCAGAACAGACAAATATGAGCAGGTTTATGACGTTGCACTCAGCAAAGCATTAAATCAGCACATACGAGATCACACCAGAGAGGTTTAGGGACATGATTGGAAATGGATCTGGACTTTGTGTGCACTTTCGCATGATAGGAACTGATTCGGTGGTCTGCCTCCTCACAAACATCATTTCAGGCGTCGGAAAGAAGCCGGGTCAGACAAGGAAGCGAGAAGGAAGAGTTTTCATTCATCCGAGTCCTCCTCAAAGTGAATCACCCACCACTGCGACTGACAAACCGGAACTTTGCTCTGCTCCGTTTGAATTAGTATTTTTGTCATCAGCTGAATCCAGTGACCTCTGACCTTCCCCGGTAGCCGGCCGTGCTGGTCTGCGCTGCAGCGGTGGGTTCGCGCAATTACAGAAAACACACACAAAGCCCACTTGAAACACATGGCCACTTCCACACACTCGCAGCAGCACCGCATCCTTTTGTTTCCGGCCTTTGTTTTGACGTTTCTACTTTTTTTTCTCCCCCGGCTGAGGGTTTGAAAGTGATTACCGATGCGGTCCACTTCATTAGCATGAGAACAAAAACAGCGCAGGGAACACATTATCACATCACAGAGAAAGACCGAGAGCTGTCTGCCTCTTTGTTTACGCCGTTGCGTTCGGACATTTTCTACCGGCGCCGCCACTGCCGTCTCACGGGGGACGCTGTTTTCTGCGGCAGGAGGAAGTGGCGGAGGCAGGAGGGGCAGGGGGAAGACAACACGAACGGATGGAGAGGTAAAACGCTCTGATATGTGTTATGCAAAACTGGGTGCACGCATCAGCCAGGGTGTACACAAGCAGTGAATATTCAGAGGCACATAAGCGGAAGATATTCTCATCTGCTGCTGGTCCCTTTGACTTTTTGAACAGTTGAAACTTGTTTACTGAGTCATCAAGTATGCAGCCGGAGCGGGCTTGTTTTACAACAGAGGAATAAGGAGCGAATTGTGTTAAAATGTTAATTTTCAGATGCACGTCTGAAGAATCTGTTATTCTGAGCTAAGATTGAGGAACATACGGGGAATTTCTACTCGGTCTCATCCAGCGATCCAAGCCAAACAACATGGGTTTTGTTATTTCCACATGCCCCAGCATTGTTGCTCATGTCAACTCCAGCGTAATCTCCATTATCATGCTGCATGTGAAGATGCAGAATCTCTGAGCGGGGGACAGGACTTTGGGGCAGGAAGCCTTCTGGTTTCCATTTCTAGGCTGACCAATGCGGTCTGAGCAGGACACGGTCGCCTGCAGGTAAACAGTCTGTGTGGAGAGCAGAAAAGACGGAGCACATAAAGCGAGATGCATGAGCTTTCAGCTTTTTAAAATTAATCTAAAGGCAGAGTCCTGCTAATAGATACAGGCCAAATGTCGTCTGGAACCTTAACACCTTCCTAAAGCATCAATAACTGACTATTTGGTATAGACGACACTAGTGAGGATCAAACCATGAATCTCTGCTGAGTTGTTCTCTCTCTAACACTATATCTGACATTGATATTTATCTGGTGCAACAGAGAGGAACAGCAACAAAGAGACGCACTCCAGCCTCCCATACGCATATGCACATACTAGTTACATGATGTACTGAAGTACAGCATGGGGCTCTCAGCCTGAGGGGCCACAAAACCCTGTCTGGTACTATTTTCCCACGACAAACCACACGGAGAGCGATGACATCGTATTAGAGGGGTTTCGCTGTCTGTACTGTATGCAGAAAAAATATTAACAGAATAAGGATTTCTCGTGAATTACAGTTTCGGTAAGTAAAATTAAATAACTCCCAGTTTCGCCAGGGGCCCTCTGGAGCCGCATCAAGCACCTGCAAGAGCCCATGAACCACAGTATGAGAGCCGGTGGCCTCGTAAACTTCCATTTCAAGGCTTAATCCTTCCCCTTCATCCATCCTTCTCTCCTCTCCCTCATTCCTCAGCCTGAAGGGAGGTGTGCAGACAGACGGGGGAGAAATATAAAGGCTGTAGTGCACGAGAGAAAAGCTATTTGGAGCCGGCTGACCCATGGGTCAGCTGGCTGGCTGGCTTCCTGGTTAAAGGGGATTGGTGGGAAATGGAAACAGTTTTGGCGAGCCAATCGCAGCACGCCGGGCCGAAATCAATGAGGTTCCGCAGAAAATGTCAGCCGGGACTGACCTTTTGGAGACTGCAGCCTCCAAAAAGGAGAGGCCTCCTTGAGGAGAGGAGGGAGGGGGGAGGACAGGAAATAAGAGGGTATGAGGTCGAAAGGAAATAAAAGATTGGAATGAAAAAGAGGGTGAGGAAACCACAGCAGAGGAAGAAATAGCAAAGTACAGCAGTGAGAGGGAAGAAGGAAAAGAAGGAAAAATTAAACTAAACAAAAATGAACAAACAGCGAGAAAAAGGTCTCTTTCGCTTGACAATATCTGATCTTATAGAGGGTATTTCTTTCACACCAAAATGGAAATGATTGCAGAGGAAATAAGGAGGATGAGGAGGCAACTGAATGCTTTGTGGCCCTTAACCAGCAGCTGTGTGACCCAGGAGAGGGAGAGGAGTGATGGAGACCACAATCTCCATCTGAATATTTCTCCTCCTGCAGTCCAAATGTCAGATGCTCTCTCGTCTGCCTTTTCTCTCTATTATGTGTAAAACTATAACCCAGACATTTTCTCCGTCTTTCATTCCACCCACTCATCCTTGATTTCTGTCTTTGATGCCCAAGAAAAACGTGTTTCCTTCATTCCCCCTCTCTTTCTCAGCCACCCCATTAATCCGTCTTTTGCTTCCTTCTCTCCATTCTCAGGTGTTCCCTGACACACAGGGGTTGAACGAGAAGCGCTGGATACATGAATCATGTTTGATTATCCTGTGCAAAAGTCAACTGTGAATATCAGATATCAAGTGTTAATCCAAAGCTGTCAACTGCTGCCAGTGGGCGACCTTTAGGTCAAATTTCAAATTCTCCAATGGGATCCTGAGATTCTCGGTGCAGGAATAGGTGTGTGTCTGTGTGTCTGTGTGTGTGTGTGTGTCGCTGTCCTTAATAGCAACAGGAAGGTGAAAGGTCTCAGAGGTCCAAGGGTACACTGAAATGAAATCTCTTTCTCTGTCTGACATCACCATCCTCTCTCCCTCCTGAGGTGTTTCACTCCATCCCCTCTACCCCTGTCACCATCTCCTCCTCCTCCTCCTCCTCCTCCTCCTCTCCGTCCCTGACCTTGTCCCAGCCTCTCGGTCCCAGCCTCTGCTCTTCCATCACGGGCTGGTTTTAATTGGGGAGGGGGTTGATTGGAGAAGGACGAGTGCTCCTCTAAGCCTGGCTGCTCTTTGAAGGGGAAGGATGGGGGGCTGGGGAGGTCCTTCTCTTTTTCCATCTCAAACCCTGCTGTCATTCCTAACAAACACACACACACGCACACACAAGCTGCTGTTTCTCTTTGAACTGTGTGCTGCAGTGTGTTCAAAGCAGAAATGAAGGCAAAAAATACAGGGCGAGGGGGAAAGAGAAGGACACTTCAAGGTGAATTTGATTTCCACATCATTTTAACGTGCACACACACACACGCATGCAGCCACTCGTGCAACCCAGGCCAAGCCAGCAAGTAAGCACGAGCTACCTTCAGTCACTGATACACATATACTGAGACTGACATAAACACACTAGAGAGTTTGTGTGTGTGTGTGTGTGTGTGTGTGTGAGAGAGAGAGAGAGAAAGAGAAAGCGCACATTACAGTCTGTCTTATACATATTTATACATTTTGCTCATAACAGAGAATCACCTTTAAACTTCTTCCTACTCCAAACTGTCTGTTTGTGTGTGTGTGTGTCTGTGTGTGTGCATGGTTATGTGTTTACTGAATATGCATATTAGTGTGTAGGAGCAGAATGACTCATGCAAAGTTGAACTGAAGAGAGCAGAGTCCCACATTTGCGAGACAAAATATCACAACAACAATACATTTGGAGGCGACACTGCACGGCAGAAACTGTTATAACAATGTGTGTGTGTGTGTGTGTGCTGCAACTGTGTCCAACCAATTAAAGCAATCAAGTCAAGTGCAAACTACCCACTGTGCTGCATATTGGTGAGGCTGCGCGTACAACATGGTGACCTGGCCAGCTCGCCAAACTACTCTGACCCCTGCAACTGCCTCCACCACCAACACCAACCACAACATTTTAAACCACTTATCTCCAGCATGGTCTGCACACACAGACTCGCACGTGCGCGAGCTGCAAACACTGGCTTGACAGTATGACAAATATTGTCTTCCATCCAGAACGAATGAAGTAACCACAGGAAAAAAAGAAGAAGAAGAAAAAGAATCAACGGCTCATTAGAAAGATAAAAACCCTCCCAGAGCCCTGAAGGTGAAAGGGGGGGGGGGCGAAACAAGAAATGAAAAAGAAGAGAGAGGAAAACACTTGAGAGACGACAAATCATAACAGCTGTAACTCAATTCAGAGGCCCTGCCTGAGCCAGCTTTCTTCATCTTTCCTATCTCTCTCTCTATCCGTCTCTCACTCTCCATGTCCCGGCTCCTCTGTATTTTTTTTCCCACTGACAAATAAGCAATTATGTGGCGGTAATGGATGCGCCTACCTGGGAGGAAGCACAAGGCAAACCATTAGCCCAAATGCTATGCAACGCTATCGCAAGATATAATGAACCCAGTTTGTGCATATGAAAACTGCAATGATAATATTGATAATGATAAAAATAGTTTTAGTGGAAAGAGTCTTTTGAAGTTGTGTAAATAATTATCTAGAAATAACATAACCAGAGAATCTCTAAATATGATTCAGGACAATGTGAACATTGCCATGTCGCTAACACATTACATATTATTGCCTTATATTACATAATAATATTTGACACAGCTTGCTAGCTGGCTTACACATATTCAGCTTTAAAAAAGAACATCCTTTGTAAAAGGAGCAAGCTTCAAAGTTTAGCTACCAGCCAAGCTTTGGAGAGACCGCCTCAGAAAACCAGGAGGTGAAGCATGGGGATAGTGATGTTAATCTTTGACATGTTCAAGGGCTTTCTTCAGTCGCAGCAAAGACATAAAAGATACAGAAGCAAAACTGTGAACATCGGCGTGCCTGCCCAACACTGGAGAAAAGTCTTGGCGGGAACAAGAATGAAGATTGATGCCGAACGCGGCGTTTCTCCTCCTATATGCTGATGTTGGCCATGTAGCGACAGCATAAACACACACAGAGGGAGAAAATGCTAAGACTAGCATGAACTACAAACACATAAAAAAATGACAAGAATGATGTATTGTTTGAACAGTAGAAATCATCTTCTTACAACATTCGTGACACTTAACAATGAGGTCAAGAGTTATTTGTTTCAGATGGGCCTCTGCATACTTTTCAAAATTTTCCACTGGGTTTTTATTGGTAATGTGAGCTCAGGGGCCCTGAAAACATAATGAAATAATTAAAACAATTAAAATGTGCTCAGTCCATAGAGTCCATATAGACCAGAATTATAACTCAATAAAAATCAATTATAACAAGTAAACCTTACTCGGAACACACAGAAACATTTCCCGAAAAGAAAAACTGGAGCTCATAAAGAATCCATTAAAAAAAAAAAAAAAAAGGGGGGGGGCGTTGATCAAGAGAGGAGGGGCTTATTTCAGTACAACAATAGAAAAAACATACACATAAACACGCCTCGAGGTCACAGGTTGTCCATATGTGTAGAGAACCCATCACATCACTGGCACACACACTCATGCATACACAGTGAGTGAGTGACTGAGAGAGAGAGAGAGAGAGAGAGGGGATGTGTTGAGTCTTTTGGCCAATTCTGACAGATGGTCGGACACTTCCAAAAGAGCAGCGCGACTGGGAAAATGGGCGATCCTTGTGGTGTGTGTCTTTCTGCGTGCGCTTATGCATGTATGACAGTGTTACAACAGCAAATGTTACGCAGGCATTGTTTCAGTCCCTTTGTAGCCCTCTGCCAAGCTCTGATAGTAATCACACTGGCAGGACGGCAAACAGCAGAAGTGGACTGAACAACAGGCATCAGTCAGGGCTGAATGCCACCAGGAGAAAATCCCTCCACTCCTCAATGCCACCTTCCTTCTCTGCTTTCCTTGCCGGCCAAAAATCACTTCCCCCTGCCCCTCCTCCTCCTTCTTCTGTCTCTGGCTATCTCTATTCTCCTGCTTTCAAACACTGAGGTCCACACACTGAGATTTTCCAGAGAGGCTGAATGTGAGAGTGCTTTCACATTTCCTTCTGTGCACTATTCGAACACACAGACGAAAATGTCAACTTGGAAAGATAAAGAGATTCTTGAGTGATAAGGGCCGAAGCTATAATGATCAAACACATTGCAGGGATGGCACAAAGTCAGTTGGAAATGTACATGTATTGTATAAAAGAAGGGAATATCACATCCTGCCTCCTGCATGCTTTTCCCAGGTGCCTCCTCAAGCATGATTCCTCCCATTGTTGTGAACTCATGAGAGAATCTCAGGCCGTGTTCTTCACGTGAAAACATCACAACATTTTCTGGGTATTTTCCAGAGCTCAGAACTTTTCACTCTGCTCCAGCACCTTCCTCAGACTGAAGCTTTTCTCTCTTCTTCAACAATGCACCTTTTCATTAACACTGAAGCATCTATATCTTCAGTCAAAGCACACACACACACACACGGATAAAATAAACACTCTCTCAATACATGTACACTGGCTGTAGGGACTAACAATTTGTAACGAGAGCAATTAACACACAGTTAAACGGCCTTTTATGAGAGAAGAGCTCAATTACATACACATAGAGCAAAGGATCATGCGCATACATGTGCGAAACAAATACAAACAAATATAAAGCGCTCTGGCACACAGACATACACACACTCTGGCGGGCGTCCAGAACCGAGTCTTGTTGCTTGTGTCTATAAAGCCCTGAGCACCATATCGACAACTGTAATAACTGTGGCTGGCAGGAGAGAGCAGATTA
The DNA here is from genome assembly GCA_016785235.1 of Pseudorhombus dupliciocellatus. Classification (NCBI taxonomy): domain Eukaryota; kingdom Metazoa; phylum Chordata; class Actinopteri; order Pleuronectiformes; family Paralichthyidae; genus Pseudorhombus; species Pseudorhombus dupliciocellatus. The sequence goes on from JAFBJW010007502.1 coordinate 6,952,769, forward strand.
CAGCAGCAATCACAGACACGTGCACTGTCAGAGACGTGCGTGTGTGTTTTTATCATCGATACAGAAATGTCTTATAATTGAGATCAAATTCGAAATAAAAAAATAAATAAAGATGAAATGACTCTGGTTATATATTGAATAATAATTCTGCTACACGTTTGTGGGCTGATCAACAAATCAGTGAGAAGACTGATAAGATACGGTCTCACTCCAATGACATCCACTGCCACAAAAACTGGGTTTCGGAGAAAATCGAGAGAAGTACTCAGTAAAGCAGTCAGCCGGTCAGAGAGGGTCTATAATGGCACTGCAAGGCCACCTGCAGAAAATGAAAGTGGGCTATATTGGAGTGGACAGAGTGAGCAGAGATTGGGGTCAGAGTTATATGGAGCACAGGCCGAGGAGAGGAGAGGAAAACACCACATGATCTACAATTTAAAGCAGCGCTCTGCGGTGTGTTTGCTAGTCATGTGGCCACTGAAAGTGAATGGATAATTTTTGAAGGTGGAATTAATAAATGCTGAACAGCAGTTACCTGTATTGCCGACACGTGAGACGTCGGAGGACGTGTGCGACAGTAGAACCGATAAAGACAACAGAGGGGTGTAAGAGAGAAGGATGAGGTGCATGTCAGGCTACAGCAGAGGGCAGGGAACTCTGCAGAGCTCTGATTCACTGCAGAAGTATAAAGTGACCTTTAGAAACTAAAAGGATACACTTTAAAAAGTTGCATCAGAACACAAGTTAATTCTCCCTCTTTGCGTATTGATTCCATCGTCTGTTTTAGACTTTAGAAGTTTACAATTTCGTAAGTGGCTCTGTGAAGAAAGTTTCCATGCAAAACAAAAACACTTCTCAGGTCAGTTGCACGGAAAATAAGATGAACGTCTAGATGACAATAAAGAGCATCTCAGTTTCCAGTGCAAGTTTGAAAATGAGTGGACAAATGATATGTATGTTCTCATAATTAGTGAACTGTTGTTGTTCTTGGACAGTCTGGCATGTAAAGGTATCACGTCAATACTCTAGAGAAACCTTGAATGAATCAATTATATTAAACACATGCCAGTGCTCCATTATCAATACATATAAATATATACATTATTCAGGGCGATGCGTATACGTCCCGGTTTTTTATATGGTATAGGGACACCACATATGTGAAATACTATACAATGCTCATCCCATCCTCCCCTTCCATTTCACCTTTCCTCATTTATTCACTGCTCTCTCTCCCTTTTTCACTCTCACGCTCCTCTCCTCCCCCCCACCCTCTCTCTCTCTCTCTCTCTCTCTCTCACTCTCCATCTGCCCCTGACCACGGAGAAGCGATTTGCAGGAGCAATCCGTCGCTAATTCTCGCTCAGTGTTCATGAAAAATGTATAGCAGGCAGACTGTAGGGAGATGCAGATTGGTGCTGGGCCCTCACTGAGAGCCTGGCTCTGCATTAATGGAACATTATTTTCACCTTCTCCAGCCCTCCTCTCCATATACGTCTCTCCTCTCCCCTCCCTCCCGTCCTCTTTGGGATTACAAAACATCTATCTCTCGTCTTTGTGATTATAAAACATCTATCTTTCTTTCCATCCATCGATCCATCTGTAAATATTAACTTTGAAAATGCTCCTCTCCTCACTCACAGTTTGATTAAACAAAAGCCATAAATATTCCAGGGCTCAGCGGAATATTAGCAGCTCAAACAACCAAAACACAGCTATCTGCAATCTGAACAACTCTGCGTGTGTGTGTCTCAGTGTGCATGTGCTCGCATTTGCCTATGAGCGCAGTGTGCATCCAACGAAACCTTCTCAAAGATAATAAGAGGAATAACTTTATCTTAATCTTTAAAAGGCACGACGTGAAGTTTGAATCCAGCTGTGAAATGGGTTGTGTGTGTGTGCACGTGCAAGTGAACGCATCTTAGCATGAGGTCCCAGGCATGTTCGTGTGTGTTGTTGTGTTTAAAGCACAGGTATCTTATGAGAGTAGATTATTAACAGCAACTGTAATGCTATCAGGACTAGTCACAGTGAGGATCATGCATAATAAACCTCCCAAGGAGTTTATACACACACACGTGCACACGCACACACACACACTCTCCCTGTCACTATAGCAACGCTGGCGGTGTTGCTGCCCTTAACTTCAAAGTCAGATGTAATTTCAGCCTCCCAGCAGCCAGAGGGAGCCATGGTGATGACAGAACATTCCTCCTCATGACGGCTCCTTTCTCCCTCCATCCCTCCTTGAGTTACTGCACTTAAATTCTCCTTCCTTCCTCCCTTCCTCCCTCCCTCACTCACTCCCCTGTCTGGCCAGCCTGCTGGGAGGCCAGCCATCCAGGACCAGACATAAAAATAAACCCAGAAAGGTTAGAAGTGTCTGACTGGAGTTAGGGCACAGGAGAGATGGAGGAAGGGGCTTGGCTGGGGGGGGGGGGGGGGGGGGGGGGGGGGGGGGGGGGGGGGGGGGGGGGGGATGCTAAATAAGAGAGAAGGGGAAGGAAAGTGGAGGGAGATAAGGAGAGAGAGGAAGGAGGGAGGTGATGTAGTCATTTACTGATTCTGCTCTATTTTCTCTCCGCTATAGTCAAGAGTGAATAAATGAGGAGAAAAGGTAGATTGTGAAAAGAAAAAAAAAAAATCTATCGGCTGAAGCAAATATGACTCAGCTTCAAATATTTGTTACTTCAGTTCACATTATTATTCAGCAAGGAAGAAAAATGACTCAAGATTCATGTATTGAAGAATCATTTGACAAGAGAAGCCCCCCCCCCCCCAATCTGGGAATGTTAATGAATACAAAATAGATGTTTCCAATCTTCTTCTCAGATTGGCTCAATAACATTTGAAAGATTTTTAACAGTTAATTTAAATATTAATGTAGTAAGAGAAAATCACCATTTATAATGGAGGGCTTAGTGCCAGGCGGGCATATCTGGCATTAACGGCTGGTGGGAATGAAATCCATGGATCAAGCCGGCACTTGATCTGTTTGCTGTTCTCAAATCAATATGGAGTTTTTATCAGAAGCAAATGATCCCGATCGTCTTTTAAGAAGAGCACAGGGTGCAACACCTGGTAGAAGACGCAGCGGATCATGTTCATGCCGTCATTCAGACTCTGTGTCATGACGGGTCAGGGAGTGTGAGACGGTGTTCATGTGTATTTCATTCCCCTTAAAAACAATAAGTACAACAACACACCACAATTGGCTTTTGGTTGCATCAGCTGTACATGCAGAAGTTATGTAAATATGGATGTGCATCAACACACACACACACACACACAGTCATCTGCTTTCCATTCATATCATCCATTTTTACAGATGTTTATGCAGCATCCTGCTTGTCATTGAAATGTCGATCGTGTGTGTGTGTGTGTGTGTCTGTCTTAATGGAAACCAACAGCCATGAGCTGCCTCCTCCTCCGTCCTCCTTTGTCCTGAATTTGAACTAGTCTGTTAGAAGAAATAAGCTTTGACAGAAGACACCGGCCAGGGAAAGGGAACTGATGGGCAAAAGATATATATATATATATATATATATATAAAAAAAGCGGGGAAAATGTTTTCTCCTTCTAGGGTCAGTCCTCGCTCCCTCTCTTCCTCCTCCTCCTTTATCTCGCCCTCTTCCTCTGTAGGAGAGGCTGGTGGACAGGCGCCAGTGGAACCGGACCAGTGTTTTCTTAACCAAGTTCATCCCTCTCCATTTCCCCCTCACTCTGAGATGACAGAGCCTGTCACACACCGCGGGGGCACGCAAGCCTGAGCCTAGGTAGGTAAGAGTGTGAATGTAGTCCTTGGACAGAGTGTTTTCTCACACACACACACACACACTGCCCTATCTCTCCTTCAGTCCGTTGTGTGAGGCTTCTGTCAGCTTCCCTGTCAGGGGTGGTTGGGTATAAACACGGCCTCCCCCACAGCTGAAGGACCCCGCCGAACGCACACACACACACACACACACTTGCTGTCTCTGTATCACTGCTGCTCAGCCTTGTGTTACCAGTTTGCTTTAACAACATACACTGCCCAGCTCAGTTCCCAGTCGGTAGAACAGCATGTAGCCATCAAAACTTTGCCATAACATTCAACCAAAAGGCTTCAGGCCAAAAAGACGTGATTGATCCCCATCGGGAAATTCTCTTTTGGTGTGTCTCTCGGCCTCAGGGGACAGTGCAGTGTCAGCTGCGGAGATGTGCAGGTGCAGATTCAGTGTCCTGCTAAAGGACACTTCAACAGTGCAGATGCTTGGCAACATGGAGGTTTAACCTACCTAATTAATCCGGCACAGGTCGTCTTGCTACAAGACAAAGATATGTTGAAGGGATTTTCTGCTTGTGGGGCAGGGAATCTCAAGGGTATTTAAGATCCTCATTTGCAGTCTGGTTTTCCATTACTGGTTAACATTACTAGAAAGTTAACATGAACTCAATTGCTCATGGAACATGCACAAAGCACAATGTCATTTAGTGCACTGCTTAAATTATCTCATACAATTTCCTTATAGCTCTTTCTGAAAAAGATTTATTCGGTTTATTGTCATGTTTGCAATTGTGAATGGCCATTATTACATTATTAGCATGTTAAGACACTGGGAGAGATGAGCAGAACGGAAACATGAGGACAACAGGCTTGTTCATTGTCACTTTGATCAAATCAGCCATAAATAATGCATTTTAAACAGATTGTCTCTCTTGACTTCACAGATAAACATGATACACACAACATTTAACACGTCCATCCATAAAGAAACCTGCAACAATGAGTTTCTCTTTCAGCACTGATTTGGGTCATCACACCCATGAATCCAGTTGCAAGTGAATGCCAATTACTGCCACCTACTGACATAAAGGGGTATGGTATGAACATAGACAAACGACAAGATAATCAAAACGAAAAGAATTATCACATGCTATGAGCCAGTTTTTGGTTTAAACCCATTAGGGGTAAAAATACACCAGTAATCTAACTGAATATCACCCATGTTAGCAATTAATTAATCCCTGTTGTTCAAGTACGTAAACGTTGCTAATAAAAACTGTAAAGGCAACTGCTGAAACAGGGGAAAAGATCTATGGATTTGTTACATTTATATTTCAGAGTATTGTCACAGGTGAATTTGCAGCTTGAAGGGCATGTTGATGATGTACTAACATGAAAGACCCAGGGAAATTTCCCCGCTTTCAATTCACCTTCCTGAGCGCCTGTGTTTTCAAGCCGTAGGGGAACAAATGGTACAGCCCCAGCAAAAACACATGTTCCTGGCTCTTGAGGATCAAAAAAAAAAAAAAAAAAACACGCGTGTACATGAAACAGTGTGTGCGTGCTAAATGATTCATGAGAGGCAAACGAAAACAGGCCGGCATACAAGCGGAAAAATAGCCCGTCTGCATTTTAGATGAAGCCCAGGGTCGTCTGACTCGCTGTGTCATGATATCTGGGTCTGTGGTGAAAACACTGAGCCGAGAACCAGTTTAATGCAGAAATCTCAAATTATGCACCAAGATATGAGGTCATACGGCTACGAATCAGTCACTCTTATTCATATTCAAGCTAACGGGTCTCTGAGTTTGAGGCTTGCGTGACCGTGGGCATTCCCCCGTATACCTCGCTGTTTGAAACGGGCTGCAGATTAGCATTTCTCAGAGTCTCTGTGAGCTCGTAGCGGTGGCAGGGAGCTGCTGTGGCCTTCACTGCTGCTGACTGTTCTAAGAATAGGCAGCAGGGTCCAGAGAACATCTCGTCTCCGAGTCTCACTGCCTCCCTCTCTCCCCCAACGTCCCTCCCTTTCCATCTCCACATGCTGTTGAAGTATATATCTCACATAAACACATACAAAAATACAAACAGACATCACGCTCCCAGAAGAAAAATGGCCCTGACTGCTGGAGCATTTTCAATGTCATTTCAATGGTTTCTGGAAATATATGTTGAATAGTTTACATCTAAACTATTCAAACCACATTCTGATTTATGTTAAAGATATATTTGTCTTTCCACTTGACTCCCTCTTTCCTTTTTCCTCCCACGCCATTTTCCACCCTCTCTCTCCCCCCTCGATTCCATTCCTCTCCTGCCCCCCCCCCCCATGCACTAATGTGGAGGTTGAATCTAACCCTGCTGGATGACATTACTCTGCGCTGCCTGCTGGCCTGTCTGCCTGCCTGGGGACTCTAAAATAAAACACAGTAGTGGGGAGGGGGCCAAAGTGAGAGCACATACTGTAAGGGCAGCCTGACTGACATGCTCTGATAGAGCACGCACCCAGACCGACACACACACACACGCTTAGTGTGAGAAAACGGCTCGCAGAGGACAGAGTGTGTATCAAAGTGTGTGATGAGTGTGTGTTTGTGAGCAAAGGAGCCCGTTTGAATGTGAGTGTGCGGTTGTACTGAGAGGGAGAGAGCGGAGCGGAGGGGAGGGGAGGGGAGGGGAGCAGGCCTCTCCAGCTGTGCCCTGTCAATCTTTCATGACCTAACACTCAGGAAAACAGAGGAGGCCAAGGTGGACAGGAGTGAGAGGGGAAGAGTAAGCGAGGAAGATGATGTTTCTGAATTTTTCCTTTTGTCTGATGGAAAATAAGTCAAGGAGGGGCAAATGAGCACTGAAAAACACACACAAGAATATTTTTGTCTGTGTGCGTGTGTGTGCCAGTGAGAATAACATGCTGCTGCCAGAACCACATAGCCTGAATTCAACATCCCTCACCCTGAACAAGTGACAAAAAGATAACCATGTTTCACTTCACCGCTTCACGCCCTCTCTCTTTCTCTCCACCTCTTAGTCATTCTCTTTCTCATCCTGCTCTTCACCATGCACCCCCAGCTCTTCCTCACCTCACCCTCAGCTCTCTCTCTTTCTTTCCACATGGCTGGCCATCCTCTCCCATGTCCCAGAGGATGGGAGGCTGTGCGGCAGCTTGGCAGGCTGTCAGGGGAGTGCCGGAGAGCAGGGAACATGTAGTGACTGGAACGGGGAGGGGGAGCACTGAAATCCCTGGCTCCTCACCTAACTGTGGCACTGGAAGAACTGGCTCGGCTTAGTGACGCTACGGACACAGAGATGCAACGGGCTGAGGGTGCGACAGAGAAAGCCCAGCTCTCCCTCTTCCTCTGTTTCTGGATGCCTGTCCGTCACACACAGCAGGAAATAACGAGGCAGCAGTCAACATGTCATCCTGTGCCAATCATGCTGTCCGGCTCTGAAACACCCCCCCCAGTCACCTTTAACTGACCCGCAATTACCACACGTGGCAATAGTCATTGGTGGGAAACATCATTCCTTAATCGCACTGTCCACACTCAGCTGGACGCTCTGAAACACAAACTTTTTCCTCCTCTTGTCAACATGGGTTTTTACTCCTGTCTTTGAAAGAGCAGATTTTCTTATGCTGCATACGCACACTGTTGTTTTGTGTAATGAGCATGTGCCAGAAACAACAACATTGGTGGCCTATATAATATATAATGACATGTCTGCAGAGGCATTTTTCAGTCCTGCACCACTTTATCAGTATTCAGGCGTCGGCCTTATTTGCATTACTTGGACTGCAGCGTCCTTCTCTGGTATTTTTTGGACTACTAGAATTTATCGCAACCTACTTACCCAGAAGGATTTTTCTGTTGTTGTTTTTGTGTTCTTAACTGGATGGAGCTATTTGTGAAAGGGTGATCTTTTTCTTCTTCAAAACAGGTGAAATATCCAGTCAAAAAATACCCACTGCGTGTAAAAAAAATGTATTTATTTTTATTAGTATTTATTTGTTATGTTGGTGACGCCTTAATGTGACACTTTTTTCACGTAAAAGAAGGAGGAATAAGGTGGATACTGACAATACCATCATTTCATTAAGTTTTACCCTCAAGTAGTTCCCATAAACAACCTTCGCCCTCGCTGCTGTCTCCACTGTTGTGTGAAACTGGAGGAACAGGCTCAGCTAGAGCAGCTAATATGAAAAGCCCGGATAAACGGCAGGAGGGGAACTGCGGCGTTAATGCTTAACTCGTATTTTTTTAAAATCAGGTTGTGAATGCAAATGTGACTTTAAAACGGAAAAGCTGTTGTTGACAACTGGAAACAGATTACCAGGAGACAAAGCTCCTTTCAGCAGACAAAGCTGTTAGCAATACATTCCATGAAAAACACCATTCACTCATTTATGAACGCTACAAACCACTGGGGCAAAAATTCAATGCTAATGCACGGCTTAATCACATGCCATGAACATTAGCATCAGCGCTAATGCTACACGTAAACTGCTCTTTGTCTCCATGTTATTAGAGCAATAACAATACAGCTACTTTACAACACTATGGAAAACCAGCCGTGCCAAATTTCCGATATTATTTTTAAAGAACCCAGGGCCACTGTGAGCTGCATTTGTGATAAGTTACTAAAGCACTTTTTTCCCTTTGGTCTCCCTTCAAAACTCCCGCCACATCACACAGCAGCCGCGTCCCAAAACAACAACATGACACTTTGCCGACCCGCGCTCCCTCCCTCCTGACAGAGAGAAAGGGGGGAAAAAAAAGATGACAGCAGCTTTAGATCTGACATCAAACGCCGGCAAGAGAGTGAGAAAGAAAGAGGGGGGGAGAGAGAGAGAGGGGGGAAAAAACGGTTACATCTCTGCCGTGACAGCTTGCTGGAAGAGCCTGGCAAACGCTGAGCAATTTCTCCCTCCTCTCTCTCTCTCTCTGTCCATCTATCCATCGCGCCCCCTCTCCTCCTCTGTGTGTCTCTCTCTCGCTCTCATCAAAACTTGCCACCGATTAGGATCTCTGCGAGGCGACGCGCTTTGGATGGGATGTGAAAACACACGGAGAACCCAAGGGGTAGAACGCCAGGATTAAAGTGGTGAGGGAATATGGGGTGATAGTGGTGCTGGTTCAAATAGATCGGCCCCTGCGACTGCAGCGGCTCCTCGCCTCGCCCTGCTCTCTCGCTCTGGATTCACACACTGATACATCAAGGCCATGTCTCATTACAGCACAAGGGGGGGAGGGGGGGTGCAGTGTGTTTGAATGAAAATGAAAGAAAACGGAGAAGCGACAAGATTAAGCAGATGACATACTATTAGTCGTATGTTATGCAGGGGAACAAACTAAACAGAGATGGAAAAAGTGTGTTCACGTGAGAGTTGGAAGGACAGGTTAGAAAACTGAGAGTTAATCAGCCAGTGATTTGACGAGAAAGAAAAGGGAGCCGTCAGTGATTGTTGGAAGATGACCAGGGGCGCAGTCTTTAAAGGTATCAGTGCACGGAACATATTGAGATTTCATTTGAGTTCATACACTTGATTTAGCTTTTCTTGCAGTTTATTCTTCCACTCCTGAGGCTGCTCTAAAGAGTTGGGTAAATTAAACGGCACACACCTCAAGCGGTGCCAATATTTGCAACTTTTGCAAATGTCTATTTATTCTATTCTTGAAAGTGCTGTGGAGCTGGAAGGGGGAGAAATGATAGAGAGTAAAAAAGCAATTCGTTTAGCCCCCAAAAAATGGAGCTGCCCACATCTCTCTCTCTCTCTCCCTCTCCACTCATAGATCAGCCATGGCCTCACAATTTCTTCTCAATTACTCCACCTCCAGGCAACCTGCTTAATGATTTTTTAGCTCGCCCAAATGCCAAGAGGCAGCGTGTGAGGGTTCGCATGTGTGACTGCATGCATTTAGCAGGATTGTGTGTGTGTGGCTGAGATCATGGTCTATTGTGTTTGGCCTATTTGCAATCAGCACTGGTGGCAGTGAAAACACAGACACACACTCTGAGCAATCAACATGAGGCGGGTCACAGGACAAGCAGAGACATTCGATTGGACAGAAAGGATCACAAGTGGAAACACTGGAAATGAAAGAAATGGAGGAAAACAAAGGAGCTCATGTTTCTATGGTAATAAAGCAAACACCTCCTTCTTTAATCCTGAGAATTATTTTTTTAAAAAAATAGAGCTAATATACGAGTCACATTCAGTGTTCCATGCTCATTGGTGAACAGAACTGTCTGTCACTCACCGGTAGACTGGAGGGGCGGTCCTGGGAGACACCATCCTCGTTGTTGGCCTTCCCAGAATTCCCGGGAGCAGAACCCCGGGTGCTATAGCTCTCCTGCTGGGCCTCCTTCAATGAACGACAGAGAGAAACAGAAAGAAAACAGAATTCACCAAAAAATAAAAAGTGTATACAAATGTTCATGTTTACAAGATGAATTAAAAAAGGTTGTTTTTTGTTTTTTTCTTTGTGAGGCAACTTATTTTGGTTGCTGCAGTATTTTGCATCATGGAGTTTTTTGTCTGCATATAAAGCGTGGTTTTTGTTCACATTAGTGTTGCCTGGAGCAGACTTTGATAACACACACACACACACCGATGTACATGCAAACAGAAAAACATCCACCAAGCACCCATCAGCACACCATACCCAACAATTCATTTTACCCAAATCCCGGCCTAACCACCCACTAATCCTCAGAACACACACACACACACACACACACGCACACAGTTGTATTGTTCAATCTAAGTCATTTTCTTTCCCTCTGTAATCACAAGCCTATCTAGTGTAAACCAATTTTCTCCCCATTGTCGGAGGTGTTGCCCTCTCCCTCCCTCTGTATCTCTCCCTCCTTCCCTCTCCCTCTCCTTTTCATTCACCGCGGAGGTCGTTCCTCCATCATGTTAAGCGTCTGCAGCACAATGGCAACTTGTTAAAGAGCTCTGAGTGGAAGGATTAGCGATAACTGATCGGCGAGACGCGGCGAGAGATCACACGCGAGCGCTTGTGCACACACCCAGGCACAACGTACACAAAGCCCCACACTCTCTCTCACACACACACACAGTCTGTGTGGGTGTCCTCAGGTTTTTACTTTTGGAATCCATTTTTCCCCCCACAGTTTGATTTTTTATCTGTTGTGTGATTATACTGTAGTAGGTGGGCAATATTCCTGTCAGCCAGGTGATATAATTTTATAGCAGAAGATTATCCTTCACAGCAAGAGATGTATCATGTGAAATGGATCTATTATTAGAGCATTAAATGTGACACAGTTTGTGCCTCTGGGGTGAATGATACCATTTCACTCCTTTTCTAGATTCTTCAGGAAATCTGATAGAGCTAAACTCATATGTACATGCAAATCCAGCATAAACACACACACACAGACCATTGCAGGTTTAAGAGCTGCACACACACAGATAAAAAGTTAATGTATTCCTTCATCTATTATTAAGAAAATGTAATGACCTCAGATGGCCTGGAGTAGTCTTTTTAAATCTACTTTTCAATTATTAGCTGGTTAAATCACTGAAACACTAATTCTAGAAATTACAGGGGTAAAAAAAAAATCTAAATTTTTCTTGAAATGTCAGATTGGGTTGAAGCCCAGTAGACCTTTGTGGACACTTACTCAAAGAACTCTTTTGAGCATTAAGGTAATCAAAGCTGCACCCACTGTGTCCCTTCAATTCTAGCTTCCACCAACTGTTTAAACATAGAGAAACACATGATGCAGATACAAATTTATGAAACTTGATTTAGCTTTTCTTGCAGTTTATTCCGTGTGTTTGATCACTGCTTTGTTTTGACTGTGAATGTGTTGATTCTTTCACGATATTATTAATATGATGATTCATGTTTATGTTGTGATCCTAATCACAGTTGGACTTCCCTGATAAAACAAAGCTAAACTAGCCTTCATTTAGAAAAATACATCATATAAAAAAATATACATAACGCAACATAAACTAAATGTCACAATCTTTACAAAACATCCTCCTCATTCGGATCATAACCAAAAAATGCCAAACTCCATAGAACTCCACAGAAACCCTGTTCACCAAGACATGGTTTAGTTTGAATCACACTGCGCTGAGAGACACGACAGGACTGCAGCAAACAACTTTTAGAAACAAAAAGCCACGTGAGCTTCTTCATCAGCCCCACCCCCCCCCATGTTCACCACTGGATGTACGTCAAACATCAGGCTTATATTACACGCTCGGAAGTGTTTTGTTTTTGAAGCGGAGTCCCGGCAAAGACACAAGTGCACACCTCCACAGGTTAATAAAGACCCAAGGAAGAAAAGGGAAGAGGAGGGGTGGGAGGAGGAGGAAAAACAGCGGAGATCTGTGGTGGACAAGTGTTTCACACAGTCGCCAGCACAGTTCAGTTCACTGGCAAAAAAATGTGCACATGAGCAGTTACCCGCGCAGTGAATTGGGAAGGGAAAAGTGGCTGCTGACCCAAGTCCAATATTTATTCAGGCATATGAGTCTGCAGAGTGTGTGTGTGTTTGTGTGTATTTGCGTATTTGTGCGCGTGTGTTTGTGTACTCGGGGGGATTTCCGTTTTAAGTGGGTCAAAGTGAGGTTAGCCTCGTACTACTGTTTACACTCACGTTCTTACATCATCACTGTCAACTGGAATATGGACAGAGGAGGTGAGACAGACAAGGAGGAGGAGGGGGTGGAGAGAGGCTGAGACACAGTACAGGTGGTGAGGTAAAAAAAAGAGAGGAAGAAATGAATGAGGTAGAAAAACAGAGGGAGCGAGAGGAGATGAAGAGGGAGAAACAAAGGCAAATAGAAAGACTGAGAAAAAGCGAGAGCACATCAGAGGCAAATGAAGGAGTGCTGCGAGTGCATCCTTTCATTTGAGTTTTTTCCAGTCCATTGTCTCAAAATCCCATTTCCCAGCTAATTTAGAAGCTTCTAAAATACACTCCACTCCATACCTTAAGCCTTAGGCCACAGCTAATCCTGTCTTCTCACACACACACACACACACACATGCACACACACGCACACACAGACATGCTCATTCATCCTCCATGCTTTTCAAAAGACTTCATCTTGGCATAGTAGAAACGAATGAAGGATATTGAAGGCAAGCGTTTGAAGTACATCAGGGAATGCAGGAATCAAACTGTGAGTTAAATGCTATTAGACAGCTGTGTGGAGAGGCAGTGTAATATTAGATTTGATTGAATAGATGACTGCTGAATGTGGTGTAATATATAGAGCCGGAGAGGTGTTATGCGGACATAAATCAATATTGCGGCAACGCGTTAATCCCGGGCCGCTCTGGAACGAGAGTCGGTCGGCAAGTGTGAAATGTTTGAGAAAGCAAGAAGATGTTAGACACCCGACAATTGTTTGGAAATGCGAGACTGTTTGATGAATCCTGCTACTAAAACGACTCAGTCCAGCTTAAATTGAATCTTTTCTATTGAGTCTGTGTGATATTTGGGGGGGGGGGGGTGACTGAGAGCTTGAGGACATTGCCAACCACCTACACCTGCACACACTGGAAGCTGTGAATCACACAGCACCCGTTCCCTAACCTAGAGCGGGCTTTATTGTCTCAAATACTCTAAATTGGAACCATCATTTACAAAGAAAATATCATGAAGCACTAAAAAAAAAGATGACTCAAAAAGAGAAGTAGGGTCTTTTTGCCACAGATTTCAATATGAAACATCGACTGGATATCCAGATGGAAGTGATCAGGGGATGGAGCTGTGGTATCCTGTTAACACACACACACACACTCGTCAAACTGTGAGTCAGTCTGAGCATTTCATCCTGTTCTATAGCATGAAATAACACCACAACAATCATGGACATGCATCAGCGTGATATGAACGGCCGACAATTAATGAAATAACATAATAATAAAAGATCATTTCATGTGCACTTTGGCAGCGAGCCACCAGGTGGCCAACAATCACTTATTGGGGAGCAGTCATGTTGCCATCTGTGTTCAGTGTCTATGGTAGAAACAGACTTGATGAGCAGCCAGGGGAGTCGACCTGTGCAACAAATGCAGAAATGAAAAGGAAAATAAACACCCTCCAGGGAGAACGCAGCGTCACACAAAACCCAGACAGAGATGTGAAGAGAGTGTGTGGTGATGAGAGCTGACGAGGATGCAGTGAACGTGATTGCATGATCGTTGCAGAGGAGTTAATACGTCACTTCCTGTCTCGGTCTGCTCAACTGTAAAATGCAGAGGACAGAGGATGTGCGAAAGGCAAACTGGGTAAACTTCATGGGCAACCTCCAGAGTTTACCCAGAGGTCATATGTATATATATATATATAAAAGGCTTAATTAACCACATTTCGTCTTTTTCTGGGATCCCAAGGTTTGTGCGGGGCCTTGTTTTACTTGGTTGCACTCCACGCGCTCTGACTGTGTGTTCAAGTGGGGACCAAGGTGAAACGCTGCTGTGCTCTGCTTGTACGAGTCTGACTGTCTGTCTCTGGAAATCAGCGATGAAACGGGTATGACAGAAAGCGAGTGCATTTGATGCCACCACTTGACTCAACAGAAAGCTGCCATAGCTGAAAGATTTACAGCCATCACGCTCAGCTGACTGCGGCTGACAGCTCTCTCTCTCTCGATTGCCTTCCAGAGAGAGTGTGTTACTTCAAACTCATGTTTACTTCAGCTTTATTTGCTATTTTTAATTTTAACAGGCTTGCGTATTAATCCTGTTTTCCATGGCCAGTCTTTGCTCTGGGCCGTCTCACTTTGATAAAGATTCACGTGCAGATTTTTGTCACAGTATTTTGTACAGAGTCCTGCTTGATTGTGATTATGAACAACTTCCCTTCACATCCTTTGTTCTTTTCTATGTTCACAGAGAATTTCCTCCTTTCTCTTTATACAGAGACGCATTCACTTTTTTTTTTCTTCCTCCCACCAATCCTCCCTCTCTCTCCTCAGACTTAACAGCTCCCTCGGCATCTGTCACTCCACCTCCCTCCCTCTCCCTCTCCCATTAATCATGTGCTCTCCCCACACCTCTCCCATCCTTCCTACATATCTTTTCCACTTTATACATCACTTTCCCAATCACTCCCTCCATCCGCCACTGCCTTGCCAGCCCACTTGCCTTCCTCCATCTCCGTCCCTTTCGCCATCCTGCTCCTCTTCATCGATACCACCTCCCCTCCCCTCCTGCCGCTCTCCTCATGACTACCAAATGAATTAGTCACCCCCCCTTTCTCCCCTGCACCTTGGCAGATGCACATCTCCACAAAATCTGACGCTAATGCCATTAATATTCATTAAAAATTAAGCTTAATTGCGTGTCTTTAGGAGAGAGGCCTCCAACACCCCCCCCCCCATCTACACACACACAACACACTCTCTCTAACCATACAGACACATGCACACACACACACACACCATCAACGCCAGTGCATTTGGCCACCACCTCCTGCCACATTACCCCAAGGACAGGCAGCTTCAGATGCCCATTGAGCCCAGAGAAGCACAAACACACTGCATGTGAGTCACATTCACACACCCACGGCCACACACGGGATCAGTCACCGGGAAAAGAATCTGAGATGGAGGGGTCAGGCAGAGGTAAAAAGTGAAGTAGTGTGTCTACACGGCACAGTTTGTCTTCATGTCTGTAATTACGTGCGGATGTGTGCGTGTGTGCACCCCGCTCTCTGCCAGTAATTACTGTCGAAGGCAGTTTTTTTCATTTGGCCGAGCTGTAAAAGAAAGACGAGGCCTGTAAAGAAAAAAACAACAGACCTGTGCAAAGAGCTTCTCAGCATCAGACAGAGGCAGCGATGATGATGATGATGATGTGTGTGCATGTGTCTGTGTATTTGTGGTGGGGTGGGGGTGGGGTGGGGGGGGGGGGGGGGCGGGGGGGGGGGGGGGGGGGGGTGCACACACCAATCAGGCTGACTCTACCGTAATTGCAGAAACAATCAGCACAGAGAGCGACCGACGCCGTGTTCTGAGAGATGTGACAAATCAGCGCTTTGGTTGCGATGTGCTCGTCTTTTCGTGTTTTCCTGACATTTAAATCTTTTGATCCATTTCAGAAGACTTGCACATTCATCCTGTTTACTTCAGATATGCTGTAAATACAGTGTATCATACAGCGGAACCACTTTCGTCTTCCACAATGGCCTTCCAAACTGTGCATTTGTTCCATTCAATGTAAGTGATGGGCAGCTATTCCAGGATACAGCCTATTATTATCATCACAGCAAAGGTGACCATTAGAATGTAAATAGCTGCTGTAAGTGCATATGCGAGAATTCCTCTGTGTGCGTATGTCCCTTCACATCGGTGAGTGTGTGTGTTTGTGTGTGTACAGCCTAACTTAATAGGTCCATTTGTAGCAGGGCCTGTTCTAGTGCTGTGTCCTTCAGATTGGATTCTATCTCAGCAATCCCCCTGACCTTTCGCACAAAGAGACTACAAGAGAGAGGACCAGAGCTTTGACACAGGACACACACAGATACACACACACAGTCAGGAGCAAGCACTCAGTATTTCCCATATAAACAGACCACGCACACACACGCGCAGAAATAGAGAGAAATGCACACGCACGTACAAACACCCACACTGGTTTGTTTGCAGGCCGTCCCTCAGGGATGATGTCTGATGTAGCGAACAGCGTAAGCTGCAGATCCCGTTGCCAGGGCTTTCATTCCCATTCCTCTAAACAGTGTAATCAAATAAGAGCCGCTCTTTGTACCATCCTCACTTCACACACTCTTTGCAAGTCCCCTTCACCGCCACCCCCATCCCTTACGCCCATTCACTTCAATTGCCTTGGCTCACATTTAAGCGGACGTCCACCCAAACTGGTGTACACCCACATGACTTTTGCTGAAGCATGGAAGAACAATGGCGCTGTGTTGGCGAGCTTGACTTTGACTGTGACATATTTTTTTTTTCTGGTGTTTTCTCTTTCTCTCTCTCTGACTGTGAAGTCTGTATCCAGGAACAAATGTAGCGGCATTTCCTAACAAATGGCAGCTAAATGAGGCCCCTAGGGTGCTGTGCCGCTAACTACTGCCACCCTTTTTTTCTGAGCCATTATGATAGTCCTAACTGTTCCAAAAACACCTCTCCCATTCGTGTTCATTTGCATTTGAATTGCAGCTCGTCTGTACAAAAACAAACATAAATCAAAAAAGGGAAAAAAAAAAATAGAAGGGGGGGTGGCAAAACGGAGCTGAATTCTGGTCGAGCAATTAGCAAGTGTCAGTCAATGTGGAGGTATAAACACACTAAATTAGAAACATTGTCTCACACTCATTCACACAGAACCGGGCTGACATACATACAGTACGTACAGATTTTTTTTTTTCCTTTTCAATTTCATCCTTTAGTTTTGCTTGAAAACTCATCAAGCTTAAGTGCTTGTCACCG
The DNA here is from genome assembly GCA_016785235.1 of Pseudorhombus dupliciocellatus. Lineage (NCBI taxonomy): Eukaryota > Metazoa > Chordata > Actinopteri > Pleuronectiformes > Paralichthyidae > Pseudorhombus > Pseudorhombus dupliciocellatus. The sequence continues at coordinate 6,969,973 of JAFBJW010007502.1, forward strand.
GCGGCCAATCGGAGTGCACCAGGCCCAGGGTTGCCGTGGCGATACGCAGGGACATTTAGAGGACTCCGATAAACTCTGCCATTTAAAAGGTTATGACAATTAACGCGGCTCTCTGCAAATTACCACTGCCAGACCTTTACCCACGGACGTTTCTCTCTCCCTCTTATCACCTCACACCCAGCCCCTCTCTCTCTCTCCCTCTCTCGCCATATGCCCTCCATTTCCACAACCTATCCTCCCTCCATCCCTTGCTCCCTCCTTCTTTCTGTCCACCCCCTTTCCAGCCAGCAGCACTTTTATTATCCCGTTAATTAACAGAGTTCTTCACTTAATATTCAAATGGTGACCAATTAATGACATTGAACTTTGGGCGCCCCACCCACCCGCCCGCTGTCCCCTCTGCTCTTCCCACATCACTCTCTCTTCACACAGCCTCCTTCCTGACTCTCATTTCCTCCACCTCGCCTCCGCAGCCTCCCCACCATCGCCAAGGTGAGCTCCCATTTCTGCAGGAGTTTTAGTGTGTGTGTGTGTGTGTGTGTGTGAGAGGGCATGCCCGGTGATTGAGGCAGCAGAGTCAGTATACAGCGAGGGGGTAATAAAGCCAGGGGGGCCAGGCAGCATAAAGGCTCCATGGCCTTTTAATTAACCCGGTGTGATTAAAAGCGGGGGTGGCGAAGGGTGGGGGTGGGGGGGGGCAGCTGCAGCAGCCGGTCAGAATTCGTTGGGTGGCAGACAGGAAACAAAAAATGACATACTGGAAGTTCAGAATCATAGAACATCCGGTTGTAGTTGCATAGTCTTAATAGTCAGTGGTGACTTCCAAACTTCAAGCTTAACTCAACAGGAACATAGATAAAATAAAATCTATTAAGTAGCTTCTCGGGAGCTGGATGAATATTATTTCATCATTAAAAAAATAAGTTTGTGTCTTTACTTTTTAGCTGCATAGACAAAAGGTTCTTGAGAGCTGAGATGGAAATTAAAAAATTTACCAAACTCAGTCAGCTGGGGAGGAGCATGTGATACAATCCAAGTCTGCAGAACAACCAGTAAAATCCCATATCTCCAATTGTGTAATATATTTTTTCATATTACGTTTATGTGCCATCAACATTGCTTCTCACAGAAACCTTCTAAAAATCCACCAGCAAAGCAAAAAATTATGTATTTGTTATTATAATTATTGTTATTTTGATTAATAACAAATGTACTCATCTTCTTACAACAAAACCTTGAACCAATTTTCTGATAATTGAGCTGATGAAATCACATCATAGAGCACAGCTGGCCAGTGGCCCAAACTCAAGCAGCATCCTCTGTTAAAGTACTATTAAAAACCTGACCCGCCAGCCTCAGAGTCATAATTGTAAATAGTTTTTATGGTGGACATGTGACGCTGCACTAATGAGCATCTGAATCCATAAATCACCTTCTTCCATGCAGGACCCTGTAAAACAAGCTTGTCTCCTCCAATCAAGTGAGCGGTAGCACCGCTCCCCAGAGCCTTCTCTCCGACAGGAAGAGGAAATAGTTAAGGCCAATAGAGGAAACGACCACAGTGGGATCAGTTTCACAGAGGAGAAAGTAAAAAGTTTTTTTTTTCTTTTTACTACTGAGAGTGAATGTGACAAGGAATGATTTCCTTTATTCAAATGGTCCAGAAGTCAAAAGAAGTCTCCCACTCACCCGAGTACCACTGAGTGGCATAATCACTGTACGGCAACAGTACTTTCTATTAAATGTAATTTCTCTATAAACATAAATTTAACACACTGTTTCTTAGTGAAAAATTAAAGAGCCAGTGCTCCATGGAACACCAGATCAAAGCTGTTACCATGTTCGCACAACATTATGAGTTCAAGACTGGCAGGTGGCCAACGTCTCTCTCTCTCTATTTCCCTCTCTCCCCCTCGTCACACTCCACTGTATACTACCCAATAAAGCAAACACACCATAAAAAAATAATCTCCAAATTCTTGAAATACTACTCTAAACTACAATAAAAGTAACTACTCTCTCATTTCTGTTTTTATGGGGTACAAAGTATTAGACAGTAACAAAATATCACGCACTTCATCTGTTGTGTGTCAAGTGTAATACGGCGGGGAAGAGGAGGAAAGGCCACAGATTTTCTCCCTTTTAAGTGATTTGTCTTGAGCCGTAATTGGAGGCAACAACCAGACTAAAAACATTAGTGTCACGATATTTATGGGCTGTGTTAAAAATACACCTCCAGAAGAAATCACTTTAAAGGTTTCAGCGCGGAGGATTTAGTGTCATCTAGCAGTGAGGTGGCAGATTGCAAGCAAATGAATGCCCGTTGCCTCACCTCTCACTCTACAGATCAGGCTGAATTTAAAGATGGACGATGTGACGGCTGCTCACAAGAATTGGCTCTTAACAGTGGGCTGCAGTGTGGGCCAGAGACCCCGTCTCCTCCATGTCGGCGCTAGGACATATTAAAATAGTTTCATCAAAGACCACACTGACTTAAGTTCAAGACTGAGTAGCAAGTGGTCGAGGAGTGTCTGTCGGCAGGACCGTGAAACCACAGCTCCATTCTGTCATGGCTACATGGCATGACTGTGACTCCAACGGTGGAAGATGGCAGCACCCATTCTGAGATATTTTGATATTTCTGGGCCAACGTGGAGACATATCTTTCATTGTGATATGTAGAAATTAGCCTACATGAGAAAAACTACGAGCTCCAAACGCACAAGAAGAGAGTGTGTCTCGATATGGAAATAAAGGCTCCAACAGCGTGAGCCTTAGTTTCTGGTGATAACGCACTTAGTCCAACAATGCGTTCTAACAGCAGATCTGCCTGAATCGTACATATTGGACCTTGAAGCATTTGGTGGCAAAGTATGTGGAGTGTTAGGTCAATCAATTAAGTTAAGGCAGAGTATATGTCACAGTGTTTCTGAGAGCAACAACTCTCAGAAATCACCAATTTAAAAATATCTAGCGTTCTCAAACACCCGCAGCACTCAAACACACCAGCAAACCGCCCACATGGATTTTTTTAAACCTAGTTCTTCCCTGATATTATATATATATTTTTTATATCATTGGCCTTTTCATCGTATCAGCCTTGATGTCTCAGAAATGTCTTTTTAGCCCACTCTGCTCCTCGCAATCAGATGAGGTCACAGCAGTGCAATGGACTCAAAGACAGACGGCATTTTCACTCCGGATTGTGACAAAACCAACTAATAGCGGTCGGTTGCAGAGCCAATTCTGTGTCAAAGGCAGCTGGAATGGTTCCATCGGCTGGAGGATGTCCTCTAGCTAGGGTTAATAGGAGTGGAGTAGGGGAAGAGGAACTGCGGAGAGCGCGGGAGGAGCAAAATAAAGAACTTTTCAGCTTGGATTTCTCAGAGTAATGCAGGGTCAAAAAACAGGGGTCAAAACCACAATGACATCCTAATCTGGCGTGCGTTTGCAATTGTGTGCGTGTGTGTGCATGTAATCCGTTCCGTGCGGCTCACATCATGTCTCATTTCAGCCCAGAATCACAGACAAAGGTCACTGTTTGACCTTTTCACAGCTCGGAATTGCTGCAGCACACTCATCTGATTAGTGTACACACAGACACATTTACAAAAACTGACAGAGAGAGACACACTCGCACAAAACAGAGGCACGGATATTATTCGGCGCCGAGCCGAAAGCAAACACACTGTTTGTAATCTTGGCCAACTGCACTGTGTAAGAACAACTTCCAAACATGTTTACTCTTGGATCCAAAAATCAAAGACAGAGACCTGCCTTCTTTGTTATTGAAATTAATTCCGGTATTTTCTGATATTGTTTTTCCCTCCAAATTGCTCTCCCACTCAATCGATGAGCAATTAACTTTGTCTTAATGACACGGCACAGGCTGTTTTTTGTCATGTGTAAAATGTCATGTTTTTTTTAATGATCAATATTGTGCATTTTCAGTAATTACTTGAACATAAGCCAGTCAAATTGACTGAGTGGACCTGGTGCCTGCGTTTCAGCATGGAAGTACACTCACATATATTTCAAGGAGTTTAAAATAGTCTAGCCATTACATCAGAACTGTATGGAGCCTGCAAAGTTTCAGATGAATGCACTAATCCAGGTTTCAAGTAAAAGCAGACAGGAGCCAGAGGGAGGTGTTGGCCCATTATCTGCTGTGTTCCTGCAACATAAAATGCTATCTAGAGCTAACACATATGGAGGCTGGATTTCTTGATTATGGGTAAAGACAGCGGGATGCAATGTTGATGCGGAGGCTGCTGCTCATGGGACTGTGGCTTTTATGCACCGTTAACAAGCATGTGTGCTGATTGAACATTTCTCCCCCTTAAGTAGCCTGCATGCATAACAATGAAAAATGCATGGAAGCCGGGCTCCCTGGCCACGTCGGCGGTTGGCATGGCAACCAATTCGGGGATCAGCACAGGTAAAAACGGGGGCTTTGGCCAATCAGAGTGCGTGGGCGGAACTACCTGGTGTATAAATGTCAGCAAGGGTCAACTGGCGCGACATCACGGGCGAAAACACATCATTACTGTCACAAAATGTCAACGTGGCCGTGGATCTCAGCCGTTAGCAGTTGGAGGGAATAATGTTTGTTCAGTGGGCTGCGGTGTGTGTGTGTGTGTGTGTGTGTGTGTCAGTGATGTTAAGTGGGAAAACAGGAGTAAGTGCTTTTTTTTTTCCAGATCGAGACAAAAGCCACATTGAACTGAAAGTTTCACTCAGTGTGAAAATTGCTATGTTAAGACTAACGCTTTCCTTTTTTGACAACCTGCTTTTGTGTCCGCAGTGGCTCTTTGCTTAGCTGTTTGTCTTAGCGCGCTCAATATTCAAGGCTGTCGAAAGGAGAGTTTAACTGTGTTGCAGTAAATCGCAGTATAACTACCTCCACACACAAAGCTATGCCATTACCAAATGGCATCAACTTGTGCGGATGCTAAATAAGGCGAGTCACATTTGTGAACCGCTAATGATCAATTCAGTGTCTGGGCTGAATGGATAAAAAAAAAAAAGAAGAAACATTGTCCATGCTGCTGCTGGTGTTGTTTACGCCGCTCTCTGCTCTTACCTGAACAAACGGGTCTCTGAATGCTACAGAAAATGTTCTTCACTGAGTAGATCAGGTAAAACACTACATCCTGATCTTTGCTGTGTACTGCTCTGTACAGGTATGAGGTGTCAGGGTGGATATGGGTTGCTGGTGTTGGCTGCTGTCTGTGTGATCAGGCAGCTCTGCACTGGAAAAGATATTCAGTGCTTTCACTTCTATGAAAGAGGCAATATAACTCAAGTTTTTTAGATTTGAAGCAGGAAGTTGTATGGTTTTTGTCCTCTAAAAAAATTAGTGCGTGCCTGTTTTCACAACTGACAATGTCTGGACACGTCAATCACTTGTTCTTCCTAAACAGACAGATTGATGGATTGATATCCAAAAAACTTTGGTGTTACACCAAAGGTGATTAAATGCTCTGACCCGGCCCTTTCCTGAATTTCCTCTCACTCTCTCTCCCTTTTTTTCACTCTTATGCTCTCCGATCACTCAAAGCAAAAAAGAAAAAAAGCCCCCAGAATATCTTTAAAAACTAATATCAAGTACAGAAAGTAAAAAAGATGAAAAGTACATTTTGAGGATGAGAAATGTGAAACCACACTAGTGCTTCTGTTTGAAACAATAGAGTTCCTCTGCTTCCCTCCACTGCTCTGCTCCACACTTCACTTCTCCTGACATCATTTTGTGTCAGAATTGATATGGACTAACATAGTCAATATTGATGAACTGAAATATGCCTGATACTGATCTTGTCGAACGGCTCGAGGCGCCCTGACTTAACTCTTCTGATTCCTCCCGTTTTCTCTGCCTCTCTGTAGTATCAGATCTATCCTTTCCTGCCCAGTTCTGTTGTAATCTCTCCCGTCTCGTCCTGTTCTCATCCTGTTCTCTCTCTCTGTTTCTTCAGTTTGTTCTGCTCTGTTAAGGATCCGGGGCAAGGATGTTAGCCAGAGTCACTGCGCGCAGGCTGATAGATCCCTCTGGCTGTAAAGTGGATGGGAAACACATGGGCAGCCTTTCCCCCCTCGAAAACAACTGCTCCAACGCAACTTCCCGATGGAAAACTCCAGCAGAACATCCAGGCTGATCCTTGGCAGGACAAGTCTGGATATATATCTGCGGAACATGCTCTGCCGTGTGCTGAGAATTGGGTTTGGGCTGGCGGGCTTGTGTGCCTTAAAATGTACAAGATGCTTTTCTACACTATGACAGTCCACTCTGTGAACTTGCCGTCAAATATCCTGTTTCTGTAAAGTCAGTGTTGTGTATATGTGTTTGTGGGAGAGGGAGAAAACACAAAAATGCAGCGAGTGAGATTTACCTAAAATACCTCTCATGAATAATGGATTGGAATAATGCGACCCACAGAGCAGACACCCTGGACCACTGACACGCCACGCTATCGTTTACACACAAAAACACACACTCATGCTCTCACTAAGACGCAGTCTCAAACCCCCTTACAGCTAAAATAGAAAAAAAAAAAAAAAAAAAAAAAAAGCTGGATTAAATTCCTTCCCTGCTAATATATCAAATTTAATTCCTGATGTTACAGCCAGTAAGACATCTGGATATCTACAGTGTGTGATATATTCATTCATCTTCATCTATCCATTCTGGTAATCATATATCATTTTTTGGTGACACTATATTTGTGTTTCTGTGCGTGTGTGATCCTACCTGTTGTGGTGGTGGTCGAGCCTGCAGGTAGGGGCTTTGGTTTTGGCCAGGGGGGGTCTGCTGAGGGGGGCTGAAGTACGGAGGGGTTCCCTGCTGCTGCTGCTGCTGCTGCTGCTGGCCTGGCTGCTGCTGGCCGTAGCCCCCCATCACCTGCTGGCCATACGGTGCCGCCTGCTGAAATAACCAATCAGACATTGATTAGTGAGATATTTAGGTCAGGGCTGAGGTTGGGCGGAAAAACCTTCACTTTAAATTAAAAGCACCGGAGAGGCGCCGATAGATGCAATTAGTACCCTAACCTAGCAGAAGCTACATGTGACAGGCTGCAGAGCTCAGCCGCCTAAAACCAAGAGCCTTTGAGCAACCCACCATGAAGGATTGGAGGATAAAAAAAACAAACATCCCACATGAACTTAAATAACCTATTCATTTTCCAATTCATCCATTTGCCCCTCAGCTCAAGTCTTAATTTAGCCCAGGCTGACACCAGTCTCCCTCAGTCCTCTGCCTAATGAACTCACACTGCAGGAAAAATACTCCAACTTTATGTCCTCTGGCTCGCCAAATGCAGCCTCCTCTCCACATTATCCATCTCGGTCAGCTGACAGATGGAACGAGGTGTGTTGGACATTACTGCGGGCCCCATCCCGGGCCGTAACCCAAATGAGGGCCGCGCGGATGAGCCGGGCGGGGAGGGAGGGCATTCCAGACCAGTGCAGTTAAGAAAGTGCGTCGGCGAAGCAGACGCTGCATCGCACTACGGTTGCGAGAGGGAATGTGAACAGGGGAGTGCGTGTAACAAGCTGGCACCATTACAAATGTAGTCTTAATCCCTTCTTGTCGTTTGTTATGACTGCAGACAGCGCCAGGTGCTCCTCACTCCTCGAAGGATTTCCTATGGAGGCTGGGGGTTTTCTCATTCACGCAGCCTCACACACACACACACACACGCGTGCACGCAAAAGCCAAGTACAGACTATTAAACAACATTTACGAGCACTGGTGAAGCAATATGGCAGCACTTTTCTTGTCATATTTTTTCCCCCCATCATGTCACGCTGCCTTTTCATTCAGTGACGGCCAATAGCCACAAACTCATGAAACATGCACACAGGCTGTAATTTGGGGCACGTGCGATGTCCACCTCCCGGCGCTTACCCCAAGCTCTACTCTTGGAAATGTCCCTTTAAATCTTGCTTTTGGCAGGCCAGGCAGAGTAAATATCTCCTAAACTCACAGTGAGTTATATCTCAAAACGATGGTGTTGCAGGGGAATCCAGTGTGACGTAACTATCACTACGGGCTCGTCAGATCAAACGCAGAGAGCACACATCCAGAGCTGGAAGTGGAACTGTTATGAGTGAGAAAAGCCCATTCATAAAAGCCTTATTAAAGCTGATGGCTGCCGTGGAATATGGAGAAATCTGATCTGGCAGCAGAAAGGGCCAGTGGAGATTAATACTTTGGAAATAGTTCTGATCCGTAACTTCCTTTGATTTAAAAAAAAAAAAAAAAAAAGGAATCTTCTCCTTGCACAGAAGAAGCTTTTTGACTCTGAATAGATATGATTGGACAATCTAGAATACTTTTCACTTCAATGGAAATTTGATTAGAAAGGACAGATCAGTGTGTGTGTGTGTGTGTGTGTGTGTGAGTGTGTCATTAGGCCGATGAGACAGACAGACAGGGTGAGATCAGTCTAGCTGGCGGAGAGGTTAATAGCATGGCCCCGCTCATGCCAACAGCACCACTGGATTCATTACGACCAGCCAGGGCGCACACACTCTCTCTCTCTCACACACACACACACACACAAACACACGCAATCTTAGCTCTTGCATACCAACACACGCAAATGGACACACATTAATTTAAGTTGTCTGGGTTTGTTAAAGTATGAAAGACAAACAAACGCTTACCCTCTATCTCACACGCACGCACGCAAGCACACATGTCATTAGATGTGGATCAAAGCCGCTCCGATAACACAGTAGCAACTCCATCCAGTGATCAGTGATGACAGGCTGGTGTAACACAGTGGGTCTCAACTGGAACACTACTGTTCCGGGATTGGTAAGGATTAGGTCGCCATGGAGATCGAGACCAGACAACCGTGGGTGTGTTCCTTTCTCAGACAAATAAAATGATGGGCAGACAGACAGATATGGGGAGACAGTGACTGACAGACAGACAAGAGGAACAGATAGACGAAGGCAGAGAGAGAGAGAGACAAAACACAGAAAAAAGGTTTAATAGAAAGAGAAATGTTCTCGTCCCCCCCCCAAAAAAAATCCTCTTAGTGCTATAAATAACCCTTAAAAAAGCCAGAAGAGCTAATGTATAAATAATAAACTAGAATTAAAATTGCCAATTTCAGCTGCTGAGAGTGTACATGTTTAAATACACTGGGGAAATACTGTAGCTGTGAAAGAGCAGGAAGACCCCAGCGTTACTGCTGCTGCTGCTCTCAATCAGGAGACTGTGACTGACACTGGATCAGTAAGAACATGACTGTAGAGCTTCTTGTACGATGTCATACGACATGATTCTTATTTCCTGAATGAAATGACTTCTTTAGATCGTGTCGCCACTCATGATCTAATAACAATAGTGATGAAAGTGCATACCTTTTAGTTTAGGTCCAGAGCAGTGGCACTGTGCTGTGGTTAACCAGGACCCTCACACAGACTGTTCCTGTAATTACTGTACACATTTATCTGCTAACCAACAAACTAGTCGGGCACTAATATCACATCTCACAGTTGCATGTGGATAAACAAAATCCTCCTCTACATCGTGAAATACTCCTTATACCACCATATTACATAATATACTAAACTATACTACAGAACATGTGAGATCAGAAAAAATAGAAACCGGGAAATAAGATTTGGGTCCGTCTTATTTATTTCTCAATACCTAAACAACTGGATGCGACAGCGGCTCCAGTGCCACGTTGAAGAACATTTGCAATTAACATTCCTGTAGCCTTTTAGGATCAGACAATCACTACTGTATTGGTTTCCTGACGCAGAAGAAGAGAAGACACACACCACACTGAGATCCCATAACCTGCTGCAATTAACTCTGTTTAAAACTGCTCCTGCACTGGAACACGTCAGATCCCTGATTCAGTTATGAATCACTGAATGTATAGGTTGAACATTTGCTCTGAAGAAATACTTTTCCAGGAAGAGAGAGACAACGTGGACAGGTGATCACGTGAGCAAGCAGAGAGACAGACGCAGAGACAAATAAAAGACGAACAGAGACACAGCAGTCAGTCAAATAAGCCCAGAGACAGCCGACACACCGGAGGTCTAACAAGCAGCAGCCTGTCACTGTGGCTTTGGGAGGGAAGACAGAGTCATTCAAATGCAGCTTCTGTTTGATCGACTGAATGAACGCACTGTACCTACAGAGCAAACACCAACTCGCTGAAATCTGATTCCCTTTGACTGAGTATATGTTTTGTAATAACCCTGCTCGCTGTGTGGTTGCTCATACCAATAAAAATAACGTCTGGAAGTAGAAAATAAAACCGTTTTCTGCCTTTTCCTTCCACTAAGGTGTGTAAAAGCAGACAAAATAACAGTGTGATTTATCCGGAGTGTCTTGGCAGGCGCACGGTGTCAAATAAATGTCTGTAATGAAATGACAACAGATGTGAAGTGCTGTAGGGAGAAATGACACAGAATAGACGTCCTGCGAAGCAAATAATTCACCATAAACTGCAGAAACAGTGTGATGAAAACAAAAGCCTTAGCGGCATATTAAGACACAGAGACACAAACGTGCACACGCACACAAACACAGAGAGAAACTCAATCAAAAATCTATCAAAACAAGAGTCGTATGAACGAGCAGACAATATCTTCCTGCTCTGCAAATGGAGGGAATATATAGCCACGCCAAGCCTCATCCGAGGCAGCGTGTGCGTGTGCGCGCGCACGCCTTAAATCAGCCGTTTAAAAACCTTGCACGGAACAAGTCACCGCTTGTAATTCAATTGGGCCAATGAGCAATAGACAGGAATTTTCATAACTCTGTCGAGGTGGCGATACGGCTGGCTGGCGAGCGGAACCACAGGTCGCCCCCGTTCTGAGTGACAGATGGGCTCAGCCAACCAGAGTGCTAAGCAGAGCCACCACCCCGACACGTTCCCAAACTGACAGGCATGACAGGCACTGCATCGGAATTAGCAGCACAGACCGCAGGGGCGCCGATTTGAAATAAAGAAATTACAGCGAGAGGAAGGTTCATGAGGAATAAGTGGCTCGGTGAGAAAGAAAACAGAAAGCCCGACACAGGCGCGCGAGGAGATGCAGAGGCAGCAGCAAAGGAAGATGTTTAGAGAGGCAGATAGCGACATAGACAGATAGAAGAAGGGTGTTACAGACTGACACGCTTAAAGGGGAAGGATAAGGCGATGTTTCACGTGATAAAGACAGAGAGAGACAGATAAAGACGGCGATGCCGACAGAGAGATATGTGAGGAGAGAGAGAGAGAGACAGAGAGAGGGGCGACACAGACGAGTGTAAGAGAGAAGCAGAGGAAGGAAGGAGGGAAGGAAGGAGAGCCTTAGAGGACGGATGTGCAGTGATGAAGATGAATGGGGAGAGGAAGAAAACGTGATAGGGCTTCAGTGGCTGGAGAAGTTTGTGAACAACGACCAGAGGAAAATATAAGGAGCAGAGAGACAGAGAGAGAAAGACATCAGTAACTGAATAAAGGACAAACAGCAGGAGCAGTCAGAGTTGAGTCAGGTGTGTGTTCTGTTCACTGGGCTACAGGCTGCGCTCTATACTACTCACATTCAGTGAACAGGACGTGGGACTGAAATTGAGTGTGCAACACTGGTCCCCACCCACTATAACTGGAATGAATCAACAGTCAACAATCAAATAATCCAACAGGAACCGAACTGATGGAAAGAAGTTATACACTATACACACACGATCAATCAACAGATGGAAGCCGTAACAGCATATACACTTGTTGATGAACACAAATTACACGAAAAGCCCTAATCATCCATTTAAATTTAGATTAATAATTATACAGATAACCTTATAATTACTTTTTTTTACTTCATCATAAAAAGAGTTATTGACCTATGACTTCTAATGAATATAACATTTAAAAGTTCTTTGTGTCATTTAATGTGTTTGAGAAAAAATTGTATTACAATAATTATTATTATTATCTTAATTGGGATTAGCGATTGGGAGTCTCTTTCTATTTCCAAAGTAAGACAATGATAGCAGGGGAGTCCAAGATGTATGGAGACGGGTAGTGAGGGTTTGGTTGTTGCATGTATTCCTAAGAGCTTCTATTTACAAACCCAAGAACAGTCATTTGGGTAAATCACAGCATCACTGGAAGGCTGGACGAGAATATACAAAACCCGGCTCCGGTAAAAATAATTACATCCACAAACAAAATACAAAGCGGAATGAGAGCAGTTCTTCTCATCCAGGCTCGGTACGTAAATCTAAAAGCAAACTTAAAGGTAAATAATCAAAAGAGATTGCAGCGCGCAGGCACAGCAGGGAGACGGGGAGGGAGGAATGGCAGTGTTGACAAATCTGTCAGTCAAACGAACGAGCAGGTTCATCGCTATCAAAATAACCGAGACACGGTCTGCTCATTTACTTTGCCACAAACTATTTTCTTTAAGTGGTTGAAACTTTTAAATGATCAAGGGGCAACATTTTTAATAGACTCTCTTATTTTTCCTCTTACTACTGACTGAATGTGTTTTTAAATATATACCGCACCCAAACAAAGACAGAGAGATTGTTTATTCTTTAACAGGACAAGGTCGTGACCATTTAAAAGTTTCAAACAATGATTAATTTCGCCGCATCTCGACTACTCAGTGCACGAGAAAAATATTAATTGAACAGCAACTTATCGTGTCAAATCTCCTGTGATTTAATGGTTTAGCTATTTTAATTATCGCCAACGTTGAAAATACAAAACCAGAGCGAGCAAACGCTTTTATAACACATTTACTGTGGTAAAACAAAACATTGAAAAATCCCTTGCATTTGAGTTGGTTCTCTAGATATGTGCAGCTCGCAGCTCAACGTGTACAGTTTGTCTCATTTAGAGTTTGTTTCTGTTAATTATTGATGTGCTGATTCTTTTGAGTGTTTCAGATTTGGATTCTCTTTCAAACGGTTTGTGCAGCCTGTGGTTCAGTGGAGTGAAGGTGTTGAAATTTCACATTAATGCCTGAAACACCTAGAACCAAAACCTCACATCTCTCAGACTGTGCGCTCACATCAGTACCGATGTTGCCTGGGAATTTTACTTTTTCCCTTTTAAGAAATTCTCCGTCAGAGAGGTGAGAACAATGGATCACATTTAGTCAGTGAACTGTAGAAAAACGAGTTAGGACAAGACGTCTTTTAGACATGAATACTTGATGAGTACCCTACACACACACGGGCCCCATATGCAACAACAAGATGGTCAGTGCACGCCGTCTCTGAAGTTATGAACATCCCCCCTTTGTGCATCACACAAAGTTGACACCTAAAGACACACATTAGTTCTCCCACATCTGAGCCGAGCTGCCAAGAGGTTATCATTACACTCAGGACCAAAAAACAAATCAACCGGCTTCTTCGGCTCGGTGGGGGCGATAAGATCAGCCGCTCGTAGCTAATACCACGGCGAGACGCGAACGCCGGCGCTGGGTTGTGAATTGCCGGCGAAGGTGAGTCCCTTAACGAAATGCGAGGCGTCGGCGGGAAGGATGAGCATCAACGGTCTCATGATTAAACATAAGGGAGCGGAGGAGGAAGGAGGGAGGGGCAGCGTCGCTGTGCTCGTCATCGTATCTCTCTCCCTCTCCCTCTCCCCAAGGTGACGGCGCTCGTCGTCGCGAAATACCGCGCTCTTCGATATCTCTGTCCCCCCTCCCTCCTCCTCCTCATACATCGGGAGGCCCTTGACACCTCAGGAATGAGCTGCCCTTGGATGAGGGAGAGAAAGAGTGAGGGAAGAGAGGGAGGGGGGGGGGGATATACAGGACTCTCTCACATGAACCTACACACAACAAGCCGAAACCAATTATAAAAATAAAGCAACGGAGACACAGTCGGGCAACAAAGATGGAGCAGACTGCAGATGATTTGCTGGCATATAGCTCGTGAGCCACTTCATATACTGTGGGTCTTTTTATTCCCAAACGAAGACACAAGCCTATTCACCAACTTATCCGCCCGGCGATAACGTCAACATCACACTGACGGCGAGTGAAAGCAAACAGATCAGATCAGATCAGATCAGTGTATCCATCGACTGATAGACACGCAGGCGTGTTTTTTTCTTCCCTATGTTTTTGTCTCGCATGCCTTTCTGAAGACTACCAAACGCTGCTCTCTGCCCCCGTCTGTCTTTCTTTATTCCTCCCTCTCTCTAATTCTCCGTCTCCGCTCACATCCACTGATGGCAAAAAGGAAAAAAAAAAAAAACAAAAAAAAAGCAGAGAGGCGGCTCGTAGCAGAGGCTTTTTATTGCTGGCTTGCTGCGACTGGCGGTGGCTGTGTTGTTCCAGGCACAGTCGTAATGGACATTTGGAGAAGCAGAGCAGGGCAGGTTAATGCTCTCTGTAATGTGTGTGTGAACAGCGATTTATTTTTTTTCTGTTTTTTTTTTTTTTTTTTTTTCCACAAGAAGCTCTGGGCCCGGTGCCACCAGCTCCAAATGTTTTTCCCCTACTAAACTACTGACCCCAATCTGGGGCCAAGAAAGACAGAGGAGAGGGGGGGATTGAGGAATAAAAAAAAAATCTGAATGAGGAGGAGAATGTTGAGTTATAGCAGGTTCTCCCTAACACGCTGCTAGAGAGTGTGTTAAATAGATCACAGATCACTTGAAATGTTTAACACAGAATTTTAAAGCAGAAAAAAAATAAAATAATAATAATAAAAACTAGACTTGGCCTTGACAGATTTGAAAATAATCATCATTAAATCACAAAGCAGAGGAGAGAGGAACGAAGGCTTGTGACATTTGTAAACATCACAATTCGGCACAAAATAGCACTACGTCTCTCAGATCAATCATTTCAGTGCGGCGGCGGCTTGGCTCGTTTTTCAACACTCGCTGCGATGACAGGCTCGAACTTGTGTAGGAGTCATGTCAATTACATCTGAACGGCGGGGGGGGGGGGGGGGGGGGCTTTCAGGACGGGGGGGGGGGGGGGGGGGGGGGGCTTCCAGTTGAAACACGCTTGTTCACTGTTAGCGGTCGACACCATCACGGGAGATTATCCTCTGTATTTCACGCCCCCACCCGCTGAGAGGCTGTCTTCCTCGGGATGCTGGCGCTCAGACGTGCCGCCATGTTAAATAACAGTGACACTGGAAGTTTGTCGGGGTCCCTCAGGTCAGTGTGGATGCTGTCAATGGCGCTGGAGATGAATCAGGTGCTGGGTGTGTGTGTGTGGGGGGGGCAGGGATCATGGGAGTGAACAGCGTACAGTCCGGTGGACATATGTTGTCCATGACACCTTTGGAGGGGTCAGCACTTTCAGATGACACATTAGTGTTCTTCACTAACTCAACAAGTGAACCTACAGTCTGTGCTGCATCATCATATGACCTCTGACCTCTGAGACAAGACGAAACTGGGAATCACATTAAACATGATCTAGGTTTAATAAAATATTAAAATGACTTAATGCTTAATTCCAAAATGCTGTTTTATTTAATGTGTTTGACTTAAAGAGACACATCACGTAACATGGTTAATTAACTGAAAAGATCTTTAGACCTGTCTGAATCACCAAATTATTGTGAATATGTTTATATATTCAACACTTCCCAGTCTGTTTCCTTTTTGAGGGAATAAAAAAGCAACTTGAATCCAACTCTAAATACCTATAGATTGCAATGTTTTCTTTTTTTCTTAAAAACTTTAATTTCACTGGATACAGTATATAGCCCTGTCCACACTATTGTGGATGTTTTGCAAACAAAACTTCTTCTGTTTTCAGGCAAATGCAGTTTTAAGTCAGTTCAGGTGATATTTTCGCAAACACCCTCCGATACACAGATTTTGAAAGACTCCAGTCTCTGTGTGCATGTAAAAGGTTTCATTTGTGTTTTAGTCTGGGAGATGTTTTGTTAAACAGGTCTTCCAAAAAAACAAAAGCTTCTGTGAATTATTTTTTTTTTTCCAATCTACATTGAATATGCCTCTAAAATGTTGACAGCACATAACAGCTCCTCAATTCTGCGTTCTCGAAAACTGAGAAACTGAGATGCTGGGGCCGACTTGACCCGCCCAGAAATCTATCTCTAATCTGGATGAAAACCGAGATGAATTCTCGCTGAGCCAATTAAAGCAGCAACTAATCCCCTTGTAACTCGGCAAAGACGTAAAGCATCTCTTTCTCTCCTCTCCCTCCTCCTCTCTCCCTCCGTTTCGCTCCACTTTCATCTCTGTGCTCTTTTATCTTACCAATAGGCACATATATAGAGAGCGCTGCAGACATAGTGCCGAGCCTGGATCTTTAAAAAAAAAAAAAAAAAAACATCCGTCGGGTGACGTTTTACACCTCCTGCCTGCGTTCAGCGCTAAATTATATTAAATTCCACCATCACTTCACCTGCCTGGACGAGAATAATGGAGTTTGCAGCTCATACAACTAATGCAACGGCATGAATTAACAGACAGCTGGGTATGTAATTTAACTAATGGCTCACATGAAAAAGTACAATCCACTGGGTCATATCTTATTTATCACAACTTAATCTTATTTATGTGTGTGCCGTGCTCATCCTGAGCACATAAAAAAATATACTAATAGATGCTTGGTGGTGCTCTCTTCTTTTATGTTGTGCACACACTTTACGCTGATATAATTGATAGCATCACATTTGTCTGTGAAAGGGGGAGGGGTTAGCTCCCCCCCCCCCTCCACTTAATGTATGGCATCATCTCCACATGGCATGTGATTGGCTAAGAGTCACTCTACAGCAGCGGGGGTAATAAAAGTTACAAATGAGCAGGCTATTAGAGCCATTGACGTGCGCAGGCTAGCTGGCTAATTAATTGATCCTGAAACTTCATCTATTCTTCAGAGGAACCTCTTAATTAATCAGCCTTTCCATATCATTGTCCTTCTTCATTTTAGTCCTTCCCACTGTTCTCTTCTCACGCCTTCCTCTCTCCCTCCACCTTAGCATCTAATGCACTGGCAGGTCTGGAGTGTGTACCTTCACATTTAAGGCTTGTACTTTCAACAACCAGCCTCGGCTGTTTTAAGATCCTTTCACAAAGAGAGGGAAGGGTGTGATGAGGCTGGAGTGGTCCCCTTTGTGCCCCCCCTCCCTTCCTCTTTCCCACATCTTTGCTGGCAGAGAGGGCTGATTTATTGGGGCTTCCCAGCCATCCGTCAGAGCCTGTAGCGCTGGCTGCATTAACCCCAGAGACAACCCCAGCACCCGGGGCCCCTAAGTGCTTCCAAGTGGCCCTCGCTCTTCCTATCGGCGAGGAACCCCCCTGCCGGGCTCAATCAATACCATAAATTACCCATCTAACTCCCTAAAGTCGATATCCCGCAAGATGATGTTTGGACTGGTAAGAGTTTTTTACAGCTTTTGTTTTTAATGGAAGCTTAAAAGCCATCAGTGCTTTGAGGCAATAAAAAGCAGGTTTTCTAATTCAGGCATAATTTATTAAGATGTGTGTGTTTTCCTTTGGTCAATGGTCAAGAATCCAGATGAGAAACAGTTCAGGAAATGAATGATGGCTGAATATACTGTATCACCCATTCAGCTGCTCCAGCGCCCATGGTTCACTGGGACACAACCAGTAGTAATGTTCAAAGCAATTCCTGAGGAATTTAAACCACACTTCAGTTCAGGTGCACAGGTGCCCCGTGGTATTCAGTTGTCTCAGTGCGATGAGACTGCGAGGTAGCTGAAGCAATAAGAGGGTCCCTGAAACTGGAGCAGCAGAATGGAATACAGCCGTCAATATGTATAAAGTCAAAGGAGGAAGGTTCCGAAAGACTTTGTTATCAAACCATTTTGACGGAGACATGTAAAAGTGAAGTAAAGTTGTGTATATTAAATATATTCTTAGCTATGTCGACAGAGATACCAATGTAAATGAAAAGCACTAGCTCTTGGCCAGTTTCATCTGCTGAACCATAAATAGGTCAGCGTTTAGTTAATACAGAATCAACAGTTATTTGGACTGTTTCAAATTAAGAGCGCTGTAGCGCTCCACTTGATAGAAGCCCTTCATTTCTTAGCTGGGCTTTTATGATGAGACATTTGCATGCATTCCATACGCAACAACAACAGCTGGACAGGATTAAAGGATAACAAAGCAAAGATGATCGCAATGAATGAATCATACGCTGCCACTAGAATCCTCACCAACATAGTACTGAACACAACAAAACTTAATTGTTGAGTCTGTCAGGTTGAAGCGGTAGAAATCCCTTTGTGCCACGTACAGGTACATCGATTCCATATGACAGGCAGCAGGAGAGGACAGTAGAGACCTCATTATTGGCCAAATATTATTCAAACTATTCAATTTGAATAAAACCTTTATTGAGTGTGTACTGTTGAATAAAGACAAAGAAGAAGAATCTTGAAATGTTAATTCATTGAGGATTGTACACAGCTGTTGGCAAACAGAAAGGAAAATAGACTTAGCTAAAGGTGCAGATCAAATATTTGTCTGTTTTTTATTTTTATTTTGAATACAAAAAAATAAAAAATCTTTACAAAGAGAGCGCCTCTGGATAAAAGGTGCACGGAGCCCTGAAGGACAGCAGGCTTGTGAAGGGGCATTGTGGTTTGTATGGACTGAACAGGCAGCAGGTCGGCCACATTTCCACTTGACTTTAAACACTCGGGGTTCTATTAACATGGCCCAGTGTGTGAGGAACAAACAGCCAACACGGGTAATGATTTCTGCCTCCCACCAAACCCTCTCCACACACACACACACTCCGTCCCCCCCTTTCATTTCCCAGGATCTCTTTTTTTTTTCTCCTGCTTTTTCTCCCACTCCATCACCCCTCCCCTCTTTTCACATCAAACACTAATGTTTCCTTCAAATTCCTTTTCCTCTCTGTCTGCCAACTTTGACATCACAGGAAATTACGCTCAGAATTGGCGGCTCTGGTTTTTCCTTTTTTGCTTTCAACTTCATTCCACTTCCCAAACAGACACTTCTCTCGTGTGGCCTGTCATCCCGAGACACCAGCCTCCTCCTTCCTTCCACTTCCTCCTCTCTTTTTTTTTTTTTCTCTTCTGCTGATATATTTGTTCTGGCTCCCTTCACTCCACCCATACACGTTGTTGGTTACACTCTTTCGAATGTACACTGTGTCTCTCACTTCTGTCTGACACATCCAAACTGTGTCTCACACGCAGATGCAGCGTGACGCTAACTACGCCTAATGCACTTGCCGAGCTTATTTTCTTGAAGCTAATAGCAGAGGCTTTTTTTCCTTTTTCTTTTTTTTCCCCCCTCTGCGAGACATCAACAGTGAGATCGCTGTCTGTGCTTGCCTCCTATGACTGGATTAAGGAAAGGAGGCCACGAGCAGAGTACTTAATTGGTGCTGAACTGCAGGGTTAAGAATGTGTCAGAGCGTGTGTGAGAGTGCCTGTATGATCACATCAGCCGCCTGTGCACAGGTAAACTGGAAAAAATGTCTGCACAAGCATATGTGCGGCTCTGGATGTTGTGCTCGAGGGCCTGAACAGGTAAAACACGCCTGCCCAGAAATGAGGAGCCAACCTGGACTCGAAGGGCAGCCGGAGCCGCAGGGTTACAGACGCTGCGAGGATGTTTACGTAAAATGTAAATTCATATTATGTGAAACAATAACTGTAGAAAGGCTAAAACATCTGCTGAGTTGACGACATGTGAGTGTACACAAGCCACAGATATTTATACAGTGAAGTAATTTGGTTTTGGTAATTATATATACTACAAGTGCCCGTTCTTAACATGCCTGCCTAGAAGAGCGGTTCATCTGTTTACTCAAAGTTCAGTGAAGCTTGACTGGCTTAACCCCCGAATTCAACAATCAGTTGTGTTTGCGGTTATGAGTCTGAGGTGCTGCAGAGCGCTGGCCGCCTGTTGTTTATTCAGTCTTTATCATTATTATTATTATTATTGAATATATTGGTTGTCTAAATTGCAACTAACTCAACACAGCACTTCCTTGGCTCCTTGACAAAACATATGCCAGGTGTAAGGCAAATAAGGTGAATGACTCTGGAGGTATGCAAGCTGCATGTAAACAGATTTCTGAAATTTGTAGATACATGTACCGCTTACAATTGTACACAGCTATCTCAAGCATTAGACATGTCCTCCAACAGAGGATTAGCGCCATTTTAGAGATAGTGAAATGAAAAGATAAAGAAAATAATAAGCATACCTCCGCCAAGGCCAAAGAGTCTCCTTAAATTCAATCAGGTTGCATTCAATTTCACACACTCCACATACGGCTCCTCTGAATATACCACATTTTTTCCATTTAGATCCATGAATTATTCCCTGGGAAATTAAAATCCATCAAAACATAGTTGCAGAAAAAATAACAAAGAAAAACTCTGCATTATTAATAAAAAAAAAAAGTGACTGCTGATGTTCAGGTATGTTGACATTCCTCCTATGAAGTTAGATGCAGTTTAAAATGATGACCCTATTCTCCAGGTCTCTGACTTGTTTCCATTTGAGTGGCCCTCATACTCTGTCATAACGTATAACCACAATTATGGCATTGTTCTTCACTTATATATTTTTCTTCTGATAGAAATGGGTTGCGCCATACACCTGCACTAACCATAAGTGCATCCACCACATATATATATTTATATGAAAGCTGTTACAAAGATGAATTGTGACACTGCGGTGACAGTCTCAAGTGAAAGGACAAAGGTGAGCCCCCGCACATATCCAATACCAGCGCAGCATGAGATGTATGTATTGCTGCAGCGTCCGTATTTAATAGGAGTGGGGCTTAATTTTAGCAGGATTTAATCATAATAATGAAAGGCAGTGAAAGAGGAGCTTTTGTTCCTCTGCTAAAACCCCCCTACACACACACACATACACAGTCCAGGGAAATCACAGAGATAGACGTACAAGCACATCTTTGTTGACGTCATGTTGCCTGGCAACATCCCAGCATGCTAGGCTGTGACAAGCTGAGGTCGCAGCCCTGAAGCACGATGCATCACGGGGGATTGTGCATGCTGCGTCTCAACATAACCCACAATTCCCCCTTGTTGGTGGGATTGTCCCTCGCAGCTGATCCTGGGACATTTTTTTTTTTTATTACGTTTGAGGTTACAGAAGAGGGTGGGGCGTCTGATTCCTCCACCTTTCAACGCCGTGGAAATCGTGTCCATCTTAATTGCGCCCGGTGCTTCTTTTGATATGTAATTAACAGTCACTTACGACTCGATGCACGCTATATTTTGCGGTACACACCTGGCGCATTGATTTTTCTTTCTTTTTTTTTTTTTAGCCCGCTCCTCCCTCCCTGATCAGACCCATGACCGCTTTTCTGTAGGTGAGGCTCATTATGCTCATCTGAGAGTGTGGAATTAAACCTCCTCCTCCAAACTCATTACTGTGAGCTAGATTTCACCGGCTGCAGATAGGCACTGCGGTGGTGCTGCTTTTAAAGCCAGAGCCAGATAATTAGAAACTTTAGAAGCGCAGTTCCCATGGCTATAGCCAGAGTGAACAACTAATTCTATTTGAACTAATTACGTTCCATAGAGCTACGCTGTGATTGCTATGCTGACGCTGGGCCTCTCCTATGTAACACTGAACAGTACCAGGGATGTATTCTTGTGCTTGTGAGTGACTGTACGTCATTATGTGCTGGCTGAACAGCACGTCTTGCACATACTGCGTACGCCCCTGCCTGCTCCCGACGGTGTGTATTCTCACTTGCTGGAGCCCTGCGCAGGCTCAATCGTGCTTATTTTGGAGTGTGTTGACATCATCAAAATGCGTCAGAAGAGTTTCAGACAGGCAGCCTGGGTAATAAAGTCTGACATGACTGAGATCACAGTGTAACTAGTGAGAGGAAAAGTTTGTTGCATTAACACTTTATGGCCTCTAGCCTGGCCCGTAGTACTACAGCATAATGATTACACAGCACGTCTCTTTGCCAGTGCATGTATGCCTATTTGTACAATATTTTCAGACAATGCAGGAAGTCAGTCTGTCAGTCCATCTGTCCACTTTATTAGAGTCTCCTTCCATTTATCTCTCTCTGTGGAAGCATGCTCACAACTCTGAGAGGTGTCCCAGTCCAGACCGACACACACAGGCTGACTAAATATAGCAGGCATTCTGTGACAGCAGGGGACACTGTGCTCTCCCCCAGCCCCCTGCTTCTCTTACCACAGCGCTCTGTGCAACAGTTTCACAACAAACTACAGCCAGGGAGCGAAATTATCTTCCACACGCAGAGACACAAAAACACATACAGTGTACAGTACACACAGACTAATACACAGCATGCTTTTCCCTCGAACACACACACACACACACACACACACACACAGTCCAAACAGGATTCACTTAGGACTCAATAAGGCAGACAGAAGCACTATTGTCTCTAACACAGGCCTATTGTGAGACATGGGTCTATGTTTACTACACAGTGAGCATTCCCGTACAAAGATACACACAATTAAAACTGCATGCATACAAGAACATCACACACACACACACACAGGGATAATAATAATGATAATAAAGGACACAAACACTCGAACACCAAGCCGAGCGATATGAACATCCTCACGCAGCCCATACACACGGCACCAAACCCATCTCTCTGAGGAGAAGTGAGTGATGAACAAGAGTGACACCACCACATGCCAGGGTGTGAGATGTGCTGCCTCTGCCGTCTCAAATTGAACATGCCAAGCCTTCGGGGTAAAATCGCTGGAGGATGTACGCGACGAGCGGCGAACGTCCCACCGCAATATCGCTTACAACACCAGCCACGCTGCACTGGAACGGCCCTTCAGAGGGGGCTGACTCACGCAGTCAGGGTTTGTTGACATACCTGCTGCTGAGGGTACTGCATGCCACCCATGCTCATCTGGCCCCTCCCCTGCATGCCCATTGGATATCGGTGCGGGGGAGGTGACGCGTACGGCTGACTGGGGGGGTAAGGTCCGCCCCCTGGCTGCTGTGGAGAGGAGTAAGGGTTGTTGGCCATGCCATACAGCTGCGATCGCTTCATAGCCATGAAGTCCATGGAGGAAACCTGTGAAGGAAGAAAAGAGAAGGGTAAACGATGCGTCATGGCTGCTCCCCCTCGGCTGATGTTTCACATTCATTCATGACGCTGCTTCGCTTTCTTCTCGTCTGAGGAGCACTGAAGTCATCCACCATCTGCCAAGTTGGAAGCCCAGGCAGAAGTCAACCTAATGCACGCACTCCAAAGCAAAGCGACCATTGATTTATTATAGCGCCACCGAGCCAGTGGAAGCCTTAAATTACCATATACAGGTCATAAACTATCAATAAATGGAATCAAGTCTAAGATGAAAAGTTTGCTGGAGGAGCGCCAAAGTAAAATGATTTAATTAAAACCTGAAGCTTGTATCTTTGTTTAATTGCCTGGAAGGTTTTTAAAAGAGTTGTAAATGTTGTTTAAAACAATAGCAATAAAACCGCCATGGCCTTGTTCCCACAACCACAGTCCAACAGAACCAGTGTTCACTGGAGAGCACTCCCCTCAACAGGCAGACAGCATGCTCTTAATACTGGGTTAGTAGCTGTTGTGAGTTGGATTTAGGGAACAGGTAGGTTGGGAGAGAGCTGGGCAGGAACCAAAAGTTGCATTTCAGACTTGGGGCCTGCTCTCCGTGCCACACCTTTAGAGCTACACACCGAGAGGAAAGAGAAGTTGTCAAGGGCGATTTATTCCATTGTAAATATTTCTGAGACTTTTTAGGGGTTGTCTGGGGTCCTCAGCCATTGCGAAATCCCAGTGCGGCGCGTCAGGCTAATGCTAATCCGTCACCCATAGCGGCATGTTTGTCTGTCTGCTGGGTAGATAATGTGGGGTTCTTCTATCTTCCCATTCCCCTCTCATGCTTTCTCCCTTTCGTCTCCGCCGTGTAGGATCATGTGTGATTTATGACATTTTGTTCCTACTGTTTTTTACACACAGAGACACACACGCGCTTTCACGTCTCCTCTCTCATCTGCGACTAACCTCCCCTCCTGCCCCACCCTCCCCTCCTTCCATCTCCATCACCACCACCAGCTCCCTCCTCAGTTCCCTTTCTTCTCCCCAACTCAATATCACCTCGTCTAGTGGAGAGGAGAAATTGCCACTGCCTCATATTGCCGGGCTAATATCGAGAAGACATGTCAGGGGATGGGAGCACTTTATTCAGCAGGTTACGTGCAGACGGTTACGGTGCTCTAGTTTTAAAGTGGTTTTGTCTACTGAGGCATGCGCATGGAGTAGTTTGGACTAATTCACAGAGCGTGGAGGGGAGCGAGGGAGAGTGAGAGGAAGAGAGGGAGGTAGTGAGAGTGAGAGAGATGGAGAAAGAAAGCCAGAGAGACGAACGAGAGCTCTTGGGTGTCCAAAAGTTATTTTGCAGTGTGGAGGAGTGGGTCAACATGCGTGTGGTGGAGGTGTTGGGGGGTGTAAAGGGTGCCAACCACCAACAAAAAAAAAAATCCTTTCTGACTTTTCTTTTAGTGTTGTAATGCATGTACTCTCCTCTTTACTTTGTCATTCATGTATGAAGCTGCTAATAAGTAGATCATTCCCCACGCTGCGGAGGCTTAAGTCACTGAGTAATACCAGCATGCTAATATACTTTAAAATGAAATATTTAACCATGGGAAGAAATTGTTTGCCAGGAATCAAGTAAAGCACTTTAGGGAATATTCAAAGTTATGAGTCATTTTGTATTTAGTGTCAGTTTTTATTTTAAAAAAATGTATTTTTAAAATAAAATTATGGTTCAAGAGCTAAAATGCTTTTTTAATGGAAAGCCTTGAATTACAATGCTACAGAGTCAGGAGAGGGAGCTAATAACTAAAACAGATTTAGCCTTTAAGTACAGTATATTGTCAGGAACCAATAAAGAGAATTAAACTAAGTGAACATGAAAGGAGGAATTTGTTTTGAGATGCATTGGATGTGCTAAAACTGTCGCTGGTCATATGTTTCTAATCTAACGTTAATGTTGGGTTTTTTTTGCAGGGAAGCACATGACCTGCTTCAATGTTTTTACGCAGACACACACACACACACCTATGGGCCCTATGCAGTGAATGGATGCCACTCTACAGGTCTGGAAATCTAGGGCACTGTGCCACCTGTGATATGGGACGGACAGACAGACAAACACACACACACACCTAAAGTCTATATACCGTTGACCAACCCATCTCAAGAGGTCCTGTGTTTGCCAAAAATGCTGAGTGCAACACAAGTAAATCCCCTCTCACACACGCCTGAAAAGCATGTTAACTGCTGCACTTAGAGAGGCAGTGGACACGGAAAACAACTTCAGAGTTTGGGGAGCGGAGGAGAGGATGCTCGATTAAACACACACACACACAGAAATGTGCGACAGCGCCGTCGCTCTCTCTCTCCCACACACACTCACACACACTTGTGAGGGATTCTTAAATAAAGCAGGCGTGATAAAATTATATAGAGCTATCTGACACGTTGGTCCGTCTTCCACACATGGTATTATCCACACCTATCCACGGAGGCAGAAAAAATGACAATTCTCTGCCTCCCCAAATGGAGCCTCATATCTGCTCTCATGACAAGTTCCACTAAATGAGATTTCAGCCCACTGCAGCCTTTTTCTCGAGATATGCCCACCATTTCCCTCACACCACTAGGCACAAAAAAAATGACAATAATTCTTGACAAATTGAAACATTTTTTCCCCTCCCCTCAGAGAAATGGCTGTACTTAGAAAAAAAATTATGAATATGACACAAAGTGAATCGTGTATTTTGCCAGGAGGGACAGCAGGAAAAAAAACTACGGGGTATACAAAGAAATTGTTTTTTTTCCCTTTATTTTCTTCAAATGTGTTTTCCACTTTTGTTCATCTGGGCATGCTGTTCAATGGATGTGGGGGAGGAGGGATGGGAGACAATAGTAATTCAACTGCTAAATTTAAAATTCAATTTATGAACTCCTCGACAATGTTCTGACTCTACCTCTCCCTCTCCTTTTTTTTTCAAAACAAAGCCATTAAAACAGAACATGGGTGAAATTACTGTGGGGTGAAACCTGCTAAATTGCTTTTCTGAGCTGCATCGACGGCATTTTTTATGTTGCGAAAATAATTTTACTCCTTCTTGCTTTAATGTGCTAAGTTGTTAATCAGAAAGAGACAAAATGCTCGACACAAAAGGGGCCGAGATATGTGGATTATGAGACACACACTGGGATCAGACAAACATAAAACAATATTGGTAAATGGTTATTATTCCAATTTCATTTTGAATGTGGGGAGTTATTTTGAAAAATATTCGAATTTATCAGCCGTGGTGAATGAATGTGTTGTAGCAGGGATAGGGTGAACACACACACACACACACACACACACATACTTGTGCCCTTCACACTAGATGACCAAATCATCACCTGTCTGCATTCACCCTTCATGTCAGTTATTTACAATCTCCAAACGTGCACACACTGTAGCAATAATACAGTGAGGTCAATCAATCTACTTCATACAACCATCCCTGAAATAGAAGCTGTTCTCGCTTATGTTCTTTATGGGCGGTTTTATTGAGCAGTGGCTACTTCAGAAATAGTTTGAGCATCGATGGAGCAATTTAGTGAACTGTTATGATCCCTGGCCATTTAACTCTCTTAATCGGTAAGAGTTTAGACAGGTGCTCCACATAGCTACGTATCTAACCGCTTGATACTGCCGAGTCTTCAGTGCGATGTGTAAAAAGGACACGATTTCTATTTTTCAGCTATTACTTGAAAAGACCTATTCGGCACTCACACAGCAGAAATTAGTGTCCCGACTTTTAAAAAAGATGGCTCAAACCTGATTGTGGAGAAAAATTAGGCTGAAGAAGGTTTTTATTTTTTTGGTATCGATCATCTTCTCATTTTCTCAAACGGACGAGTGCAGAATCCCGGCTTTTATTCCTGTGTAATGAAACCATTTTAGCCTGTGTGAATTTGTGAGGAGAAACAAATAAGGAAAATTATTGTCAACGGATCCTCTTTATCCTCAGCGCGCCGTTCGTCTCGTGAGAATCAACATGCAGCAGCCAGAGTCGGCTGGTCTGCTGGGACTATCAGCCTCGTCTTTTATGTTATTTATTTATACCATGCAGCAGAGCACTCTCCAGTTCCGATTACACTGCGGGGCCCGCCGGAGCCTGGGCCTCCAGAACAAAGCTCCACATTTCAGGCTTGCAACCCCCGCGCACATGGGCCTTACAGTTTTGCAGGAAAAATAGAGGGTGAAAAGGAGAAACAGGGAGAGGAGGAGAGGCAGAAAGAGGAGAAGAAGAGAGACCGCAGCTGTGGGCGAGTACAGATCGAGTTCCATATTAATGTGTGCAAATTCCCCCGCTCCTGCTGACTAAGATTAGAAAAATTAATTTCATGGATGCAGAGACAATACTGATGTCATCAAGCGGAGAGGAGAGGAGTCGCGCGCTGTTAACTCCTCCTTGCCCGGCCTCCAAGAGGAATAGATCCCTCTGTCTTATCGGTTCATCATTTCATTTCACCCCCTGAATTAAAGCGAGTTCATAAATACTAAATAGTGACAATGAAACACAAGCTAGCGTGGATAGACCCATTTCTTTTTTTTCCCCTAAAAGCAGGACTTGTTGTGCGAGTGTGTAGTGAAGCCTCTGAGCTGTGCGCACGCTGGTGCTCCCTTGTGACTGCTGCATCACTAAGAGGACTAAATTCAGTGAATTATGTCCTGAAACACAATCTCGTCCTGCATCTCTTGTGCGCACGCCTTGTTAGTAAGGAGGCTCGTGACGAATGACAGCGCCAAGACTGAGACTGGTCCGCGGGGAGCTGGGTAGAGCCAAACTGCCTTTCATCAACCCTGTATGCCTGGATGGCATGGGCAACTAGGCATGAAGGCTGGCTACCTATGAAAAATCATCTGAGGAGAGAGAGAGCGAGAGAGAGCCATGCAGGAAGTGACAGCCATAGAGTGGATGGGGTGGTGGTGAAGGGGGGGGTGTAAACACGAGCGCAGCGTACGTTTGGAAATAATGCCGCGCGTTGAGAAAGAAAGGCAGACACAAGAGAAGCCAGATAACAGGCTGTTGTTATGCAGCCGACCACCGTGCTATTGTGCTTGGCGCAATGCACATAATTGGTCTCTCTCCGGCGTCGTCCTTGGTGCTGTTGATCGGCGTGCCCTCTGCGTTTGACACCAATATTTACACTACACACAAACACCATGGAGCTCGGAAATGCACACACACCCACCCTCATTCCATCCAACCCCCCCGTGTGCATCGGGAAAAGTTGCCGGGCGTTCGGTTCGTCACGGCCGGCGCAAAGACGTCATTAAGAGAAGAGGAGGGTGGGGGGGATGGGAGGAGGAGAGTAGAGGAGGGCCGGGAGGGGAGGGAGAGGGAGAGGAGGAGAGAGAGGCTGCTTCATCTGTCTCGAGTGAGATTGGGGTCGCGGGTTCGCCAGAGCCCTTTTCCTTCTCCGAGACGGAGCAAAAGAAGCAGCGGAGAGGGAGAGAAAGAGAAAAAAATAACCCTCAATGACAAAACGAGATGTGCCTGACATGCCGGCGACACGCTATTAGAGAATGAAAACAAATAAAATGCAATTGTCTGCAAACACTGGAGGAAACGTGTGGAAGAACAGAGGCTGCAAATTTGCCAAGAAAATCTCCTGCTAAGGTGCAGTTTACTGAAGAGGACCGAATTTATTTTGATTTCCACAGGATAACAAGTTGGAGGGATGAACAGACAAAAACTATAAACACACCCTGGGACATTTGGATGTGTTTTTCAAGTTTGGTCAAAGATCAAAATTCAGAACTCTCCCAAACATGCTGACTGCTACAAACGCCGCTCATGTGTCTTTCAACCATATGTGACAAACCGCTACAAACCAGCGGCGTCTCCCCTTCAAAAAAAAAAAATGTAAATGCTCTCAGGAAATAGCCGTTACTGATGTGGAGGAGTGCGAGCCTCGCTCCGTTCCCAGTCTTTTCTAGTCTCTCACTCCATGTGCGCTTCCTGCCTTGCCTTGACCCTGGAACAGAGGAGAGACGCTGAAAAAGCTCATTTCTTCTTAAGGGCCGTGGTAGAACGAGAGAGGAATGCGCTCCCTCTCAAACTTCCCCAGCCCGCAGAGCCCCATGTAGAGATGCTGTTACACAACCAAATGAAAGAGAGAGAGAGAGAGAGAGAGAGAGAAAAAAACGAGGGAGGAAAATGACAATAACTCCATCTGCCCCAAAGAGCGAGAGCAGGCTATTTGAGTAAACACGCTGCCCTTTTTGCTTCCCACGTCTCCCGGAGCTAAGCCAAAATGCTCATGTTAAATATGCAGGCTCGACCCCACCCCCCCCTTTTTTTTTATTCAAGGAAATCACCACCTTTGCTAATGGAATGGTATCGGAGAGGAACTGCGTTTCTACAGCCTGGATAATTATGAACGAGGTCCCGTATCACCAAGTGTGTTTATGAATTAGCAATGGTTATTCATGATATTGTGCTCAGAGTAGGGTGAAAATACATAAGTGAATACTAAGCGAGCAGACCAACAGAAACGATGTTAAAGGGTCCTGAGGGGGCTTTCTCTGCCATCCATTAGTCTTCCCTGTAAGGCAGAGCTTAACAAGCTCCTCTGACTGGGAGGCTGCCCAATGAAGGAGAGGGAGGAGAGGAAATTAGAATTTTGAAAGCCTCATCTAAAGTCCTAAATAAGTCCCACTCCCTGTTATTAAGCTCTTTTCCACCTTTCCACCTTGAAAACAAAGTCTTTTAAGTCATTAATAAAAAGCAAATGCACTGTGTCTATAAAAAGAAAGTTGTCAAACTAGGTCACACCCGTGGTGCAGTTAAAGAGGCTTCCCACTAAAAAACAAGGATTTACATTCATGCTGCTTGTTTTGGAGCCCTGCCCAGTCCTCCAGGGTGGAATCATCCATATTTCTCCTGTGGGTGATCCATCACTTCAAATAAATAAATAAAATAAAATAAAATAAATAATAATAATAAAAAAAAAAACAAATAGCAAACAGATATCCTGACCTTCCTTCCTCAGGCGGATATTAGATACTCATTAAAAGTCACCTGAAACAATTTGAACCAAATTGATTTCATTATCGGACTCGGCACGACACAAGAGGCCCGCACGTCTGATAGCTCAGCGGGAAATTTACAAAGTTAATTAGAAAAAAAATTGATTTTCATATTTTTTTTTATCCCCTCAGCTCGACCATCGTGAAGTGACACAAGACAGAGGGAGGGAGGGGGGGGGGCTGTTGATGTTCAGTGCGGATGTGAACACAGCTGGTTGGAGGCGCGAAGATCGTCACTGGAGCCAGAAAATGCATTCCAGCTTCAAGTGCGTGTGCTGCGACAGATTGTGTAACAGCACATGTTTTGGTATTGTTGTTTCACTCCAACCCCCCCCCCCCCCCCCCCCCCCCCCCCCCCCCCCCCCCCCGCACCAATAACCTTTAACCCCCCTGCATGTACACACTCAAACTCCCCTGCGCCTCCTTTTCCTTCTCCACCTCCATGTCCCCATCACTGCTGCAGCACCAGCAGACGACGTGGCCTAAATGCTACCCTGTAATGCATGCCGCCTTGCTGTGAAGGCTTCCCTAGAAGCGGCGCTCCTCGACCTGGGTTAAGGGCCCTGGAAATGGGTTTCTCTCCTTCCGCGGGCCCCGCAGGTCACCCTCCGTGAGGCCCCAGGCTCTGTGAGCCCGGGCCAGGCCTCTTCATCTCCTGGGCCCTGACTGGGAATCAATCACTACTGAAGCTGGCCGGGAACTTGAGGTGGGGGAGCTGGGTTCGATCAATGAGAGGCTCCGGGCTTCTGGGAGCCCTGATGCATGGTCTGACTGCACATTCACACTGAACTCTACCATTCACTCTTATTACTGCCAAGCCCCAGGGCAGCCATGTTTATTGTGAAGCGGGTGTGTCAGACTATATGAATAACATATGACTAAGAAAATTGATTGATATTTGCAATTAATAAGCCCTAATTAGATTTGGATCACACTGAAATCGTCTGTCCAAATACTTTCTCTGCACGGTCCTGATCCCTTTGTAATTATTTTCCTTTTCCATCTTCGAGTTTTCATCAGCTAATTTGTTTCCCAAAACAAAATTAATGAGCAACTAAAACTTAAAACAGTGATTAAATTCAACATTTGGTCCCCAACAAAATCTATAGTGGAAAAAGTCACAATGTGGCCAGAATGAGTGCCCTGATCATGAGTTGTTTTACACACTGAACCTTGACCGACCTTTTATGTTCGGGTTTTTATTAAAGGCCTGACATATTAAAGGAATGCACATATTTCCCTGGAGAGGCAGCAGATCGTTTGGCTGCAACACACAGATTTCACCATGTGTCCAAATGTGCGAAAGAATGTGTGTGTGTGTGTGTAAATGTGCGTGTGTGTGGGGGTGTGTGTCTATTGTCTGTATTCTGGCTCTGTGCGTGCGGACCAGTGTATGTTTTACACATTACAGTTCCTTGTTAAATGATTTTGGAAAACAATGTGTGTTAACACACACACGCATACAAATCAGTATATTAATCAACTATAGAGACACAGCTTGTCTGTGAATGCTTGCCAATGTTGCTGAAGCGTGTGTGTGTGTGTGGGGTGGGTGTTATGTTTGCATGTCTTGTCTGAAAGTGCCTGCGTGTCTATTGTATGTATTCAGCCATGTAAGGCAGAACATGATTTACACGCTAAAGCGAGTCCAAATTATTGTAAAGACAATGAGTTAACGGTACATGTGAACATGCCTGGATATGAACGTATGCACACATACCATTGTAGTGAGCAACTATAAATAAATGCATAGCGAGTCTGTGAATGTCTGCCAATGTCAGTGAAACATGCGTATATGTTTTTGGTCGCGCGCGTGTGTGCGTGTGTGTGTGTGTGTGTGTGTGTGGAAGCATGTGAGATCATTGTGTACCATCTGCGTCCAGATGTTGTGTAGAGAGCAGGCTGTGTGGACAGCCAGACAGTTGGCAGGCCTTCTGACAGGCCTGTGTTCCTTATTGATAGAGGGATCACAGAGACAGAGGAGTCAGCCGTGCTCAGCTAGACCACAATATTGGCCTCTCTGCTGTTATTCATCCCAGTCAGCCAGGAGAAAATGGGATGTTCTGAGCCAAGTTTATAGCTGTCAGATCTGGGCCAAATAGGAGTTGAATAGGTTTCAAACATTTGGAAAACAGCATGAGGAGCGTTTGATTTGTCATACAGATGCAGCCAGATTCTTGTGCCAGGGCTAAAGAATTTCATTGTATTTCAATTCTGACAAGGATTTTAATACAGATGACTATAAAGCTGAACCTGAAACACAGCCGGCTGCATCACAGCGAGCAGCAGCGCAAGCCAACATGTTTGGCGGGGTGGTTATACTGGTTTCTGATTGTTTGTGGAGGTGAGATTGGGCAGAGAATACTACATGTGTACTTTAGTTAGTAATCTCAGTGGTGAGGCAGTGAAGCAAAAACTGAGACGATCAAACAAATACTTTTAATGCCCACACATAGATTCTTTATAGTTTTGTTCTTATCGTTTTACACTTGTGTTTAGTGTGTTATGTCCTTGATACCTTGCTGTAACGCAGTACTATACCTACCAACCATATCAAAATATAATAAAAGTACAAATATACCAAACTTACAGTAACCTGAACGTCTATGACAATAAAGGCTTTGATATCTTGGAGTAAAGGCCAAGACGATATTGCACATCAGCTCACTTTCTTAACTTTTAAGCCTCTAAAAAAGGCATGTGTTGACTGCTTACTCCCTATTATAGCCTTGCATATCTGTCTTCCTGATCCCGCACCCCATGCCATCTTTCTTCCTGGGCTCCTGCCAGAGTTACGAAGCAGGGCCGACGTTTATGGAGGGCAGACCTTTTTTTTTTTTTCTCTCAAACGCTTTGATCCAGAAAGTTCTACAGCCTATATTTGCAGGGGTCATCCAGGAGCAGCCATGTGGGCAAGCGGTGTGTGTGTAAGTGAAAGCACATTGAGCTCCTCATATTTAGGCAGAGCCTTGGTGCAGAGGCTCCTACAAAATAAGGGCTTGGAGGGTCTGAGGGGGATTGTTAAGGCGCACGTTGGGTGAGTGCACGCATTTGTGAAAGCTACTCGTGCGGATGTGGGAAAGGAGGACCTTAGCACTAATCATTGAGGAAAGTGATTTGGGAGCCGACCCCGAAATTTCATCAGGCGGTATCACGGCTCTCCTATCTGTCACTTCTCTTTCATCAAACCCCTCCGTCCCCTATACAAATTATTCATGCCAGCAGCTAAATATATTCAAACCATTCTGTTTACTTTATTACTCCACTTTTATTCTGCTCTTTTCCCCACATTTGTTTACAAGAATAAAAGCCTACTCTGACAGAATTATCCCTCTGCACAACAAAAATAAATCACAGCGCTTGCACACACATCATTCACATTCAAAGAGCACAGCTAAATTATAGATGGCCCCTTTCTCCCCAAATATGCATTTCATTAGCATTTCCTTCGCCTGTTGTCTTTTTTTTCCCTCTGCCCGCCTGCGTGCACGACCCACTGATGTGTGTGTGCGTGTGTGTGTTTGCCTAGAGAATGGGAACAGACTTGCAGCAAAGCAGGACGCGTCCCCTTTCCCAAGCCTAATTTAGGATTCAATTACAATACTCTTTAAAAAGCGTCGACTTCGCAATTAATTATTTTAAGATTAGCCTGACAGTAATGGGCCTCCCACCGACGCCAGCCAGCCCATGACTGGCCGCCTGCACCCCAGGACCACTGTGTCTCTCCACATACACTCTATATATACACACACACCCACCTTTCCCTTTCATTCTCTACCTCTCCGCTTCACACTTTTAGCCCGCCTCATCTCCATCTTCCTCTCCAGAGGAACAAGAGATAAATCTTTCCCACTCTCACCTTCATTTCTGTCCTTCCTTTTTCCACCTGCGTTAGCCTCACCGTCTTTTGTTACTTTGTGTCATGCTCTGATCTCATTGACGGCTGCCGCACAATTGATATTGCTTCAGCACGGCAGACCCCTTTTATGAGCCACGAGGGCCTTCTCTCACGTCCTCGCGCGTCCCCAGGAAACTGACGGATGAGCCCTGCGACAACGTGCGCACGCAAGTGAACACTCGCGCTCGTCCATACGAGTGCACGCACAGCCGTCTGTCACCACTGCTGCCAGGGGTAAGCAAAAAAAAAAAAAAACACACGCCGCCCTCCTCCGCCCGCTTTGATTGGAGCCAAGCGAAGCATTTTTTTTTCTCCCCCCCCCTTCTCTTTTTTCTTTCCTTGTTTCGGAAATGAATGTCATCATCCATCCCCTTCCTCACTCCCCTGCAAGCCCCCCACCCCCCCGCCCTCCGTTCCCCAGGCAAACTTCAGCCGAAGCCCCTGATTCTGTTTATTTAAATATTTGATATGTAAGCTGTCATAAAATAAATGTCACAAGAGGGAAAATGAATGGATATGTTGGGTGTGTGGAAAGAGGCCATTATGGATAATGGTTTCTGATGTAGCCCCCCCCCCCCCCCCCCCCCCCCCCCCCCCCCCCCCCCCCCCCCCCCCAACACCTCATGCAACCGATACAGATGATGAAGGCAAGACAGGGCCAGGAGACACTGAAGCAACAGGGGAAAAGAGGGAGCGGAAGCATGCACAGAGTTTGTGTGCAAGCGCGCACACACGCACGCACGCACACACACACACACACACACACACACTTGTTCGGCTAGCGATATGGAAAATAGGCCCTCCCATGCACAATTGACTTCTAATACATTGTATACTCCTCAAACCATCCATTTACCAGGCATTGCAATTTCAGGAGCCCTGAAAGCAGCACTTTGCAAGCACTTTGCAAAATACCTTTAAAAAAAAGGCTCTCCAGCCTTGACAAATATTCTCTCTCTCACTAACTGCCAGTTCTAACATGTCTGTTAAAGTGACAACACAGTCTTGTTCCCCTGCTATATCCAATATTTCCTTTTTTGACTTGCAAAGATTTCCTTGTTGGACACGAGATCTGGTGCTGCCTCCGGTTTCAACACCTTGCCACAAATACCTTTCGTAACACACACACACCTCCGAACATGTGCACACGTGTACGTCTTGCAGCTAGTAGCACCCGAAGGATTACACGGCTGTGACAATTTCACCCAAGAACTGATAAAAAAAGAAAAAAGGGGTGAACGCGCAGCTGCTGAGAAAGAGACAGAGTAAGAGAAATTCTCTTAGTGAACAACCTTGAATCTCTCCTTGATGTCGAGATGCTAATATATTGCGGATCAGCACAAAAAATAAAACCCCAATTAAGAATAAAAATCGTGGCAAAATTAGTGCTGACGATTTATTGGCTTGGCCTTTCTGGGCCTTTGATTGTCAGACCTTTGCCTAGAACAACCTCCCTGGTCCCATCGAAGGCCGGCGGGACGAGCGGGTGACATTAGATGAGGCAGAAGTCAGACAGGATTTGCTCCATGTCGACCTTCTTCACCTCAAAATGCTCAACAGTGTTTTTTTTTCCATTGGTCAGAAATACCTGCAAGACACCTGCAGCTCTGCTTTTGCACGTGACAGTCACACACGATATTCATCCACTGAGTACAAACACACACATCTATATACTGAACCCCTCCATCGACCACACAACTATAACCATTTACAATTACGCTTTTATATACATATCCTCCACATACACACATGCCCCCTACTCACCCTCTGCCCCCTTCAGAGTCTGGGTCAGGATGCCCTCCAGAGCGCCTCGCCCTCTTTCCTGTTAATTACCACTAATTGGCCCAGCTCGTTTTTTCCCCCCCCGCTATAATGGAACCATTCATCTTTACTACTTAATGAGTAGGCACCGTCGTCACCAGCCAAGGTCACCGACAAACTAGCATCCAAAAGACAGAAAGAAAGAAAGAGGTTTGACGACAACTGAGGAAGGGAAAAAGGGAAGAGAAGAGTGGAGAAAGATGGAGGGGTTGTTTATGCCTTAAACAACCAAAGGTGGAAACGTGCATTCGCAGAGCTTCTCCAACAAATGACAGTGGTGTTTGGAATGTGCCCAATGTGTAAAAGAAGTTGGGAAATGTCTGCGAGCTGTGGGAGTCGGCAGTGTCCAAAAACACAGACCACAACACACACGGGGAAATTTCAAAAGACAGACTAATTAAAATACGAGTTATAAGGGAGCAAAAACAATGTATCCCTCACAACAACGCTCAAAGCACTGTCTCATGCACTTAATAGGAGCTGAAATATAAAATGGATTTTTTTTTTTTTTTTTTTAAACGTGGGGAGAGTCTCTTCTACATTTTATGCACACATAATAATTATCTAAACAATCACTCTGAGTGTCAGCGCCCAGCGGGAGAGGGCAACACGTTAGCTACCATGCAATGGCTAATTAACAATGAAAGCTTTAAATATTAGTCTAGTGAACGCGTTGTATTCATTTCACGAGCCTTATTACTAAACTAAATTATAAAAGCAGCAGCGTAAAAAAAAATAGAAGATGTATTCATCCCATTTTGTAGTAAGGCACGGTTTGGTACAGACTCTCACCTCAACCATCAGTGTAGGAAAAGAAAAGAGGGTCTGTTGCCAGGTCAAGTACTGCCCACTGAATATTGAGACTTTTTTTTTTTTACACAGCACAACCACCAGTTTCTCACAAACACCCGGCTGGTCAGACAAGACAACAAGGTCTTCACATTTTCCAACTGGCAGTCTGCTGCCAGTCTCTGCCTCAGGTACAGCGGAGGAAAGTTTCAGGCTCAAGCGTCATAATTTATCCTGGCAAGTGACTGCAAAAAAAAAAGATAAATCTGACAACCAGCCATTTTCCTCAGAAACATCTTTCCCCCCGTCAGAGGAGTCACATTGTGATTCCTCCTCTCCCGTCTCATGTGGCGTAGCAGCGGCACAAACAGTCATGTGCTCCTGCAGCGCCGCGGCGATCAGCGTGGCACGACAATGTTTGTAAATGGGACAGTTGTCTATGGATTATGCTAATGTGGTATTCCACACTCCCCTCTGGCAGGCGTCTGACATTACAGTAACCTTTGCATGTTTAGCCAACAGTAACTATGGTTGTTCATTGAGTGAGGGACACGCACGCGCACACTCGCGCTCAGAAACACACAGGCCCACTTGTACAGACAGATTAACTGTGCACGGCAAACATTAGCTCTTGTGAACTGTATCGATATCTCTTTTTTTTTGCGTGAAGGAATTAACATCGGAGAAAAATAAGACATTCAAACCTCTAAATAAAGTTCACTTGTGCTGTCGATATCTAATCCAGTTCATCCAGTTTGTGTCAGAGGAGTGGCTGGAATGTAGAACATTAAATCTGTTCACTTTGGAGGTGTGTAATACAAGAAATGAGACACATACTGAGAATAAATATCTGAAATCCACACCCAGTGCAACACATTACAAAACAAATCACTAACATAACATCTTCTCCCACACAGACACACACGCAGTCCACTGGCCAGTGTCAAACTATGCGTGTGTGTGTGTGTGTGTGTGTGTGTGTGTGTGTGTGTGTGGCTGTTTGTGTGTTTGGAAGAGGATGTGGTGTCAAGTTGTTTCCTAAATTGCTGTGATAAAATTGATCTTAATGAGGTAGAATTGAGCCAGCAGTGACCACTAGTGTTCCGCTGTGACTGGTGTCCATAAATCAACAACAGCAGCCACACACCAGCTCAGCTCTCACAATCACGACGGCTGGGGAAATACTGTATATGCTTGACTGGTCAACGGAAAAGTGTGTGTGTGTGTGTGAGAGACAGGAGAGGACTGAGATGAAAAAAACAAAGTGCGACTCACAGAGCAAATGAAGCAACACAAACACAGAGATGAAACTCATTAACAAAAACTCGGATCATTGTCAGCGTCCCATCGTTTTTCTATTTCTGTCTCTCTGCGCCTCACATGCGACAGACACCGTCCTACTGGTGTTATTTGGCAGTTGTTTTGTTTTGTTTTTTTTTTCAAATTGTCTCACCATGCCAGAGCTGATTAGGATCAACTGAAACCAAACAGACGCGTGACTGGAGTGTACGGTCTGGAGACAGAGACAGGAGCGTGGAGGCTTTGATGTGGAAAGTGACAGATGATGATGATGACGATCACGTTGATGGTGATGATGATTTTCTCACAGGCTGGTGATAGAATGGAAAGAGAATGGTAGCCAGCCACACACACACACACAATTTTTGAGGATTATGTACAACCATTTTATGAAATGTATGTTGTTCTTTTATGGAGCTAAATCACTTCTGTTTACATGTAGCACCTGAGTCCAGTATTTCTACTTTCTGTACCAATACACACTTAAACGAACTCAAATGAAATGTCTACGGGCGAGTTCTGACAGATGAGATGTGAATCTTACTCTACAAGAAAATAAGATATTTTTGTTACTGGTCGTTTCTGCTCATGGTATGAGCAGGAAATATAATGACATACAGTAATACAACTATGCAATGGAAAGAAATTATTGTGCAGATAATTTATAAACAAATACCAGAACTTGTAGCTCCAGTCAAACTGCAGGTTCAATGGTCATCATCTCTCTCCCTGAGTTCTGCTGTTGACCAAAGACAACATAACATGTGAGCATGACCTTTGACCTTTGATGCCCACAATCCAAAAGATTCTGTGGACCGTTTGTGCAAAATCTGAAGGAATTCCAATCACAGTAATCCATAGCTATCACTTTCACTCGAATAAGACTGATGCACGCATATTAGAAAACAAGTACGAAAAGACTGACACCCTGAAAACACTATGCCTCTGGCAACGGCTGTCACCAGCACAGAGGCACAAAAAAACTCCTGTGACAATCTGCCAATTATCCTCTCCTCTTCACTTATGGAGCTGAACAGTCGAAAGAGGGAGAGAGGAAGGCTCTGCAGAGGTTGGCCTGATATCATTCTGCATTCTTGAACTGCTGTTAATTGCGGATTGTTCGCCGGGACTAACCTGTGTGTTTCTAATTTCCTCTGCTGCGTCGTGACCAAAGAGCATTCGAGGAAAGAAAAGGCAGCATCTACTGAAAGTAGGACAGTGTTTCAGTAGTGGCCCTCAGATCTGTTCACTATACAGTATTAATATTCAATAGGATACTCTGGCTGTCTAATACCTCCAAATCGACTGCTGATCCCTGGGGAGACTTGGCTGCAGAGAGCCAGAGACAGAGAGATGGATAAAAAGAGAAAACAGAAAAATTGGCTTTAAAAGTGAAAACAATATGTAATGAGAACCATCTGTTTAGTACGTGTACAGTTAACTTTTGTTCATCTTCCTCGCGAAGACGAGACAGAACGGCAGAAGGAGCGAGCACCCCTCCTCCCCGGGGACAGAGGAGATCCCTCCATTCAGCAGCTCCACGTGGCTAATTAGCATATGTGAAGGTCAGGGTGTCAGTTGTGGAGTGGTGGGGGAAGTTTGGGGCACCACCACAGATCCCACCGCCGTGAGTTCTGGCGCACGGCCAGCTACACACACACACACACACACATAATTAAAGTGAGGAAAACCAATATGTGCAAATGGGGACGGCAACTTAAAATAAAAAGTCCTTTTTCTGCTCCCGTCATTCACTGGGGTGAGATCCAGAGGGAGAGGAATCCTTGTGCCGACATTTGCCAGCGTGACTGAACTCAGAGGCCGGTTCTGTCCATGCGTTACTCCCCCTCTCTCTCTCGGAACCCGACCAGACCCATTCCTGAGGAGTCAGCAGCGCTCCGTGTGACTCCCTTCAAATATCACCTACATTTATACATCTCTGGCATTCGGGCATGAACACTTTGCCTGCCTCTGCTCACACAGGCAAGACAGCAACTCAGGTCTCCACGTGCTTATGCAAATCATGACCTATTTAGACATAGAGACTAATGTCGGTTCAAAGAAATTATCTGGAATAAGACAGAAAGTACACCAGATAATGGTCACTGTTTTTTTTTTAATTAATATCAATATCAAGGTATGTTTTGAGGAAAGCAACACATTTTCTATGTAAAGCTATTGTGTCCTGTTATTGCACGATTGTTGCAGTACTGGAAAGAGCCTGCAGTTAATGTCGGCTCAAGCTACATGTAATATGACCAGTTAGTGAGCTGGCTCAGGCACGATTTCATTACTGGATTTCGTAATAAACAAATAAGAATAATCACTGTTAATTTGGTTTAACCAACTGAGTAAAATGTTTGGTGTGCCATTTTACAGTGGTTTGCTTTCTATAGATTTCTCCACAATAAATGTAAATATTTTCCTCATAATTAAAACATGTATTTACGTCACTGCTGACAAGAACTAAACACAAGTAAAGAAATGGAAAATTTAAATGACAAATGATGAATTCAATCCGTTCAAAGGACAATGAACTTTCCTGCTCAATGTTGCGGTTAGTTTAGATTTTTCTGCTCCCTCCTGCCACTGACTGATCGGATAAGACGAAGCTGAGAAACCGCTGACACCAAATCAACGCCTGCATGCAGTAATTAAATCCTTTCCTCGGGGCATTTACACATCAACCTTTGACTCCAGGGGATGTTGTGAGTGCACAGTGGGGCCAGGCAGAAAAACTACAATTATTTTATTAGCCTGCTAATAATACATGAGCTTATGTGCAGTGATGCAACTGGACAGCTGTGTCCTTTTCTATTTTTTTTCCCCTCATTTTTCAAAATAAGAATTAAATGAAAACAACATGCAGACCAGGGATAACCCAGCCTGCCAATTACCTACACAGGCTCTGTGTTTCATCCAAGGAAGATGAAAAACGCTGTGCGGGGTCCTTATCGGACGCAACAGAGCAAATTAAAATTTCACTCTGGTGTTGCTAATCAGCACTGCGCTGGTTGGCCAAGACAGAGATGTAAACAAAACAACGTAAGCAAGCGACTGATGGGAGGGGGCAGAGAGAGCGGCAGACAGAGAGGGGGAGAGAGAGAGAGAGAGAGAGAGAGAGGCAGATTGGGAGAGGTTTGGGTTGAGGTTGGACTGCTTAGTGCTGACGAAGGGGCTTTAGACT
The DNA here is from genome assembly GCA_016785235.1 of Pseudorhombus dupliciocellatus. Lineage (NCBI taxonomy): Eukaryota > Metazoa > Chordata > Actinopteri > Pleuronectiformes > Paralichthyidae > Pseudorhombus > Pseudorhombus dupliciocellatus. The sequence goes on from JAFBJW010007502.1 coordinate 7,011,073, forward strand.
GCTCCTGCCTGTGAACACACACCAACAGAGAGAAAAGACACGCTCAAGGACACACACCCGCAGTAACCAGAAGGTCCCAAATAGACACACATACACCTGCATGCCCATTTCCTGACCAGACCCCATGGGCTGTCCGTCCGATGCAGATCATGTACCATAAATTAGATTCCAGCAGCCACAGTCAGGCCCATCACTATGCACAAGGCTCCCTGAGATAGCCGCATAATACAATGTGACATTGATGCATAGCTCCCATTATAAAGTCTTTGTTCGTATCACACTAATAATTCATAAGAGAGAAATGTAAACAGTATGCACTGGAGAGCACTGCGAGAGAGGATCATTTCAAGGTAAGCAAGCTACCAAGGGTGGGTTTGGGTCTCGTCTTTGATATGCAGAGCTGCCGAGCTTTGATTTCAAATCTCACAACAAAAACAAAAGGCAAAGCACCGAGCATAATGGTGCCAAATTAGTAGAAACTGTAGATATCCATTCATTTTTGTTTTAATAGGTCAGATTCTAAATGAGTTGCTGCTGTAATTATCTAAGCAACAACACTGTTTCCAACTTGCTAGGCCCTCATTATTATCTACTAATTACTTTTATTGTTCTCTGCGTGAGTTCTGATTAGTGGATAAAAGACGAACCCTTGTAACAGACAGAAAACGATGTTTCATTTATGATATAAACTTAAATAAGACACTGGGATTTCATATATGCTCTGATTTTTACGACCGCATGCTGTGAGCGAAGGAGGGAAGACGCGTGCACATTGTGTGAAGCAGCTGAAGTAAATTCAGACAAACACTGCGACAGAAGGTCACAAACTGAAAACATTGAATGCTGTTCTCTCCCTCAATCAAATGGGCCACAGTCACTGAAAAGAAACTAGGACAATGTCATTGTTATGAGGGCGGAGATTCATCTCACACAAACGCATCTAAATAACAAATCTCATGTAACTCTGGTGTGCGCGCACACATAAACACACACATTGTGCCGGGGCTCTGTGTTCATTTTGGTGAGAGGCCAGACAAGTGAGTGTTGGGGGGGTGGGGGCGGTGTAAATGAGGCGCACTCCTGAAGAGAGGCAGTGGGGAGGGAAATTGAATCTGAAAGAGGGAAACTGTGCCAACAGGTGACAGAGGCGTGCTCCGACCAAACGCACTCTGAAGTGAAGCGCAGTCATATCACGGGGCCAATTTGGAGGCAGTATTATGCACTACACCGCTCGCCTTTCTCACACAGCCTGTCAGTGCACAGGAGAGCAGTGCTGCTGCTCCAAATATGAATTAAACATAGGGCTTTTGTAGCGTGAATATACTGCTGCTGAAATATTGGTGGAGGATAAAAAAACACACAGCAGCACATACACTTACCCCTAAACTGAAAAGAGGAAGGTAAAAAATAACATTTGTAACATAAAATGTTCCACAAAGATATGTGTGAAGGACCGGTTTGCAGAAATTGTTGCAGCAGAACAAATTCAATATATGAATAGATTAGAAAAAGGCTCATAAAAGTGTATTTTCCTGTAGAGCTGCTGACATTCATTTCATCGACTTTGATTCATACACTGAATACACAGAATCACTAATAATTTTTGCAGTGAGAGTGAGATTAGTGCATACGTCTGGTGACCATCTTGTCAGCACATAATTTGGTACAATCAATACCACAGTTAACCCTCCCACGCTAAAACGCTCCGTTCATTTTCCCAGCATTCAACGCAAATTGCCTTTGATTAAAACAATGTAGGTTAATGAACTACTTTTGTCTTGCGAGAGGCAGACAATATAAGCTGTGCTCAACCACTATAGCCCCCCAGTCGTCCAGATGTGCCACCCAGCATTGCGCATAATTTAGTGCATCAAAAACAACTGAATAAAGGCCCGTCTGGAGAAACGTGGGGATGTTTTGATTCTGACAGACTGGCGGCTACCTGCTCCCGTGGGCGCCTCCTGACACGGGAAGCGTTTCAGCAGTGGCTTCGAGGACGTGGAGGGATGCTTTAAGTGCGGTCCCTCCAAATCAGCGGGAAGAAGAGTTGAATAATTAGCAACACTTGATTTCTTTCCTGATCTGTTGCAGCTTGAGCGCCCTCGAGCAAGGCAGTCAACCCCAGCTGCAGCAGTGCCTCAACAGTAAAAGTCAGCTTCAGGGGTTGTTATGTAAAACTGTGGCTGTGAGTAAGAGTGCTTCAGGAAAAAAAAGCCTTTTCTCATATTTCAGACTGTTAATGCACAAATAGTTTAACAAGGCATAGAGTCCAAAACACAAAGGTGTTACAATTTTTTTGTGGATTTATTTTTTTAAAAAATAAAACAAAAAAATGGACAATGCTCTCCATGCAAACAAAAAAAAAAAAAACAAATCTATTTGTCACTGAGGGCTGACATTGCCGTGTTTTGGAATATCTGTTCTCTGTGATGAAATTATATTAAAACAATAATCAGGAACAACCTAAACCCTCATAAAACTGCAATTATTGTGTTGGACTGCCTCCAAGTCGCGAGCATTCCCACAGGACACACATGCAGCATCACCACAGCGCCTTGGCCACAGATCCCTGCAAGAACCAGGCTTTTTTCCCCCTAAGTGCTGTCTGCCCAGTGGGGCCACGGGGAGCCAATCAGATGGCAGACTGGGTGTCAACTGTGAGTCAGGAGTGTGGAGAGCTTTTATACAGTTTACCTCCACTATTCAAATCCTCTACGGAGCTGCAAGGGGAACAGGCGAGGTGCACAGACATGCTGCAGCCCAACAGGGTGCGCACGGACAGGGACATTTTTCTGATTGCTGAAAAGTATGGAGATGCATGTGATACAGAATAATATATTGAGCCATTTAATATGAGCCAACATATTTCTGTATCTTCAACTGGAGATTTTTCCGCATTGACTACAACACATCCTCTAAACAGGGCGTTTCACAACCTGTCTGACACCACGTCGGCAGAGACAAATCCGTCCAGCATGAAGCCTGGACTGAATAAATATTACAGAAACTATTTAGCAACACAGAGAATAAACAGGTGTAATAGTTAACTATTGAAGCACACTGTGGTGCAGTCTGGAACAACACGGCGTAATTAAAATAGCCCAATCAATCAAGCTGCTGTTTCCAAGGGTCTCCTTCCTGTATTCAGACATGCTGGAACTCCAATGTCTGATGTTTACAAATAAAAATTACCTGCATGTAAATAATTGATTCCTGCATATAACCAACTTGATAAACATATAAACCCTTGTTCATTTTAAGAATCAAGCTTCAGCACAAAGCTGCTGGACCTATGGTCAACAAACACACACACACACACACACAGAAGACACCTGGTAATTATGAGGGATTCAGCTCGAGGAAACTCAAGTTCACTGATGTGCACCGGAGCGCCTGACTCAAGTTTCCAAAGCTCACCTGCGTCCTGCCGAGGCCTTGCCCTCCGTTGCCAGGGCTCATGGAGTGAGGGTGGTTCCTTTGCTGTCCTCCCCAGCCGTGAGCCGAAGCGGGTCCGTACTGGGGGCCCACGTCCTTCCCCAGGCCCATACCGCCCTGCTGCTGCGCCGTGGGGCCACTGTAGTCTTGATAGGCCGCGCCATAGCCCCGCATCATGGGGCTGGGGGACGTTAGCAGCTGGTTGAGGGTCGGGGTGGCCCCCGTGGGATGCTGCTGCTGCTGCTGCTGCTGGGTTTGTCCCGGGAACCTCTGGAAGCCACCCGAGCCAGCTCCCAGGGGAGACTTTCCGTGGCTTGTTGAGGAGTTGCTGCCCATCATCATGTTCCCAGGTTGCCTGCCTGCAGAGGGGCCCATCATCCCGTAGGCCCCGCCGCCGTAGCTCGCCCGGTACCCCGGGTACTGGCTGTACTGGTTATTGTGGAACCCAGCTTCGTGGGAATTCTCCAGGTTGTTGTGTGCCGAGGGCTGCGTTACCCCCATCCCACTGCTCGGCTGCTGCGGTCCGCCATGTTGCTCGTAACAGGGCCGTGGAGTGTAATAGTTGTTGTTAAACTCGGAGTTGTTACTAGTTGGCCCTAAGTTCGAGTGCTCGTACCTGGTGCTCGTCATCCTGTCCGCGGGTTTACAGGTGAGCTCCCCCTCACCTTTACCTGGCATGTGCTGCTGCTGTGGCTCCCCCTGTCCCCCCAACAGGTTCTCCTTGCCGCCGTGGTGCTGGTGGTCCATGCCCCGGTCTCCGCGGGGCCCCTGGCCGTTGTTATTGGCGGTGTTGTTACTTTGGATCTGTCGCTGCTGATGTGGCGCAAATTGGCCGAACTGCGGCGGCGGCGGCGGCGGCGGCGGGTGCTGCTGCTGAGGCAGCGGCTGGGACTGAGGGGGATCTCCGCTCCCCACACATTTCAGCTTGTGGTTCGCGAGCAGAGCCGCTTCCATCGAGGAAGTGGCGGAATTGGTCGACGCCGACGCGGACGCGAGGTTATTCCCATCCTTGTCGTGGCCGTCCGGCGCGCCGTGAGTCGTGGAAGTTGAATGGACCATGTTGAGCTCGTTACGGCGGCGATGGTCTACATTATTCAGAGTCCCATCTCCGGCTCCCAGCATCGGTCCACTTCGCTGCGCGGTCCCTCCTCCTCCGCCACCTCCTCCGGATTTCCCCGAATTGAGCTCCGGACCCAGACCGCTGGATAATTTCTTATTTTTGTTATTAGTTCTGGTCGGAGCCGATGCCACTTGCGCAGCCATGGTCACTCCGACATCTCAGCGCGCAGTGACAGCAAGCCCCGACCAGCGTCGCGCACAGAAAATAACACAAGCGGGGAGGAAAAACCACTCAAGCTGGGAGGTGAAAGATATGTTCAATGGAACAGCAAGCTTTGTTCTGGCGCTGGCGTGGCTGTTTGCGGAGCGGTGCGTCAGTGAGGCTTCATGGTGAGAGTTTCTCTGCCAGGTTTAAACGAAACTTTTTTTCCTTCCCCCCTCCGCCTCTCCTCCATCCCGGTTCTCGGTAATATGCAGCAGCGTCTCCCGGAGCCCCTGTGGCCCAGCATGGCATGAGAGAGAGCGGGCTCTACCAGCTTATCCACCTCCAGGGCTCCGGCGCGCCTCACGTGGAAAATCCGGACTGGAGCAGCGAGCCATTACGCACGCCGCATTTCGTTTCTGGCTGCTTTCACGCTCGTTTAAGGATTGATTCTAGAATAAAAACCGACACGCCGATGTGAGGTGGGGGGGGGGCTTAAACATGAGACACATGTCCTCAATCGTATTCCCACAGGAACATTTCGTCCAGTAATGTCCCGTCAGGCGGCCAGGGAATGACTCCTTCCCGTGAGTTTAAGGCAATCTTTATATTTTTATAAAACAACAAGCCCTGGAATCAAGCTTTGCCAAATTACGCATGGATGGCGCCACTCCGCTCCGCACACTTCCCTCAAAATAAACGCACCAACTTTGCCTAAGCGAGTTTTCTGCGCAGTTATCCAGACCTGATTTTCCCTCTCCCCACCATCCCTGTCTCTCGGCTCAAGCCAGTTCTCTGCAGCTCTGACAGGAGTTGGACACGCAACCACAAGCTGTGCGCAATAATGTTGCCATCGGAATAAGAATATAATCACACTTTATAGCAGCTATAATGTTGTAATATCTGCACCACAGAGTTCATCCGCCAGCGCCATCCGCTCCCAGTCACTTCGTCTCAGGCTGTAAAGGAGTAATGTTCTCCCCTCAACAAGGACCAGTAATCATGTAATACGAGGGAAACCACGGACATAACCAAACTATATAATATTCTTTAGAACTATTCAGTATGATAGCAGATAAAAATGTCATTACGATGTGTTCATTATAAGTCTCCATAGGAATGTAATAACCAATGAATATTAAAGCCATTCTTCATTAGGGTCTTTAAAGGCTACATTCTTTAATTTCCTCCCCTGGATTTACTTTGTCAGAGACAAACTTGTCTGAAGTGATAATGACAAAAAGGGGAGAGAAAAAAAAAAAAAAAACATCAACCCCAGGCTGCAGTGTAGGACCACACAAAAAACAAAGTCTACAAGATATATGCTCTCCCATCAGTGGCATTCAAACATGAATGTAAAATAGTGCTTAGTAAAGAAGCCGGGGTGTCTGCTGGGACTTGAATGAGCAGAGGGTCCGCTTTGATGAGATCAGATGCATTTGATCAACAGAGGGAGCTGCAGATGAAAGAGGGGGCCGGGGTAGAGGGGGTGGGGGGTGGGAAGAGACGGATTTGGGGATGAGAGTTGTGCTGAGGATGGCCATGATAATGATAATGACGAAGAGGGTGGATGGTGGGAATATGTGAGGAAGATGATGCTAGTGATGCCATGTGGCAGGTGGTGGTGGTGACTGTCGTGGTGATGATGATGACTACACAGGTGTGGTGACATGTTTGTTAAGCGCTGCTTCTTGTCACACATTTAAAAACAAGGAAGAACAACTCACTCTCCCTCATAGTGGAGGATGAGGCCATGTCCATGACAATGGGAAGACCCCTGCTGGAGATACAATGCTAGTACAAGTCTGAGCGTTAACACAGAGGTTGATGCATGCATGTATAAGCGGAAACGCACCTTGTGCTTCAGTAATATTGTGCTTTTCACAGTATGCGTTTGTAATATTTCACAACTTCACATCACATTCATAACACATTACAAGAGGCTAAAGCCAATATTTCCAAATGGAAGCTCACATTGGAGACAAATAAAAGTAACTGATATCCCCAGAAACCTTGCCTCCCGTTTGCCTTTATGGGCCCATATGGCTGAGAATAAAAGCTAGAACTACACACTACAAAGTCTCCATGGCGTTCACTGTTCAGTATGCTCGGGCCCAGCCTATAGCATCATCACGAACAGATGGCTACTTGTCTATAGGACAACCTGAGAAGACATTGTATTTATATCCTGCTGCAAACATATAGGCGGCAGGTAGCGACTGCTGTGAAGGGTGCGGGGCTATAGACCAAACTACATCTCTTTAAATGATCAAGGACTTTCTGTGTCGAGTGTCATCATCACTGGTTAGGTGCACCTTATCTGATTAGAACAACCCTCATATCCACACCATTCCTGCTCTCTGTACTTTTTTTTTTTTTGCACATGACGATTCTGGCTCCCATCAGCGTCCTAGATCAAAGCCTCAGCTCCGATCTCATCTAGAGCAACACTGAGGCTGACAGTGTGGGGACCTCGGGCATTAGCATATTCTATGATGGCGCCCGGCTTTTCAAGCCGTTGCCTCGGCTGCAGCTCTGGGTGTGCCACGCTGTGGCTTTGCAACTCTAATTTCCCTCTCTCGCTCATTAAAAAAAGCCCACTGTTCTCCTATTAATTCGCAGACACACTGATCTGTTTGAATGGCGAGGATGTGTGCGTGTGTGTGTGAAGGAGGAGGGAGGTGGAGGAGGGCAATGGCTCAGCGCATTTGCATTTATGTTTAATTTATAACCTTCAGGGGCCCCCTGATGCAGCAAGATTGAAACAATAACTCCAGACAAACACGGGGAAGAGAGGAGGAGGAGCCGGAGGAGGGAGGATAGAATTAAAAATATACAGATCTGGGATGGTATGTGCTTTGATGTTTGTGTTTGCATGTGTGTGTGTGCATGTTGGCAACAATGCTGTTACAGCCTTTGCATGCATTTCCGTGCTCATTCTCACATCTGAATCAAGGTGAATCTGAAACACACACACACACACACACACACACGCACACAGTCACACATGCATGCACTGACAGAGAGGCATAGGTCTCCAATCTGCAGGGGGATAACATGCCACGGTGAGTGTCTGTCAGGAGAAGAGCTGGAGTCTGTTCTGGTCGGGGGGGGGGGGGGGGTCTGCAGGGATCTCCCCCTGGGGGGGGGGGGGGGGGGGGGGGGGGGGGGGGGGGTCTGCAGGGATCTCCCCCTAGCAGCACAGCAAAGAACAGCACAGCAGACAGCAGCAGCACAAGCCTGGCCAAGCACAGAAAGTGGGTCAGCCCAAAACACACACATGCACACACATACACACAGCTCAGACGGATGTAGCCTCAGTGTCACACTGTGGGTGTGTTTTGAAAGGAAAAGAGCATGCAGGAACAGAATGCATAGATTAGGGCTTGTGTGTATGAGCGACAGAGTGGTAGTATATTCTGCATATGCAGCGTTCAGCGTGTCTTGTTTAAGATCAGAGGTGGATGGCTAAGGAGGAGGAGGAGGAGGGGTGTGTAGCTGAGACGTGAAACCAGCCGGCTATTGTGAGAAACACTATGGAAGTGCATCAAATTGATCCATAGTCTTTTCATTTCAGGCTTGGGTAAATAACAGCATTTGCATTGATCAGTCTGCAAAACCAGGCAATGATGGGCTTGGGAGCATGCAGTATACGCTCGCCTCTGTGTGTGTTTGTGTGGCTGGTAACAAAAAGGAGGGGAAAAAAAAAAATAACATCTCTTATTCCTCTCTGCTCCTCGCGGAGTGGAAGGCCTCACCAGAGCCCTACAAACAGCTATGATGGATAAAATGTTTTTCAACAACACTTGAGAAGAGTGGATGCTATTGTGTCCGCCTGTATACTGAAACGCAGAATCACAGAATTCCCAGGACGCCGCACGCTCTATTTATGTGTTATGAAAAACATGACTCAAAAGAAAAAGGAAAACAGCCATGCTCCACTTTCACTGTCAGCTACCATGTGAAGTGTGAAGAGGAGGAAGGGGATGAGAGCGCGATGCAGACGGGGGAGAGCAGAGTAAAGGAGAGTGATTTTCTTCATCCACACAGATCCCATCCTGATGGTGACAGGGGAGAGGGCTCTCAGAACCAAACCCCACCACCGCACCCCACCCGTCACTTCTCCTCTCCTTTGCTCCCTCCCCTTCTCATGACTGAAGGAGTGTATGAAGTGTCCCCCGAGAGGCACAGACTCAAAGACGGTATTTACAAGATCCACACTGAGCCCACTTTTAACTGCCTGTGAAGAACTTCTCCCACCGCCTTTGATGTGCCAACCTAATGGGGAAGAGCTCGCCAGCAGTCATTGCATATGTTGGCGAGGCAACGTGCGCTAATCCACTAACATTGCAAGGTAGACTTCATGCTGCTTGCAGTAAGTGAGCCCTTTAAGTGATGTATACATTTGGTGGTGTATTGCTGCCCTTGGAAAAAAAAAAATCCCTACTAGCTAACTGATGCGATGGATCTACTTTTACAGCAAATTAGAGGCACCGGCAGCAAAAGCAGAGCACATCGCTTATTTGGTGGAGGACTTAACATATTCATGAACTTATATAAAAGTCTACAGATCGGATCATCAAGACGATGATAAAAACAGAACCCGATGTGCGGGGGTATAAACTCATATAAATCCTGCCTCCTCCGTGTTAGAGCATGAGACATGAGCCAAACTTAAGAGTCTAATACATTATCCTGAAATATGGTTTCTAACATTTAGGTCATTCATTTTTTCTGTGATAAGACTTGTTTTCAGTTATTTCGTGTTATAACAACCAGGTGAGACAGTATGACTGACAGCTGGGCCTGACTCACGATTGGTTGAACATGGACCAGGACCTGGCAACGGCAGCTCCATCCCTGTGTAGACTCTGGCTCTAGGTTTCATATCCAGGATGTTTGAGCTCCATTTCTGGATATGAGGAAGAAGTGGAAACACGTCAGCCATCTTATGTATAGTCTAGGGTTTAAAGTAAGGCTATTAGATGCAGATCTTCCCTCTTGGATGAAAATAACTGTGGAGCAATAAACAAGCCTTTAGATTCCACTGCCACTGAATATTTTCTATCCAGATAGGATGAGTAACATCAGCACAGGAATCAGCGAAGCAAACTCGGCCATATAAATAAAAAAAGCATCTCCGCCTTCATGTTTCTTTAAAGCAGACATATGAGGCAAGAGGACTGATGCACCAGAGCGACTCGCAGCCCATGTTGTCTATCATTTGTGAGGTCAAAGGTCACATAACATTCTCTCGCGCACACTCATGTGCGCAGTCACACAATACACAGAGGTAAAACACCGAGCCATGTCCAACTTAGTTTTATCTTTAACAACTGTGCTGAGACGGAAGGCTTTCATAACAAACAGAGGCATTTGGAACGATTTTGAATTAGGCTAATTAGGTTTGTGTTTTGTTTGTTGTTCAGGAGGCATGATCAAAGTGATATTTCACCAATTTGTGTCAGTTCCGGGGGAGAAGAGGAAGAGTTTGGAGAATTCCGCCTATTAATCTCCTCAGGTTCAGCACGCTGTGCGTTAGGGACGGTAATCAAAACAAAAGAATTATGAATAATGAAAAGTGTTGATCAGAAAAGAAACAAAACAGAAGATCTGTGCTTTATTAGCGGTTTGTTAGTAACAGAATTGGACTGTGTGTTTTGTATTTTTTTCTCAATTTTCCTGTTTTTCTGTTCTTAAAGAGGAAGTCGGGGCGGTGACTTCAATTTCAATGCATGCTCAACGCTCCCTGCTCAGCCCGAGTGGAAGAGGAAAAATCAAAGGGATGTGGCTGGCTTGACCCAGGAGTTCAGCATCTTAGAGCAACTGGCTGTTTTGATATTATCTAATATTTATGAATAACTTCCTTGATATTTCCCTCGCTCCATGAAGCCGTCCGCTTTTACACTGTTACACAATGATGTCTTAGAGGGCCGATGACGGAGATCAAACAGGGCCTGGGCTCAGAATACAGAGAGCATGCCCCCCCCCTCTCTCCGTAGCCTAGAAGGAAAGCTATCTAACGCTGTGTGACTGAAATACAAGCTCCACTAGGCTGCAGTGTGAAGTGTGAAGATATTTGTATTTGTGTCTCTGTCAAAGGAATATGGGCACGGAGAGGGAAAACTCTGTCACCATTTGAGCATGAAGATGCCTGTGTGTGTGTGTGTGTGTGCATCCTATGTATCTCTACAGTGTGTTTTCCACATTGCGGATGATCCACTGTCTGCTCTATCCACAGCTTTCGCCAACACAGCTATTCAAGGCTGTTTGTATCAGTGATGGCCTCAGACGCCTTTTCACTCTCTTCACAAAAGTCAAGTGTTCTCAACATGTTATTTGCCCAAAGTGGCCTTGTTCCGAGGCTCTATTGTTAGCCTAATGGAGGCGAGATGACACCAAGATTCTAATTATGGAAACCAACGATCAGCCCTGATAATATTGAGAGGAAAGTGGGTAATTTATGGCTGTTGTGTTGAAGGGTTGAGGGGAGGTGAATAAAAGAAGGGTGGGGAGGGGTCGCGAGGAGTAGACTGGGGGTGGGGTAGTTGTTTTCTTGTGTCATTCCCGCATCAGCCGTCACCTCCATCATTTCCCGAGAGCAGAACGCCAAGACATGGGCACAGCAGGAGAATATTAATGGACTATGTGACATTATGGTTCCTGCCCATTCAAAAGGCATGTTCTATTATATTATACGGGCCATCAACCGGGGATTTCTTACAGCTCGCTTTGCCTCATCAAAGTATACTTGTGTTTCATAGAGTGCCCACATGGTATAGCTTAAGTGCTTGTTTGTCTTATTGAACAAAGGTATCACACATAGATCCGTTACTATACATCAGAGGCTTCTTTGTCATGAATCTTGCAGCAAAGCTTATTCCCAATTCAATAAGGATTGATCAACAGGTATGATTTGATTGAATGGACATTAGCCTACGAATAACAAGTCATCTTTTCATCACAGCATTTTCCAGCAGCCTCGACTGGCCGTCGACAAAAGCTACTGTGAACGGTAGGGCATTTTTTTGGCCTTAGCGCGGACCGAGGTAAACAGCCCATCGCGATCAATGCAGTCAGGTGCCAGGATTGGCAAGACAGATACCAAAGCAACTCAGCAAGCCTGTGCCTATTCTGTCAACACCCAAAATCAAAGCGGCTCTCCCTTGAGTGATCTGTCCAAACAATTAAAATGAAACCTCTTTGTACAATCACACTTAACATGTCAGACAGAGAAATGAAAGGAGCCTCGTGTACTGGAGTCGCATGCCGTGACGCCTCCTGTGACAAGCCCCATGGAGAGAGCGGCACGCCACAGGAACGACGGCGCTGTTCAAATTTTAAATATGTTTTGACACAAAATCAAAAGTTGCTCACCATTATGGGGGAGAGAGTCCCCCGTTTTCCGTGTGATCACTTATTAGACCCCTAGGTGAACGAGGCAGATATACTGACACCTGAATATTCTCTTTGCACTTTCTTTGACATTTTTCCCTTTTTTTTTTTAGCAGATCTGGGAATCATTTCACATTGTGAGATATCATTTCACAGTAAGATTGAAGCTCTGATCTCCCCACATCTGAGGCTCACAAAGAGCCACCGATGATCAATGAGGATTCCTGGGTGAGTTGCCGGGTTTTTTTTATCCGCTTCACTTTCTCCCTTCTGGTGTCCAAAGCTAGGTTTGCTGCCGTTCTATTTCTGATTATAGGAGTAGAGACGATTTGACAGCTTTGCTGTAGCAGCTCTGACAGCGAACACGGGGCTATTTCTAACAATCCTGAAAATACACTGAGTGAGAATTATCAGGATTTTTCTGTCTCTTTGAAATCTGACTGGCTTGATTAATATGATCCCTGAAGCACAGTGACTGACTAATCAGTCAAACAATCCCATCAATCAAAATAGCTTCCATCTTACATCTTTTTGTCACTTGACAAAGGCGCCACGTGGCAAATAATACATTTTTCTTTCCCATTAATAAGCTTGAGTGGCTTTACACATAATGGAAAACAAGACAATTTCATGGGCTTTCACAGTACTCTATACATAATCCTGAAGATGAAATTTCTAATCTTCTCCCAAACAGGGGAGAAGTTTTTAAACCAAGACCCCAATTATGCCCAGCCACAAATTAGCATGTTTAATGCAGCAAAATGTTTTAATAAAGAATAAAGCAAGGCAGTAGAAAACAAAAGCCAACTGGGTAATAAGATTATCTCTTCCAGGCGCCCAGTGCACATCATTGTAGTTCACACAAATGGAAGAGATTATAAATCACATTCAAAACACCCTAATCCGTGAAAGGCTCCCGATATGATTAGTTTCTATTACGTTTGGTGACCGAGAGCGACGGATTTATCTGGAATCCTGAGGAGTCTTTAAAGTACAGTTGGACATAAAGGCAGAGAGCCAGCTGAAGATTAGTTGAATCCATCTGTGATAAGCTTGAGCAGTTTGGCCACAAAACTGAGATAAACACAAATCTGAAGACCAGATGATGTAATACACATTCAACAGCTATAGATTATCCCCGCACATCACACATTTGCATAATGTATCAAAGGTGTTAGCACTTTCCAAAAACAAAAAAACACAAACAGATTATTTACTCGCCCCTGTCCAGAAACTGTAACTGTGAGCTTTTACTAACCCCAGATCTCACTCACACTGAGTGCTGTACAGGGTTTTATAGTGGTCTTAGTCATTGTTGTAGGCATTACTCCACAACCTGCCATCTCTCTTTGGCCGATTACAGCCTCCTTCATTCCTGACCTCCTCTTATTTCCTTACAAGGTCAAACATCTCCCATTAGGGAAAAAGCTAGGCCCTGCTTTTTTCCAGAGAAGTATCCAAGTCGTACATCATGAAGGTCAGGGGCTGCATAATGAACTGGAAAATGTCACTTATATTACTCCCCCATTTAAATAGTGGATTTTCCAGCACCAGGAACAAGGGTGATATTTACCCTTGTTTCCTGCACAGGCCTGGAGCGAAGAGTCCGCTTAATCCAGCTTGGGGTGTGAAATTGAGTTGCATGTGCGAGGGAATGTGATTTCCTAGTTCCAGGGATGAGTCTGCTACGCCGCACTACAACTACAACCGAGTGCTCTTCACCAGGGGAAAGACACGAGTAGGAAGGTGTAATACCTTAGTCCCCTTGCATTAGAAAACCCTAAACACCACATACAGGATGCTTAAATATAGAAATGATGTGAACATAAGAGGGAAAATAATGGCTATAAAAGACAAATAAAACGCATGATGGATATTATTCTAATGGCAAAATATATGCCTACTGAAGTGACAGAGCAATTACTAATTATTAGTCTGATTATTCACATTTCCCAGCACATTCACACGACAGGAATGTCAACGGATGCATAAATTAATGTGAAAATAAAAACGAGCGAGGTGATGGGGCTGAGATGACAAAAGGGCATCTAAAGGAGAGTGTTAATAATGATTCCTCTAAAACAATTTCCATTAATTTTCAGTCATCTCGCTGGGGAGTAATATCCACATGCCCGAGGCAGGTTTAAATTGCAAAGTCTGCCCGAAAATGGAGACGAAGGCTCCCCAGTGTCCAGCTGTGTCTTCAGAACAGGAAGACTTGAGGAACACCCCCCGGAGACGGCGCCACAACAGTGGCAGCTATAAGCTATTCACACAGTGTCAAACCAGGAGAGGAGACCCGCTTGATGCTCATTGTTTTGAATGATGCTGTGTAACGACACATGAGATTTCTCCTGGCTTGATGTTTAGACGCCTCAGGTGAATGGTACCTTCGGTCTGTAGTTCTGTCTGTGCCGCCTGGTGTGCAGCTAACAGGCAATGTCAAAGGTAGGACGTGAATAATACCTACAATTCATATTCTGACTTCCTGCCAGAGAGTATGTCACTTGGACACCGGGTCATATAACCAGTCGCCATGTGAAGGCAAATTGGGGCCTGCCAGCTTTACCGAGAGGAGAGGGAAGGCAGCCAGCTAATGTCACACATACCGCCACCGGGGATCCTCTCTGTCGCCCCCTAAAGTTACTCTGAGGCCGAGCCGTTGTCTCTTCTCCCCTCGTAGCCAGTGAGAGCCCGCTATGCTCCATGACACCGGGCACGTCTCCTGGGTATGGCCGCACCTGGCGGACTGTCAGCGGGCACAGGTTTTAAGAGAGGGCGAAGAGGGTATGACAGGGAGGGGCAGGAGAGCTGAGATGTGTTTGGGGAAGGGAGACAAAACACAAAACAGCACTCTGCAGAGCAGGTCAGCTGAATCCAGCCTCCTGCCGACTTCGTATTAATAAAATAATGACATTGTTACACTGCTGGAAATACTATCAAAACATATGCATTATTATAAGAAATTACAGCGCTGAAATTCATATGGCCACTTTGTTTTCTCTCTTTTCATCTCTAAAACTTTTATTTGAGGGAATTTCATCCCTCTAATGTTGTTTATATTGTATGTTTATATTGTTAATTCACATTAATATTGATTATCATGAAATTATCTTTATCACAAAGTGGAACACTTCATACTCGGCCTCCTGTATGGATTATTTATGAGGTCTCAAATTAAACGAAAGCCAATTTGGTAATAATAACCTGGAAGAACACATTCATTAGATGTTCTGTAGTCAAACTAATGGCACTCAGTAGAGCACATACCTCTAAGGCCCAATAGCCTTCTGAAGAGAGCACATTTAAATTCACTGCATTTTTTGGATCTGCACAAACACTCCGAAATGTCAATCACCTAAACATGCCTGTTTTTTTGTGTGTAGTACAAAAGTGACTGCTTTGTTTACATATAGATCATGAATTAGCCAAAAAAAAGGGTCGGCTTGGGTCGTTATGTCACCCGACTCTGCACGACGTGACGTATTCCTCAAATGAAGTTTTATTTTTAGAGTTAATGAGGGAAACAGCACCAAGCTAATTTTTGCATCTTATCCCACAGCCAGTCGCACAAGAACATAAAACAAAGTTTCCTCCCAATGAAACTTTTCTAATATCCTGTCCCTCGCCTGCCTCGCTGAGAGGCTGGATGTCTCATTTGCAAGTGAGGGCCAGGAGAAGAGACGGCTGCCCACCAGCCTGTCCGTCAGAGGGGCTCACTGGGGAGTGCGAGTGTGCGAGCTTGAAGGAGGGCGTGTTGATTAATATCAGGAGGGCAGGGCGGCGCTCAGGCTGTGGCTGTCGATGAGAGCGAGAGAGGACAGTTCTTTTCGCTGCCGCCCAGGGAGAAGTCTGCTGGCGGAGGGGGTAATGAGCCAGAAACAGGCTGAGAGGAGAGAGGAAAAAAGCCTGAGAGTGGAGGAGGCGCAAGGACAGGCCACACTCTAACCCCCCACTCCCCACACACTCACACACTTCACTCAATCTCCCTCCTCCCCTTACCCCTCCATCCCTCGTGTGCCTCCACAGTAAGCCAAGCACCATCAAGGTTCCCCTGGATTTTTTTACCTCCCTTTCCCCATTTGACACTCATTGCCTACTTCCTCCTGTCTGGCTCTCTGTCTGTTCTGCTATCACACTTTAAATTGAAAGAATACATCTGTGTGTGCTTCCGTGCACACTGTCCCAGGTTAGGCACACGTGCATCCACGCACGACTGTTCACACCAGGGCCTTTAAAATTGTGTAAGATTACATGCGCACTATTCTCACTTCACTGCATCCAATTACTCTGAATAAGGCAGCGGTTTGTGAAGATTACATGGTTTAAAAGAATATGATTGTACTAACAATGCAACACTTGTTTTTAAAAGGTTGTCCTGACATTTTCGAAAATGTATTTATTCAGTCATTTACCCTCCAGGAGTCAGATAAGAAGATGTCAATTAGACCTTTGTATATTCAATGTGCCAGCTTTGGAATGTGTTTGGTCTAGTTACGCACAAATATTAAAATTGAGCCTCCATCATACATTTGCAGAACTGCTTTACCTGGATGAGGAAGATAAAGGTGATAGATCTAAATAAAGACCACAAAATAAGATGAGAATATGGAAGGTAATAATACCATGTACCTCATCAAGAGGCTATAAATTCTATATATTGTTTCAATTTCATAACCACAGCTCTCCTCCAAAGCCCTGAAAAGGGTTCAGTGTTTCACTGTTCGGTGGAATTTTTTTGGTGGCTCAGTAAATCTCTCTGACTACACCAGCACTTGGACAACACTCATAACACCAACGACTTCAGAGCAAGAAGCCATAAAAAGGGAGACAGCCACAAGAAAAATTGGTCAGCATGTTCCTTTTCACATTGGCTAGAGGGCAATGAGGTAAACAAGAGGCCATGAGTGGGAACTAAGATTGGAAGTTCAGTGTGATGCTGAGGTCGTGGTGTCAGGGGCTAGTCATGCTGTTTGAGAATATAACCCTGCAAATAAATCTTCAGATTTCTTTTGAGAACAATGGACACTGAGCTGTGGGCTTTCTGGACCGAGGATTTGGCCATGTAGTGACTGTCTGAAGAGAGAGGAACTGGACACTGGAGGTTGTAAGGGGGGGGGGGGGGGGGAGGAAAGAACAAAGGGGGGGGGGGGGGGGGGCAGGAAATAACATAAGCAATTTCATAAATGGAAGGGAGAGGCTGTGACTTCCTAAATCGTCTGTGAAAGACAGAGGGAGGGAGCTGCAAGGCGGGGGAGAGGGTGAGTGAAGGGGACGAGGGAGGAGAGAGCGTGACGCAAAGTGTGAAAGAGAAAGGAGAGACAGGAAAAAAGAGCCCGGGCTTGGTGGTAAATGCATATAACTGGGCGAGAGAGCAAGGGGCAAAGTGAGAAAGAGAGAGGCAGGAGAGATGAAAAGATGAAGAGGGCAGATTTCCCACCAGCTGAGTGAGCACCTCTATTACCCTTTGTCTCCCTCTGGCTCACCCCCCCTTCTCTATCTCTATGTCCTATCAGCCTCAGTGTGGCATCCTCTCACATCAGATTAGCTCCGGCACAGTGAGATGGTTCAAACTCCTCTGTCAAAGTTATTTAAAACACATCTGATACAGAGGCCGCACTCTGCTTCGCTCTGCTCCCTCCCTCCATCGCTCTTCCTCCCTATTCGTCCTTGTCACAGCCCAAACTTAGGCTGTGGCCACATCTCCAGCCTCTGCAACTCAGCTGGGATGCAAATCTCCCCGTGGCATCTAAAGTCACGATCAATCAAACATGAGGGTGTTGGGGTGGACCTAGGTGTGGCAGGAGCCAGGAAGGAAGGGGGGACTGCAGGTGATTCACATAAATCACCATCCAGGGGGAGAGATGTCAGAGATAAACATGACCTGGATATTAAAATTCATTTTCTCTCTTTGAGCATAGATATAAAAAATTACCCTTTAGAGGGACCACTATTAAAAACTTGTTTTCTTGTCAGGGAGACAAGTTACTTTCACCCAGAGCATAGCAGCCTGCCGCTTTTTTTTGTCATTTCTGCAAATCAATAAAACATGTTAAGTCAGAGTGGAACACTGCAGTCCAACCGAGCAGTTAAGGG
Source organism: Pseudorhombus dupliciocellatus (assembly GCA_016785235.1). Classification (NCBI taxonomy): domain Eukaryota; kingdom Metazoa; phylum Chordata; class Actinopteri; order Pleuronectiformes; family Paralichthyidae; genus Pseudorhombus; species Pseudorhombus dupliciocellatus. Next base: position 7,029,260 of record JAFBJW010007502.1, read on the forward strand.
AGGCTTGGCTTCAGAGGCATGACCGTGCACTGACCAACACACTATGGATGACTCCTGTGAGTGAGATCGAGCAGATCGAGCCACGAGCCACTGTGTCAGGGCTTCATTCTCCCTGATAAGAGAGGCCAGCTCTGTGTGGCACGGTGCAGCCCGGGCGCTGCCCATTTTCTGACAGAGACGGCTGTTTGAGCTCTCCAGTCATGGCCTCGTGATGAATGGCCTCCACTGCCGGGGAAACAAAGGAAAAGGGGGCCTGGGAGCCCTCTGAGGATCAATACGTACGCACAAGGAGGACCTGCTTCGCATGTTAAAATCTCAGATCCAGCCCCAGCCCTCCCCTGTCCGCTCGCTGTGCTGTCTCCTGCATCACTGACAGACAAGCCTCTGGGAGCGAGTGGGCGGGGAACCGACTCTGAGGAGGCAGGACTACATTGTGTGTGTGTGTGTGTGTGTGTGTATGTGTGGGTGCATGTGTATCTACATGAAGTGTGTCAGCAGGTTTTCTAGAGGGGCTGGCATGTCAGCAAACTCAAGGTCGACACGGCACACACAAGTGCAAGATGCATGCGGACGCACACAATCGCACAACTCTGTAAATCCACCCACTGTTGACGCTCTGAAAGGGGCCATACTGTGACATGGTAATTCAGAGGTGTCTAAGGCGATGGATATCCTATTAATGAGCCCAAAACAATGACGAGAGTAATGAGCTTATAATGGGAATATTGAATGCATGGGAATGGGATTGGGCCTCGCGTGAGCCAAGAAGAGGGACCATTGAATGAGAGCCAATCCACAGAGGCTAGAGGGCTAAAAGCTCGAGATGAATACAAACTGCAAAGGGCGTAGCAGGGGCTGCAGGAGCAGGGCTGAGTGGAGGGGTGCACAGTCAACCCAAATCAATACACCCCTACCCGCCTTGCCTCGTTGGGTTTGTGATATACGAGAGCAGGCAGTTTCTGTGAGCATAAATAAAACATGAAAATGCAACAAATTATCAGGGTGAATGGACAAAGATCTATTTACTCAGTAATGCTGTATTTTCTATGTGTGTCAGATCAGTCTGGGGTGGGAGGGTCTGATTGTTAGCCTGCATCCAATTTGAGTCGACTGAGTGCTGAGATGTGATTCAGCCTCTGCTTGAGAATTAATGAATTAATCAAAGACTGGTTGGTCGGGGGAGAGAGACGAGAAGCGAACGGAGCAAACGAGTGTACGGCAAGCTGTGACGGCCTAATAGCTGGAAAAGGAATTACAGTCCAATTGCTCTGTCTTACTCTGGTCCTAATGCTGCCTAGGCCTTTTGCTGCAGCCTCTCTGTGTGATTTGATTCCATTTGGAGAGCCTTATTTTCCTCTTGATCTCACACATTAAGGACCGTGCTATTCACCAGAGCAGAAAAAAGGAGGAGGACGGACAGAGCAATGGAATGGATTAGCACACAGCTGGTGAGTCCGGACGGGTCAATGTTTTAAATCTCTAGCCCTGTCCGGTTAAATCTGTTGGCCTGTGCCTCACAGACACTCATGGATCTAACAGGGATGAATAGCCGTGAGCAAGATGGTTGAGAGTTTCAAAAAAAAAATAAATAAAAAAAAAACTTCTGCTCTTGGACTTGGTGAGGTGATGGACTCGTAGATTTGGCCTTTAGATTAATAGCATGATAATCCTTCGAAAACAACAGAGGGCAGATGGAAAAGATTCTAATGAGGAACAGCTGACCGGTCCATAAAAGATCTCAACAGATTATCTACAGAGAGTGTACTTAAAATGTTCAGTGCACAGTAAAGCACACAAACATTTACAAGACCAGCTCAAACCCAATCGGATGACGGAAAGACTATAGCATTACCAGCTTTCCGCTTTACATCACTGAGGCTGCTACATCAGATGCAGCGGCATCCTTCAGTGGAAATATGTGTGTTTGTTTGTAATGCTGAGGTAAGGGATGGAACTTTACCAGCACTGCTTGTCTGCCCGGAGCGCAGCCAGCCAATTATCCCTCTTAATTATCTATTGACGAGATGGAATTTATGTTTTTGGAGCGCTGATCGGATAATCAGGAATGTTGGCCACTGTTAGTCTCCTTGGCTGGTCTCACTCATTTGGCCAATCTGGTCTCCTTGTTTGAGTAATCTGCTCAGTTGCACAACATATATTCCTGCTTAACAACAATTTATGGCGTTGGTGAAAGGCAAGGTAGATGATTTGTTTAGCGATCACCTGTACACATGGTTATTATTGCAGTTACTCAGCCTATCAAGAATAAAATCATGCTAATCCAGGTCAGAAGCTTTAGAATATTTTTGAATGTAGCCTGGTTGTTGGAGTCAGAGGAGCTGGCTGCAGTTTTCCTGTCACTGCTTATTTGCTGTTTCTAGAGTTGTTTCCAAGAATGGTACAAAAACATCAATGAACATCTTTTTACAGACACACCATGTCGAGGAAGAGAGGTCAGAAGAGAATGCCCAGAGTAGTCGGAGCTGTCAGAAAGGCTACGGAAATGGATGAGCATTTTAAAAGAGCAGAAAACACAAAGGTTTGTCATACCACGAGGCAGTCGAGCTTCAACAGCAAAGACCACACTGGGTCTGTCAACAGCAATCTAAGGCTGCAGCGGACACAGACTCAGACACTGGACAGTTGAAGACGGGAAAACACATCCTCGCTCTGATGATCCTGAATTTGTGCTGAAGGACACAGATGGTAGTTTGGCCCCGTTTGGCATCAACAGAATGAATGGGCACCATTTACCATTTTCTAATGACTACTCTCAGCATGATAATGCACCATGTCATAAAACAAATGTCGTCTCAATCTGGTTTCATGACAGAAAGTGTTTATCTGGGGCATCCCCAGTCCCCAGATCTGAATCCAAGAGAACACTTGTTGGATGTAATATAACACAACGAGCTGGAAACCAATTTCACAAAGAATGGAGAAACTGAGTGTTCTCATTGCTCCTAATAATATGCTGAGTGAATGTTTCGCTGTGTGTTTAGTTAAAACCCACCAGCAACAAATAATCCCAACTACAAATGTTCCTCAATCACACCAGCGCTCCTAATATTCATCTCTTTGTAGTTTAGCAAGTCATGCCAGTTCCTCATCTTCTGTGCGGAGTTTACACCGACACACACACACACACACACACACACACGTGCCATTGTGACAGGACAGGTTCATTTTTCAGCTTTGGCTCTATGAGAATTTATATAATACTCTGGTGAAATCGGTATTCTACAATGAAATATTCTGAACTCCACAATTCAAACTGAAGCGAGCCCTAAAAATTTAAAAATGCATATGGGAACAATCGAGACCAAGTACAATGGGTGTATCATTAAGGTGTCAAAAAAAAAAAAATGGAGTCCAACCAAATGTGAAAGTTGGGCATACAGGTACAGCCCATGGATAAGCTGATCTGGACTCCTGCCCATCTGAAGCCTTTTTCCTCACAATGAACCAATGTATTCAGAAGCACAGTGACCATTTCCATTGTGCTCTCTCCATCAACCCCCACCTCTATCTGCCGACAGGCCAAAGCTTCTTACGGGGCTCCATTTCCAAAACAGCCCGATTGTGAACAAAAGAACTTAGCAGCATTAATTTCTGCCCCCTCTCGCTTTCTCTTTTCACAGCAGCAACAACCCATTTTCTTGAGTTGGCACAGGACCAGGAAGGAAACGGGAGCAGCAGAGCACAGGGGTAGGGTGACACTGATTGTGCCTCTTCTAATTAAACCCTACCTGACCCCGGTGTTGGGACATCATTTGTTCTCCCTCATAATCATCAAACAGCAGCAATTACATTCTGTATGGCTCCATTTGCATTTCACAAGATTTCCCTGAACAATCAAAGACGGATTGGGAAAAGGAGACGAAGCCAAATAAAGCACAGGAATCCTAAAAAAAAAAAACGCAGCTAGAGTCACTCTCACAACAGTATATTTCAATGTTTTTTTGCAGAGAAAGAAAAATCGGGGTTGCATCAAGGTTAAATGTTTCTGTGTCTCAACGGGCAGGATTGTAGACTGAGACCCTTTTTCCCATACAACATTAATGGCATCCTTATGTCCGCTGTTGGGACAGGAAGGTACGCCCCTTCAAAAAAAATAATCTTCTCACAACAAAACCACATCTCTGACCCTTTATTTCCGTACATTCTGCCCTGAATCAGAAATGGCTTTATTGCAGGGATGATTGCCTTAACTGAGAGAGAAGGGAACAGAGAGAAACAGAAACACTAAAAATAATCACACTCGACACTCCACTGGAGCAGCCCAACGTCTCCCCACTAGCAGGAAGTACACAAACACACACACCAGTGCAGAATAAAGCCATCTATGCAAGTGTGCACTTCAGCAAAAGTGCACAAGGGCAGATCCTCCATCTGTATTCTGGGTGACAGCAGCGTTGTGCTGGGGTTGCGTATCTCTCCACGAGATGCAGTATACACAGAAACAGCCGTACGTCACAGACATAAAAGAGGGGCCCTTGAAAGCTCATACACACAGTTGGCGTTCGAACAAGCTAAAGGAGACTTTTTCCTACCCGCTCCTCACGAGCATCTGCTGTTACTAAATCTGACAACAGCAGCAGAGTAAGGTCGTTGTGTTAAGAAGAGAATTATGCTGGCAAACACCCCTGGGGCATCCCACTTTCTAGGCAGTAGGCTATGGGACGTGCATCTCCGCGCTGCAGTAAATAGAAATGTCATTAGAGTTGAGTCAACCGAGCAGTTGCTAAAAATATACAGATAATATCTGCAGCGAGCTCAACACTAGACAATGTGCACTGGAAGCTTAGCAGATTTGTATTCTGACACATAGCAGTACTGCATCTTTAATTTATACTTATACCGGGAGCACTGTTACGTGACGATCTGAACTGGTCCTGCTCGCATTCGCGTTATCAACACGTCAGATTATTGTCAGTTCATTGATACTCCTCATCCCCTCCCATGTGACACCCTCAACTGGCTTCTCTCTCCCAAACCAATCTCCATTCAAGTGTCTCTAATCTCTGCAAAGTCTGCTGAGAGAGAGAGAGAGAGAGAGACGCTGTGGCGAGAGACACTCTTTAACTGTGACTTGAAACAAAGATTATCTGGCTGAGATACTGCGAGGTGCACTCACTTGTTTAGAGACAGAGTTTGAGCGTTTGGACTGATGACAAGGTTGTACCATGACACAGACAGCCGAGCGCTCTCATGCTATGCACGCCAATATCCCTGGGAATAAAGGAATCCAAGTTACAGCTGCTGAATGTGCACATTTCTAACTTTAAAAAGGTGTTCATTTGTGTATCGATGATATTATTAATTAATTTCTTGAATGACTGATTCATATTTTAATTTAATCTCTGAAATGTCTTCAAACCTAAAACATGAATGTGTTGAATTTACTTTAATTTGATTTATTCAATAATTATTACGAATAAAATACACAGATATTGATACCGTTTCTGGGGAGTATATGATCAGTCTGGTTCATGATAGTAAACCCATGGAAAGCTTTACAATGCAACAAGCCTACTTTTGAAAACGCAATTACTTTCTGAGGAAATGAATCATATGCAGGAGCAACGTGATACGAACTGCTAACAGGTTATTACAGCATGCCGTGTTCATCAGGCCTGAAAACTTACCTCATGCCTTCAGAAGAGAGCAAAGTGAATTCCAGAGCCAGATTTCACATTAAGGCAATTTAAAATATTCCAGACTGCCTAATTTAGGGGTCGGACTTCTGTGTAACTTAATTCAAAAAGATTAATTATACAATTAAATCCAAACTTCTCTCAATTATGTGGAGAAACGCTGCCTGCCTGATCGGGTCGACCCTTCACCTCTGTGAGGCGAGGTACCTGATAAGCATAATTTCAACGGGAGCAGATGAAATTGCCGCCTATTTTGTTGCCGTGCTCAACTCAGCACATTATAGCTGCTAATTGCCTGCAGACTTGGTGACTGCGCCTTTGACACGGAATGGCGAAATGTTATGCCATTTACTCGCGTATTACCGAACGTGCAGGCGCTCTCCTCTGATTGACAGGACAATCCATTGAAACAAAAGACTTAATTGTGTGTCAAATGATTCGGTAATTACAATTGGCAGGCTTGCCACACGGGTTTTACTGATTTATTGTCTGTGATGAGCAAGAAAGTAACGACATAATATGGTACTGGCAGAAAGCAGTTTACATTATCTCGATGATGGGAGATCAGCAAGGTTAAGGAAGGTAACACATCTGAACATGGACTAAAGCAATACATTATTTAGAATTGTAAACATTTCTGTTTTACCTGGCACAGCCTGTTTTACCTTTATGGAAGTGGTGAGTGATGACAAGTATTCTGACGGTGGACAGACAAAAGAAGAGACAATATGGTGAGAGTCTGGGAAAAATAACTTTACATATTTTTTTAGTAATTCAAATTTTCCTTGACAAAAGTTATTTTTAATTAGATAATTATTTACAACCCCTCCAGTATAATTTGAAAGCAACAAACATTTAATATTTTCTTCATCTTAATTAAATACTACGGTATGTGCGCTCTCATACAATCCTGGATGCTGTACTGCTACATCCGCTGACAAACACGATGCAGGATCACCAGTACCCCCAGTTGTGTTTCTTCCATATTTATGTCGAGGCTCAGAGCTGAAGCAGCAGGACAGAGTTACAAAGAGCAGGTGGGCTCATCCGCCCTGACAAGCAGCCATTATCAACACAGTTCTTAAGAGTGAAAGAGGAAAACCACCAGGGATGAGTGTAAAACCTCTCTCAAAGACCAAAATCTTGAGTTTCTACCTGCGCTCGCCCGCTCGCTCTCAACGCCTCCCTGTCATCATTTTATTCGCCCTCTCTCTCTGCTCCCTTCAGAGGAGCGGGGGGGAAAGGGAAAAAAGGAAGAGAAGGTCTACTTGACCTTAATCTGCCCAGCAGTGAGTTTCAGAGAGATGACATGCAACCTCAGAGGTAAAGGGCAATTGTTTCTTTTCCCCTGTTCTGAGAGCCAATTTACAGTGCCTGGGGACTTTTTTTCCCCCCCAAAGCTGCAAACTATTTTAGGTTGTGCCACATTGTTTTGGGCTCACTCAGCTGGAAGAAGCTAAAAGAGCAAGCACCTTCAATTTCCTTGTTCTCAATCATCCTGCAGCCCATTTGGTTCCATTCATACTTCCTGTAAACAGACAAGGCTGTATAAAGTGGCACTTGCCTTTCATTGACTATACTGCGTGTAACCTGTGATGGAAAATGTTTGCAGCTTGCTACACTGACTATTACAACAAGTCAGCAATACCATTAATCTCTCAGAAGCCCAACAACTTGAATTGTGCATGAAACAGCAATAAGGAAATAAATCCCAGTGGTAATATTCTGTACGCATACACAGAGGAAATGAATACGAAGCGCTGTCAGTAGCGATAGGCTTACAATGTAAATGTGGCCTCTATACTGGGATAATCTGCATCTAAACCAAGAAATCCACAGCAATCTGAGATATCGCTTTTATGTGAGCAAATTAACAAAACAAAAGATAATATTCTATTCTATTTAAAAAAAAAATCTCTTTATGGTTACTTGACTGCTACAGTCCAATGATACTGTTGCAGGGTTAACCATCTTTTTTTTCTCTTTAATGAAAATAATTTTCATCGTCTAATTCAAGTGGCATGACTGATTAGCTAGCAAACATTTAGCGCCCAGCAGGAGACTGATACGGCAACAACAAAAAAAACCTGATCCATGATTGCTGCCCTAATCAGAACCCTGTCATTAGCTCAAACATAAGTCAAACACGGCCAAACACTCAGCATTCCTCAAAGTAGAAGGGATCAGATGCACCAACATATGCCAACCAGACCACATCCATCTAATAATTCCAGCCTCTGGCTTGCGTGTGTCGAGAATTGTGCCTCTTTCCGAAGTGCAGTGTGACATTTTTCGACATCTAATTGGTTCAATACTAGAAGGTTTGAATTAACAGATGGCCTCTGCTCTAGAGCAGGAGCGACTGGGACGCAATCACAACAACACACATCCAGGACTACAGGTGTATTTACAACAATAACAACTGTATCACCAAATCAGGGTTGTGCGTACTGTGTCAAGCTTCAAACTTTGAATAGGTGGACCGCTGTTTGTGGTTAGGGTTAGGGCCAACCCTAAAGGGCCAATGGAAGGAGCAGCTTTGAACGGCCACTCTACCAGTCAGTGTGATGAAAAGAAGAAAGTGCATTTCCACAGCTATGAACAAAAAAACTAGTTCATGTTAGAATATTTATATCAGTATGTCAACAGACAAAACTGCAGCTCAGATTTTCTGATTTGCTCATATGGAATAGTCAAGAAGTAATGCATATTTAACAATGTATAAAGGCAGCGAAATTAACCATCCGACACGGCGCGCTGAGCCAATGTGAGCCATGAATTAATAATCTGGAGTGAAGTTATTAAGTTATTTGTTAACAGTAAATATTCTGTATGTGTCCCTGAGAGCATGACTTTTTAATAATTCCAAATTTTTAAACTTTAATGTTTAGCTTCATCCCAGAAACAATGGTGCTTAGCCGTAATTGATTCTTGCAGCGCGGAGTAATTATGATGGCTGTGTTGAAGTGAAGCCTGATCCACTTGGCCCTGGGTGATAGAAGAGAGAGCGAGGGGAGAACAGACAGATTTAAAGACGAGAAGGAAAGACAGCACGGAGACATGGATTTGGATATATCTCTTGACAGACAGCCTGACTGAACTGGAGGCAAAATACTACACACTAGTGGGAGTAGTTGCCGTCCCTGAGCTATCCTTCTTCTTTTCCTCATTTTTTAGCCCTGTTCGCTTCAACACTTTATGTCCACTATATTCTTTTTTGTGTGTGTGTGGTCTGGGAACTCTCTCCATTTCTCTCCATCCCTGTTGTTCTCTTTGCCACTCTTTCCATCCTCGCCCCCTGACGGCGTCTCGCTGCTAGCCCGTCAGTATACCAATAGCTGCAGACAGCGCCAATCTCAGCAGGGCACTATTTAATCTATCAGGCTCAGTGTTAATTACTCAAACATCCAATGCCCCCCCCCCCCCACAACCATGTGGAGACCCTTTGTCCAGTGGCCCATTGCCCTGGCTCAAGTTATTATATAAAAAAAGTCAGCAAGCAATGGTAAGAAACACGTCCCGCAGAGAACACGGCAGAATGGAGGAGGACGGAACAAACACACAAAATCCCACACAGGTGAAGCTGTACAGTCATCTGTGACTGTTGGGGTTCCCCATAGGTCAGCGACACACACCGCTTCGTGGGGACAGCCAGAGGAGAAATGCCAATTGTCTTGCGGGTTAAGTCTCTACAGCCAATACACAAACGCATACACACACACATATAAAAAGTCCTGTCTAGAAAGGCGTAGCAGGCCCTGGTCACAGCTGCTCTCCCCCGCCTCGGGGGGAATTGCTTCCATTTGGCCTGTCACTTTGGCCAGGGCCACTGTGGCTTTTCTCATTTGTCAGAGAGCGGGGGCGATCCTCTGGCTCTCACGGCTAATCTGCAGCCGCAGGCTAGAGGAGACACACACACATCGGCACACACAGACTCTCTCGTCTCTCATCTAGCTGATATAGGCTTTAGTTCACAAGGGTCTTTTTACTCTTTCCATTCAGGAGAGGGAAAACAAGACCAAGGAAGAGTCAGAAAGAGCGGGACGTGAAACACAGAAAGGTCAAGGAGGCAAGCTCTTGTAGAGCTCAGTTTTTTTTTTTACTTACAGTGCCTGGACGGTGATGAAATTATATTCCTACACTACAACAATATATTTTTTTTTCCAAAGAAAACACACAAGGTAATTGGACGAGGTTAGAGCAACTACCCTCTGGAGCCTCAGCTCCTCCGTCTCTTGGATGCATAGGGGCTAAGTTAGCATTTGGTCTGTAGTGATTCTGTTCATCTCAGACACGGATATTAAGGTCCAAATGAACATGAAATGGCCTCTGCTCATGAATAGATGTACGAAATTCCTTGAGATCATCTTTGTCTTGCTTGATTTTATTACAGTACAATGTGGAATAATTACACCATAGTCAAGCTATGCCGGCTAATAACATTTTACAGCACTGAGGGAGCAGACCAGTCCAATTAAAGAACTGTCACACAAGGCTTTGAGGGAAACATGGCCGACGTGCTGTGCCAAAACCGATCCTATCATTAGAGGCTGCCATTGCTTTGAGGTACAAATACTTTCAAGTCTTTCTTTCAGTCTACCTCGGCTACAGTCAACAGGTGATGGCTCTACTTGATTATTAGTCTGCCTTAAATCCACTGGTATCAATCTGCAGCTACCTGTGAGATCTCTATTAGAAGGAAAACGTATTCCCATGATCACAGGCAGTTCAAAATGGGTTTGTCTCTCAAGATTAAAAAAAACAAGTCAAGGATTTCTTGATGCTTTTAATATTAAGAGACATAGGGACACGTCATCACAGGAAGTGAACGGGACAGTGTCGGTGCTGGAGCGTGATTAGAGGAATCTTACGATCAGACAATAACATGTCTGGCTTTCATCTTCTGATAACATTTCAGTGTTGTTCAGCTTTTGTAATGGAGGGTTGCCCATGTTCACAAATATGCTCAAATATGCACAAATGCTCTGGGCATCGAAGAATAGATTGGTAACCAAATACAAACGCACTAGCGAGATTTATTTGTGCTGTAAGGCCATAATGCACATACAGTCGAATTAAGAAAAAAGATCATATTACTGTATTCATTCAGTTCACGTTTAAAAAAACATATGAAGAACATTCTACAGGCTAAAAAACGTTCAAGGCTAAAAAAAATGTATAAAACATGTTGCAATTTACTGTTTCATCCATGCACTTTGATCGAATATGTGATTTTTTTTTATTTTTATGTCTCTGGAACACATTAAACAGATTTTTTTAAAGGATGCTTTCAAATGAAATGTTAAACTGATATTAACCCTGACCAATTTATGCCTAGCCCAAACCCCATAGCACATCTTACCCATAACTAGAAGCAGAACCCCCCCCCCAATGCATATTCAGTTTGAATTTAACTCACTGCAGTTAACTGTTGTGGTCTAAAGGTGCCACTTGAAACAATATTCTCATTTTAGACAGTATAATAATTAAGATCTATGTTCTTGTACATTCAGTCCCATGCTAATAACAGCAGTTTCACTTTCAAAAATAGGTGATCATGTACTTACTAATATCCTGTTAAGTTCTCCAGACACATTGATCTAAGTCTCATCTTTAATTTACAAATCATTGCAAAGTGAATTAGAGAAAACATCATTTGAGTGATGGTCATAACTTTTTAAGCATTTCTGACAACCTTAATATATTCCCAGGTTTAATTATTTCTTAATATTGACATTTCTAATTAAGCAGCATAATTGGAAATCCTGTGCGCTGTGGCAATCATTTCAGAGGCCGGTGGAAAAAAAAAAAAAAAAAATATTAATGAATACTACCGTTTTTAATTGCTGTGTACCCATATTCATAATTGCTGCAGCATCCTCCTTGAAATGACATGATGACAAATACAAGTGTCATGTCAGCGCTTCCCTCCCTCATCTCCCTCAATCACAGCTAATCCATTTCACCTCACCGATGAACACTGAAACAAATTAAAGTCCCATTTCATTCCCCACCTTCATTAAAGCATTGTGTTTCCAAGGTTACAATCATTTAGTAACAGTGGAACAAACACATTTAAAGAAGTGTGCGCTTTGATATTTTAGAGGAAGACGTGAACGGAGCTTAGTGGAAAAACAACTGGTTTTAATAAGTGTTCTTCCCGTGTTTATCATAGAACAAAGCCCTTTTCATCTAAACAAACATTTTAATATTAGACTTTAGGAGCTTATGCCCAGACGATAAATCTCATTATTTAAATTTTGCCTCGCCACTGTTAGACTAGTGAGTGCGTTCTATATTTATTTTTTCGTCCATCAATGACAGCTAGAGCTGCAACATTATGTCCATGGTGTTTGCTCCTTCCTGTGTTGTGATGTGACAATGCTAGTCACACTGACCCAATTTGCCAGTGTGGTGGTGGGGCGATGCCAGCGTTAGGCTGCACCATAAATACTGTACAAATACCTTCTTGGACGCAATAACACAATTTCCTGTATGTACTGACACGCAGCCATAACATATGTCACATTTAGAAAGTGTTTACACACTGCATTTTCTTCTATGCTCACATATAAAGGGAGAAAAACAGAGCCTAAAGAAATGCAAGGCTCGAGGTGGTGGGGGCACTGATGAGTTCTCAGACTCGCCTCTTTGGCATGCAAATCATATCTGAATTTCTCATTAGCATAAATGCATGAGCAACTTTAAATGCTTTTAATTTTCAATCTCGCCAAGCAGAGTAGTAATTTGTCACTGTCAGGATGGGAGACTAAAAGGGGGGGACCAGAGGGAGCCAAGGACTCCACGCTAAACTGGAATCACAGAAAATTTCTGATTTACTAATTGACTGATGTGCAGTTCAGTCGAGTTGCCTTGAAGGTGTAAATAATTCTGTGTATATTCAAATGGTAAAAGTGAGAGAGTGTGGGGTGGATACGGAAAAGCACATTACATGATGCTTCTCCCCAGGCCATACTTTTCTCTGGTTATTCTAATTTCCAGCCTTTCACGTTTTTCACTCGTTCTCTAAAGGGGGTGCAGGTTTGCTGTTTTAGCACATAGTCACAGATAATCAACTGGAAATTAAAACAAAATGTCATTTTTTTTTTTGTTTACCTCTCTGCCATTTCGTGAAAAGAAGCAGCTCTAAGCTATTCAGCGGCGGAGCACAAAAAACATTCCAGCAGCTTATCACATGAGGAGCTGTAAGTCATTTTAAATTTCATCTTCATGCTTTCAAGATGTTAGATCAGTTGACAGTGCACTCTGAAAGCCTAAACCATTAACGCCTCATTTTTTAAACAAAGTAGTTCAGATTCAGACAGACCTTGTTAGCTAAATTTGGCTCTAGGTGAAAACAAGGGGAAAAGATTTAACAAGCTCCCCATTTTAATGAGTAAAACCAATTAAGCAAACATAATTAGTATTCTGAAAGAAAACTAAAGACAACTGCAGCACGGGGACTAGCTGCTTACCTCCAAAGAAGGCCCCATGATACTAGATCTTGGTGGACGTTTCAGTCGTCGGCTGATGAAGAAACTGCCCCATAAGACAAGGCCGTCTGGTTCGCCACATTCACCACAAACGGCATCACCGTGTTAAAAAAGAACGGGACAGCAGGTCTTCACGGCTCCGACCTCCTCAGAAACATTACAGGCACTGGAACACAGGAGGGGAAGAAATAGGAAATCCTTCAAAATTAAGACAAACTATGACATTCCATGAAATATGCAACACAAAATACAAATACAAAACAAGTTCCCTGTGGCTTAACACACACTGTTGTCAGGATTAGCCAAACTAATGCTAACTACTTTAGCTGCTGAATATCCTTGACAGCTGTGATACACTGCACCGGCACATTACGGCCCATTTGTTAGCTTCAATAAGAAATATACACTTTGTCAGCCGCTTCCTCTATATCAGTCTTAATCTTGAATTGAAAACTAAATTATCTTTCAAAGACATTTTGACATTTTCTCAAGCTATGTTTCAGGCTGCAGCAGCTCCTGCAATTAGCCCTGCTGCTAACAAAAGCCGATAGCCTCTTGTGACAGAAAACTAAAATTGAAGTCAAAAGCAGTCTTTTAAGAAAGTTACTTACTGCACTTCAGCTTCAGATACACACATAGACACTACTAGGCGATATTAGCTAATGCTAAGTGATGAGCTACAGAGACCAGTGCCAGGCAGCTGTGATATGTTGTTTATCATATCAATAGCCACAAAAACCTTGTACCTTGCACCTGGGTTTGGTTTCTATATGTTTCCATGTAACATCTCCGAAATAACTGAGAGCTATTTTGGTAGGTTGGGAAATGGTAAACAGGGAAGTGCGCTCCTTGTGTGAGTGAACCGTCCCACAAGACCTTCAGAGAAACAGGTTGAAACAAACGTCAGGCGCTGTCAATCATCTGAGCGCCATGGCAACAGGCAGAGTTCGGTTTATGAATTGTTGTGACAACTCGCGGGAGCAATTAGCGGGCGCGATGTTTTCTTTCTTCTTCACCGAGACCTGCTAGTGCACCGCTCAATTGAAATCATTAATTAAGTTGCATATGGTCTCATTTTCATTTAAACCTGACTGAGTGAAATGACAAGGACGATGTCAGATGTTCAGACGCCACAGTCATCAAAAACATACAGCACGGATAAATCTATACTGTTAATTAAAAAACTTGGATCGCTCAAAAATAGAGATGGCAAATGAAGTTAAAGTAAGATCCGTGAATGTAGGTTATTGCATGGCATGATGTTCGTTAGCCTGGAATTAGAAAACAAATCCTCAGGTCTGTTGTTATCAGTGAAATAACATAACATCGTCACTGGACCCAGTGAACCCGTGTGTCGGCTATAGATGAACATGGTATATGGTGCTATACAGTCTGTATGAACTCATGTGGAACAGATGGAGGAGGACGGTCTGTGGCTCACTGATTCTTTACATCAACCTCATACTGCTCTCCAGTGGTGAAGGAGGGAACACGCTAATGATAAGTGAGCGGAACAACAGCAGCACAATGTGAAATGTGTAAAACCCTGTCATACTCAAAAGGCAACCAGCAGTGGATCCAGAATATATTCAGCCTCCTTCCTTTATGCCTATTCATTTATACTTTCATTGCAAAATTCAAATGTATGCTATTCTGTCATCTACACCATATTACCCAAATGACAACACTAGGAACATGTTTTTAAACCACCAACTCCTCCCTGTACAAAAATAATGTGATTAGTGTTTCAATATTAAAGAAGCAGTTGTTATTGCTACCGTTAACATTTTAGTAATTAGTCCCAAAAGTCATAATTGAACCGTTCCAACTTGTAACTGATGAAAGCACCCAACTACAGTCTGATGAGGAAACTTTATTGATATGTTTTGAGGTTTCACAACACAGTGAAAAAGGTTTTTTCTGAGATCTTGCACTTTCTCTCTGATCGTATCCCTGCAGAAATACGTTGAGGTGGGATTTATAAAGCCTGTGTGCGACCACCCAAAGCGTGGTGTGGATTTAAATCTGTGGTTTAATGTAAATGTCAGGGAAGATAAGGAGTCTTAAACAGACGGAGAATATATCTTGATTTATATATCAAGTATAGGTGTGAAATTGTAATTTGATGCATGGGCTGATCCTCAGCTTTAACACAAAGACATTGAATGAGTTCTCACATTTGGTTAAACCACTTTCACTGTTCAGAAACTATAACATATACTTCAGCATGAAGTGTAGAGGTACACTGCTCAAATAGTACGACATACCCATGAAAACTATGTCCATGGAGGCCCTGAGGTCAAATCAGATCAGTCACCAAAGAGTGAGCGTGAGGTTTAACTGATTCAGTATTTGAGCCATATTAGCTTTGAGTTTACATTTCTGCCAAAGTGAGACAAGACAACTCTGTAAGTGACTGAATGAGCTTAAAGTAGCGAAGCCTTGGTGAAAATGAAATGTGCTGGGAGGCTTTTGTTGTTCCAACTACAGCATTTCAAAAAGTCTGAA
Organism: Pseudorhombus dupliciocellatus; assembly: GCA_016785235.1. Taxonomy (NCBI): domain Eukaryota; kingdom Metazoa; phylum Chordata; class Actinopteri; order Pleuronectiformes; family Paralichthyidae; genus Pseudorhombus; species Pseudorhombus dupliciocellatus. The sequence goes on from JAFBJW010007502.1 coordinate 7,044,918, forward strand.
GCAACTATGTCGAAAAAGAAATGTTCATTTTTAATCTCAAGGGTTCATTTCAATGGGACTCAAGCTGCGTTAGCTCAGGGACACACAGGTGGACTCACCGTGTCGCTTCCAGCGCGTGATCCCATCAGCCAGGTCACCGAGTGATGATGTCATAAAGGAAGCTCACCCAGGAGAACCTTGGGAAATGAAGGTGATGTGGGAGCACCCTGGAAGTACCCTGGGGGTAGCCACATGGGGTCGCTGTTTAGCGGAAGAGAATGCTCCTCGCGCCTCATGGTTGTTCTTCGGTTGCAGTTACACGCCGCGACCACTAGATGTCAGGTGCATTCCACGTGTGACTGTCTTGCCAAACCAAGGCAGAGCATCTGGTTGAAAACACACTCAGAGGTCCGTGGGTCGTTTTCAGACACCAGATATTTTTATTTGTAGCACTTAACTCTGACCGATGTACATTATCCAACAGCTTATTGGTCAGCTCACTCTGTACGTACGCCATGAATAGGAAGCCTCAGCGTCACTTTTACTGTCCATCACAGCAGCAGATCCCAAAACAACTGAAACCAAAGAAATCACCAAAACACGGACGCCAGCCAGCCAGCCAAAAGAAATACAAAACCACATCCATTTTTGCCTGCGTCACATCCACTGCATGGATACACTTCTACAAATATTATCAAAAGCTTTTTTTTCATGGAATAATTCAGCATTAGCTTCCGTACAAAACTCTCACTGCATTATTGCAAAGCAAAGACTGTTAAGAGCAAAAACTGGCATTCACGTACACCGATGTAAGAAGAACATGGTTCGTTAGTGTCATATGACCAGGACGCCTTCAGTGGAGGCAGCGAGGGGGCCGGCACCCTGCACACACAGTGGTCAGGTTTGATGCTGGGCCTGGGGGGGACGGACCCGGGTGAACAGGGCTCTGCTGCTTAAAGTCATACAGGGGAGGTCATAGCAGCTCTGTGGAGTTTGAGTGACTTCTCCTTCCAGAGAAGTGTCAGCTAGCAGCAAGCATGATACTTTTCCAGTTACACTACTATTACTCGACTGGGGCGAGAAGTGCTTCATTGGTTACGATTCTAATCAGAGAGAGAAAAAAGGGAAATACATTATATTGTTCGTGGGTTTGATTCATGCAGGTTTGTTTTCGCTTTAAAGAATTCTTGTTTATCTTTGGCAAATGTGCTAAATGCAGGAACTGTTACACCGGGAAGAGGCACTGTAAGAAGAATATCAGTTTCTGATTTGCAATGCTAAAACGTAAAGCCTTAGCTTTAAGGAGACGAAATACAAATTTGATTTGCGTGAACGTCTCCTCAAGTCGGGACAGGTAAATTAACGGTTCACCAGGAGGAGCCTTTCTGTGCTTAAGATGATGAACACAGCAGTTTCTCGTTTGTTTGTTTTTTCTCTCATTCTAATGTGAGCATATGTCACAGGATGAATAAAAGGCAATGCAGATCATTCCAGTTAAATCTGCTCTGAGTAACCATGAGACATCACGACAGCAGACCCTCCTCAAATTCAGCCTCATTTGCATAGAACCTGCCTTACGTCATTCCTAAAGCGCACCATAACTGCTTCCATCTTTTCTTTCATAATAATAAAATCTCCAGCAAAACAGCTTTTTGTTACCAAAGTCACCGGTAGACTAGTTAATATGTTCTCAGTCTATTTAGTCTAAATTGCACCAAAACGAAACTGAACACAGGAGAATACACAAAATCATCTACAGTCACTTTCATGATGTCATTGTCTACAGTCAGATACAAACACGGTTCCATTCGGTCATTCAACACTGACAAATAAAATGTTTCCTTTTAAGGCGTAAACCTGTTAAATTGCCATGCAAACACACACATTCCATTGCAAAGCAGCCAAAGAGACACGGGACAGAAGCTGACACTGAAGAGTGTATATCAGGTCTTCTGCTTGTTCTAGTTTTGCCAGGTAGAATGTCTTATTCGTGATGATGACACCCACACTATGTCACTCTTTCAGGCTTCTCCGGCAACGTGAGCACAAAAGGAAAAAGAACACCCTTGGCCTCCAGGGGCGCCCTCAGTGCCTCCTCCACGAAGTAGCCGCCCTCCTCCTCCACCACGAACTGAAGCGTCTGGGATTTGTTCACGCAATAGATGCAGTTCCCGATGACGGCGCACCGGAACGGTAAGTGGCTCCCGGGCCTGTGAGACGCGCAGTCGTGCCACATTTTCACTATGGTGTTGTACTTGAAGACGGTGACGCCCTGCTCGCGGTTGACGTCGAAGCGGTAGATGAAGCTCTTGAACGCCACCATGTCGGTGGACTTCTTTCTGCTGTTGTTGAAGGGGCACTCCTGCCACTCGTCCCTCTTGGGGTCGTACTTGACGAGGCGGTAGAAGAGGGAGCCGCCCGACACGTAGAGTTCTCCGCTGCAGGTAGTGGCTTCGTGGGCCACGGCGAAGGCGCCCTTGGGCAAAGGGGCCACGGTAGTCCAGCGGTCCATGCGAGGGTCGTATTTTTCCACCGTAAACAAACATTCCCCGCCGATGGCGTACAAGTGGCCGTCCATGGACACGAGCTTGAGCTGGGCTCGAGCCTGGTTCAGAGGCCTGACCTCAGCCCAGCGGTTGGTTACGGGGTTGTAACAGAAGACTTTGTCCGACACTTTGCCTTTGTCACCGTAGCCCTTGATCCCACCTGCCACAAACAGGTAGTTGTACAAGGTGCACATCCCGCACCCTTTAGTGTTCAAGTCCTCGGGCATCGCCGTCAAAGGTCTCCAGTCATTGGCCGTTTCATTAAAGAAGTAAATCATATTGCTCTCCTCCAAAGACCCCACCGACAAGGGGCTCTGCGGACGGCTCCCGCAACGACTCGGCGGCCTGCTCCCGACTCGATCGAAGACATCGTTTATCTCTGCGACCATCAGCGTCTTCCTCCCCTCCATTCTCTTCCTCAGGATCAGGTCCCGCTCAGATCCGTTCAGGCGGCCGTACACTGAGGGATCTTTGAGGATCTGGAGGAAATTGTCGCTCATGTAGCCGTATGCTGTCTCCTTCAGCTCGTTCAGCCGCTGCTTTTTAGCAATGGTAAGGATCTCGTAGCAGTTCTCTGCAGTGATTTGCTCGGACATGGAGTCCATGGCGGCCTGGACCGCGCAGGGGATCTGGAGGATTTTAGCCCCCGTGATGACATCCACGACATTGTCCTTGCTCACATTCACCTTGGAAGTGTAAATGTAGTCTATCAACGTAGACAGCGTCTTGTAGCTCATGCCCTTCACTTTGAGGATGTCTCGGGACAGCCGCGCCTTAAAGTAGTCGCTCTTCTCCGCGAGGACAGATTTGTGAGCGCTGATTGTCTGCCCGCTAACCTCGATGACGAGATCAGGCTCTTTCTTAGCCAAACTATTTTCAGTTTCCTCTTTGCCTTGACTGGCAGAGCCTGCACTGTAAGATGCTTTAGCTCTGGCCCCGTTGTACATCTCACTGCTTGTGCAGTTTTGCTGAGCGTCAGAAACGTGATTGGGCACAGAGTCAGTATGAAGGGGGAGATCCAGCGCCGCCTTGACATTGGAAAGGTGGTTCTGATCAGCTCTTGAGTCGTACGAGCCGTTGCCTTTCTGATGGTCGATGTGATTATTCTCCATCAGCCTCCCATCCAACAGGTACTCCTTCTCAAACACTGGAGGAGAGCTGCAGTCCTTTGTCTCCGGCAGGAATCTCTGGACGTAGCCTGGACATAAACTCCCATCTTTGCTGGTGGGTGAGACGAGGTCCGGGTTCGCAACGTGGAGGATGACCTCGGCCTCCACGGTGATGGCCCCTCCGCCTTGCCCGTGGCCCTCGTTCATGCTGACGTCCTCACTGGTGACAGGAGACAGTGTCTTCGCCGATCATGTTGAGTGGATAGAAAAACGTCTCTCTTCGCCGAGAGGGAGGGAAAACAAGGACAGGATTAAACCAGAGCAAGAAAAAAAAATCACACATGTATTTCCTAAAAAGACAATAAGAGTCTAACAGCTCATTTAAAATTCAGCTGCAAGAGTTTCAAGCAGATCTGAAAAGACAGACAAATTAAAATGGAGATGCCCCTAAATATACCATAACGGACATGAACAGTGGGACCCCTGGGACCACTGGGGTGTGGTCTGCTGGTGGTACCCAGGGCCCAGTGTAAACACAGAGGAGCAGCTTTGACTCACTATGCACTTCTAACTCAAGCCTGAAACCCTTTACCTCCACTTTTTGAGCCAAGTCATACCATCACTGTGTTTTTAATCATTGTATTTGTATAACTGATACATATTACTCCTTCACTATTTTATATCCTCACATTTTAGCCGGTGTGTTTCTTTGACACCTCATTTATTTAATAATTATTTTAAACTGTAAAATTCTGGTGTTTGATTGATTTCTCTTTCCATGTGGTCTGTGATATTTCAATGTACAGTACAATGAATCTACCTCTGTGGATGAGATCTGCTTCATAAATAAAACGGCCTTAGATCTGTGAGGGGCGCTGTTTCTCCAGTATACACAGCTCAGGCCAGTGAATTTTTTTTAAGGAAAATATTACTTCGCTCTCCTGCTGCTGCCAGGTTTGCTCTACGACTCAGCACTCCACCAATGTGGCATCAGCTCTATCTCAACCTGCAGGAGTTCAGGCGCAGTAAATGATGTTCTCACGTGATATCAAAGCCACCACTACATGTCGCTTTGATCTTTAAGTGCTCCGCTTATGTGCAACACTGTCCGTCCGTTATTCGTGATAATCTGGAGACGTCCAGTGCGCATGCGCACAGGGTGTTGCGCTGATGGAGGAATTCATCCCTAATGTGAAGAGGAAAACGCGATTGATCTGGATCAATAACTACTGTGACACATTCCACCGTGACCTTGTCCAAGAAAACCCGAGAGACCAGTTCGCCCAGTCCTGAGGGATCATGAGCTGTTGTAACCATTCTAATGTCTCCATGAGGATAAAAGAGTTAAACGTGTCCTACCTGCGGCTCTGGTGAGGCAGCAGCAGTCTCTGCCTGTCTCTGTCTGTCTCCGCTGCCAGTCCCTCTTCTCAGCTCAGTTACGTAAGTCCCGATGAAGCAGCCGCTCTGCCCCGTGGCTCCACTGGAATCACTTCTCCGCACAATCTCCAGCCGCTTTGTTCCCGCTGATCCCCGCGTTCTACCCACACTGCGCAGCACCGAGGTCTGTGCCCGGGCGGCGGCAGCAGGAGGAAGAGGAGGAGGAGGAGGAGGAGGTGGAGGTGGAGGCAGGGAGGACGGAGGGGACGATCAACCAGTCAGTCCAGGTCGCACCTCCTCCGATGTGGAGCTGCTGAGCACATTCAGCGTCTGTGGCGAGTTCTCACTGACTCCTCTCTCTCTCTCTCGCTCTCTCTCTCTTACAGTTCACTACAGTGAGACGCTTATTATTGATCTAAGCCACGCCCCCCTCCAGTCGGCATTAACCCTACGCTCAGAAAAAGCACGAGGCTCCATCTGTCGTGTGCGCGCGCTCTGGACTCATCCATGAGATGCGACATTCCTTTACGCATCACCCCTGAGCTGGGTACCACGATGAGTGGCAGAGGGGGGGTGGGTCTGCAGGGGGATTTAAATATATGGGACACCCCTCCCTCCTCTCATGCCCGCACACACACACACGCGCGCACACGCTACACTCACAAATAGTGCTACATAGGACACAATCACCCAATAAGATCTACTGCCTGTTGTAATATGACATATATTATAATCTGATGCAGCCGTCTTTAAACTTTAACACATGGGTATAATATTCTATGCCTTTAGAATAATAGTGTTCGAGTGATTGTTCTTGTGAAACCACATCTAGATAGATTAGAACCAGACTTTTTATTTGGTTCTGCACCAAATTCCAAACACTCATAAATATCAGTTCCTCTGAATACATTTTTGAGAAAATGAAAAACCACCTGGATCCACATCTGATCCACTCCACAGCCTTCCATCGTGTCATTATTCCAGTAGTTTCTGAATCATAATGGTAACAAACAGACAATGAGAACATAACCTCCTCTGTGGACATAATAAATAAATTCATGAGGCAGGTTTGCCCCAGGTCACATTTTTCCTTTTGCTGATGACGCAACCCGATTTCTATCTGGGTTCAATGTCAGCTTCAGTTTGACCCAAAGGAAATATGTGATAAAAAGCAGCAGCTGCAGGAGCCCAGTGTTCTTTTTTGGAAATCCAGGGGTCCAGAACCTCTCCTCCTTGGAGATAGTGTCTTAACAACTGGCCTTCAAATACAAAAATAGACGGGAGCCACCCAGAGGGCATCACACAACCATCGGCCCTTTGAGATTATACCACGTTCAGCTGGGAGGCGTTTAATGCCAGATAGAACAAAGACGCTGAGGACACACACACACACACAAGGGAAAACAAAAGGACTTCACGACACAGCACTGTCTCAATATGTGAGCGAGACAACACCCAGCCAGACACTGATAACCACGCCGAGAATGAGGTGCTGCCATGTTCTACTTCTAGTTAATAAATACAAGACAGTGTTCAGCTGCAGCAGTTAAACATTACCTCGAGTTCAAGTCAGTAAAAAATATGATGACATCATTTCTCCTAAGTGCTAAGGATTTTCAGGTTTGAATAATAATAAAAAAAAAAACTCCGACCACAAGAGTCAGCTTGTCTATTTTTGTTAGAACCGACATGATAGTGAAACCCGGTTGTGCACGAGTGGGCGTAAGCATCAGGAGAGACATAAAGTCTTGACCCTCTCTGCTTGGCAGTGGGAGAAATGAGCAGCAAACTCCAGGAAGAGCTGGATCCTGCAGCGCCTCAGGCACATTGCTAGTCCCTGCATGTACTGATGGCTGCACGCAGTCGGAGCGCAGGAGAAGTACAAGGTTAGACTGAAGAGAGTCGTCACCCTGACACCATTTCCTCCCTTTATCTCCACTTGAATATGATACGAATCTGTTTGTTCCTAAACCGTTTGTTTGGCTTTAAGCTTCTAAAACTGCAGCAGCGCTTCCACAAGGTCGGAGGGAAAACGGGGAAAACAAGGAAACTCTCAATAACAAAAATGCAGGAAATACAAAGTTTGCTCAACAAAACAATGTTTATGGATTTGTTAATGCACATAATAGATATACAGACAAATTAAGACAAAGTATAAAGCTTTTATCCTTTTTTAAAATATCCTTACGTGAGAAACAAATATGCATTAGGGGGGAAACAATAACTCTCTCATGGTGATAAAGGCTCTTTCTTCCCTTTTGGAATAAAACCTGGCCAGCCAGGGATTCCCCTCAAACTCACTCAGTCATCCATATTTCACCTTTTTTTATCTTGATATCCCTTTCTGTGCTCTGTTTACAGTATAGCCGCAGCTCCAAAAGTAAAAAAAACAAAATCTGATTCCATATATAAAAACTTCCTCTGACCTCAGATCTGCTGCACTTGTAATCCTGAGTTGCTACATGTCATATTTACAACTCGAGCCTTGACAGACGATGTGAAATCCTAATCCTAATAACTCGACCAGAAACTTTTCCCGAACACTTTCAGAGGCGTCAATCGAGACTTTTGTTGAGTCCCGTCTCCTTTTCAACACTGGTTTACACACTGCAGTCCCTTTGCAGTCAACTGTATGGCACGAACACTGGAACGTAATGGATTGATTAGCCATGTTACAGAACACTTTAACCAGGGGGTGAAATGAAAAGACCTTTTAGTGTTTTTAAACAATAAGAGAGTATCATGTGCAGGATGCTGTGTGTACGAGTGTAACCTTCAAGTGGTTTTATTGATCCTTTGCGTTTACGGTGGGGTCGATGATGCAGTTCTGCTTTAAATAACACGTTGAGCTGTTTCCATTCTGTGAAGTGTAACACTGTCTCCTTGGGACGGTTCTGTGGAACCTGAAACCTGCATGAGACAAAAAATAAAGAACGATTGGTGAAAGGAATGCACACAACTTTATTTTCCTACTTCTAAGTGATAAAAGCTGTTTGACTGACCCATCGGTGAGTTATGGGTGTCACATGTTAAGTAAAGGAATCTGCCAGATCATGATAGTGGAGGTTGTGTCCTCATGGCGAGACGGTTTGGTCTTTTTGTTCACCCGGCGGTGGCCCAGGCCTCCGGACACCACCAGCAGCGAGCTCACGTCCACCTTGCTCGAGCGGCGGCCCTTCCGCTGGTGGGCCGGGTCATGCAGCACATCATAGAGGGCCCCGTCCTCGGGACCGTGCTCCAGCGAACCCTGGGATTGCGCGAGGGAGCCGCAGGACGAGGAGGACGCCGAGTCTTGTAGAGCCATGGTGGTGCAGCCCGCCTCTCCCAGCCACACACCTCGCGCGGCATCCGTGGCCGGGGGGGTGTTCTCCGCGTCCTCAGACTCTAATGGCTGGACCGAGGTGGGAGGGGTGGAGGATGCTGGGCCCGTGGAGCGATTGCAGACTGCAGCCGCCACAGTGAGGAACTTGACTGAGCCGTTGTGAGCGTGTAAGGACACCATGCCCCGACCTGACGACGAGCACACACAAAAGTTTATCATCAATAATGAGAACTGGAATTAAGCAACTTTATCACATGTTTGCTTTGACACTTTCTGTGGTGCCCTCAGCTAACATGAGGAATGTTAGAACCAGGAGCAAAGGATCCACAAGTATGTTCTTAGTAATTTAAACTAGCAAAAAAAAAACTGACTCCTAAATGGAATTATCTTAAGTTCTTTTTCCACATCAGCTAGTTTTCCATGGAAACGAACACAGTGGGCATTCTGTCCCAGGTCAGATAACTCACAGTGACATTGATGTGTCAGTGTTACCTGTGACCTTAGGGATCCCCTGCAGCCTGGGGACGGAGAGGGCCACAGTCACCCCCAGGTTGGTCCCCACCAGCAGCAGACCATGACAGACCAGCAGGCTGCTCACTGACACTCTCTGGTTCCCTGCAGAGCAAAGCAAACACATGACACGGCGTTCATTTTTTGAGCTTAATCCAGCGACATCTGTAGTCGTCAGAGACGTGTTCATGGTTCATGGTGTTGGGTGTGAACTGTTGGACCTCACACACACGCACCGTGCACACTTGAGTCTCCTCAAAATGAGAGCAGTGTTTAATGGGCCACTTCAGCCTGAAAACAGTGTGGTGTGTGGGAGGAAGGGAGGGAGGGAGGAGATATATCTTTTTTAGCGAGTGGAGGCATTTCCGCAGCGATGATGTTCGACGGTTATTTGTCTCCAGGGCAACGCACAGGAGAGGAGTCTGGGTAAGAGCGAGCTCTTTTCAAGAGTCTGAAGGCAGAAAAACGCGGAGCTGTTGTCGGGTTTGAGTCAGACAAGCAAACACAAAGTGTTATGTAACAGATTGGTGTAATTAAGCAGGGAGCGCTGTCTCTATTGAGAAAGCTTACGGCAGCTACAAAGGGACAATCTGGGCTGACCTTTCTTTTTGCCTCCTGGTTAGAAAAATCACGGCAATGGTACTTTGGACTTTAAATGCCGCCATTGTGAAGTTAACAGCAGCGTTCAGGCTCGCTGACAGACTGTAAGGTGACTTGTGATGTGGAATTTGGCGGCAGGCTCAGAGTTGAGTTGAAACGGTATCAGGTCACTGCGACTGAATCATTTTCTAGATTTGATTTGTCATTTCTTATGGTTGTGTGAGGAATCTGGGGTTTGGCAACAACAGTCATTTCAATGCTGCTATGTGGGAGGCGAGACTGTCATGAGTCATTACTGCTGCAACAGCTTGACTTGAATTTCCTCCCTAAAAGTAATCCTCTTGGGTTTAAGGAAAAATTACTGCCAGTCTCTGCAGCTTGACCCCCCCCTCCCCCGTCCCTCTCACTGGAGCTGACCCCTTGCTTGGGGCACATGCCACCCTGCCACACTTCCAGGAATCCTGGCAGATAGACGGGCAGGTACAGTGGAGGACGAGGCTCACATGTGCTTCTAATGAGATCCAGAGCAGGAGAAACACTGGTCAGGGGGGGGCTTGCCCAACTTCCTCCTTTCATAATATTTGGAGTTCCCCATCCAGAGGGTGAACTAAAATAAACTCGAAGTGAGCATCAACACGGTCCAGCTCTGGCCCTGATCCCACACCGCAACTCCACTTTGATCTACACTTAGTCCTGACAAGCACCGGCAGGCGGGAGGAGCACAATCCAAACTTTACAATAACACACTATCAGTCGTTCTATTAGTGGAGGAATAACCGGCCAGTAGCACGTGAGGAATCACTGGATCAGGCTCTACAGCTGCAAGTACACCCTTGTTCTTTATTACTACTATTGGACAGCATGCTCCTGATCGCCCCCTGGTGGCTGTCTGCGAGAAGTTTGATTTTAATTATATTTGATGCTATAAATGACTTCAATAAATTTCATCAGTCAACAAGACGCAATTCAACCAAAAAAAAAATCACCACAGCGAGTATGGCTCATCCTCTGGGGACCATGAATGACGATGACCATGAGTGTAGATTAACATAGAAGGTGTGGGGATATTAAAGGAATGTTAAATACTACATAAATGTATTACTTTTACTGAAATGTTTAATGAAGATTCTCTGTCGCTCTGTCACAGTGCAGCTATGGGATGCTTTCATGTTGAGTCAGTGCTTGTGAGCCATCGTTCATTCAGGAATAAGCTTGTTATCCGTGTTGGGAGTTGTGCAACAACGGTGGCACACAAACAAAGGGAAGCTGGAGGTGTTATTTACTGACCCCCCCCTGATGTTTGTCTCCCATTACAGCATGCATGGCTGCCTTTATAGGTCACAGAGCGGCATACGGGGGAGATGAGACTCTGAGCACAGCAGCCAGCCACCATCCTCTGAGACAGCACAGTGCAGTCTTGCTTTGATGGAGACCCTTTGAAGTGCCTGTTAGTAACATTTATAACATTTGAAACTTATTTACATTTCTACACAATGGCTTTGCCTCATTTCTCTTTAATTTGGACATTTTATTACCGTTTTACAACTTTTGGAGATTGTGAAACAGTGAAAATGTCCAGAAGTCTTGTGGAAACTCGTCAAGTAGTTTTTGTGTAATCTTCCTAACTAAAAAAACAAACAAAATATCCAACACAGTAGAAAAACCCAAAGTAGAATGCATGCCTCCACCAAGGCCCATATTTTCACACACTCATAAATCAGCTCCCTTAGCATGTGTTATTATTTTCATCAGGATTCATGAATCACAACGTTAAAGAAAGAGAAAAAAAATCATTTTAATCCCAGGTCCACCATGAATCCAGTCTAAAATGTCACGGGTTCTTTCCTGACTCATCGTTTCACCAAGTTTTGTGGACACACCTGGTCAGGGGTGAAAACTATAGCCTCAATGTTGGAGGTGATTAGAGAAATCTCAGTATTTGGGAACACATAGAAAAAGTATTCCATCAACACGACATCCAATCAGCTACTGACACCATTAAATTATTCTAAAACATAAACTGTATAAGATTCTTTAGTAAACACGAGCTGCAAGCTAGAGTGATAATGAAGGCTATTACAGCGTATTAACCCGCTGTGTGTTCTGTGCTTGGACAAGGAGGTGCTGTCTCCAAAGACGGGGGTTAGCAGAAATTGCTCCAACATGCTTGAACATGAGAGGCATAACCCCACCTACAGCGCCGCCTGCATTTAACACTGCACCATTCATCGACACCACTCACACAGAAGACAACGCCCTGTTTTTTTTTTTTTTTGTTGAGGAGATACAGCTCACTGGATCTGTCCTGAGCCTGACTGTGTTTTCTGTAGACAAACCACATCCGCATTAGGGTGTGTAATGCGATAGTCCTCCATAATAAGTGGACTTCCTGGAGATTCAAATATTAAAAAATGATCTCATTTCAAAGCTTTTCTTCCTGAAATGATTTTATTTCTATCTCGTGTCTCTGTAAACAAGTGCAAATAGAGCAGAGCACTGCAGATGAAGGGCCCGTCTCTCTTGGCCTCGCACACATCAATTGCAGGCGGTCCCCTCGCTGTCCCAAACAGTTCGGCTGGCAAATCCAATTACACCAGAGATTGTGCAGAAACAGCACATTTTCTGGTCTCAGCCTGTTCCCCAGCAGCAGTTAATGCCACGGTGGAACACTGTGGAGTGGATCAAAACAAGCTACAAGCAGAGCCAGTGGACAGGTGGACTGAATGCAACTGCTTCATTAAAATATTTAAAACCTCCACAGCCTTGATCGTGGATTCAAAAAAAGGTTTGATTTCCATGCTGAATGAACGAGTCCAAGGAGCCAGTGCTGTTATCAGAGGAAGTGAGCTTTTGGATGGCGAGGCCCAGAGGATGAAAGCTTTCATGTGCGGTGGTCTGTCCCAGATACGGCTTCCTCTGCGGTTGCATGGATCCTATTAGCCGGTATGAGCGGCGAGGTCCCAGAGCAGGCAGCTTTTATCATTCACATCTGTCTGACCAAGAGGGCCTTCCCCATAACTCCAAACACAGGGCACCACAGAGAGATTCTCTCAGCAACTCCAGAGGAAACAGACGCTCAGAGCAGTTCTCTTATCTTGTTAAAGTTTTGCTTGCAATTTGAAATTTCCTCAAGGAAATCCAGATCTGACAGAACTGGCCATTAATCTGATTTTCTACAGTCAGAAGCATGACGCTGCAGAATGGCTGCTCATCACTGAGCCACAGTGAAAAAACCTGTAACCATGGTTACAATAGGACACGAGAGAATGGTTCTTTGTTGGAGCTTGTTGTTTTTTTTAAACATCTTAAAAAATTGGATTTTAGCTTCAAAGCTGCTCTAATGAATGAGTGACATTTTAAACCATCTCCCTAAACCAAATTCCAAGGGATATGACATTCTGCTGATTAACTAATGTCACTTGAAGTAAAGGGAAGAGTCTGATGAAAAGAGCTACCATGCAGATTTAGCAGATTTAACACGACTCACACGCAAACCCTGCTTCTGACATTTCATACCAAAATACTCACTGAATGTTATTCCAACCTCAGAGCAATAACAGAGAAATCTCTCAGAGGAATGTAGACACATTCTACTTAATTAGGCTAATGACAGTATTGGTAATGATAACAAGGTAAGGCTACAGGGACAATTAGTATCTCAAGATCATAACAAAGCAGACATAGATTAGCGCGTATGGTATGTAGAATCTTTGAAGGAAAATGCCCACAGCAGCTTGCCTCTTCGGAAAATGTCAGGTGATACTGAGACATCATTTATGTCGGAAAAGCAGCTTGAAGAAAAACTTTGGTAGTAAACGCTTCTGTGCTCAGACCAGCCCACAGCTGTCTTCATTACTCTGCATGGATGAAATCAGCTGTTACTGAACTGCACACATCCAGACCTCAAACCAACAGCGGCAACCTCCTCTCAGCAACAGAACACACCACTGTGTTTTTGGGTCAAGCTGACGTAACACAGCAGATTACAAGATCCAAAGCTACTGGGATGACTTCAGCCCGGGTCACTGTCACTGTAACAGTCATCTGAACTGATTTGAACATCCTCAGCAACAATGTTTGGCTTAAATACACATGGCAAGAAGTTCTCCTTATGTCACACCCCAACAGTAGGACCATAGAAATGAAACCAATCCAGTTTCAAATCTTGAGGACACAGGCAGGAGCTGAGAGCAGTGTTATGGTGTAATTCAATGCAGTTTCGGGCGCGGAGAATGAATCATGGGGTTAATGGCTCCAGAGCCTGTAAAACAAATATTAGCTCATCTGAAAGAAACTCATCTGGAAGCAAACTGTCTTTGAGCGATGGCTCATTTAGTTTGCCTCTATATTTGTTACAACCTGCTAATGACAGGTTTACGGCAGCAGCAGTGCCTTACAGCATCACGGATCAAGGGTGAGCCAAGGCGGTGGAATGATGTCATTAAATTACCTTTCAGAGCAGAGACAAACTTCTGTGATCAGAATCCCTGCACTCGCTTGTAACGCTACGTTAGATCTGCTGAAGGTTCAAAACAACCTGAAAATACTCCTCCATTTTAATCTACACAGAGGGTTTATGTTTCCACCTCTGTCCTTTTGTTACAAGGTTTCCACAAAAACCCCTGGAGCAATTTCAAATAAACTTGGTGGAAGGAATTCTAGTTATTTGTGTTTTGATCTGTTTTACTTGACATTTTTAAGGTTTCAATAAATTTCAAAAAAGCTCTCCACCTTTACAATTTGAGTCATTATTGGAGAAGGGGTTGTTTATTCTTTTTAAATGATTAATTTTAAAAGTTTGTACTCAACTTTGAGCTGGACTTGCCTTTTAGTCAGAACAGATTTGTTTTTACGCAACACTATGAATAGAGACCAAATGAGAGGTCCCAGATCCACTGTTTAGAAGAGGACAAGAGCGTGACAGAGCTGCCATAACAACAGCTGTCTGGATGAGCAAAGACCCTGATGTCATTTAATTACTGACAGGCACCAAGTCAGACAGCATTTTTGACAAGTAAGCTCAAGGGGACGTGTGACGCCAGCCACAGAGCAGTATTTAAATAAACACAGTGGACGAGATGATCAAAAAGGAGAACACCTATGCTGTATTTTGTTGGACGGTTTGACACTTGCTAAAAGGTTTCAGGCCTCACCAGGCGTGTGGATCACATTACTGAGTGACACTGAAGAGAAGGCAAAGGGAACTGAGAGTGATGGTGGTAAAGCAGGTGAGACCACAGAATCACTGTGAATCAATCTAAGCTACACGACTGTACACAGGCCAAGGACTTCTACAAGGTGAAAAAACTCTCTGAATAATTCACTCCATCTATCTATACTGCTTATCCTGTGAGGGCCGCAAGAGGAGAAGGCTGGTGGAGTTATTGTGAAGAATAAATCAGTGATGATTGAACCACCTGCCAGAGCACTTAGAGTCCAACGGTTCCTTTGAATGCAGTCAAGCTGCCACACTCATATCAGCTCTAGAAATTGTTCTGACTTTCTTTAACTCAAGAGCCATGAATTATTCCTGAGGCAATAACAAGTAGCTGTCTGCTAAAAGAAAGGATTTAAGCAATGTTCTCTTTGGATTAAATCATCTTTGAGGCTAAATAGATCTGAACCACAAACTTTCATGCTACCGACTCCTTCACAGAGTAGTTGACCCTGGCTAGGGTTACTGAGTTCATATATAAATATGCCCATTAAAATCAAGTCAAAATGAAAGTGATGTATTACCCGGCAGTATATTGTGGACTGGTGTAGCGATATTAATGTCCTGCAGGTGCTCCAAGGTCTCTGTGTGGAAAAGGCGGAGTGAGGAACCCGAACTGAAGGCGATCCAAATGCCCACCCCGGCCACCACCATGTGCGACACCACCATGCCCTCCTCCTGGTGGGCCTCCAGCTGCCTCTGGATTAGGACGACAGGGCAAATGACAGGAGTAAGTCATTACATTACTTCACATTGACAAAACCTTTCACACATATGCAACCCTTAAATTATATAATTGATATACAGATATTAATATGTCAGTGTATACAACCTGTTGGGTTATAAACATCACACATTTTATTTTAACAACTGCAAACCCTTGTAATTGATATTGGCTCTATATTTAATTCAAATGGTGAAGTATCTATTAAAATTTCCGGCCAGGCTTCTCTCATCTATTGGACTTGGAGTCACGACAGTGGCCAAACTGTAAGCCCTCACTGAGAAAGAGAGTGAGCGACAGGCAGGTGGTGCAACATAATGAGCTTAATGAGGCTAAACAGATTATGAGTGAGTGCATGTCAGAGGAACGTTACTATTCCTGGACCCACGGCAGGTGCCTCCGATCCCTAAACCAGGCCAGAACACACACAAAGGGAATAACGTCCATATTCCAGGAAAATGGGAGAGGGAGGAGTGAGGCGCCCTGATTTAGTTGGTGCGTTCTATATTTCAAAGAGGCTTTCGGTCATGCACTGAAGTCCGGACAGGGGCTATATACGTGAAAATTTATCTGAACAGAGCATTCTCCCTCTGTCCGATGAAAACTTAGCGGCCCGTACAGGGATCGAACCCGCGACCTTGGCGTTATTAGCACCACGCTCTAACCAACGGAGCTAACCGGCCATGTTCACCAGGTCTACTACTTGTATTTTTTTTCGAGGTATGCACTATACTTATTGCTGCATGACATAAGAGGGGCTCATTTGACTGTTCAATCAAATTTAAGTGGCCTGTACGGGGACTGAATGATTGAAGAGTAAGGTGTGAGTGAGGCTTCATACCTCCACAGAATGTGTGTGGGTGCTGATGATGAAGACCTGGCCCCCGGATGATGCCCAGAGATGCTCCTGCACAGACAGCATAGCCTTGACTGGGAGGACTCCTAGCTTCAGCACCTTGGGCTTGTCACTGCACCACAAACCATCTGGAAAAACAAACAGTGTTTTGGAATCAATAAAGACATAAGTAAAACAAACACAGAATACATACATAGTTCGAGTTAAGATACGTTGTGCTTATGTTGAAATATAAGTTACAACAAATCAATGAGTGCAGTCCTCTGTATCACCTCTTTAATATTATTACTTTGGCAATACAATAGTTGAAAGGAACGGCTCACTGAAGACAATTTAACAGTCAATCTGTCTTTATATATGTTGTCTGTAAAGGTCATCAGCAGCGCTGCTAATGCTGGTGGAGTGGCCATTGATGGGTTTCACAGCCTTCACTATGAATATAGATGGGCTGCCAGGCTTTACTCAGAGCTGAATCCCACACACACCTCCTACACACTCTGCTCTACATGTGCCCGGGCACCTACAGCGCAAGCAATGAAACACCACATGGAGTGCCTTTATAAATATCAGCGTGTTGCTTTTCTGCAACTGTTCTGGTTTGGATTTCAATCAGTGTTTTCTTAAAATAAGAAAAAGAGAAGCTCTATTTTTGAAAAAAAAAATGGACAGCAGGTCAGTGAGATGGCTTTCACTTACTCTGAGCTGGAAGAGCCCTCTGTTAAATACCAGGTTCATTTCCTCCAGATACCACATTCCCTGAGCTAATCTAGCCCAGGAAGTGAATGTTGCCCGACCAGTAGTGTTTGTTTAAGAGAACGCACAAAGGTGGCTATTGAAGGAAGCCACGCAGAGAGAGAGAGAGAGAGGGAGAGGTGTGCTTTCAGAGGTACAGTTATGACTGAGGAAGTAAGGGTAATCTCCCAAATAAAGGAGCTAGGTGGGATTAGCATTCCAGCAGTGCCCTTTTTGTATTGCTGTAATGGTCATACTGTGCAGGTGAATGCACATGAGAAAGAAAAGAGAAATGAAAAAAGAAAGGAGCAGTGGAGGAAAAGGAAGAAAATGACACGAGTGCCAACACGAGGCTTATGTAAGTCGTCTCAGCTGAAGCGAGTCTGCCCACATATCTCACATTTTCAACCATAGCACTCCTTCATGTCAGTGTCAGCTGCAACAAGCTTCTCATCACAGTGTAACATGAGACAAGATAGTCCTTTATTAGTTTCACAATAGGGAAAAATAAGACATTTTAAAAAAATTATCAAGCATGTATTTGATACACAAAAGATGGGGGGGGTCCATTTCTGTGGACTGAGTAGAACCCTGGGTTATTTACATAACCCCGGTTCTCTGAGTAATATGAGTGAGATGTCTCACTATGGGATGCACGCCCCGCTGCAGACCTCAGAAGCATTAATCTCATTCCGCCAATCCTGATTGGCTGGTGAAACGTGTCCGTCCGCCACAAGTAGTCCCACCTACCTTAAGTACCTCATCGAACGGAATATTATGAAAGAGAACCCTGCTTCTTCTATGTCGTCTGATGAACTACATCCGTGTTCTACAACTGGGTCAAACCCTGTGTCAAAACCCCCCATCAGATTGTTGTTTCACCAGATCAGAGTGACATGAGTAGATTGTAGCAGCTACATACATGTACTGCCACATACTTAAACAGTAATAAAGCAAATTCTGTTTCATTTACAGAAAAAAAACCTGGTAGATAGTACCAGGGTAGAAAAAACTGAGTCTGGTTGATCAAATATCACATATTGATTCTTGGTAGAGTAATACTGCAAATTTCCCCACAGTGGGACTAGTAAAGGATGATCTAATCTCATCTTATCACAGCTGCATTGCAGACCAACGAGGTACGATGAAAACGATTTCACAACTTCTGCTCCATAGACTGTTTAGAAAAAGCTCTGCATACAACAGCCAGCACACAAACAATAAAAAGTGACAGTATGTCTTGGCTGTTCGAGGAGGACTCACAAATGACGGAATAATTCAGTAGTAGCTGCAGAGCATGAACACAGGCCAAGAGAACAGTCGGGTTCAGAACAGGCACTGCTCTAGTTTATTTCTTTAACCAAAAAAGTAGTATCCCATTCTCAACAGGAAACAGCAGAGGCGTGACACAGAACGACAGGACAGAGTTTATGATCTGAGTGCCTGTCTGTGGCGTGCGACCTTTGCCGAATCACTGCCTCTCTCTTTCTCCATCCCTCATAATACAAGCGGTCACAGAGGAAATAGAGAGCGTGGCAGAATGAGGCTGGGTGAGCCTCAGCTTCAGACACACTGCATCAGGAGCAGAGGAGTATTTCTGTGAAGCGTCAACACTAAACTCAGCACTGAAGGCTCAGTGTTTTCCAATCACCGTGACGATACCCCTTTGATCGGATGACAGTGCAACATCAGGGAATATAAGCTGATCATTTCCCCTCGTTCTGCTGGCTTTCTTCTCTACTATGTAAACCGTGGGGCTGGTTTATATGCTAATGGGGTACAGGCAGACGCAATGACAAAGTACTTGAGCAGTCTCATAATCGGCATGCAGGGCACAGTTTCCCCTCCAAACTATGCAGGATGACTCATGATCTCAGCACCGACAGTGACAGTGCTGCTGATGGGTGGAAATTATAACAAATCAGTTTTAGGGGCCAGGAATTTTCTTCTGGGAAGTGATCTGACACACTTGTTGTGACAAATGATGAAAAGCAACTACAGCTCAAACATTCAGTCACACTGGCACATACTGTGCCACTGTCTAATAAGACATGCGTGGAAGAAAAAAAAAAGGACATGAGTGGCCCAGAAAACATTCCTGAACGGTTACATATGCTGCATGTTACTTTCAGGCAAACTGTAGCTTGACTGTGGGAGGAGCTTTTTTAATATCCTAAGGCCATCATCCATATTCTCACTAACTCTGCTCTCGTTCTCTCTGTTTTGCACACACGCGCATTAACCCTAAATTTAAAAGTTCTCTGCAAGGATTCCATTTCCCCATGTTCCAAAATATGAATCCTTCTTAACCAATACAGCATGACATGCAGAGGAAACAAGAATGGAGAAAAACAAAGAGAGGGAATGTGTGAGTGGCTCCGAGACCCTCTGTTTCCACTGCTATGAAAACTAATAAGAGATAAAAACAAAACTCAAAGTGTCAAGGACTGTGCGGTGAGAGCAGCCAGGATCCTTCCCTCTGCTGTCTGTGCTCGTCTGAGAGGAGCAGATTTTAAATAGGTCACCACTAACGAATTGGCTTCTCCCAGACAACGGCGCAAACGGAAACAGAACCTCGGCACACAGGAGAAGAGCCCCCCCGAGCTTTCACAAAGGACCTCTGACTTAAACAGTAACGGTAACCTCAAGGGGAAAAAAGCGTTCAGAGTGGACCGTGAAACAACATCTCTGAAAATAACCCTTTTCATTCAGTGTCGACAAATGTGTAGCTGGGTCATCTTATCCCCCAACCTTTCAGCATTTGAAGACATTATTACATCATTAATTATCCTCATACTGATTGAAGAAGTCACCAGGTATGTGGCTGGATGTGAAAAAGTGACAGCAGAGCTGTATCTGAAGC
The DNA here is from genome assembly GCA_016785235.1 of Pseudorhombus dupliciocellatus. Taxonomy (NCBI): domain Eukaryota; kingdom Metazoa; phylum Chordata; class Actinopteri; order Pleuronectiformes; family Paralichthyidae; genus Pseudorhombus; species Pseudorhombus dupliciocellatus. Next base: position 7,064,751 of record JAFBJW010007502.1, read on the forward strand.
TGGAGCAACAAGTGCTTTTATCCATGCTCATACTACAAAACCCTGCAGAGGCACAGACAAAATATCTAAGTAAACAATGTCAACACTCAGGAAAGCAAATTAACTCAGTGGATGCATTTCTGTTTTGCACAATAATAGTGATTTAGCCTGGTAATTACTCTAATTATGGCTATTTAAGAGTATCAACAAACACTATGAAAGCAGAACTCTAAGGATATAACAGATTTACAGACCCATACACACCTTGTGATCTGGAGTAAATGGCCACAGAGCCGCTGACCAGGCCGGCATACAGACAGGGTCTCTTATAAACCAGGCTGGTGACAGTGGACTTGTCCGGTGTGAAGAAATGCTGCAGACGTACCTTCTTGGACCTCTGGCTGCTCTTATATACGATGATACTGAGCAGGGCAGAGAGATGAGTTAACGTTAGCACAGACCTTTATGCAGAAACATACTTTAACATGCACTCATATCTGCATGTTATCAGTAAGACACTGAGTGTAGACACAAATGATAAACGTAATATGGTCCACTGAAGTAAGTGCAGGTGGCCACCATGAAGGATCTTTGTGCTACTAATCAACTCTGGTGTCAAAAATGAAACAGCACTAAAATGTTTATGTGTAACCAGCTGTACCTGCCCTCCTCCATGCCCAGACAGACAGTGGGAGAGTCACTTTGCTTCACTGCAGGGGCGTGGTTGTTTTCTGGGACCTTCTCGCCATTTTCCTGGGACTGCTCAGTTGAGACAAAGGCCATGCAGAGGATACGGGACTCCACATTGAAACATTCGGTCACCTTCGGACTGGAGTTCTGCATGGCCACAATGGCTATCTGGCCCATCTGGTTCGTGCAACTTGCAACCTGGACACAAAATAGTAGTTTCACAGATTAATTTAACAAGCAACTGGAGCTGGACCTGTGATGATAGAATGGTGTCATGTAGTTATAGTCACTTATTCACATAAATTTCCAAACTCGGATTACTTAACTGCTGCTCTCATCTTTGTCACTTTCAAATTCATCGCTCTCAATGAGCTAACACCAGACTCGAATATGGACATTGAATGAATTCTCTGTAGACGTCAGGCATTATTAACAACATCAACAGTGTTTTGACAGCATTGACCGTCAACATTAATTTGCATCTGTTCACTTAAGAGAATGACAATGTGCAATGTCCAAAGAGAATGCGCAAAAAACAACATTTCTTAATATACACTGTGAACAACAGCAGATTCATTATATTTTATGTTCTGACCAAAGGAAGAATTCAAAGTTGAGGCACATGGATATGTTCCTACAGAGCAATAAATGTAGTTCTCCCTCTGGGTAGAAAAAACTCTCATTACTCTCGGCAGCCTCTGTAAACCTTAGAATGAGATCTTGTTTTGTGTATTTGTTTAGATATGAGCTAACACAGTGCTTGGTTTCCAGGGGATGATGGGAAAAAAATGTCTCACCCAGACACATCCATGCCCCATGACGGGAGTGTCTGCTGTGCTCTCCGTGTTGACATGAGGCTCTGGGTTATGAACAGCACACTCGACCTGGGACCCAACAGGGGGAAGCAAGGGAGAACAGTAAAGTCAACAGATAGGAATTGACAGAGTCAATAAAACATATGCAATACTAGTGTCAATGGTTCAAGGTTGCCTTGTTTTATTGCTATCCCACTCAGTGTTTATCAGTGTGAAGGTAGTATGAGCGACACATACTGACATGTCGCAGGATCACACCATTTAGCATACTGTTATTAGCACCCAGCTGTTACCAGCTGAACCACACGTCAGCTATTTTTGTCACACAGGGTCAGTCGATGCTGGTGCCGGCCACATTCCCCAGGACTACTACCTATATTTTTGTGGGGGGTACACTATAGTTCTTGTTGCATGATATAGGAGGGTCTCATTTCACTGTAGAGGCAAAAGTAACTGGCCCGTACGGGGATCGAACCCGCGACCTTGGCGTTATTAGCACCACGCTCTAACCAACTGAGCTAACCGGCCACGCTCCCCAGGAGTACTGCCTATACTTTTGTGGGGGGTACACTATAGTTCCTGTTGCATGATATAGGAGGGTCTCATTTCACTGTAGAGGCAAAAGTAACTGGCCCGTACGGGGATCGAACCCACGACCTTGGCGTTATTAGCACCACGCTCTAACCAACTGAGCTAACCGGCCACGTTCCCCAGGAGTACTGCCTATATTTTTGTGGGGGGTAAACTATAGTTCCTGTTGCATGATATAGGAGGGTCTCATTTCACTGTAGAGGCAAAAGTAACTGGCCCGTACGGGGATCGAACCCGCGACCTTGGCGTTATTAGCACCACGCTCTAACCAACTGAGCTAACCGGCCACGTTCCCCAGGAGTACTACCTACATTTTTTTCGGGATTCACAATATAGTTCTTGTTATATGTTATAGGAGGGGGTCATTTCACTGTCAAGACAAAACTAAGTGGCCCGTACGGGGATCGAACCCGCGACCTTGGCGTTATTAGCACCACGCTCTAACCAACTGAGCTAACCGGCCACGTTCCTCAGGAGTACTGCCTATATTTTTGTGGGGGGTACACTATAGTTCTTGTTGCATGATATAGGAGGGTCTCATTTCACTGTAGAGGCAAAAGTAACTGGCCCGTACGGGGATCGAACCCACGACCTTGGCGTTATTAGCACCACGCTCTAACCAACTGAGCTAACCGGCCACGTTCCCCAGGAGTACTACCTACATTTTTTTCGGGATTCACAATATAGTTCTTGTTATATGTTATAGGAGGGGGTCATTTCACTGTCAAGACAAAACTAAGTGGCCCGTACGGGGATCGAACCCCCGACCTTGGCGTTATTAGCACCACGCTCTAACCAACTGAGCTAACCGGCCACGTTCCCCAGGAGTACTACCTACATTTTTTTCAGGATTCACAATATAGTTCTTGTTATATGTTATAGAAGGGGGGGCCTTTCACTGTCAAGACAAAACTAATCGGCCCGTACGGGGATCGAACCCGCGACCTTGGCGTTATTAGCACCACGCTCTAACCAACTGAGCTAACCGGCCACGCTCCCCAGGAGTACTGCCTATACTTTTGTGGGCGGTACACTATAGTTCTTGTTGCATGATATAGGAGGGTCTCATTTCACTGTAGAGGCAAAAGTAACTGGCCCGTACGGGGATCGAACCCGCGACCTTGGCGTTATTAGCACCACGCTCTAACCAACTGAGCTAACCGGCCGCATAACACAGTATTCAACTTCACTAAACAAACAGACATGATGACATGACGAGGTTCCAACCTTGAACTCCTGTAGTTTTGACATGACCACAGGCATTTGTCGTAGCAAGAGGGGGTGTTTCTGCTTTTTGATCTGGTTCCCATCATCCTCTGCAAAGAACCATCCCTGCAGGTTGTCCTCTTCTGATATACAAACAGCCACAAAAAAATTATTGAATCAATAATGTACAGCATGAAGTGTTGTTCAGTGGTTACACTATAAAATAATCCTCCTATTTTAATATTTATCTGAATATAATTGTAAACATTCTGCTACAGATTTCAATTTCTCACTTTATTCATGGAGGATGTCTGTATAAGTAACTGATTAATCATAGGCAACTGAATAAAGGGATAGATACTGACATAAATACTGTGTACACTATAAATGCATGTGTAGTGTAAGTGTACAGACAGACAAAGTGCAGTACCTAGAGCCAGTTTCGCCATCTGCAAGTTACTGATCCATGACTGTTTGATTGCTGGGCTTAAAGTATTGAAGACTGCACTGAAGTAGGTGGGTTTACCAGATCTGCAAACAGAAAACAAAACCAGAAAACCAAATCAGTGCTTACAAACGAAAGGTTTCTGCATTTCGTTCATTTAGTTCAAAGAAAACAAATATAATTTTGCATGGGGTTCTAATTCAAAGCAGAAGCATGCCCTGGCCTTCAGAGAACAGATTAGATGAGGCGTTTTGAAATAGCACAAAAAGATAAAAGTTGAATCCCCTGCTAAGGGGTCAAAGGATTCTGGTTATTTCTCACTGACTGACTAGACAGACAGTGACAGAAATGCGATAGGAGTCAATGTCAATTACCGCTTCTATCAGCAGCTCATGTAGACATAGTGTGTGTGCTTGTAATGTGTGGGGGTGCCTGTGGGTGTGGGTGTGTATGTGTATCCCTCCTGTCACTGGCTGGTGGTGGGAAGTGTTGTATGGTGTGTGTGTTTTGCAACACAGGGATCAAGGAAGGAATAACAGAGGCACAGCTGTGTTTCTAAACATACCCGTGGATAATCTCACCAGCTGAATGCAGCAGGGGTGAGGGATGGAGTGAGGAAGCAAAAGAGAGAGAGAATGTAACAAAATCAAAGTTCGCCCTGGGGGAATCATGTGCCGATTGTAATAGAGTGAGTAAATGTGTGACATGAGCGTCTGGGTTCAGCAGCAGCTGTAGCAATGGGCAGACTTTGGTTGCTGATGCACTTTTCCTCCCCTGAGATTCAGGCCTCAGATTAAAGCTGTTGGAGAAACTTGTTTATCCAAAATATCCAAATGTGCTCTAATACTCTAATACCAGAGCTAAAGGGAGGCTGGGAGGGTGGAAGGAGAAAGCAGGGTAAAAGGGGATAAAGAAAAACCTAGGATAAACAAGACGAGGGGGGAGGGGGGCAGTGTTGTGTATTGTATGTACTGTCTGTATTCAAAAGCAATTAATGCTGAAGAGGTGTGCCAATGCGTGGGTCAAAAACAGACTTGTCTTGTTTTCCCGGCAGCTGGAGTTGGATCCTGCAGCGGTCAGCTGCCCTGATCTCCTCCTCCTTCTTTAGTATCAGCCTCTGGAGACCTGATACCCAGTCCTGGGCCACGGTGGGGTTCACATTCTGTGCACAGGAAGATGGGACGGATAGAAAGGAACAATCAACAAAAAAAGAGCAGACGGAAATTAATGAGTTATATATCAGAGGTTTTCATTCTCATTAAACGAAGAAAAAAACAATGTAGAGGAAAAGGAAATGAGTCATAATTTGTATGTCAGAGCTTTTAAAATAAATATGTGTTGATTTTAAAGTAAAATCAACACACACATATATATATATATAGAGAGAGAGAGAGACACTATAACAATTTCAGATACAAAAGAAACATGACGTCTCAAATAAAATGATCCAGTTGCATAAAATACCTGTGAGAGTCTTGTGTGTATATTTTTTCGTGGACAGAGCAGGGAGGATCAGGGAGTCTTTTGATTCCTGAGGTGATTGTGTTTAAAGACAGCTCATATTGTAGCCTTACCTGACCCCCCCCCCCCCCATCTTTGGGACACGTGTCCCTCTGAGAATGTCTCTGTTACTCTGCCTCCCACACTGCTTCTGACAGACCGACCAGCACAGCACAAAAACAGACTCAAGCAGTCAGGCGGTGCTCTGATTGCTGAACATCCAACATAGCAGCAGCGAGACCTGCGTGCGTGTCACTGACTCTATTTCAACTTGATTAATCAATTACCTCATCAGGATCTAATAGGATTACATTTTTCTTGTGATTGCGATAGTGAAGTTGCACAGTACCTGGTAGTTTCCTTTGAGGCTGCTGATCATGCTGGAGATCTGGTTGACGAGGCTGAGGTCATGGATTAGATTCTGTAGATCTTGATACAACTGACCAGGGCCCATGTAGAGTTTGTCTGCACAGAAACACACAAGAGCAGAAATGCATGTATTAAGACAAAGAGAAACGTTTTTGTTCTCAACCACCCTGCGAGCATAAGCCCCCACTTAGTACCTCTCAGCTCATAAACTGTAATGACTCCTGTCCCATATTAAAAGCACAGTAATGAGTGAGGCCAGCCTGACGAGAGAAGCCGTTACACTGCTCAGCTGAAGACAAAGATCAATAAGGGACAATCCATCAGTTTCCCACAGGAGCAGAGGCCGCTCTACAAACTTGGCAGTGGCTCTGACCAGTGCTGACTAGTTGACAAGAAAGCTGTTACATAATCAGGTCAGGATTTATAATGAGTCAGGTTTCAGAGGCCAAACACTGAATACTATGTTTGATTTAACAAGTCAAGGTAAATCATCCTCTCTGTTCTCCCCTTGTGTACCTACTGTATGTTACTGCTGTTCTTAGCTTTGAGGCAAATGACAATAGCAAAGATTGCTCACAACAACAACATAAACAATGGTGACTGTTACAATGCATAATAAATAAGTAAATAAATTAATAAATAGGGACAAGCTTTGTGTACCTACTGTATGTGTGCCGCTAGCAGCTATTTGCCGCTTGTGCTCAAATTAACAAACCTAATGATCATTGAACTACAGGAACGGTTCAGTTATCTCTACCGTTACTGTGTTGTTCTTTGGCAGCAACAAAACAATGGCAAACATTGTGTGTGGCCACAAACCATTGCTGCACGGAGCACAGAGCCAGGCTCACTCACACTCAAACACACACAGTTCATTATGAATATATTCATGGAGAAAAGCACGCACAGAGAGCAGGCTTTAGGCCTGTCAGATGGCCAAAACTTCAAACTGAAAAATTATTAACGTCATTCAATCCGACTCAATTAACGAGAACAGGACTCTTTCACAGCGGAACCTGGCAACAAATATTTCAATGTGTTTTCTTTTCTGTATTAACCCTTCAGATGTTTGTGTTGTGCATAAAACAAAGATGGACTATAACTGCATTTCAAGACCTTGGCACCTTCAGCTCTGTTTGCCTCTGCACTTCTGCTTTCTATTCTTCCTTTCATCTCCTCCACTTCGTCTTCTCCGATTGCCGCTAAAGTCTGTCTGCTGCTCTAACTCCATGGCAACCCAGGCTGGTTCTCTCCTGGAGGCCTCACAGAGCAGGCATTCAGCGGAGAGTTTACCCCAGAAACACATTAGTAGGTGGTCTCCCAGAGAACGCCTCCCTGTGAGTTCTGTACGGAGGCGGCTCACACACTGAGAAACTCAGTTGGCCTCATGCATGGGTTTGCAGCCCTGTTCACCGAAGCACACGCACTGGACAACAGGCCTACTGTAGCTGCACTGTTGCATGGATGTGAATCTCACTGATGTGGTCATTGACCTCCTTCTTTATCGTGTTCAAATCAATTAATTTCTTCAAGATCCAGTAATTACTCACTGGGAAATCTATGAAAAAGCCTGAGCAAACCAACACCAAACTTTTTTGGGTTCTTCCTTGGAACATGCCCCAGAATTTATTTGGAGTTGTTTGTGGGTAATCCCACAAACATACAAATGTACACATGGGGAAAACATAACTTCTCCAGTTGAGGTTATGATTTGATGAATGTCTTCTGCTCTTTTCTGACCACATCACTGTTCATTCAACTAATTTCCTTGTCTAACGGAGTTATTTCCTTCATGGCTCATTGGATTCAGTAAAAGACAGAGAGACAGTGAGTTGAAACCAGGTCAGGGCAGAAATGCTGAATAAACCGTCCATCCTTGATGTGTCATATTATGAGCAAATGCAGCTACTGCAGTTCACTGTAATATAAAGTATACCTCTAAATTAAAACGTTATGTTATATAGTTACTTTGACACTGATGAATGATGTTACTGTGATGTGTGGTCTGCAGTTTCTTTGAAGTATGTACAGTATAATGTCTCTCTTCCTTGTACTATTATAAAGCTATACTACATCACAAGAAGAAATATAATTAAATATATGCTAATTAAGAAAACACAAGGAGGAACAGAACCTTACCATCAGTGGACAGACTGTTCCCATAGACTACACAGGCACTGTGCAACCCTTTTCAAGTCCCATCCAACTTCCTGAATGGGGTTTAGTGAGTGCACCTAATGCCATGACCTTTCTCACAAAACAGGCCTGGAAGCATCTTCAGCAGCCGGCCAGCCACCCGAGCAATTACACACCTCACACACACCAAAAGACAACATATCAACACATGATAAACAGGCTGCGATGTTGTATTGGATTTCCATGCAACAGAGTGGAGAGATGAACAAACCAGAGATGACATCATGAGCTGAGTCTTTTCATTGGCTTGGAGCAGCCTGGACACTGAGCTGTTTTTGGCTGAATGCACTGGACTGAGAAAGACTTTTTATCTTTTGTTTCTACTAGTTAAGCATTCCTGGACACATTTGTATGCAAGCACACAGACACACACACACACAGAAGTGAAGTTGGGTCGAAAATAACTAAATTGGAGTGTGGAAACCCAGTGAAGGCCTGGTATTGTTGGCGTCAGATCTTTTGGAAGCGCTGTGGTTAAAGTGAACTTCCACAATATCTAATTCAATCAACAGTCCATAATACTCAGAACCAACCTTGACATCCTCTTGTACATTGTCTTCAAATAAACACAATGTACAATCATAACATTAAGGGGACACTGTGTTAGTTTAAGCTTCATTAAACCCATCAGTCGGACCAGATGTAAGGCTTCTCTTTGCCATCTGTTACATTGACACCCATCAGAGGACAGGTGGTCTCACAGGACACTAAAAAAGGCACCAAATGCTGCTTGAACAGAGGTGAAAGCAACATGATTTAAAAAAAACATATTTTAGAGTGATTTGTCCTGTGATTGTCCTGTGATTTGTCCTGTTCAATACTTTTTTTTAACTGTGCTCAGAATATTTTTGTCTTTATTTTTTCTCCCGTATCTGTGATCAGGGATTGTGATGGCACCTGATCGTGGACTGTGATCACGGTGGCAGCCGACTGTGGACAGTTGTAACCTGAGCTCTTGCACTGAAATACATCCTGCTTGTTAATCTTTTTTTTTCCTCAACATGGACTAAATGCTGAAGCAGCAACAAAAAAAAATCACAGGATGAATTATGAGATAAATGTGACACAAAGCATCAAAGGACTGATCCTTATGTAAGGAATTACAGATGATGGAATAGAGGCACAAGGACACTGAGTGAGAGCATGAGAGAGTGGATGAGCTGCCTGATAATAATTCCAGTGCATTACCATGAAAACGTGGACCTCTGACCTGAGCTTGAATACATGTAACCTTTGACAAACCAGGCATACAGCATCAAAAGCATTCACCAGTCCAGCAACGTGCGCAAACACACGCACACAGAAATATCTAGATCCCAGAATAGAGCTGTAGCCCTGTGACCACAAAATCATACGCTGTTGCTGTGCTCCTTGTTTGTCTAATCTGGGGTTCTTTCAAAGTGGCTCAGCAGCTGTGTGTGACAGGGGGATAACCCAGTGGAAAGACTGAAATCATTGGATTTGCCAGCCAACAGACCAGTGGACTGCAGAAGGAAAAAATAACAGCTGGTGGCTGTGTGGGCAAGGATGCAGGATGAAACACCAATTTAGAAATGTCAGTAAAACTTCAGCAGGAAACGACAATCAATTAAACTGCATTTACGCGTAACCGCTGTTGTGTGTGCCAAGTGCAACATCAACGCAACACCTTCCACGTACATACTGGTGCAGCTCAGTCAAAATGCGAGGATGACTTAACAAAAGTAAAACCATTTTGGCATCGGCTTGTTTCCTCCAGGAAAGCTGCTTCCAGCTTTTGCTCCCTTTTTAGTCATGACAAACTGGTTACAGGGTCTTTTCCATAGTTTGATGTAGAATGCCTCCAAACAAACTGCAGTCTGGGGGGCATCTGAGAATCTCTTTGCTCTCTCATGAGAGAGAATAATGATCTCTGTATAGTCTGTGGAGACAAACCTGTTTTTTGCTTTCAGCTTATCCCAGTCTGTGTATAGGCTATCAAGACAGGGCAGGCGCCAAGTTGAAAGATTTGGCGGGTATATAACAAGCCAGAACAATGGCATGCACCAGTGGAAATGATGGGGGTAGAAACCAGCCTTTATGTATTTACTGTATGTAAAAGACATTTCTGTACATTAAAATGGGACAAAGCCAATTTGTTCTCTCAAATGACTCCAGGTAGGACAGTAGTTGGACGTCTTTTAATCACAATTGAGAACTTCCTGAAAGACACACGCAGTTACCTGAGAGACAATTACTGGCTTCCTTCCCAGAGTCTCAAATCCACAAGGACTATACTGGGATCAATCCTCATCTACCTGATACCCTCAAATCACATTAGCTCATTGCACCTTTACCTCCGGAGCTCAGTGGGAAGAGAAGGACACAAAGGCACAGACAAAGACAAATAGGATGTGGTGATTCAAAGCAACAGAACAGTTCTTACTTGGCTTTGCATTGATGACCACCTTCTCCCCAGAATGAGGTGCCGTGTAGCGGCTGCTGTCGGCCATGTCCTCACTGGATCCAAACTCCAGTGCCTCAACAAAGCTCAATGGCACGCTCCACTTCAGGAGGAACTTCTGGTCAAGTGGAGCGTTTCCACTGCCGCTCCCACTGCCATCCTGACATCTGGACAGACAGGGGGGTCAAGCAACACTTGGTTTAATGGTGTTAGCATCTCGTTAGTGGAGAATATACCGTGTAGGCACAGGAGCATTCATGTTGTATACGGGTCCCCTAGACCGGGACATAACAAGTGGAAGAAATGCTGAAGGTGGGATAAAGAGAACATGCCATGTGCAAAAGAGAGGGAGTGAATCTCTCTCATCGAAAAAAACATTTTTGTACAATTTACCAGAGGCAGCATGTGGTGACCAGCATGTAACAGAACAGGACAGAAGATGAAAAGTCTGTGAACAGGGCTCGGCAACTCCCAGTTAAATAACAAGCCACAGAGCGGGTGACTGGTCAAATGTCACCCACAGGTTCACAGTTACACACAATGCTGACCATCTTTCTTAGTAGGGGTATGAGCAAATACCATGATCATAGAAAGTTTGTTCTAAGTTTATATCGAAATCACAAGAGAAGGTTACATTTAATGGTGAGATTAAGTGCAGGTCTGGATTGTCGCTCTTACCGAATATTGGCAGTGGCACACATGAGAACATCATTGAGCAGGAAGAGGCGGCGCTCCTTGGTTTTAATGATTTCCCCACGCTCGTTGTAGACCGTCTCCACCATGTCGTCTGAGCGAATCAGGTAGCGGCTGCCGTTACTCAGAAGCTAAAGGAAAGGGAGGATTAGTCAGATTCATACGACGTCAATGTTTATGGGGAGTTTGGATTGAATTTATTTAGTTAATATAACTAAGGTTTTATTAGGTTACACAAGAAAAGAATTCTAAAGCATTTCAGCCAATAGAGCCTTGGATACAATCGTAAAATGAATAATGCCATATGTTTTCAAAATGAGAGGATCCAGAAAAAATTCGGGGAGCTTTAGTCCAATTTCCTCCTGCTCTTCCGTCTCACTTGTTTCCGGTCCCTACACTGTGAAACCACCTATTCTGGATAACAGCATATACTCTCAACGATGACTCCAAACAATTAGAGGCTATGAAGAGCAAAACTCCAGTGCCTCGTGTGGGGCATCCTGTAAACACATGTTTCTACACAGATGCTACATGGAGGGGGTGGCTGCAGTTAGACAAATAATTATACCTTGGGGAAAGCTGGTGTTGTAGGCACATGCTGAGCAATGTGCTAAAAATATGGCATTCAGTCAGGAGATTAGTCGGTAGAATGTGTGGAGCTGAAAGTGCATGATGGCTGCTGCCCACACTCGGACAGAGGGAAATGCCAAAGAATATGCTGAAAGATGCAGACTAGGGCAAAAATGTGCCTACTGCACATTCTTCACCAGCAAATACAAAAAATACAGATTCACATGGAATGGCAGAGAAGGCCCAACCAAGTAAAATAAAGTAAATTAAGTAGTTAGGACTCTCCATTAATTATTCCCTGAGAAATGGATGAATATGTTGAAAAACAAAACCTAATCTCAGTCTCATTCAATACAAAACACATGCCACATCAGGGAAACGGACAGACCTTGTTGAGATAGCGTTCGTTCATGGCCTTTGCAATGTGGCGGATCTCACAACGCTGATCAGCCTCCCTCTTCTTCTCATTGAGCTTCTCCGCCAGCGTCTCCAGTTCGGTCAGCGCCATCTGAAGGGCCAGGCGGTCTGCGTGACCCACTGGTGTGTTCTTCAGCATGTCCTGATGAGGAAGCGCAGGTGAGAAGCGACACATTAGTCTGGCATTTGTTGATCAGGACATTCATTCATTAACTGTCATTCATCAAATAAAAATTCTCCCTCAATCTGCATCCAACAGAGTGGGATGCTGTCTCCTTCGCATCTGACTTTTTGATGATAGAATCAACGCACATTACAAATCCTATTATCATTAACAATCAAGCTATTCTGAGTGGCACTTTATAGCATGTACTAAAAAAGCAAGAGGCAAGTTAAAGTTATACATTTGAAACAAATAAGGGGATTTAAAGAGACCTGAGAAAAAGCGCATGCAGAACACACTGCACTGCAAACCCAGTGCCTTGATTTATGTGTGTAGCCCTCCCCCTGCTGGTGAATGTACGTATTACACAAGAAGCTAAAAATCAGACTCCATAATACCTGAAGGAGTAAAATGAACTGTGGGAACCTCTGGATAGGTTTCATCATCAGGCCATACAGAGTCATTCTGTCACTGCTGGTCTCCTGACGATGCTGCACATGAAAATACTGGTTAGTGTAGTGTGATGATGTGTGAACATAGTTGTACTACATATCCTGATACATCATTCTGCACACATATGTGCTCGTTTTTTCTGAAAACAAAACATTATTCATGAAAATTTAAAAAAAAAAAAAAAAAAAGTTATTCAGTGTCAAACCTTGAGGAACTCCAAGAAGCCAGGTTTGGATGCGCACGTCTTCCTCACCACAGCCATTGCATTGCTGAAGTTGTTCACATACTCACTGTAAGCATCCAGCACCATAGACTTTGAGAACTGTTGACAAACACACAGATGTTTTGTCTTGGATCAGAGGCACACTAACAGTGTCAAATTAATTTCTGGTGTTCCTGTTGAAAATTGGTTTCACTGAGCAGATATCTAAGTTCTTTATCTTCATCCAGATCGAAATGATATGATGGCTGTTGGGTAACTTCTAACTTATACTACTTATTGCTGAGGTTGTTTCTGGTTGTTTCACAATTTCCAAAAAACATTTACACAATAGCCAAGCTGAATTAAGTGGTTAGGGGGTGTGCATTGAGCTTAAGTAATCAGTATGTGATTTATATGTTTCTTGAACATAGAGTTTATATAGAATGTCCCATTCTTAAAACAAACTTGCTTTCATGATGGGATGAGCTGGGCCAAAAAAGAAACAAACAAATGCAAGGTCAGGGCACACTGGCTATTGCCTGACAAGGCATTATCCTCTGGGGGTAATATTTTGGGCTTTCCAGTGAAGACAGCACATTTTCAGGCCAACACTACAGTTTACAAACTGAAGACAAACTTTTCTCCACACAAGTCACTTCTTGTAGGTGGAGACAATATTTTGACTATTTTTGATTAAGGGCTAATTTTGTCTGTCATTTTAATGGTATTCTTGTCTAGAAGCTTTTAAATAACAGTTCTAACTTACCGATGCCACAAAGACATCCCCAATCATCTCCAGGCTGTCCCACTCCGCCACGCGACTCGCCAGGGCGATCTGGAACAGGAAGTGGCACTGCAGGATCTCACGCACCCGATAGAATGCCATCTTCAGTTTCCTGTCGCTCAGCAACCTTGGCTCAATCTGGGACAGGGGCTTCTCGTATTGCTGATAAAGCAGTGAGAGTAATACACAGACACACTGTAACAAACACTTATAGTGGATTAGGGCATTTGCTGCAGCCATTCGTCTGTACCTCCAGTATCCTTTTCAATGCATCAAGATAGTTCTTCTCACTCTCCAAAATGGATCCCAATATGCATCTTCTCACCAGCTGTAGAGGAAAATAACATGTTCTGAAACAGCTGAATCACACAGCAAGGAGCATTTATTAAAGATAAATATATATACAATTATTACCTGTTGCTGAGAAAGACCTTCTGGTGCCAGACACAGCACTGGCTCAACATTAAAACAGTCCACTTCAATGAAGAGTTCAGACTCCTCATCTTCAAAACCCACTGACTTCCTTTCTAAAAGATGAAGAAGAAAGAAGAATAAAAGCTGCAATAAAGTAAACATGCTGAAGGAACAGATCTTAGCTTTCAGTAAAATAGTGAAACTCTGGATCAGGTCCAGCGAGTTCAAGAATAATGCTGTGTTCATCTCCAATATTTACCCAGGAAACTCGGGGAAAAAATTCAATCATTTAACAGTTTGCATATTTGTTAAAGTAGCAGCTCTTCTGCTTCTGGAAACCAGGAATCATGGGTAATAACCACCATTTGATTGAGTTTCAGTTCAGCAAGTTGGACTACATAGTAAGAGTTTCAAAGAATTTATTCTTGTAATGGCTCTGACATGGTGCCAAACATAATTAAATTTTTCTGCAGTGGGCACATTGCTCAGTAACAGATACACAGTCTTGCTTTTAAATCGTAGAACAATGGTCTTTTTGAGAAGCACATACCGTGACAGAACGACTTGGTTTTGATGAAAGAGCGTCCTTTTTTCACTGCAGCTTTCGTTTTCTCAAGCCCATCTTTGGTTCCATCCCTAGCTGCCTTCACCAGCTTTTGCATCTTGGATAAGATAAAATACATCATTTTATTTATACGGCAAAACTAATACAACATTTTAACAGAATCTGAGAATTTTAATCCAAGGTGGTGTTTAGTTTGACTTCATCTAAGCCTATGGTTAAAAAGCCACTGGACTGAGCTAAGCAGGACAGAAGTAGTGTTAGAGCAGGGATGAATGTAAACAGAAGATGGTGTCATACAGCAGAGCTGGTGAAGAATGACAGTAACTGACACGTAAGCTGAAACAAACACAGAGTTTACACACATTAAGACAGGTTTACGTTGTGAGAGATGTTGCAATAAGCCACTAATGGTTTTTTTTATGTTACAGTTTTCAAGCTACTCTGAGAACAACTTAAATTAATTTAGTCACAGGTGTTTTTGTTTTCCATGAATCTATCTACTTATTCCAAACATCTGTATGTCACTGTCATACTGGTTTATATTAAGGGCCTGGGGAAGCACAGTGTCAAAATTGGTCCAATTCGGATATGCTACAACATAAATTTAAAAAAATAGAAAGAAAAATAGAAACAAGAAACCAGTTCTTTGGAACTCAAAGTGACTGTGTAAATCAGCAGAGTAAAACCTTTCAACCTGTGTGGAGACAAAAAAAAACAAAAAACATTTGTTTCCTGTGGCGGGGCACATCGCAATATGGCTTCATATGGAGTTCAACTTTGGTGAAATTTGGCCAACCATATTCGTTTCATATTTGCGTGTGTGCGACCATGGACCTGCCGCTGGAGTTAACTTGCTGGAAGTCACTTTTTCACTCTCAGAAAGAAAAACTGCAGCCAACATAGAGACAGGCCAAATAAAAAGCCCTTTTCAGACAAGCGGGTTTGGGAAGTGCATCAACATATAATGGGAAATATCAATACAGCAGACAGGGAGATAAATGTATGCATACCCATCACCAGTACCTCCACCACAAGTCATTCACATCAGAGTAGTATGAAGGTACCAAGTTAAGTGTCAAATGTACCAGAGGGGTTAGCGAGACTCAGAGTGAAGGGTTGGGACTACGATATTGAGCACAGGCAGGTGAAGTGAGCCTCAGGTAGTTTACCTTCTGCTCGTGTTTCTGTTTTAACTGCTGCAGCTCTACCGTTCCCACTGTATTTGCCATTAGATCTTTCATCTTTTTCTCATAGTGTTCTTTCAAGCGAGTCAGATCTTGAGAGAGCTAAACAAAAGCAAAACAAGTGAGCAGATTATGATGAAACTTGGTGAAAGGCTGTGGTATTGGTAATGAACCTAGTTCATTCTGATGTGGATGCAGATCAAAGGTGGATTTTGGAAACATGGGGCTTAAATTCACAGACCTTAATGGAAAATCTAAGAGTGTGCAAAAATGTTTGATTAATGTCTGTCTGGGGCACAATGAATTATCAAGCCAATACATACAAAGTGCAGCCACCTGACTGTGAGTCAGAATGGTCTCCCTCAGATCTGCAGAAACACATATGATTGCACATGAAACACATGGTTGGTGTTTCATTGTCTAAGATCAAAGTACAAGCTAAGAGCAAGCAGGATAAGAGGGTTTGCCCCACTGAAAAACTTTAACTACAACTTTATACAAGAGAAAATATAAAGTCTTATATCACAAATAAAATAAAGTTCAGTTGCTTCATCCCCTGCTCTCTTCCACCCATCATAACACAGACACAGAGTTGGTTCTTGACTGTAATCCAGAGAGAGAAATTTGTTTGTTTGTTTGGGTTTGTTACGCACATGGGTTTTCTTCTGGGGCGGCTTTCCTCTCATGAAGGCGTGGGGCAAGCCGTTCTCAGGGGCGCCCTCGCCATCGCTGGCCTCGTCATAGCTTTCAAACTCGCTAGAGCTCCATCCATTGTCAAGGGAGCTGTTACCGCCGCCCTCCTCACCAAGCTCCACATCATCATAGATCATCTCATCTGGGTCTGCATGAAAAAGGGGGTTGGTAATGTATTTAATAATACTGTATTTTTTTAAACTTCATGTAAATGATGAACCACAGAAAGATTGCAGAAGTAATCCAAGACTTTTGGTGAAGATAGAAACTCATGGCTGTGGGCAAGAAAGGCTTCCTGTAGCTATCCTTATGACAGTGGACTTGAATACATTATATTTATATTCATAATAGGCATACATGTAAACTATGGAAATAAACACAATAATAATATACTGCACTCAAACTGAATAGCCAGGAGAAAAATATTGAAATAAAAACAAAATTCTTCAATAGTGAAAGTGAGTAGTGTTGAAAGTGTCAATCTGTGAAAAGAAGGAATGAGATGTTTCTTACCTGTGTTCGAGTCAGAGTTCTCTCTGGGTACATCATCATAAATCACCTCATCTGGATCTGAACCACAAGATAAACATTCAAAAGAGGTAATGCACAGATTCTTGTGTCTAACAGACTGAACTAAACAGGATTTAATGTGAGGGGGATCTAAAAGACAGGACAAGACACAAACATCTGCTTCCTCAAAAGAACAGGGAAGGAAGTGTCTGGGACTGCAGCTGTGTTAAAAGCGAAAATAAATCATGGCACACTGAAGGAACGCAAAATGAGGTGAGCACAGAAAAAATTGAATCCACTATTCTGTTCATGTTGATACACATGGATGTTTCTCATTCCTTACTTTCCATCCACGCAGTGTTGGCAGGATCGGATGCCCATTTAGCCAAAGCATCTTCTTCTCGAATTGGTGGATATTCTTCAATAAACACACTTCAAAACATGGAAACAAACATTTATTTAAACGAATATAAATATTCAAAAGGAGCGTAATCTGACAAAATTTTAAACTAATAGTATTCACTAGTAGTATTCAAATCCATGTGTAATTCAAAAAAAGTATTTTGTGGAATTTTCTGATTAGTTTCTTACTTTGTCTTTATAACAACAAACTGATCTATCATGTTGATAGTATTATCAAAATAAATGAACAAAAACTAAAATGTTTAACTAAGTAAGAAGTATGATAGTATGATTTTATGATTTGACTAGTTACTGCACTAAAGTTACTAATGGGTGCCACCTACCTGTCACTAGGGGTGTTTCCAGTCCCGACCACCATGACTGAAGATGGAAAAAGAGAAAAGCTTAACAACTCAAGACACTGCACATTTTTGATTAAAATATTAAGGCTGTTATATTATGGATGTATTATTATTATTTGTTTATAAATTCAGAGGAAAGAAAAAATACAGATGGCAACCTATTCAAATAATTACAAAGTGTTTGTTGTACTGTCTTACATATATGAGTAAATATCCCTTGGCATATTAATTCCAAACAACATGCTTCAGCTGAAGTTGAAAACTGATCTCTATTTGGCTGTACTTTTACATTGTGACATTTAAATACCTCCACCACCAGGGGGCATTGATAAGTGCCTCCCTGAATACAGTATAGTTAAAACAATTAAACTATGACAACAGAAAATGTGCTTCTATGGATTATGGGTTTCACTGATGCATCTTTTTAAAAAGAGATAAATTCTAAAGGAAAGTGATTGATTCAGTAAATGTCCTTGCTGAGCACATCATAGCCAACAGGACACTGAATGTAAATCATTTTGCACATTTTCACACCAACTTATCTGTTTTAAAACCTGTTTCAATTTGAGCTGGTTGAGATAATAACAGTGTAATCTGACTCCTCACAGTGCCAGGCCACATGCTTGGACACCAGCTACAGAGGTTTCAGAGAAACCGGAAAATCCTTACGGCCAGCACACAACTTTGGGGAGGGCTAAATTTAGGTCGTACTTCCTTGCCACAAGGCTTTAGGAAAAACAAGAGAAAGACAAAAGGAAACAAAATAAAAGTGGCTGAGGCTGCATTTATGTGTGAGCTAGTAGAATTGTCCTGAAAGTACAGAATAAACAAGTGTAAGTTTTTTGTGTTAAGAAAAGGAAGAGATAACAGGAAATGAGGGGAAAGGATGTGGAGTGATGGCGACAAGAGAACCTGGTTGGCTTCAAACAGGACAGCCCACATTTCTGCAGAATAGTATATAAAGGTTTTTGTATAATTTGCATCTACTTTACCATCCTCATCCACAGAGAGGTGTCGAAAGACCACCGGTGTGGTGTACGCTGGTGTGAGGAGCGGTACACCAGAGGGGGTTGCGTAGCCACAAGGCACTGGGACAGAATATCCCGAGGTGAGGCCAACAGGACTCGTGTGAACATCTTGGGCTTCTTCCTCTCGTCCTTTGGGCTCCACAGGTGAGGAAGTGGAAGAGGAGGGCCCGTGCTGATGCTCAAGCTGCTGTAGCTGCAGAGGGGTGATGTCAATGACAGAGTAAGGGTTGACTTTGCTCTGGGACGAAGCCCTGGCTACGGCCTGGGGAGGGTGAGGGTCATCGATGGATAGATCCTGGACCTCTCTGCCTGGTGACAGAAATGCAGGAAACATATTTTATTACACATTAAAAGTGAGTATTTGAAATGTTCATTTAATTCTTCCCTTTTCTTTGACTGAAGATGTTTTCATACCTTGAGGTTCATCTGTCTTAAAAACATATAAAACAAATATTTGATCTGGTTACTGTTGGTTTTACATTGCAATTTAGGGAGTTATTTGAATGACAGAATTAGGTCATGTCTGAGTCTACCTTTACAGGACAGGTCCCATAAGTAACCCCATATTAGCGTGGTAATGAACCAAACAGAATGAAAGGTATTTAAATGCTTGATAATAATGTTTGTGAAGGATTGTTTGGGTGTTTTAAGTAGATGTGTGTGCAGGTGTATTCTGATAAGCGAGTGAGAATATCCAGTGCTAAACAGCTGCTGCTGTCACAACTCTGAGTGATAGAAGTCAGACAACCTGCTGCACCAGGCTCCCAGAGATACAAGGTGTCACAAGAGAAAGACTGACCCACTTAAGCTACAGGAGCTGGATATGAGCCAGATAAAGTGCAAAAAAAAAACATGGCAGGAGAATGTGGAGAATGTCTGTCCACGGTCATGAAACATCACACTCGAGGCATTGAGTGTGTGGGCAACAAACGTCCAAGAACAATGGCAGTATGGACGAGTCTCTGCCCTGAGGGAACACTAAATAGGTTCAGATACTTTCAATCCACTACATATCAACACATTTGGGGCACAAACCTGTTGTCCCAGGATCTGTCTCTGTGTCGTCATGAAGTGGAGGGGGTGGGGGTGGAAGTAAATCTGAGTCTGTATCAACAGTCCCATTTTCTTCTCCGGTTCCTCCGCCTGCCTTGGAAGCTTCGCGTGTGGGGACTGTTGTTGTGTCTACTGATAAGGGAGGTGTGTCGGATGTGAGGGAAGGTGCTGGGGGGTCCAGGTCAGGGAGCTGGCCCTCAGGGTGACCGACCACCAGATTCTCCTGGCTCTGATCTTTGCAGCTGGTGGCTAAAGGAACTGCAGGTAAAGGGGGAGGGCAGTCAGCCTCAGGGACGTCATCACCGCTGTCATCAAAGTCAAAGGCCTCCCCCTCATCTTCATCTGCGAAAGGGACGCTGTCAGCCAACACTGAAAACAGAGAGGATGCAGAGATGTAGACTAAATATAAATAAATGCATACCATTTCATTTTCACAAAGACAACTCACCCCATTCCTGTTTATATTAAGAAATTAAAAATTATTATCTGCCAAGGACTCAATGTTTTCTCCCCTGTCCATTTGTTTTTTGCATGCCTTGATTGTTTATTAATCATGGCACCGGATTTGACAAAATACCATAATTATCCTCATTACTACTTTGAGATGTTAGAAAAATATCCTCTTAAAACATACATGGGTGGCTGTTCAAGTCCTTGGGCTGTTCTCATTTAAAGGACTGAGCCACATGCAGACTTATAATTAAGGGTGGGGTCTCCTACAGCAGTATGTTTTCTTACAAAAATTCTTGCACCGAGTTTTTCCACAAAAACAGCTCTTCTTTAAAGCAAAAACAAGTGAGAGCCACACTACAGGTTTATAGTTAGAGCTGAAAGGCGTCACGGTCACATCAGAGCACTCACAGGAAGGGAGCAACAAATGAATTTCCAGTCTCCACACAGCAATTAGGGCAGCAGGAAAGAGAGCTGTTACTCCCGTCAGTGAATCGTACAGTCAGAGTTTATGCATTATGTCTGATTTGATGAGCACAGCATGCACCAGAAAGTCTAAGCCTTGATAAGGAGTAGGAGCGAGTCAAAGATAAGGAATGCACAGGCTCAACTGTCAGCACTTTCATGGTTTCACGTTTCTAGCCCTTGGAGCTAAATGTGTAAAGAGTAAGACAGCAATACAGTTTTCATTCAGTGCTGCAGTGAGATGAAAAAGAGTGTAACCTGATCTGGATTTCAACGCAGTGGAGAACTGAGACACAATCTGACAGTGGAAGAAACTCATTACCACCAACTAAACCTTGAGCTCTTCCATAGTGCTGCTGATTTTCTGTATAAGGAGTAGAATGTTTAGCGATGGGTAACTTTAACCTCTAGGGGATGATAATCTAACACCGCTAAAGCTTTGCTCTCAAAAGCATACCATGAATTCTTTGCAAGAACTTTCATCAGTAGCCACAGCCTGATTTTATTAGCTCACAGCCTCATTTCCTGAATGTATTCACAAAGAAAACACAAAACTCTAAGTTCATTTCCAGTATGTTAAGATGAAGTTTCGCTCACGGGTTACAATTCAAACTACAACACCAGCCGAAATAGCTCAGTTGGGAGAGCGTTAGACTGAAGATCTAAAGGTCCCTGGTTCGATCCCGGGTTTCGGCAGTTTTGACCTCACCCTCCCCCAGCCACTCACCTGTTGCTCACAGAGAAATGTCCACATAAATCATATAGTTGCTTTAGCTTGAAACTAACTGATATCTGTTTAATTTTCAACTCCCTGCCTAGTTAGGTCACTTCAGACATTTATGGTGTTTCTTTCCACACAATCCCCACTAAACAGACCACGTTCACTGTTGGAACAAGCTCTGTTCTGCCTCCAGGCCAAACTCTAAAAAAACTCCCTGTAGCAAAACCCTGAACTTTGAAGTTCCTTCCAACAATGTACACAGCTCTAAATCACCAGGAACGATTCCCTCAGGCTGCGACAGGTAGTTCCACCCTGTAGTCTGTGTGTGAGGAAACGGTCTGTGACTAATGTTTGAGGTCAGCAGCTTGACCCTGCGTCCATCTGCACCCATGACTAAAGGTGCAAGAAAAAGACAAGTGAAAGGGCAAAACTGGGAACAGAGATCCTATCTGTGTTTTTTCCATCTGTGCAATGATGAATGGTGTGGGCCTCAGAGATAAGGCGCAGTTAGCTAACTAAAGCTCCCTTTCCATTGATCCTTTGTCGGCAGTGGGAGTGGATACGATCATCATTAAACCACTCTGCAGTACACGATGTAATTTTAACGTGCCCCTGCTCCCTGGCAGTGATTTAAATGAGACACCCTAAGTGTGTTCACATCTTTTTGGTGGATTCATAATGTCGAACATGGGAAAAATAACCAACACTCCTCAACTGGAAATAATGAAAGAGGCTTGCTTTGAAAAAAAGCTGTGTGTTCCTGCTAATATCAGTGTAAAAGTGGACTGCGGGATGTAAATCATATGCCAATAATGTCCCAATATGCACTCAGGTCAGCCTTCTCTCTCTCTCTGTGGTGTCAATGTGGAACGCTTGACTGTGCCAGAACAGAGAAGGACTTGATCTGATTTGGCCAGATGATGAATCACAACCTCCCATTCAATAGTACATCTGCAACTGCAAGCACAGGAGGCCACTGATAGTTGGCTGCTGTGTGGGTATGAGTGCCAGCTAACTAATTACAGAGACTGTGCTGGGATGGTGAACTTACAGTGCAACCACACACACGTGAACACACAAGCGTATGTAACCGATAATGTGATGGTTGTCAGGTGTGGAAATATTTACTTCACTGCTGTAAATATATGTTTCATGTTTATGTACATTACTGAAGCAGATTTGCTTTTGGTATTTTGAATTTAACTTTATATATCAGTGAAGTAACGGGTGGACACGTAGAGTCCACCACACCATCAATGACTTTGACCTCCACCCTCATTCCTGTATTCACTGTATTCCATAAATTCCTTATTTAGGGAGATAAATAAGAAATTCTCCCTACTTGTTCTTTTACCTGAGCAAAATGTTTCAGCACTTCCTACACCTCTAAGGCTCATAATCATACCCCAGTCCTGAACTTTAAATTAAAGTGTCTTCACTCTGAAGAGTTTCTATTATCTTTCTATTCCCATGAGAGTAATTCAACAACATGGAGGAATATACAATATTGTAATATACAAGTATTAAAATATACAACATATACGTGCAAGTGCATGTGAACGCACAACGACACTGGACCACGGCCTCGCTGAGGTCCCCATTGTCAATTCATAACCACAATATGGATTCTGTTCCATGGGCTTATCTCCACACTGCCATATAATGGTCCACTCAAATGAGTCACTGGGTTACAATCCGCTCCAGCATCACCCCTGGCAACAAAGCTACTGACTGGCCAGCAGGAGATGAAGCATTTCTTTGGCCTGTGTCTATCCCCGGAGGCTGTGTGTGCGTGTGTGTGTGTGAGTGTGTGTGTGTGTGTGAGTGAGTGTGTGCTGCAGCAGTGTTCAGTCTAATACTGAGGCACATTGTCTGGTATTCACAGCAGCGCAGCAGTTTTTACCCGCCTTACTCCCTCGCTCCTCTGCCCACACGCTCCAAAGCAGTGCAGCGGTGGAGGAGAGGAATCTGTGTTGTTTACTCTTGGTGTCCAGCTTCAGGAGCCCTCATGGAAGTGATCTGACTAAGAGATGACCAACAGGGGATACTATTGGTCAAACACTGCCAACATCTCCAGCTAAGTCCAATGATGATCGCTAAAATGTCTAATTAGAGCTGCAATCTATGATTCATATATTTCCAAATGCTCTATTTATTACTTACTTTATTTACTCATGTCACTTCTCATGTGACACTCATAGGTTCTCTGTGTCACATCTTAAAAAATGCTGAAACACATTCATTGATTAAACAACTGTTTGACAGTTAAGATTAATCACAGAAATATAAATGAATCCCACTGTGTGTTACTCTGGATGCTCTAACAAAGGTTAATGTTGGCGTTTTGTTTTGGTCAATTCACGACTAGTTACCCTGAAATGTTTACAAGTGTGATAAGGACAGAAATAACACATCTGAAGTCCAGCACAGTCATTGGTTACTCTAACTTTACGCTGAGCTGATCCTCAATATGTGGATGAAAACAATGGTCAGTACGGGGATCGAACCCGCGACCTTGGCGTTATTAGCACCACGCTCTAACCAGCTGAGCTAACCGACCAACACACAAAAGACATAAGCCTCTATCTAAGATTTTTAAAGGAACAGATGACTTGTTAAAGGCAAAGGTCATACAGGCATGAGTGACTTTGTTGACTTTACTTTCAGGAGGAGGGGGAGGAAAGTCTTCCACGTCCATGCTTGCTGCTCCTCTACCGCCGAAGCTCTTCAGACAGCTGCATGCAGGGCATCAACTACGGCGACAAACATTCCTTAAGAGAAAAAAAAAAAACAGGAAAAATAGGTGAGTTGGTAAAAATAGACATTAAAAATCAAGTAAGCACTCAAGAATGTTTCCAGAGATCATGAGAGGGGCCTTTCTGGGTTGGCATATGTAAGCCACTCAGTCTTAGAAAGCCTGACCACACTGGTTGTTCCATGCTACTTCACAGCAGAGGAGCGTGGCTGTGTTGTGGTCACGGTCTGATGTCTTTAGTGTCAACACCACGGCTAATTCAGACAAATGAATGAAAACAAATGATGCTCTTATAGTGTGGACCTGGTGACTATTGACACAAGCATGTGGTTTAAGTGTAAACAACATTCTCATTTGCGAATTGTGGGCGTGAGTCACGCCATGGGTATTATTGGGCTTGGCCAGCATCAAAACGTATGGCCCATACCCTGTGGAGTAACCATTATAAGAAATGAAGCAGGGGAGGGGTCCCTGTGGCTATTCTGTTGGTATTCAAAGCAGCTTCATGCTCAGTTTGTAACTTCTGTTTATTGTGAGGATAAAGTTAAAAAAAAGGCAAGACAGTTTTATCTCCCAGCCCTGCCACAACATTATCCTATCTGTAGGCCATCCCAGATGGCAACAATGAAATGAAAAAGGCTACATCCATAACACTACAATCTCATTTCAAAAATCTTTTACTAAAACTAAAAACGATCTCTGTACAACAGAGTCAGCAACGCATATAAATGATTATCCGTGTTGTAGGTGGGCATTACCAGAGTTTTCAAATTAATTTAAAGCGCAGAGCTCAATATGACAATTGATCTCAATGCCAACCATACATTTCAGCCCAGGGCTAAGTCATTTGCATGTTGTGGCAGGAGAGTCCTTTGGACCTGCACGAGCATGAGCAACATTACATTCCTCAGCAGCACGGCCTTTGTTTGAAGATATACAATTCGTATCCAGAGGTGACAGTTTCTGTCAAAGGCTTCCTCTAGAAAAAACCCCTCTGCTATTTCCAGCCTTCTTCAGCCTTCTGGTACCCACACGACCAGATGACAGAGCCATGACATCATGCTGCAGCAAAAGAGCAACCTTTGTTTTGGCATACATGTCCTATATTCCATGCAATCGCAATACAAACCACACATGAGTTTACAACAGTGCACTTCTCACTAAGAAAAATGTACACAACAGTGTCTCAGCAAACAAGAGCCAGAGGATGACTCGGCCTCAAAGCTTGTTTTGTCTGCAAATAATGTGAAATCCTTTGCTTCTTTGTCCTCCACCCGATTTGCAGGGCATAAGGCCAGAACAGTGGATGTGAACACAGGGCCAGTGTCTGCTGAATACAGTGCGGGTGACAGATAATGCTAGTGCTAGCAGAGGCAGGTGGAGTATGCACAGCCTGAGGAGAAATAACAACACAACAGAGAGAAACACAAGTTTGTCACACTGTTATATTATAAGACTGAAGATGATGATGATGCCTTCATGAGGAAGTATTCAGCATCATCTGAGAAAAGTTATCTATTGTGGGTGGAAAAGATGTTATGTGACAGACAATGTAAACTGACCAGCACATTTAAGAGTAAGAAGAATTAAGGAGTGTTAGTGTTTGAGTCATCTCTTCCTTTAAATGAACTCTTCAAGGTCTACCACAGAACAAGAAAAGGAGAGAAAGGAGAGGAACCACATCTAGTCTGAAAACAAGTCTGCAAATTCCTCCAGTCCTCCCTCACCCGTAATTAGTCCGATTCGCCTCTTTTTATTTGCTACTTGAAGAAAACTAAACTAATCTTAACACACCTTTGCACAAAGTAACATCCTGCAAAGTCTGGCGTGCAAGCATACAAGCATCTGGCTCTCCAACCATGGAGGTGTCCAGCTCAGAAGAAGCACTCCCTGTCCTGTACTGTAGTGCAGTGTTGATGACTTTGATTTTCTACATAGGGGGCCGTAAGTGAGAACTCAAATATCTAAGTCAGTTGCTTTTCTTATCAGCCGCCTCATCAAATGCCTGAATGATATCAGGCAGGGAAATTCACAAGAAAAACAAGCGGAATGCGCAAGATGGTGACTGCTGTAACACGCAATGGCCACACGACTGAAAGGCTAGAAAGGTTTGGAATTACAGTCTAATCTGAGAGCAATGTTTGAGGATGAAGCAGAACACACCAGAGACGTAAAATTTTGCCCTGCGGTGGATGACAGACTCAGCTGAGCATGTCATTACACGCTGGGAAGGCTGAGCTGTGCTCGGCAGACAGGAAAACAGTCATCTGGGTCTGCCGGAGTAATGCAGACAATTTGCTCACCTGTATGTTCTTAATAACAAAAGTGACAGAACAGACACTGACAAGATCAGAGCAATGATGGTGTGTATGGTGGTCCATCATATGGAGAGTAAACTGACACCTATGTTCAGTCATACAGAAAATGCTGCTGTGTATAGTGGACATTAAACAATGACATATGCACAAGACATGTCCCATATACATCATGAGTATTCATTTTATTGCCACAGCAACACATTTTTTCCCTAAATCTATAAATATCCACCAATTACAACATCTTCTAAATCTTCATCTCAGTAAAAGAGAAAGATTCCAGATCTGCATTTTCTTTTACATCGAGCAGTTTTTCATACCAACCCCCCTGGTTTGATAAGAGCTTTTGAGTCTTCTGTAGAGTTTTGTGTAGAACACTTAATGACAAGTGGAACTCCACACATGGGCTGAAAGCCATAAACAAAAGCCTGGGGGAAAGTGTGGTGAAAGAGAGGGAGAGAGAGACTTGTAGTCTGCTGTGGTGTCTGTCTTTGGCTTCGGAGTTCTTTGGCTGACTGTTGCAGTGAGCGTTGTGTCCAAATCTTCTCCTTCCACCAGGCTTACAGTAATCAGGCCTCAACTGAAAACAGCAGATCCCAGGCTTACAAAGAGTGGACGGACAGGCTTAACAATGTGCTGTAATGCATTTGTGGGGAGATTCAGGGAAGGACAGGGCAGTGCCCTGCTGCATACTAAGAAGAAAAGGTACCTCGCTCTCCATAATCAGTACTATCATAGCACCAGTGAAAACACACGTATAGCAGAGAATCTGAGCTAAACACCTTTCAAATAAAAATGGAGTACACATGTAGCTTTTAGGACATTCAATATGTCGACTTGTTTGCAATGGAATTATCAGAATGATGACCATACAATACAATAATGGTGCAGTTAAGTACTATAGTTAATTATTAGCACCCAAATAGATTTGTATTATTTAGTCATCTGTTCCTTGTTTCTACTGTGTCTGCACTTCATATAGGATCAACACAGAAACCTTCACAATATGACAGTATCTGGGCCAACTTGCCTTGACAACATACCACAATTCACCCACCCTCCCTGACCCCAAAAGGGGTGGGGACACTCACAAACAGGCACAAGACAGCTCACTATTAAAAGTAGAAATTACTCTCGCAATCAGCAAAAGTCAAACTGGAAGATTATTCCCATACGCAGATATCCCAGTCATTCACAGAGTAGCTATCCTAGCTCTCCTATGTCCTCATGGCAGCTAATGGTGTCTCATGCAGTAAATCCCCTTGTCTGATGGGAGTGGATTTTAGAAAATAAGTTTAAATAAGCAGGTTTTATCTGATGCGAGAAGTGTGATCTGACATGCCAGTGAGGGTGTTTCTAATGTCATGGACAAAAATTTGAAAAACAAATATGTCAAAGGGTAAAAAGAAGTACCATACACATGAGATCATCGACAAAGACGTTAACTTTGTCTTGATGTCAACAGGAATGAAATAAATTGTGTCTCAGCATTTTCCAGAGTTCATGTCTGAAAAGGGATTAAGTGGAATGAATATTACGATGTGTCACACAAAATAAAACAGCTTTGTGACATTTTGACATTACAGTTATCTTTATTTTACTTTACACTGACCTTCGCTTGGGAGGCACCATCTGTTTTCAGTTCAAGAGACAAACTAGTGAAACGGGCCTGTTTGGGACTCCCAGGACAAAATGAAAGGCTAGGGCTGCATAATATTTCAAGTGTGGTGTCTGTTTGAAAACAGAGGCAACCACAGTCTTGGCTGTCATTCCTAACTGGTCTCCACCCACACTCTGAGCCACACCAAAGCTTCGAGAGCCCAACGTGTCACCAGGAGAGGAGTGAGGAGTGGATAAGCGGCCGCTGTGAAGAGCTTTTGTTGACTGGCTAGATTTAAGCTCTGAAGGAATTTTAAGATGAGCAGAGACACTCATTCAGATTAAAATGAACAAGCACTGGAAAGTGAGATACTTTAAATTGTCAGTATACCGGTCTTCGCACGGACAGTGTGGTACAAAAACAGCCATTCCAAATGAAGCATCAATGGTCTTGGTCATGGCAGGATTTGTTAATGCCTACCGCAGACTTTACTGGCGTTAAGATTCCAGCGTGAAAATTCTCTGACACGCGTTTCCAGCTGCTAAACAAGCGTTTGGTATGTGAGCGATTTCTCACATCCACCTGCAGAAGAGCAGTGCCCTTCTTTCCCAGCTGTTGAAGAATTGTGTTGCTAATCCACAGCTTATCTCAGCAGATGGCCAGTGGGTTAGTGGACTGACGGTGACTCCATAACTGCATCTCTAAAAATGAAAGGTATGTTCCTCTGATCAGCCACCGTGTACTCAGGCAACCCGAAGCTTAACCATGGCACACAAAGTGCATTTCCATGAGCCGCAACTGATAAATCATCATGGAACTGACTTGTCATGATGACTGACAACCAGGAATTCACAGTTTTCTCCGTTGAGTGATTGAACATCTGTGTTTAAACTGATATTGACAAAAACACTATAGTTTCAGGCAAAACCTTGTTTTTGTGCTGAGGAAACACAGGTAGTAAATACCAATAACAGTCAACTCTTTTCATCCCCAGAGATTCCCAGGGCATTCTCAGTCAAAGCAGCTGTGGCTCGATGAGAACGTGTCGCACATAAAGAGCCCAGTGTCTACAAGTCTCACCTGCGTGCCTACGTTAGGAAACGGTGAGAATTTCAGGAAGGAAAATCTGATCTGTGCTCCACTGACAGCTTTCCTCAGGTGTTGTTACAGCGGCTTGGGGTGTTAAGCATCTGTATTTGCAGCCCAGCCACTGTGGTTATTTACTAAACAAATGACCAGTGCCGACTTTGTTTACATACTTGGGTGTGTGTGAGATGGCAGACAATACAAATAATCACTACTTTTTGTATTCAAACCTGAATGGCTACGCTTTTGAAATCTTTTGGGGTGATTTGTTTTTTTGTGCTAGAGACAAGAACTAAGGTAAAATATGTTATAATCTCAAGGTCAAGTTTCCACCTGTGTCTGTCTGTTGACTGGTTGGTTTTCATATTTGTAAGCAAGATAACTGAAAATCTACATGACAGATTACCACAAATTGTACTGGAAGAATTGTGCATAGGTCACAAGTGTGGTGTAGGTCATCATGGCGGAGCTGCTCCAGGGATGTTTTTATACCACAAACGCAAATCAATTCATCTATTGAATTTAATACTGGTTTAATAGGAGGACCACACGGCCTTGAACTCAGGGATTATGGCTTTACTACCTGTTTGCACTGATCTTCCAGATGACTGGAGCTGCGCAGCCTTTTCACTGAGGAATGCTATGCATGACTACTTGAATTTGCAGATGGGAAAACCGCTATAGCTCAGAAGCACTTCCTCACCCCTAAATTAGTTCATGCAAGTGCAAAAGCAGAGGATATTCTTATATTTCTGGTTGTTTTTTCCCCCCATATGAACGTGAGTTTAAAGTTTGTTTAGAAGTCAAGACGACAAACTTGACATGCTGAGCAAGCCTTCTCATAAAAGGCAAAATCTTGCACATGCATGTGCATCCTTGAAGAGGGACAGAGGGTTCAGAAAAGTACAAGTTAACATTTTCATCAACAGCAAAAACAGAAGTCATCTTTTATCAACCTATTACTAACCTATATGAAATGAGCTGCTACACAATTATTCTACCTCAGACTTGTTGTTTATCAAGTGTTTGTCCCTTCAACTTTAAAATGGGAATATATCGTGATAGGTCCCTATATCGACTGATTTGAAAATCTGAAGTATCTTGATATAACTTTTGCCTGCATCGCCCAGCCCTGACCGTCCTGATGTTAGTGACACATTCACTGAAGGAAACGTGTTAGTATCCTGTCCAGGCTGAGGGGGGACATTTTTATCTCCTTCCAGCAGGTTCTTTCCGTGTTTCCAGATAGAGACACGGTTAAAAAGCGGCGTGTGTCCCGTCTGGGGCAGGTATCTCAGCTTGTTGGCAGCCTGACAGTGAGGCTGAGACGCCACGTTATAGCCATGTCCCAGCTCACTGCTCTCCTCACCAAACACACGCAGGTCAAAGATTCACACTCAACTCGAACACTGCGAGTTCGGTTTCTCTCACTGAATGAAGCCGGGTAATGGCGCCTGTGCCTTTTCAAAGCAAACATTTGGCAGAAAACTTTTCAACTTTCTCAGAAACGTTAAGAAAAATGTCTCCGACTCACCCATTAAATGGCTTTTCCCCCACACGAAAGCTCGTAATCCTCCCTGTATCACCGCGTTAATGTCAAACCTGATACATTTCTGACTGAGAGACGACTTAAGACACAGAAACGACATCCAAACATCCAGTTGTCCTCCACTGTCCTCCTGTAACTCCGCTCCCTCCGCACCGAGCTGACTCCATCCATGGAAACTGCACCTCCTCCCGGCAGCCCATTGGCGGCTGGGTGGATTGAAGGACGCTCTGATTGGCTGTCCAGGACATCAGTCAAGTCTCCGACGCCTTCTCCGACGGGACCGGGCCGGATGAGTTCCTCAGTGCTCACGTGACGTGTAAGCCCCCCCGTTCGAAAACAGCTGTCCGGAGACTGATGTGTTAAAGTGTAGTAGAGGTGTGTGTGTGTGTGTGTGTGTGTGTGTGTGAAGTGCAAACAATGTTTGAACTGGTTTGCACAGATTTTCCACTGGTCAGAGTAAATCTGATTTACATGTTGAGGTGTAGGTAAGGGTTTTGGTTAGGTTATCCATAATTACTGAGTCATTACAAAGTCCTTATGAAGCTCAAACCAACACGATGCAAACACAAAAGGCATTAATATGAATCACAACCAAGAAATTAGACAAAAAATAGACTTGACACTTGGTTTTATTAAAAGTTACGGATTTTTTTTCAAAACAACTTTTTTTTTTTACATAAGCCTGTTAATTTACTGAGTTTCTGCTTTGGGGGTCAATAAAATCTGAAATGGAAAAATAAATGTGTCCATCTCATCTATGGTCAATCGAAAACAAGGGTGCATAATTTCTGTCATACTGCCACCTACAGGCAGATACACAACCTTGCTACATTCCAAGTGTGGTCAGAAACAATGGAAACAATTCTGAGGAATAGTGGGCACTTAAGTGTGAAACTCAAATTAGAACAGGATGCTGAATGCTATTTTGAATGTCATTTTTTGCATCACACAAACACAAAGTAAATTAATTATGACACATTGTGTTTAACAAACTGATGGAAGCTTTGAATTTATCCAATTTGGAGAGCTTATTAACAATTAGTTTTGAGGCACAGTAATAATACTACTTCAGGCAATGCAGACAAATATGACTGATGGTAAAAAGAGCTAAATGCTAATCTTCTGTGACAGAGACATCAAACACTCCAACCCAAGAACAATTTATCCATTGTGTAGAAAATGAAAACCTACATCATGAAATATTGATGCGACTTAGGTAGGAATAAGCTTATACTGGATCAAAACTAATTCTGATTTCAATTATTGTCCATGTGAAACCACGAACATTCATACATGCTTGGTTATGCTGCATAAATACTGCTAAAATGTAGTCGCATTACATCCCCATTATGAACAATAGAGTCTTTGTGAAGTGAACCAGTCCTGAGCTTTCTTCCACCCGTAAAGAAGATTCAGTTAAAGGCTTTTTCTCCCACGGACACAATAACTCGTTCTCTCCAAATGAGAATCATGTTTTGACCCCTATCATCCCATACTTTGTATCCACTAGCACTAATGAATAACCTTCAGAACCTAATGTTTTAAGTCTAATTCAGTTTTCTTGCCTACGCTGCAGGAAGTTTTGAATCTCCAGATGACAAAGGCCGCATTCTTAACGTAACTTTACGACTGAGAAGGAGCATAACCTCTATACTCTCTCTAATATGATCTCCCTGAAGCAGACATCATGTAACTACTAGTCATCTTTAAGCATGACAGGGATCAGGCAGCAACCAGAAGCAGCTGTGGCTACAAAGGGATTTACAGTGCGACACAGGATGTAAATCTCAAAAAGCTGTAAGTGTACAGCAGCTTCAAACAGTCTGGCAACACTTTGTTTAAAGTTATTATTTCATGATAAATGAACTATGTGGATGTCTTCTTTCAAATAAATCAAACTCAAAGTCATCCTGCTCACTACTAATGCTTTTATCAGTGGCATAAACACAAGTCTACAGCAGAGAAAACCAATTAACCCATTATCTGAAAGTAGTTTTTACACCACTGTCACTTACTCTCTTTCGCATAAACACTATCAGCAGCACTGGGGTAAACACCTACATGCATTTTTAACTGTCCAATCATCCCTGAAATAGCCAGTTAGCTCCACAGGTTATTATCTGCTTTCTTACACTGGTCCCTTTCTCTTGTGTCATACAGCCTGCTGCAATTTTTTCTGCAGGAGAGAGATACTTATCTCCACATTTAAATGATTTTGAAGCTGTTTTATTAACTACACTGTGTTGCTTTAAAAAAAAGTGTAACACCGAAAGATATATTTTTTTAAAATATCCATAGTGTCATCCTCATGTTAAGAATAACCATAATTAAAGAATAAAAAGCAAAAGCAAACATGGCATCCTCAGAAACCAAGTGACCTCTCCAGGCACCCTCAGCTGGCATGAGGTTTGACCGAGACTCCTGACTGGCGGTCCGTGGCACCGTTTGAGGTAGCAGGCTTGTTGCCGAAGTTCCAGTCCACAGGGTTGAGCAGCTGCATGGTCTTCTTGTGTGTCCAGATGGGGTTGATGATGAACGTGAGCAGAGCGAGGCCAACGAGGAAAAGCAGACGCGGGGGCAGGGCTATGTGGGTGTTCATCTCGCCCCAGTGGGTGAAGGTCACCCACCAGAGGTAGTAGGTGAGCACCATGCGGCAGTGGAACATGTGGATCATCACCCACTGGTTGGCTCTCCAGATCAGGGTGCTTGCCCAGCCGGCCTGCATGAGTGAAAAAAGCGGAAAGGTTTGTGGCATTGAAGAAAGCTCATTTTTATGACTCCGAGTCACATGTTTCTGGAGGGAGGGTAAAATTCAATCCTTACTGAAAGGAACTTCCTCTTTGGAAGGCAGCTAAACTCTATTTCTGACAGAAGCGGTCATAAGGTGAACAAAAGTGAAGTGGAAGTGAAACCTGACAAAGTTTATGAAAGTTTTAGGCTACTTATCTATAATCAACAAGACAAAGATGATGTGACTTCAGACCCCTACCTTCAGTAACATCCAGGATATACAGGTAAACGGCGTGCTTATCTCCAGCAGCAGTGTGACCATCGGCAGGAAGTGGCCATTGGAGTCCCACACCACCGCCCCCGCATACCCTGACAGGGCGAAGAAATGGTGCGTCGCCAGAGGGAGGTCAAAGGACCTGAAGGCCACGCTGGAGGCATGCAGAGCAGCATTCTCAAACATGAAGAATCCCGTGGCTGTGAGGACGTTAAACCATGACCAGTCCTGCTGGCCTCTCACTTTTTCTCTGGACAACACGGAGTCCTCAGTCAAGGCCCGGAGCCCGGCCACAGTGCTCTGGATGCCAAACACCGCCCGGGTGGCTGCGAGGTTCCAGAAGACCTTCTCCTTGGCGAGGAGGGAGTTGTAGGTGCGAGACAGAGCCGTGGACAGGAGGTGAGAGAGGAGGAAGGCCGCTGTGTAGAAGCCGAACCCCAGGCCGATGAGCTGGAGGCGGAGGTCCCACTGGAAGTACTCTACGCTGGGCTGCAGGGCTGGATCCATGGTGGCTGGAGCTTTCAGGTCAATTGGGTTGGGGTGGGGTGGGGCTCAGCTGAGGGTGGGTGTGTGAGCAGAGCGTCGCACGTGCATGGCGTGTGAGTCACGTGCAGAACAACTGAAGATGACATCACACACTGATCATGTCATGATCATAGAGCACGACACAGATGTCCACAGACAGCTAGCCTAGCTTGATTTCAGAACTACCTTTAGAGCAAACGTTTTCAGTGACGTCGTCTGTACTCATCAAACCAAACAGCTCTGCAACCGTCAAAGAAAAGAGGCGAACTTTCAGCATTAAAACACGATGAGTCAGAGTCGACGTGAACTGAGTCGTTAGCACATTAGCACACACAAAGAAGAGCTAGCTGAGGCTTCACAAAACACCAGGAAGTGAGAGGAAGAGGCAGCGACTCACGGAACGGGGGCGAGCTTCAGTGTGGATCATCGTGTCCAGAGACGAGTCCCTCTGTGTCAACACAAACACGACTCACGTCACACGACTTCAATTTGGTCATATGACAGGAAAAGGAAGTCGCGCCTCTCTTCGACTTCCGGAGTTCCCATTGGACAGCGCTGTGTGGAGCGAGGCCCCTATTGGTTGTGTGTTCCAGTCCTGCAGGAGCAGGGATGAGGCCTAAACAACTTATCATGCATCTGGAACAACATGAATATATTTTAAATAAATAGAATAAAAATACATTTATTTTCCATTAGTTACTACCTATTTCAAAGTCTTAGAGACGTAAGTCACTCTCAGAACTCGGACTGTAGAAAACATAGTTAATTTTAAAAAAGAAAATATAATCAAAGGAATGCCTATGATCTCATACACAATTTAAATCGTTGAGCTTGAGAGAACAATATCATTTATTCTAACAAACAATGCATTTCTCTCTTTGTCCAGCAGATGGCAACATTACCTCATACGTGTACGACAGGGCCAGTGGGTTGAGTTTCGTACTGTGAATGATGGATTTTTGTGACATCTCGAAAACTATTACGAGACCAAATGAAGAAGTTTAGTTTAAGTAAATGCATAAATAAAACATTTTTTGACGTCCATTTAAAAGATTGACAGCTTCCTAACTCTCCTGTTCGCTTCGTTGAGTGGGACAAATGACACCTTTTGTTTCCCCATCACACTCCTAACAGGCCAAATTGCTGCATATATTAAAACTTTGGGGGGTTTGCAAACTGCAGCATTCAGAGTCAACTTTTGCTGCAACACTTGCACCTTTATCATTAGCGCACAGTGTTTGGGAATTCAAAGCACAGCCTTGCATAACTTTAGAGATAGAGGAGGCTTAGTCTAGGAAAGTTGAATTACAAGAAGTGCTGTAAATTGTGTGAATCACTGAAACCTTGAATTCAGGAAAAAAATAGTCATATATTCTGTGACATATCTTGCGATTTTAAACACATGACGCATAATTAGAATTAATACTTCAGGTTTCTGTGGGGTAAGAAGGTAAGAAGGCTTCTTGGAGCATTAACACAGGCTTAGCACACAGACATGTTCAGAATAGGTAGTGCACCAAATGTGAAGGTAAATGATTTCCCTATTTGCCAGGAACACCCCTGGAAACCTGAGGGAGCCTGGGGGGGGGGGGGGGGGGGGGGGGGGGGGGGGACGAGGAGGTTTTTTTTACAAAAAGAGATAATCTTGTTATCAAACACACACACTGTTAGGTTGACTTCAACAAAATAGCAGCGCATATTAAAGTATAATATATTCCATCCCAAGTCATCTTCTGAGGCTTCGTTGCTCGGCTTAGTCAATAAATACCAGTTATCTGTGTTTGTGTAATGGCTGGTGTGAATGGAACGTCTCCTGTGACCTTCCTGCTTCACCTAAGAAATATCCAAAGTCATTTTCATTTCTTTGATGCTGCCAAGCTCCCCTTCATCTTTATCTCACTGCTTATTTGTTTAGCAGCTAGAAAATACATGGAATGAGAATGAACGATTGCATTAACTCATTGAGCCTTGCTCCTGTGAGCTCATACCACTGAGAATACTGGTTTGGGCTGAGGCAAAATAGCTGCAGTCTGACGATATGAAAATTAAATCTATTAAAAATAAAACCCATTTTGCCATAACAGCAACTGACTGAGGTGTATTCAAAAGCAACGACACAGACAAACGTTTCCAAACTTTTTCTCCAAAAATTTAATCGCTGAAATATTTACATGTGATGACCTCAGCAATGATCAAACTACTCAAAAGTCTTTCAATAGCTCAGCTAGGAAAGAATGGAGGGAGATGCAAATGACTCAAATAATGCAAACGTAAACCCTGTGATGCTGTAACTCGCACTGAAAAAACACACACTGAGAGATGCCTATGTCGTCAACTGAAATAATACAGAACAAATGTACATAACAATGGATGAGTGGGGCAGAGAGGTCGTCTCTGACAAAAACAAAAGCCTACATTCAGAATCAGTATTTCGCATGCCATCATATCAGCTTATAAAATAACCATAATAAATTAAAAATGACAACAAAACATGAGCAAGAGCAGAAAATAGTCATGTTTTCAATGGAGCATATATTATATATTTATATATCTATATATATATTTCTTTACAAATAATGAATATTTGGAATTATATTCATCCTCACTATAGATATGATATACAAGAGATGAAAATAGTTTTAGCTAAACAACTACATTTTATCTTGTAATTATAGAGTTGTCTCACATTCCAGGTTCAAGGAAGTGTTGTATATCAGGCTAATATCTCCAAGTGAGTCCGACGCTGTTCCCACGGCATGAAAAATAGTTCCCTTGAAACGTTTCACATCACGGGTTCAAGAGTCAGAAGTGGACAGATAGTCACTGGAAGAGAGGCCACAGATATGGGAGGAAACTATAGAAATGCAGAGGGAGGTGGTTGGAATGGTCTGTGTGGAGTCATGGTTTTACAGTATGCTGGATAAAGATGGCACTTAGAGTTATTTGCTGCCCTCATAATATTAAATGGGACATTAATGGCATTTTCTGCCCTCTGGGTTTTCGGGAGGTGACACGTTTGAGTACCATGATCTCTCATCTAAAAATCACCCCAGCTACTTTCTGCCAAGAGAGGAATCCCCTGGTGCTCCCAGCACCATATGCACCACATTAGTGTACAACAACCAAAGCTACAAACACCCATATGTTATATTTCCTGTCTTAACAAGAGCTCGGTCGTTCAGGTTTAAAACAGGTTGAGATTTTGCAGTGATTTCACCTCAAAAAAAACAAAAAAAACAAACCCTGTTTGAGTGCGAGCGAAGGGTTTCCAGTGAGAGTATTACAAAATCTGAACATGAAATCAATAAGTCCTGTTCTTCAACCAAAAACCACAGCCTGGAATAAAGATAAAAAGAAAAAGAAAGCATACAGGCACATTGCAAGAAAACAGAAGATCACTGTGTCAATCAGAGGCCATTATAGCTGTCCACCTACAAGTGTGTTCATTCCTGTACGGACGAAATGAGTGAAAGCTTAAAAATGACTTCTTCTGACGTGTGATCATTACAGCAAAGAGACGTCGTTCACAGCTAAGGAAACAACTCAGAGAGTGTTACAAGGTACCGAGATAGGCAATCTTCTCTGAAAAGCAATTTGATCTGAAATTAAATATGTGATGTCTGCCAAATGTACTAAATCCTGTGTCTCTATTGCACAAATCCCTTTCAACATTTTCCGTTCAGTCATGGTCTAACTGGAAAAATGGCCTCTCAGCTCGGAGCAGGGAAAGCCTCTTGGAGAGGAGAGAAATGCTTTAACCCGAATCAAGGCGGTGGATACAGTTCGTTTTTTTCCGACAACCCTGACTGATTTGCATATGAGAGAGAACGCCTCCGATGTTTCGATGACAGCCCTCGGTGAAACTCGCCCCACAGAGATTTAATTTTGTACAGTGCTGATACTTAAGTTTTACAGTGTAGGCCACTATTCAGCAAAACATCTATCAACATAAGCTTTGAAGGGCCTCGGAGGCTGTTTGCTTGATCTCACCAAGGACCCGGGAATCTTACATAAGCTGCTTTGCTTAGTCAAAGGCAGGCTGAAAAAAAAATACCCAGGCCAGCGCCCAGCGCTTCACACAGAAACAGCCGCTCAGCTACACAACACCAGCGGTTTGGGGCTCAGTGCAGAGCTCTCGTCTCCTCTAAGCCAGCATATGTCAGGCCGAGTCTGTCTCTCCCCCGTCTGCCTGCCACTGTGGCAACAGCAGGGGAACGTCTCAGCTCTGCCAACTGCCTGGCATCACACACGCAGGCGCTTTCCAGAAACCTGCTGTCACACTGTTAAAGGCCTCTGCCTCTGGATGAAAAAAGGAAAGCGCTATTGAGTGCGTGTTTGTTTGTTTTTTTGACTGAAGAATGGCATGACAGATCAGAAACGCTCTACTAATGACTTTGGTTACGTGGCGACTGGGTATCGTCTGAGTTCTGCTACAAGAGTTGATGGAAAATGAAAAGTGGGTTCTGATGCAGAGAGAAGTGGATGAGGTTCTCAGCCATCCTGGTCAAAGTTGAATCAAGGGCGACTGAAAATGGCCGAAAAACTCGGTTTGAACTCTGGAAACAAATTGGAGGAGACACGTCTGATGGATTCAGAGCCTTCTCCGTTTTGTGTCTTTTGAAATTTACCAAAACACCTATACGGTTAAAAAAATTAGGATTGTATTTATCAAAAATACAATCTTCAGCACAACAAGTGAAATTATATGCTATGGTATCTAAAATATGATTCAACAGAGTGCTGAGCTACAGTTCACAGAAGTGTACTTTTCTTGTTCATGCTCTGTGA
Organism: Pseudorhombus dupliciocellatus; assembly: GCA_016785235.1. NCBI lineage: Eukaryota > Metazoa > Chordata > Actinopteri > Pleuronectiformes > Paralichthyidae > Pseudorhombus > Pseudorhombus dupliciocellatus. The sequence continues at coordinate 7,103,715 of JAFBJW010007502.1, forward strand.
TGAATCTCCCCGGTCCAACGCTTAATGATGCCAGCCACACTGGCACAATCACTCCACCCAAAATAGTCATAAAAATAGAGTTTTAAGTGACTTATTGATTTGCTAACCGGACACTGTGTTGCATTGATTGTTTGTCTAGTGCTAGTGAATAAATAAAAAGCAGCATCGTTTAGGTGATTGATTATTCAAGGTTTTTTTACCGTCTTTAGCGCGACGATTCAGAAGAAAGAGCAGCAGAGTTTTGGCTTTTGTTTAAGACTAGTTATTCTACACCTGGGCGTAAACTCCAGGACCAGTGAGGACACTTTAACTCAAGGCCCCACAACTTACCTGTAGTTTTTTTTCGTACTCCTGTGTCACATACTAGGATATGAGTTGCACCAGGAATTTGCAAATCCATCATCATTACCCTACTGAGTTTTATATTCTATGGGGTGATTTCAAACCGGGGATTTAATGTATCTCCTCAGGCCTTCATATTTCTGAGAAAAGTAGCCAGCATAAATTCAAAAGCTATCACAAAAGAAATCCCTTTAAGCCTGGTAAAGGACACAATGAGGGATAGCACAAACCAAAAAAGAGGAAATCATGAGAACGAGCACGCAGCATCCAGTTGGTCTCATGATTTCAGAGTGTAGAGGCTCAGTAGGTAGCATTACAATTTTCTTTGCAAACCCCCGCACTTCAGGATTTTTTGGGCAGATAATTGGCACCAGCTAATGTAGTATGCATGCCAGTTAGAATCAGTCCAGTTATGCTAGGCTTGCCAAAACAAATTTAGCCAATTAGCCTAATATACTCCAATTTTAAGTATATTTTCAAAACTGAAGTCCAACTGAACTTTCCATCTACCATTCTATGTATGAGTCAGGTCTGATACAGTGCATTGAACACATTTCAGGTAAATTATAGCTTAAATCTCAACTTGTCCAGAACAAGTTGGCAGACATTTGTAACACATTTGGCAATAGATGTCGATTTCATCTCACGCTTGTTATCGCAAAGTTCAATTTACAAAGAGCTGGTGCAACCAGAGCCAAACTGAACACTACCATGGAACTCAGTGGCAAATCATATCTCAGTTGACTACATCATAGCTTATGATATTCCAGTGTTTAGATATCACACATGGGTGTGCACAGCTACAGACTGTGACTCCTGTGTTTCCTTTCAAAAGGAGATTTGCAAGAGATTGTCTTTCCATCCCTCTCGAGTCCCTTGCCCCAATTCCTTTTCATTACCTCTCAGTGTTTTCTTGATTAAGTCAGCACAGGTATGATTCTGCTTCTTCTGACTTTCAGTGACGCAAAAGCTTTTTCACGGAATATTGCAAATTAATTAAAGAAACTAGCATTGCAGATTTTTCTTGTCTGTGTTTTGGTTGCTTTCCATCACTCTTCATTAACTGTGACTGGGGGCAATAGTTGGAAGGGCCTGAGAGAAGTATATTCAATGAATAAAAGTAATTTCCGTGTGTGTGTGTGTGTGTGATGAAGCTTCAACAGATCTAGATTTGGCGAAAGCAAAAGAGAGGGCAGGAAAGCAACAGATATGCAGGGGAAAATAAACACGGTGAATATTCTTCCAGCTCACAATTCAAAAATACAACAGTACTATTGTGAACTTGGGTATGTACATTTCCCTTGGAAATAGAGAGAATTGTAATAAGTGCATAAGTGCATTTGTCTACATATTTTTTAACTAAGGGTTTACACAAATCTTCATAGTTTTTTTTTCCTACTGCATTGACAGGATGAAGATGTTGGCACGAGACTTGCATGTTTTCTGCTTCAAGTAAATGTCCGTATTTAAAAGTTGGCAACAGGAGCATGAGCTATATAGGAAAGGAGATTGAAGTGTGCATGTTAATGAGCTGACGGGTGTCGTTCTTCCACCAGTCCAGACCATGACGCAATGTCTGACTACAACCAGATTGGGTAGGAAGCTGCATTTTTCAACACTGACCAGTCCAGAGCCTGTACGGGCTGCCTGAATAACCTTGAATGGGTGATCAGTGCCACATGCACATAGTTGAGGTATTTCAAGCATTGGCACTTTTTCAAAGTTTTGAACTAACAACAATTCTGCGATATTTATCTCGTCATTAACATTTACTCCAAAAAAAGAACAGAGAAACAAGTGTCACAATCTAACTTGAAATGATCTAAAAATACTGAATGTTTTTTTTTTTTTAAACTTTGACTGTTTTTCAAACAACTTGAAATAAATAGAATTTCTCTCATTTACTCATTTTAGCTCAAAGGCCTGGTTGCTGGTAGGTTTTCAAAGCTGCACTTTTTGAATGGCACTTTGCAAATGCTGAAAAACTACAGATGCACCCATCCAGGGCGTTGGATGAGAGAGAGAGAGAGAGAGAGAGAGAGAGAGAGAGCGCTTGTAGGCTGGGCATCGCGATCACCAGCAAACCACGGAGAAACCCAACCGACCCATATCAGACATTTCTTCCTGCAAACACACACACTCTGGCAATGGGAGAGGAGGCTCGGCTCATCCTACAGACCGATGGCGATGGATATTGAGGATGGCTACAGATGGATAAAGGAAGAGTAGAGAGAATAGCAGTCTAGAAAAAGGCTAGTTTTAAAGTTTAAATGTGTGGAGCAGGGAGACACGTTGGCCCCTGACCCTATCTTCTCAAAGTCTAGTCTGAGCCTCGGGAATATAGATCTCGATGCTGTCCGCTCGCTCCGAGGCCGAGTTCTGCCGGAAGGAGGCCGCCCGCTTGGCTGCCATGAGCCTCCGACGGGCCTCCTGTCGGTGCCTGTCTGGGAGGTCCAAGGATTTCTCCCTTGTCACCAAACTCCTCTGTCGAACTGTCTTCTTTGGTACGGGAGCTGGTGGCTTTGTGAAGAGGAATAGAGGAGGACAGTAAAGTGGTTGTACACTCTTTTAAAACTGTTTGTTGTTCCACGAAACTACATGCAAATAATTTTGGCGTGGAAGGTCGAAAGGTCAAGTTGCTGAATCTTTAAAATCCCTTCAGATAGCTTTGAATATTTTTTCTGAGTAGCAATGAATATAGATACAAAAAATATAATAATGATTATTATAACCCTGTGGCAGCCTGATCAAAAATGTTTCCTCAAGTTTACATAAAAAGAAATCCTCAAATTAAATAATACTGACCGTTTCCTCCATTATTGTTTTGACAACAATAATAATAATAGTAATAAAAAAAAATATCACTGAATCAGTTCAGTCTTTATCTTGTGGCCAGGATCACTACACAACACATGCAGCGGACAGGGCAGCAGCACTGTGACACTGAAACGTGTGTGAAAGATGCCTGGGGTCAGGGCTCACCGTTCCAGGGAGGCTCCTCACCTTCTTCTCCGGGCTGTCGACGGGCCTCCAGTTGTTGTTCTTGATGTGCTGCAGCTGGTCAAACTTCATTGTGACGTCGTCGACAGAGAGCTGCAGCAGGTCCCAGAAGCCGGCCAGGTCCTGAGAAGTGGGCCGTGGCATGGCACTGGGGTCCTGCAAGACAGACAGGTGAGAGCGGATACCGCACAGAAAGACAGTGCCAGCGTGTGTGGTGGCATTGATGGTTCAGCGTCAGTAGCCCGAGTAACAAGAGAGTCAGCACTGGTCCACTTGTACGCAAACTATGGATGCACTTTGCATTAGATCCACTAGGTGTCCTTATCAGACTCATCAAAGTAGGTATGCACACACAAGGTTGGAGGCTTTGACTTGAAATGTTTTCCGCTGAGCTCAGAGGAAATACACTGCTTTTGTGAGTCTGCTCTTTTCCATCACTCGACTGCTGAAATGAAATGAACTTCAGATTGAAGAGTGCCTCGTATTTTCACCCCTGTCCATTTATTTGGCTGTTGGTTTGTCTGTTTGGAAGCAGCCTTATTCGCAAACTACTGGAGGGATTTCTAAGAAACCTGATGTGGAATCAGGTCAGGGAGGAATCCATGAAGTCGTTCACTTTCTTTGACGTTGCAAGATGCAACATTGCCACCGTTAGCCCAGGGAAGGCTTTATGGAGCTTCATGAAACCAACCAAGCACATTGAGGGTGATGGACACAGTTTCCATGAGCGTGCGGAATTCGGTGTGATTTGATTGAATACAAGGGGATTGCTCCATTTCACTGGAGGTAACAGGGTCTGAATCCATTTCTTAGTTGAATATCTTCCATAAATTCAATCAATTTTCTGTTCCACTGTCTAAAAGCCAAACAAAATAAAGATAATCAGATAATCCCAAACACAACACAAAGCTTTATCCAGAAGCCAAAGTCTGTGGCTTCCATGTCGCTCTGTGCTGCATCTGTTAATCTCTCAGCATCAAACATCACATCTGTGAAATCAGTCATCACTGATGTGTATCATGTTCACTTATTCTCATCGAATCAACAGGGAGACACTGTGGCTGGTCCTGATCTGTGATGCAGCTCTGATGTGAAACGCAACACAACTTTACATTCTGCATGAACTATGGACAATTAAGTACATGAGTACATGATTTCTGCCACTGTTACTAAGAAACGGAGCAGTAATTACACGGTGTTTAATGAAGCTGTCCAAGAGTTCCACACTGCTCCGGCCTGGTTGATTTATTCCAGTCTGTGTCAAGTGGGGAGGGGGGGGCTGCTGACTGTCATGTTCCACATGTATGATGAGCGTGTCGCCCCCATTGGAACAAACTGCCTATAGCCACTGGATTTTAAAAAGGCCCATTATATCATCCATCATTAAAAAATAAGGGGAAATGAGAATGTGTTTCTAATTCCCGAGCCCTCGATGTTCTGCTAACTCTTCTCAGGAGTGTGAACGCTCTGACCATCCTGAGGTGACAGATTCGAGAAGGGGCTGTAGGTTTTAAGCTGCGGCTGTTGTCAGGGTCATGTGCTTCTAATCCTGGAGCCCCTCCCAGAGAAGACGTCCACACAGACTCCTTTTAAAGCAGTGCCAAAGTCAAACTTCATGTTAAGTTGATCCAAAAGGTCAAGAGAAGCCGGGGGGGTGAAACGCAGCTGCTGGTTTCACATGAATATCACAAATCAAGCTGTTCTTTATTTGTTATGTGGAAGAAAAGCATCTGTTTGGAATGAAAAAGTTGTTTCAGTGAACTGGCAGAGGGCTTGAGTCAGTTTAAAATGCTCCTTCACTGCATCTGATCCCCATGCGATTCTCACTCCCCCTGAATGAGCAGTTTCTGATGTGAAAACGGCCTCACTATACCTCATACCTCTGCACCGACCTAATGTGAAGTATTGGGCATTCGGCTGGGATCAATAAAACGAGATGGTGAATAGTGCAATAAAAATGTGAGGCAGAGCATCCCACACCCTGGATGTGTTTCCTGGAGGAGCTGCCGTCTGGATATTTAGGTCTATTTAAAACCCAAGTTTGGCTCCACACACACACACGCACGCTCAGGTATTTTTCACTTTCAACACAATGTTCAGGTCACGTATAAATGTGCGAGGTATCGATTCTCAGTTGTGCAGCTTTCCAGCAATCGATGAGATATTCAGGGAGTTTTGATTGGGTTTGTTAAAGCATTAAATTTGTTCTGAAGGTTGGAGAACAGAGGTTGCGAGGACACAGACCAAACACATGCATATCATTCGTCACCACAGTTTTTCCTCTCATTGCAGCTGCTAAAGGCTAATATCACTTCCGTTGTTATGTTCTCGGAGAAAGTTTAATGGCTAATTTCTGCTTTTTTTTTTTTTACATTGATAGAGAAATAAAATCACGTGTGAGAAACTTCTTGAATCGGTTCAGGCGCACTCTGCTCTGTGGTTGGTTCCTCACCAGGTTTTGCTGACACAGCCAATAGAACTGCTGGAATTTCTGAGACATGAGCAGCTGAGCGCTTCCCACTGCACTTCGGATCTTCCCGAGGACTGAAAGACACACACGGCACATCAGTTATTACACAACGCGCGCATACAAACACACGAGGGGTTCAGGAGACCACTCACTGTCCTCCGAGAGGTCGTTCTCTTCGGCCTCGGCCTCCATCTCTTTGCACCACCCCTCCATCCTCTTGGTCTCCGTGTGCAGCAGTTGCATGAACCAGCTCCCGTCCCTCCGCAGCGACGGCGACGCCCGGCCCGACTCCACCGTCGAGACCGCGCTCTCCCGCTGGGAAGGGGGCTCCAGCTGCCAGGTGGCCTCGCTGGTCGTCTCCCGGGGGCTGGGGGGCTCGGCGGGGGTGCGGTAGTCCTCGCGGTAGCTGAAGAGTCCCTGGGTGCGCACGGTTCGCACCGCCCCGTACTGCGTGGGGGTGCTGGGCTCCGAGTGGCGCTGGAACCCGCCGCCAAACTGCAGGCCTTTGTCCTCCATGGTGGGGAAGCCCTCCAGCTCCATGTCAGCCTGCACAGCTGCAGTCACACTGTTGGAGCGCTTGAACCTGCCCTGTCTGCAAAGAGAGACGCAGATTATGGATAATGGCAGCGACATTACTAACAACTAACATTCAGCTCCAACCACAAGCTTTAAATGATTTCCTCACCCTTTCTTATTATCTTCTACCTGGATCCCAACAGAGTGGTACTCCGGGCAGCCTTTGCTTTCCGATTCAGAGTCAGTGGCTGCTTCCACCTAATATGAAGAAATGATACAAAGCAACAGTGCTTCTCATTACGTGAGCTACCACTCCCTGGTGTTACTGGGTTTATTGGTTTGGGACTGGACAGAGCACCTTAACCGTACAGAGGCTGTCAGACAGTACAAACACTGCATGATTTATGGAGGCTGCAAAGGCAACAAGAGGGAAGAGGTTTCCTGCAGAGGATTCCAGGTTTCCACGGTATAATTGAGATTAAAATGATGGAGGAAGAGCTTTGTGCTACACTGCACAGTTTATACAGTCTAAAAAAGCTCTGAATGTCAATCCCGTTGTTGATTCACAGTTTTTCATATTTTTGCTCATCGATCTGTTTGTGCTACACTGCAAACCTTATTAGTCTATAATTAAGGTCAAGCAACAATAAAGGAAAGTTAATGTTAAGTGCTGAATGTGTTCCATGGGCCCAAGGGTCTACATTGTTTAGCATTCACAGTTTCCCACCACTTACTGTCACATTCTTTGCTGCCTTAAGCCTCTCTTTGTTTTTTTTTTGTCATTTTAGTCCTTCCCTCTTTCACTGAGCCTTTCATTAATTTGACTTTATCACAAACACTTTGCAAATCAAAAACTGGACTGTGAAAAATGCTTGCTGGTAGGAAGCAGCTGTCTTTTATTTTGAAAGTGGCTCTCCTGAATACACCTCTGATAAATAACTTTCGATGGGGTTTTTTTGTTATACAGGGAGCAAAATGCCTTTTCTCCCAGAATGACTGCAGACGACATCCCGAAAAGTCTCTCAGTCAGTGAGGCTTTATGACGAAGAGAGTGAGTGAAAGGCACCAGTTCAAAATAGGACATGTTTCTGTTACTGAGAAAGGTCAACTTTATCTTTGGTGTGGAACAGTCAGTGCTAAAGCTGAGGGAAGTTTTTTTTGTGGGGGTTGGGGGTGCATTTTGTATTCTGTCAGGCTGCTGGGGGGAACCTGTTAGCGGCTCGGAAATGAGTGCCGGGCCGCTCGGCGAGGCGCCCTCCATTACTTGGCGTTCGAGGCAGAGAGAGAAGTTCCGCAACATGAGAAAGGAATGAGTTTCATGTCTGTGATGGATGAGGGCTGATGGAAGACAAAACATCCAGGATCCAGATGCAGAGGTGTATGCACACTGGGATACGCTGGCATGCATGTATACACACACACATACGCATATATATATAAATACATGCTACAGCGGTAATCACAGGCACAGCGTCAGCGCAGGTGCGAAAACAGCGAGCATCAGCGGAAACCCGAACAGAGCCACCGTGCTTTTCGTCTCCGACGCACATTAAAACACCACCTCGTGACCTTTGCCAGCCAGTGACTGCGCTTGAGGTTAAAAGCTTTGACTCCTTCTTCCCACAAGCTTATTACGGCTGCAATTAAAACTATTTTCGTGCAACAAATCAATCAGCGGCTCGGAGAACAAACAAGTCGTTGATTTAAAACACGGCTATGAAGCGCTCCCCAAGGATTAGGCCTGAGACACGTTCAGGGAGCAAAGATTAGAAGAAAAAGCAAAAAAACTGCAGATCAAGAGAGAGGCGGGTTAATTGAAGCTAATTATACAGTCCTTCCTGTAGCAGGTGAAGCAGATTGACGACACGATGAGGTCAACCGACGTTATCTGCAGTAAAGATAAATCAATACCCTATGGGTCGCTGGCTGTAGCACATTATTGTCATCTCATCTGGTGAAATGTCAACGTAAAGTCAGACAGAGCTGCTCCTGCATGGAAACAGAAGGCAGTCATTATTGTGTGATCTTTTTCTTTCTTTTTTTCTAGTCTCTTTTGGCACGTGATTATTTGATCTATCTTTATTTACCAGCCTTTGGCGTCCTCATTTCAAATTTATGAAATTTAGAGGTTTCCTCTGCATGGATGGATTGGAGATTGTGTTTATTGCTTCACTTTTTTAAAGCACATCATATCACATTGAAAAATCCCAAACTGCCTCTATAACTGCTCCTGTGGTGTCATCCAAGTGTCCATAAGCCCTGACATTCCAATTCTACATGACCTGTCTTCATATGTTCCGTGTTTTTAGTTGAGTAGGAGATTTGCTTGTTTGCCTGAGGCTGGAAATGAATGTAACCAGGTGACTGTGAAACCTTTTTACCTTCGGTTGATTCAAAAATGGATCACATATGGAGGGCAGTCATGCAGCCTCTGCTCTGGGGTTTCATGTCTTTTTTGTGCAAACACTTCACTGTTTAGTTGAGACAAGGAGGCTTATATACTTTACCTTAGTCGCGCTATTAAATTAAGTATTGTGTGTGCTTTTCAAGTTGATTTCTCTAATTATTTTGAGAGTTTAAGAGGCACCAGACAAGACAAGCACAGCAAGTGATGGGTTAACACATAATACGTGTATATATAATCTGAGGTGTGAAAATATCTCCAGGCCCAGTGATGCTCCCTGCAGAGTTTGACTTTTACACACTTCTGTTGAGTCCTGCGCTTTATTTTTCATCAGTAAAGAATCTGAGTTCCGTGCTGAAGTTGACTCATGCACTGTTGACTTTTTTTCTATTAAATCCAAAATTCTCCAGTGACAGCAGTGTTAAAGTTTGAGAACTACTCTGTTGGATACCATTTTTAATTTCTTAAATTTCCATGTAATACAGAAATGTAAGGGCTTGGTGTGAGACGTACCACGGGACCCTCCCCTCACCTAATGTGACACAGGGCAGCGAGTGTTACTGGGTCGATTGATTTTCTTGGAATCATTTATTTATTTACTTATGGCCGCCTCCTCCTCAATGCCAACGTCTGACACTCAGCGGCTTTGGTGTATTTTGGGCGTTAGACCGATTCTCCAGCCAACAGCCGCCTTTCGTAAAATTGGCTGGAAAAAAGAAAAAGCCCACAGCAATTACCCTTTAAGGTGTGCTTGATTTATTCTACAGTAACCCGCGACATTCAAACACTCCCAGGACAAGATTAATGAAGTGGTCGGCTTTCTTTCTCCCCTCAAATATTTGAAAGGTCCTCGAGTTCACCTTTGCACCTGTCTAAGAAAATTGGACAGTCAGCAGAGAAGTGAGCGATCGTGGGAACGTATAGATTTATGCGTGGGAGAGAGAAGCAAATTGAGCGAGTATAGAAGAAGGGAAATGAAGAGAAGGCAGAACTACTTTTTTAGTCTGAAATTCCGAAGGTTTGACTTTGACGTTCTGCATTGTTAAAATACTATAAATGGCCCTGAATTGATGATGTGAGCCACCACAGACTCCAGTCTCTCTATTCTGTGACCTTTGGACCGTGACATGAGATCAACAACACTGGAGACTCATATAATATCAAAGAATGAGGAAGATGCCGAAGAAGCCGAGGGAGGAGGAAGAGTGAAGGCTGGAATGAGACTGGATAGAAGTAGAGACAGGTGGAGTGAGAGGGGGAGGAGTGAATGAACCGTGGTGTGAACCATACTCACTAAAACCTGCTCCGGCACGAGTTGAATCTTAAATGATGGATCACAGTGATATGAGTCATTCTTGCTATTTTTAGCGACTGAAACGAGAGCAGTGTCTGGGCTCAATGAAAGTGTGTGTGAGTATCACACCATTACACAACCACGCACGTGTGTGTGTGTGTGGCGCGCCTGCAGTCTCACGTGGGATCATGCGCAAACGTCAACCCTGGCGCTTGGGTATTTTGGTCAGAGCGTAGCTCTTCAGCCATTCGTCAGGCTTCCGTCACATGACCCCAGGAGAGGACCACCTGCATCAGCCACAGCTACCAGTGTAGACCTCCTCATGGACACGTGTGCCAATATTCTGTCAATAGTAAAACTTTTTGAATTCAGCATTTTCAGAGACTCAGAGACAAACCTGTATCCCTATAGACGATCTGGGTGTCTTCAGGTACTCCTCGGCTTTGGACACCAGGATGGCCTTGTCGCAGGTGAGCACGGAGCTGTGGCTGTCTGTGGACGGGTGTCTCTTCCCCGCCATGACCCCGGCCGCCTCCATGGCTATGGTCACAGCTTTAGCGCTGTCCAGGCTGTCGGTGGAGTTGTAGAGTCCCCGGCCTGGATTGAGCCCCAGGCTGAGACCGTCAGGGGCCCACATCCCTCCGTGAGGGTGCCTCCCATCGTGGTACGCGTCCTGGGTGGACTCGGTGCTGCTCTGGGCTGTGATGGAGATGAGGGGTTTGGAGGTGGTGCGTGGGGGGACCGGAGGGGGGGTCTTCTTGTAGTTGGGTGTGTAGGTGATGGCTGGAAAAGGAGGAAAGACGCATATTTTTACCATTAGAGGCTCATGTATTTTTGAGCTGATTAGTGACAGCAAAAAAACAATTCCACAAATCAGCTGTGACCTTTACAAACACATCATGAATACATGAGTCTGGTCAACTGTGCCTTTGATTTCAGAAGAACCTCACTATGACATCATGATTGGAAGTTTTTGGACACTTTGGAAACTCAGTGATGAAATTCAGCTCCATCAGATGATTATTTAACAGGTTTTCCTTTTCAAGTTTTAGCCTACTGTGCTACCCTGATGGTTTCAGGCCTCAAAATGATATCGCCATAATAAAAAACCACTGTGTGTTGTTATGCCAAATGATGTAGCATCCGATAATACGCAGCGAAGACATCATAAGAAAAGATGATCAATCCATATTACAGCTTAATGAAGCACCATCATTTATTCATGACTTCATTCGGTCTGGTGTAGGATGGTGAATATGATGATGGGGCATGACGGGAAAACAGTGTTTCTGTGCGTGAGTATTCACTTAGGGGACCTAATAAAAGCTGAGTTCATCATTTAAAATTCTCCATTCTTCCTGATTATGTTGTTGATCTGAGTTCGGGGCTGACTGAGTACTTTGTGTTTAAGAGGAGTGCTTTGCCTCTTCACCCGTCCGCTGCAGAAACCTCTTCCCTCCACTTTTGTTCTCTGTCAGTGAGAACAAAGAGCAAAGACGGCTTAATAATGGAATAAAGTCGATAAAGTAACAGAGAACATCAAAGCATTTGAGACGCAAGACTCTCGCCAGACGTGGACGACAGAGAAGAGCTAGAGAAGAAATCAACAGCGCTCGTGACGCGGGAGCGCGGCTGACAACTCTCATCTTCTTATTCCGTCCATTTGATGGCAGAAAGAGGGGAGATTAATCCCTTTCAAGTGCAAATGAGAATATGGACCTAATCCACAGAGAGGTGGATTGAGGAACGGGTCACGAACGCCTTCTAGGCTTCGACGCGTCTTCATTTTCAGAGCCGGGCTTTGAGAGGGAAGCTCGCCCCGCGAAGCCACCAGCCGAAACATCTGAGGTGCAGGCTGTGTTTCAAATATTGCGATCAAAGTTGAGAGTGCGCCAGGTTATTCTGAGCCAAGACAGGGGGGAAGGGAGGGCTAACAGTGAGTCGCGCTGCAGGTTAAGTTATGGGTTATCCTTTTCCCTGACAGAGGTGCACGCTGTTGAACTCTGCTTCCGTTCCTGTCTTACTAATGCTTACATCACACAAGGCAATTAAGGAAGTCCTTGTGAGACCGGAACAGTGCATTTTGAGTTCTAATGAGCTGCATCTTTCATGAAAACCCCGCGTTCAAAAGAAGTGAGGCCATTAAATTGACAGCATTTCACCTTCATTTAGTTGTATCTTTAAAAAACAGTTACAAAGAAAACGAGGGATGCATTTCCCTTTTTGAAAGCACATCTCTTTTGATCAGAAACAAACCCTGAGCATCACCTCAAAGCACTTATTAGCCCATCTCTGCCTGTTTATAAACAGTTAGGGACAGCTAGTCTAAGAAAAGCATCCGGCCGCTCCGGGCACTAAATGACGCACGCTGCCGTCCATTCACAAAATTTGCTTCCTCATAGATGTGGGGGTGCATTAGTTGTTAGTGCATAAGATGAGGTGAGAGAGCACAGATATGCAGTGGTAAGAGAGAAAGAGTGGGAGGGCAAGTGGATCTGTGCAGAGAGGAAGCGGGGGGGGGGGGGGGGGGGGGTTTGGTTGTGTTTGTGTGTGCAGGAGAGAGAGAGAGAGGAGAGAGAGAGAGATCAGGAGGAGAGAGATGACCCATTCAGGGGGCATGATTCAGCAGAACGACCAAAATAGAGCTATTATTAGCCCCAGCCAGTGGAGCATGGGGGAGTCATTATTCCTGTGCCCTTCTCAGCTTTTATTCAACCTGCTCCCTCACTCACGGAACAACGTTCTGTGATAAATGCACCACTGTGACATGAACAAAATGAAAATTAGGGGCATAAATGTACAATAGCCATCGAGTAAAAAAAACAAAAAGCATCCACATGGTGTGTTTGCGTGTTAAGACTGTGGATACCAGACCTCTCTCTTCTATTCTTCCCAATCTGCGTCCCTGTGTCTCTCTCTCGCAGCTTTGATGCTGCCGATCAACATGAGGATCGACCCGCTAACAGCCCTTAGCTGCACTGATTGATCCACTGGTACAGGTTCAGGTGCTCCACATTCATGCCCACAAATTGGTTGTCAGACTGGTTGGTGGAATATTGCAAGACGTACTCATCAGTTCAGGCAACTCTTGACACGGGAGGGAGAGGGAAACACGTCACACATCTAAGGTTGAATGAATCATAGTCATGAAGGATCAGTCGGCTTGTTTTGAATGAAGCAAAGCGACAATTATTCAGATGGATTCAATTTGAAAACTGACAAGTGGAGTAAAAGACTGTCAGGAAAAATAATGCTCTCCAAACAAATCTGGCCGTCAGGTCTAAAACATGACAAAGATGATCGTGCTCTCTTGTCATGAGAAATTAAAAGAAAAATACGGTTCTTGTTCTTTATGTCACATCAATAAAATTCAATTAGAATTATCATGTCTCAACCAAAAATGATATAAAGACACAACAAAGAGAAGCGACAGTGCCAGACACATGTATTCTGACCAGCAGAATGGTGTTGGCCTCCACCAGGTGCGTTCAGTTGCTGAACTCACCATGAGCATTTTTAGGGATACTTTAGGGAACACCTGCAACTGCAGATGTACCAAACATCTCTGTGAAAGCAAGATTAACTGAATTCCTTGTTCTGTCAAACACACCCATGACACACACATCGTACCTTTCATTTAAAGGTAGTGTTGTTGTAGAGGACACTTCAATCAATAGAAATCTATATTCAAAGTAATGGAGTATCAAAGCAGTCAATGGAGTAAGTAATGGAGTATCAAAGCAGTCAATGGAGAGCAGATCTTTGATGGACTTCTAATTCTACTGCTTCTACTTCCTCTACTTCCAGAGGGAATGATAAAGTAAAGAAGGGGGCAGCAATGTACCTATAAATTGGATGCTAGCCGCTAATCAAACCAACAGAGCAGAACAGAGCTTTGATGGACAGTGGAAAGACAAGTTCTTGTGAGATCTGATATCGGTTGATCAGCTTGCACATCCCAGGATGTAGCTTCAAATAGTCGCACTACAATATGTCCTCATGGGAAAGTGCTGGAGAATCTTCAGATGGCTCAGGTAAAGGTAGCAATGCTAGCAGTGAATTTAACATACAACCCGTGTCCTTGCAGACATGTAAATATCACCACAGAAGCAACAAGGAAGTTTGAGAATCCATCACTAGTTACTTCATTGTTATTGGATTTTGGTGCAGCACTGTTAACCCCTGAAACTCCTTCATGGCCTCAAACACTACACCATCATTTAATAATTAGTGATTTTTAAATGCACAGTAACACACCCAGCAGCTGTGTGTCACTTCCTGCACTGACTTCATTTCCAAGACAGAAAAACTCCCTTATTAATTACTTGAGGCCAAAGATTTCTTTTCTGTTTCATCACTGCAGCAACATCATCTTTTTTAAACAACTTAAGTTTTCACGAAATCAACCCAATGTTTTACAAAGGCATGTGAGTCCTGGTTCAGGTGCACTGCTTGATTGATTCTCTCGCACCGAAGACACCCACGTTTCATATTTTGTCTCCACAATCTCTCTCTCCACAGCTACACTGACGCCGCATGAAGTTAAGGTCGGCGACTTTCTTCACAGCATCTTTTCCTCCTATGCAGTCCAGGAGTTCATAGGGGAGGGTACCTTCGCAAAAATCGCTGCATCGATGAATCTCAGGACCAGACAACATGTGGCTATTAAAATCCTGAAGGACAAAGCTTACATCAACAACAGTGTGTGTGAGGTATGAAACTAATGTCTTTGTTTATATTCCTGGGCTGCGGTGATGTCTGCTCCATGCAGCTGATCACAAGCTGTTGGTAGCTTTGCCTCATTGAGCCTCCTCTTTTTCGACTCCAGGTTTCCATGTTGGAGCACATTCGTGACCTGGATTGTGAGCGCACCAACATGATCAAGTTCCATGAGCAATTTGTGTACATGGAACAGGTGTGTTTGGTGTTTGAGCGGTTGGACCTAAGTCTCTATGACCTGATGGAGCAGGGAGGGTGGAAGTACATTCCTCTACATCAGATCCGCCCAGTTGCCAAGCAGGCATGTAGCTGCGATCAATGCATCATGAAACCTACACTGTTTTGTTAGAGATCCCAAAAACCTAAACCGTAATACCGAAAAAAGCTCAGAGGGTTTATTCTTTTGGTCCCCGCAGGTCTTAGTGGCCCTGGATGCTCTGAAGGGTCTCGGTGTCCTGCATGCAGACATCAAACCAGACAACATTATGTTCGTCCACATGCAGGATCAGCCGCTCAGGGTGAAGCTGATTGATTTTGGCTGCGCAATGAAGACATCCCAAATCAGGCAGGGGATGCAAATCCAGCCGTTCGGGTACAGGTGAGTTCCCCGTGCACAACATCTGTTCAGCCTCATTATTTTCTCAGTTCTGAAATGTTTCAACAGGTTCTTCATCTTTGGCCCATGTCTTTCCTGCTCAGGGCTCCTGAAATCTGTCTTGGCCTTAAGTTCACAGAGGCCATCGATGTGTGGGGGGTCGGATGCGTACTGGCTTTCCTGTACATGGCTGAAAACCTGTTCTCTATTTACAGTGAATATCAAATGGTATTTATCTTCTCACCAAATGGGCTTTTACATATTTGTATCTATTCATAGAGATTTTTAGTGGATTTGATTGTCACGATGTCTCTTGTGTCTGCAGATGAAGGACATTGTTAATGCGATGGGTCAGCCCGAGGACCGCTTCCTCCGTGACGGCAAGCACAGCTGGATGTACTTCATTGAAGAGCATGGTGAAGGCAGTTCATCATGGAGACTGATGGTAGAGTACCCCTGTCCTTCTGTTATTTACTGGAGCACTTTTAAATCATACTGCTCTGTCCTCATCTTGTTTTGTCTTTATTCCTTTAGTATGCGGAAGAATTCAGATATTTTCATAACAAGGAAGTAAAGGAGCTGCCAAGTTCTCTGAGTCCTCTGAGCAGCCTGATTCGCGTGGGTACTCTTTCACGTGCTGTACAAGTAGATATTGGGTCTGTACCGGTTATTTATCTGTCAGTTGGGAGCTGGATCATCTGACCTGAAACCTATTTTCGAATCCAGTTCCATCCAAAGTTGGAACCTGCTGAGATGGAGGACCGCAGGGCCTTTGTCTCTCTGTTAGAGAGGTTGCTGCATCTTGATGGGGATCGGAGGATCTCTCCTGGCCAAGCCCTGCAGCATCCCTTCATTACAATGAGCCACCTGAGGCAGGGCGTCGAAAGCAGAGACTAGTAAGTGACCACATGTATGTTCCATAGTGGAACTAAAAAACACATCAGGTTGGAGGGACTGATGGTTATAATAAATTAACTCATTTCCTAATCGACTGTCTTCCCTCATCCAGTCTGACCACCTCTGAAGAGGCCATGAGGGTCTGCCCGAATGAGGACAGGGTGCACTGTAAAATCTCAGACAGTGGCAACACTTACAACCTGGACAAAGTCTCCTGTGATTCTGTGAATGCCCTACACTCTGCAAGGCCATCCACTGGAGACCAGCACACCAGTGCAGAAGTCTTGGACTCTGACCTATCAATCTCAAGAGACAGCAGAGTACCAGTAAAGGATTACGCTGACACCAATGACCTGTCCTTTCGCTCTGACCAAAAAACAATGTCCATAGACACCACCCTGTCTTCACTTTTCAATGACACCATGGAACTCTCCAGGAATCGTGATGCGGCCGTAGATGTCACTGCTGTAGCCGCAACTTCCAAAGGTAGCATTGGCAAGGTGCTGAGAAGAATCCGAAAGTTCTTCTCAAGCCTCACCAGCAACTGGTTTACAAAAAAGGAGACACACATACACACAAACAGGCACTCACACAGTGCACACTGACAGTTGAGCTTAAACTAAATATCGTCCCAATTTCAACAAACCACACACACACACATTAATGTGAGACACAAAGGTAGTGATTGAACCACTCCATCTCTGTTAGGACCTCACTATCTATGTATCAACTGGCTTCTCTGCTAACATGAGGGTGGGCGTGGAGAGTGCAGTTGATTGACGTGTCATTAAGAGTCTTTCTCCCCGATTGGATTTATCACAGTAAAGGAAACACAGCGTTTGTTTTGCAGAAGGCTTTTAAGGATATGCAAATGATGAAATCGAGGGAGTGGGGGAGGGAATGGAAGATGGATGGTGAGATCCATTATTGGCGCCGTTACCATGTTGCAGACACAAACAATAAAGAAATGAATATAAAAATAGCAACAATAGAGAGTAAGAAGAAGGCTATGTGAGTGTGACTGAGTTTGTGGAAGTTTAAAAGTTGTGTTGAAATGGAACCCTGAGATCAACTGACCCAACCGCAGCAAATATAATCATTTCATAGCTACTTTTCCTCTTTTTTGGGATCACCTCTCGTGCCTCTGATGTCGTCCTGCTGTTCATTAAAGCCACACTGCCGACTCTGTCTTTACATAATGGCTGCTGCTCCTGGTGGCACGCTGAGCAGCATCTGCACGTCACACCGGAGATGCATGTCCCTGTGGTCCTCACCCTGACTCTTACAAGAAAAAAACAAACTGGCTTCTTGACGACTAGATGGATCACTTAAACACCAGATGGAAGCTAATAACAGAAGCATCCAGAGCGTGATGTGCACATGCGGGTCTGTGCTCAATTCTGCTGCAGGACTTTTCAGAAAGGGCAGGTTTGGAAATGTGATCCAATCGTAAATATGTCAGGCAACAGCTGAGGAAGCACTCTCAACAATTGAGAGTCTGTCCCTCCTTCAATCAAAAGAGCCGGGTGATTTAAGTGCAGTTGAGTTTTCCAGTCAATCCAGCTACTGTAGGGTCAAGTGCTTCATGAATCACCAAGGCCTCGAGGGAAGATAACTGGCAACTGGTCAAGTTGCACCAACACTAAGAGGCTGTTGGTGTGTGTAGTTATTAAATATTGCAAATAAAACCAAGATCACATCATCAGTTGTCCCAATTCAGGAGCCATTTCCCAAGGCTTGAACATTCGGCTGTCCTCAAAATAAAAAACACACAAATATAATACTACTAGTACACAAAATGATGGCCATGGGCGGAGCCTTCACAGACCAACCTGTCCCAGGATTCAGAAGCTGCTGTACACTCATAAATCCTTCCCTTCCCTTGGCAAAGCATTGCTATTGGTGGAGCAAGCTTGTAACCAAGACCAGATCATCTAATATCAGCATTGTTTTGGTCACTTGTAGTCCATTAATCAATACAGCCTTAGATCTCTTTTTACTCTTTTTTAACATTCCATTGAGCTAATATGTAGTGCACTCAGATGGAGCATTGGAGGGTGGCCCAGCCAACAGGTTTACCTGGAGTTTGCTGGGGAGTCCGATCGATGCTGCAGGTGGAGGGGAGGCAGAACTGGATCCCTGAAAACAAGGGAGCGGGTTGAATGTTCAGAAGAATGGGCGGATCTGCCCAAACATAGAGTACAGTACACTCTATCAACATTACACAAGGAAGACTGGATCCAGGGAGAGACGGCAGGCAGTGCGGATCATCCTGCACAGTGGGTTGTACAGCAAAATCACGACAGAAAAATACTATTCTATCACATGGTGTCACAAGGGAAGGGCACTCATGAGAAAGTCTAAGAACACACAGCGTTAAATAAGCATCTGGGTCAGTGAGTGACTATTTCGGTGTTCTGCACTGATGGCAAATCTTTTTAGTTCTCTATACATTTAGTTCTAAATGATCATTTATTCGTTAAGCTCATACTTACGTTGTATATTGTTCAACAAGAGCAGGTGAACAGGTCAACACTCATCTAACCTGACTCTGCTCCAAAATGAGTTTTAACAAGAACTCTGCAAGAAGAACTCCAGAGAAGGGCAGTTCAATAGTTAACCGTGTCATGAGGTCATTGGCTTATTTGTCTTTTAATAATATAACAGTAAATCACATGTTATTAGAAACACTCTGCAAACATTCAATTAGGCAGAAACATCTCAATTACCCAGCAACACCATTCCCTTTGTCCCAGAGTTCACAGCAGAAAATATTTTTTTTTTTATCATATACTATTATCACTCTTTGCATGATTGAATCCTGACACCATTTTTTCTCAGACTACCACTTAAGAAGAAACAGCGTCTCTCTGCAGTACAGGTTCAATTTGCTGCTTTTCTATGAAAATGTTGCGAACACAAAGTTAAAAGTGTGAGCAGCCCAGGGAAGAAAAGGCTGGTGCGTTTTTTTTTTTTTTTTTTATGCCAGTGAAATGAGAAAGACTCAAAAGAAAAGAATAAAACAATACAACCTAATTAACTTCCCGCCCCTTTGAGAACCCTTTCAGATTCAGTCAATTTAGCAAACTTTCATAAAGTGCTCTGCGCAGATTTAATTTAAAACAACACACAGGAAGAAGGTCCTCCTCTGGCAGCTCACTGATGTTCGGCTGAAAGATTCTCTTTGTTTTAGTGCACTTTATTAGAGCATGGCGGATTCTATCGAGAGCCCATTAATTGGACAGAGAGCGCAGATACGCATCTAGTGATTTGCCTGACTTTAGTGGTTTAATGCTGGTAACAGACTGCGTCTTAGGTGGTATGCAGGATGCGTTCATTGCACTGATTAGCTAAATGGAACCATGAATAGAACCAAACAGGTATAGTGAGGCACTGTGAATGAAATGCACAAAATATTGAGGCCATCTGCCATGCACCAACATAATGTTATAACCATAACCATATAGTGTTCATCATGTTTTGAAAAATAGCCACAGAAGAATGTACACGTCTTTTCAGGAAGAAACACGATTCAATTAATCACATTATACTTGTCTTTGTAGTATTACATTCTCAATCTTTGATTCCTGAGCATTAAGATGATATTTCATGATAAAAAATACAACATCACCTCTCAACAAGGCCTGTTATTACTGTTGTCAGATAATCACCACATTTTTCTCAATATTTCTTAAATGGATGTATTTATACATATTGTCCAGCAATGATGTGTGTGTGTGTGTGTGTACAGTGTATGTGGATGAAGGTACTATGAGGTTATGAGGCTACATACCATTACTCCTATAGTTCATAATTATATTGGAGTTATTTTCTTCCAACCAATAAAGAGTACAGCATTCTGTCGATTGTGCAAACACTATTCCACAGTATCATTCCCCTTGTCTGTATAACCGTCCACCCAGCAGCTCACATAGTAAACAGTATGTCCTTGTAGTTATATAATAACTGCCAACATTTACTTCACTCCACATTGGAGAGAAAATAAACACAGAGCCCAAAACAAGCAAAGCAAAGCAAGGGTTGCCTGGACCTTGCATACATTTTCGCCATAGCCGAGCTCCAGACGAGTCTCTTTAAGATATGCGTAAAATGTTGTTGATGCAGTCCACTGACTGGATCTCTGATGCAAGCAGTTTTGTCCTGGAAGAAGTTCACGTTAGTTGTGATTCTTTCAGAAGAGTTCACGTGTTTTTTTCTCCTTTTCATAAATGTGTCTGAAACATATTTGTTCAGTCACTACATCAGAGTGTTCATCACAGTTTTGCAGTCCATGACGCGACATGACCTACAATGTCAATTAATTTGGAAGTCATTTCCTGATTGCCATAGTTCACATGACAATTAAATTTGCACACTGCTTGCAGCTACAAGCAATGATGTGTATATATACTTTGGGCTACATTTCATCTGCTGAGATCTGGGTATGAACTCACAGAGTGAGAGATACATATGTAATTTCTGCACTATTGTACTCGTATCTACCACTCCAGAGTTCCACACTTGCACTCCGGTGGATTGATTCTCGTCTATGGCCCCTCTTTTGCCATCTGCACCACAGAAAAGCCTTCTCACTTGATGATCTCTCAGGAGTACCAGGGGTCTCTTCTTCCATTTGTTCCTCACATTCCTGGTATACAGCCATACAATGCAGTGTCTCCACTTCAATATCATCTGGCTCCTCTTGTGCCCCTTCCACTGAGGATGTGACTTCTAGATCTGGCAGTGATGAATCTGTATCTGTTGAAAGTGGATCTGTGGCTGTATTCGTGGGTCCAACATCTAGTTCCAGTGACATATCTGGGGATACAGAACTAGGAGGGGATATAGTGACAGTGATCTGAGGAAGTGGGGCTTCGTGTAGCTCCAGGGCAATGTCTTGAGGCAAGGGAGATAGAAAATTGTCCATGGCTGGATCCCAACAGATGGATTCTGTTAACTGTGGAGAATCCAATGGGCACAGCATGGCAGGGTCATCAGTGGATATGGGTAAACAATCTGACTGGTGTAGGAGTGGGTCTAAATTGTCAGCATTTGAAGGAGAGTCATCGCTCAGATCAAATGGCTCTGGTTCAGGGTCCATGAAGACTGAGTCAAGATCATCTTGATCTAGAGAGGTCAGCATGACTAAGTCAAAATGGACCAGATCAGCGTGATAGATAGAGGTGTTATCCAATGGTTCTGGAAGGGGTGGCCACTCTGAGTCCAGGGACTCTGGTTCATTGTTTGGTTGAGTTTCCTCTGAAACTGAAGCAAAGGTTGAAACGAGCATTATTTGCTCTGAGGGAGAGTTAGGGGCATCGTCTGGAAAGGTGATAACAGGATCCGGATTTGTGTCACTGTCAGTTGGACTTCCAGGAGAGTCAGTGTCAAGGCATTCTGACTCTAGAAGTGGATCTGGATTTCGCTCACTATTGGTCGGACTCGCAGGAGAGTCTGTGTCGAGGTATTCTGACACCACAACTGGATCTGGATTTGTGTCACTGTCACTTGGACTTCTGGGAGAGTCTGAGTCAAGGTATTCTGACACAACAATTGATGGACACCTGACGTCACTCTCAAAATTAGTTAGACTAACAGGATCAAAATTGGAATGGTAATCAGAGGTTGTGAGAGGCTCTGGAATAATTACATCAGATGATGATCCAATGGAAGAATCTAATGGTTTTGCTTCTGGTTCTGTTGATTCGGCAGGATTTTCCAATCCTGAATATACAGAAGTGGGATCTTCAAATACTGGATCTGGCTGGTCCACGGTGGTAGGATCTGTAGACTCTGAATCTGACAGGATACCATACTCATATTCTTCGGGTGGAGACACAGTAACAACAGGGACTGGATATGGTAGCTGTATCTTATCGCTTTCAATTAGCGCTATATCTGGGGATGTCGCATCATCAGGGTGAGATGGTTCAGTATCTGAATGGGACTCACTGGCTGGGTTTACACTTGTTAGTGGTGAGGTGATTGGCATTTCTTGTTCCACTCTCTCTGAATCCTGAAGGCTTTCAGGGGCTGTTCCTGACAGAGGTGGCACTGTTGTAGTTGGATCATTACTTACAATGTCAGTTGGATTCAAAATTGCATGGTCTGGTATGTCTGGTTTTGATTGTGGTTTATCTTTGGAGGGCACAGCAGGCAAGTCAAATGGCTCTAGTTGGATTCTTCTAACAGAGCCTGGAAGTATCGGATCCAGAGTAAGTGGTATGGCACTCTCTACATACATTGACTGTGGACAGGCCAGAATGCTTGGGTCCATTGAGAGCTGTTTTGGCAGATTTCGACGGGCACTTTTCTTTTCCTCATTCTCTTCTGGACAATTGACCGCAGCATCGGCAGTGCTCTGGCGAACAAGGACCTTGCTTCTGGCCTGGGTCCCCACAGACACTTTGGATACTTGGGGCTTTTTCTCTCGAGCTCCCCCAGTGCCTCTATCTACTGAAGAGGTTCCAAGTCCTTCTGCCCCTGCTGCTCCTGCTCCAGCCGCTTCACGTGCACCTGCACCTGTCTCTGCCCCTGCCTCTGTCCATACCCCGGCTCCTGTCCCAGCCCTTCCACTGGTCCCTGCCCTTGCTCCTGTCCCAGATTCAACCCCTCCTCCTAAGCCTACCCCTGCACCCCCTGCCATGTGGCCACCCTGAGGAGACCATGTGTTGTAATGCTGCGTGAACGTATTAAAATTACTGTTGAATGCACGGAGCTCTTTACAAAGGTCCTTCCTGAGATCAGCAAGCTCTCGACGCATAGCCGAGACCTCTTCCTTCCACTGCATGCTGATAGCTGCAGCCAAGGTAGCTGACTCTTTGATACTGGCCTGGATGGCTTTTGGTGACGGCCGTTCTGGGGCACGAGATCTTGGTGATCTGAAGAGGCTTGGAGAAACAGGTGGTCCGGACAGAGGTTTGGCTGTAGCACCCATGTCATCTTGCTGGTAAAGCCTGTCTCTTCTGATGGGGCAGCCTAGATCATCATGAGCCAAAGGGGCTGTGTCTGCCAAATCCCCATGTATACTGGTCTGGTCAGGTAAACAAGAGTCTTCCTGCACATAATTTCTGTCTGCAAGACAAATGTAAATATGGATCTGTAATATTGCCAAAGGTGTGAGCAGCTGGAGAGAATGTGCTTTTAATTGCCATAAAGCAATAACATGAAGTCATGCACTGAATGCCATGAGTCAAAATAAGATAAGAAATGAAATCTAAATCCGTTACGCACTAGTGTTATCATTTTTGCCCCAATTCACTTGTCTGCATACCGTAGATGTAGAGTAAAGATTTTAATTATTTGTAACACTATTCTCGATCACAGTGTTGAAAACCTGTGTCACACAGAAAGAGGGCTCCCATTTTGACTCATTTCCATCAATAGATAGGTTTACACTGCCTTCTCAACCTTCATTTGTAGCATGCAATCTTCACATCTTTTCAATGCACAAAGCTGAAGCTCATAGCTCCTGGAACACATCACAGAGAATGGACAATGTTTCTAAAAAATGAGGTGTAAGAACAACCTTTGCATGCTCTTCTGCTTTCATTTAAAATAAAGCAAAATGTACTTTGTGCAATGAAAAGAGGCAAAGATGAGCAAAGCTTCAAAACATTTTTTCAAAAAATAAAAATCAGGAAGTATAGTATGAACCCTATTGAAAATATGAGGTCCAGTTTGATCGATTCAATCAAAGCGCTTCCTGCCCAATGTCCAAAAAGGGGCAAAATCTGTCAAATACCAAACTCTGCATCCTTAAAATGCAAACACATTCAAGTTGACTGAGAAAGCAGTGTAAGCAAACATTAAATAGGTATGAATAATTGATATTAAGCACATCTCCAGGTGACCACACCTCTAACCCTCCCTATTATAAGACGATTGTTGTTTTAGGTCGTGAATCTACTGTGGGAAGAGGTGGAATCCGTTCAGACTTCTTGTCCAGAAACTCTTCTTTTCTTCCCACCTTCTTCATCTGCACACGGACGTTATCATGTCCTCTGTGAATCCAGCAACCATGGGAGTTGTTGAAACCACCACCACCACCAGCTTACAATTTGAAATCAAGGCTCAGTACCCCAAATAAATTTGGTGAAGTGTCAGCTAAGTAGGTTTAAATTTATGGCAGAAAATTAGCACATGTGAATTATGTGACTGACAAGTGGGACACTCCAGTTAGCGATATGTATATTCATTGACAGCTTTGCATTGTCCATTGTCCACACTATTGTTTGGACCCAGTAGTGTGCAGCTTTGTAATGAGATTTCACTGTGTGTGAACATGAGCTTTGCAATAAGACAGAATCATTTTTACGATGTGAACAGTCTCTGGGGAAACAAATTTCATAGTGTATGGTGTGATATTTGAGTGTCTGCAGCACAGTGTAGACAAACAAAGAATGCAAACTTTGCGTATGGAAATTTCACCAGTTTGCAATAAAACTGTAAGTAAGTAAACAAGTGTGGCCTCGTAAAAAAGAAAAAAAAAGTCACATTTCCAAAATATAGCAGAAAAAGGAGTCATGTCCATATTCTGACCTGATAGCTCAGATAATGTCCAACTGTGATTTTCAATAGGGTTCATTGCTTTACTCTCTGATGCATCCAGTGGATGAGCAGATGAAGCACTGTATCCAAAATACAGTAGGATGAACTGGTTCAGCTCACAAGTGATAGCTACGGTAGACCTCCATCAAAAACAATGGAAACATACAGGAGTGATTCATGCAAAGATACGACGCTGTTTGACAGCACAACCGGTTCGCACTAACTGTTCTGTATTCATCCATTACCACACGTCAATGCCATGTGTAAGCCTTCGGTGTCTGTTTGTCACTTCGACTCAAGCAAACAAATGCCAACATCCAGGATGTAATATGTTGTATTGTTTCAGTTCAAGGTAGGTTGATCTGCACTTACCTGTGGTGGATCTGATGGTGGAGGTGACGGTGGAGGCCATGGGGGGGATGCAGTCATCGTCCTGGGAGTAGCCGGCCTGGATGGCTCGCAGGTAGCTGTGACTGCGGGTGCGGAAGCAGCCAGGGAGGTCCAAGGCCTCCATGGCCTGGGATTCCACCTCACTGAACACCGACTCGCACACTGACTCAAACTGGCCATTTACTTCTGTTTCACTCACCTACGAGAAACAAAAGCAAGTAGGATGTTTTCATGCCATCAGGAATATTTCTTTGACATATATGAATTGCTTAGTTGCAAAACTGTGACATTTCCATTTGATTAAAAATCAATTAAATGCTGCACAATAAAGCAGACAAATCAAATTCAAAATATTTTTGATGTCAAGAAACATAATTCTTTTAAATGATGCTTAGAAAGTACTCCATCATTTCCACACTACGAGAAAAAACCCAAGCCCAGGTGATATTTGACTTTATGAGCTCGATAAAAGAAAAGACTAGCAAGTTTTTATGAGAACTATTTCTGTTTCAGATCCATGTGATGTATTTTTGTGATGTTGAATTGTTACAAATGGTCGCATGAACCGAAAGCTGTTTGATGATTATCACTTCATTTTCATTCGGCGAAATCAAAGATAAACATCTTGTTCTACTGAGGTTTGGAATTAGTGGGAGTTTATTTGGGCTTTTAAGACTGAACAAATCAATGCCGCTCTCATTTAAGGGAGATAAATATCTCTGCAAACACAGCTGGAGTTCTATAATTTGTAAAGCTAAACATTGTGCAAGGATCTGTCATGCGAATTAGGCATGAGTAAAATGCAGGAAAAAAATAATGTGTGGGTTTTAGAAACAAATCGATTAAATACTAGGGAGAAATCTCCAATTTAAATGAAGAACCATGGTGAAATCATTTGAGTAGATTTCTCTGGATATTCCCCGGGGCCTCCTCTGGGCCCCTCTGCACTTTGCGGTGTTAAGACCCACAGCTCTTTCCTCCATGAATTTGAGATGGAGTCAGGGATCGTTCCTAATTGAAAGGGCGTACACTCACCTGGCTCACTTGGCTAACGCAGCTAGCCTGACTGAGGGTGCTGACAGCCCGCATGTAGCTCTGGTTCCTGGAGCGAAACTTGGGCGAGTTGTAGTTGGCTGAGGGATCCAGGGCAATGCTCGGGTGCATGTCCCTGGTGGCTTGCAGGTGGTAGCTCTGACTGAACGGAGAGAGAGGAAGAGAAACAAACGGGGAGTGGGACAAAAGCCATGCTGACGATTTCTCAAACAAGATATAATTGAACTTATTAACAGGTACTGTTTGATGAGTGGCTAAGAGGTGCGACAGCTTGACAAAAACAATCAAGTGCTATTAAACATAGTGGGTGTCCTCTGGGTAACCTGAACTCAAGATGGAGACTTGGTTATGACATTGTGTCCCCCAACACGGGTGCCTTCCTCTTTCTGTTCCCCCTTCGCCGCTAGTGACCTTAAAAAGGTATTTTCGATTTCTGCCGTGCTGCAACATCTAATCAATGCTTGGAAATGAGAGAAATGCAAATCGAGAGCTAGTTAACGAGCAAGCACTTCAGAGAGCACTCCGGTGTCAGCCAGGTCAAATAAATGTGCTACCCCAGCATGCAGGGGCGGGGGAGGTGCTCAGAGAACCGTGACTGGGTGGAAATCCGCTGGAGAGAAGATGAACGGAATGACACAGAGGGAGAAATGTGCTTTAAGTAAACTGAAGAATACTATGTGAGTCACGTTACGGCGACCAGAGTGAGATTCCCTCAGTCAGATCTATTTGTGATGGCAGGCGGGGATGAGTAAGCAGTTTTCGGGGCTTTTTATAGAGATAAACGCTGGTGTTTGGCAGCGGGGAAAATGCCAGCGTGATTAAAAGTCCCTCAATCCATCTTGTCATGCTGTACGGAGGCTGTGCGTTATTTGCAAAGCAATATCAACCTTCTAAACACCCAAAGACATCCTAGAGCGAAAATATCCAGAGATTAAGACTGCAAATGGGAAGAAATCCTGTTTCAAATGATGTGGTTAATCCCTGCAAAACACACAATCTAACAGTGATGCTTTCATTGTTAATATGAGAAGGTCATTAACTGCCATGCTGCTGTAATGAGCAGCAGAGAAATCACGTCTATAACGTGGTTAGCAGAGCCATATGCTTTGCTTCGTATTTGCAGAGTGCCCCAGGTGACCTCTCACTGACTGGTCGTGAGTGTTTTGCCTTGTGAGACGCCCACATTGAACGTGTCAGCAGGGCACCCAGCCAGCTGGCGCCCACGTCCGAATCTGACCACCGCAACATGGCAGCAACAGGGAGGTGAGGGGGGAGTGGATGGCGGCCTGTATTCACCTTAAGTCTGCAGCAAAATTGGTGATGTAGTTACGCATGTCACTGTTGATTCTATCCAGACGGTAAGAGCTGTGGGTAAAGAAGAAAACAGGGTTACTGGGTCCCACAGGTGAAAGTCAGATGGATGTGACGTCACCGGGGCCACCTCCAATGGAGCGGGCTATTTATGGCATCTGTGGCGCACTGAATGTTTGCTTTGGGGGGGTTTCACCAAAGAGCTGCCAACATTAGGGCGATACCATGTGACCAACAAAAGCAGGAAATGTGGCGCTTACATTAGCAAAGCGGAAAGCATCGATCGCCTGATCGGAGCACACGCACGTATACACGCAGCGAGTGGGGAGTGAGTTATGAGGGAGTGCACTCATGCACATACACACTGCCCATCAGAACCATCCACAAATGATAACAAAGCACTTGATGATGAAAAGCAGTGACAGGACATCACTACCCATTGTTTCCCTGTGTGGCTAATTACTTTTGGTTAATTAAGCCAAATGAGAGTTAAAACAAAAAAACACCCCATGTCCTTCCCCAAGCAATGAATTTAGTCGAGCTTTTAGCTGACAAAATCAGATATAAGTGCTGAGGCACATTTAACCCACGGCTGAGGGAAGTGAGGCTGTTAGAGAAGGAGAGAGCTCCTTTTTTATCAAATCCAAATGTTTCTTATATCAACGGGAGCCCACAGGGGACGATGAGAAAATAATAATGTTATCTTGAAAATGAAATTCTACAACAACTTTTCAAATGCTTTGAAAATACCTTGGGTAAAGATGATCAAGCTGAATGACAGTTTAATTCATGAAAGTACATCAAATAATGTAACCGCATTATCCATGTTAAGTTTAGCAGTACTTCAGTCACGGTTTGAATGAAAATGTCGTTCTCTTACAATTTGAAAATATGAATTCAAATTTCTCAGCAATGTTATGGCAAGGAATGATGGGACAGTTGCATTTACTGTTTTGCATGCTGTGCAAGTGTGTCAAGAACTTTGTTATGTGTCATTTGGAAGAAATCAAGTGTTTGACTGCTGAAGAAGAGAAAAAAATACAAAAAGGGTTAAAATATAATCTTATCATAAGAGACAAAAATATAATTAAATACCAAGAAATATGATGTCATGTGATAGTCAAGCGATGAAGACTGTTGGGCACCTGCCACAGGGATGTTACTTCAGTTACTTCAGCTTGCTTTAGCCTTACTCTCAGGAGGAGGGAGTCAATTCCAGGAGTGATCTTGAGAGTCCATCGTACTCTTGATGCTCACAAACTAAAGTTCACACTATTGATGTTAGAGGATGATATTGCCTGTCCTCTCTAACCAAATGAATCTCAGTATCTCAGTGAATCCAGCTTCGATAGTAACTCACTGCTATGAAGGGGACAAGTAGCTGCAGTCATCCTAGGTTAGTAAGAGCGACTCCTCTAGATTAGATTCTGTTCAAACAGACAGCGGTCTGAAATGCTAACTGGATTTATTGATGTGATTCAGTCAGTGTTACACCTGTAACCATGGTAACTACACAAAAGACTTATGGCTGTCACAGTGTAATTAAGATGGAGACGGAATACAAAATAAAATGTTTCATTTTGAGCCATACTAATACCACATCTTTTATTTTGACAACATTTTGTCGTCCCTTTGTCCAGACCGTGGTCCGTGATACCTTTCACACTTGTTATGCCAGTTCAGACTAAACAGGGTAGGTAAGTGCTCTTGCTGGCTCTCTCATGCAAAAAACACTTCATTTCTTTAAGTAACTGACTTTGTGTCAGTACCAAAACAAATCAAGACTCATTTGCAAATGGTTGCAAAGTTTTTTTAATCAAAAAATTAAAGAAAATTGAGACAAGCATTGACTTCTATACAGCGGTGGAATGAAAATTAGCCTATCTATGCTGCACACGTCCCACACCGCCACAAATCAGTGGAATAGAATCCTGCTTTGACCTTGACGTGTGAGGGAGAAATGCTCCTACCCTGTGATGTTTGAATGAGTAATTACATTATGTCAAATCAATTATTATTGAACGCTTTGCCGGTGTTAACTTTGATTAATTATAGCGATTCAAGAAGCTAATCATGGATGGGAGGCAAACAAACATGAGTTATTTTAGAAACTGCCAGAAATGGGTGTGATTGAATTGCTTGTGGTTTTGAAATGCCACGGCCACAGTCATTAAAAGAGATAGATGTGGACACTCTCCTGTCGTTGAGACCCATTATCAAATATAACAGATTCAGTGACTCGTCATGCTAATGGCTAACAGTCAAATCTGCCACGTCATTCAGATAAATACACCTGGGAAACACATTTTAACAGGTCTGAGAAGCTAATTTATAATTCATCATATTGGCTCGATGGCAGTGCCCCCAATTGGGGGGGGGGGGGGGGGGGGGGGTATTTTTTGGGGGGGGGGGGGTGGCAATTGTCATCCAACTTCCTAGTG
This sequence comes from Pseudorhombus dupliciocellatus, assembly GCA_016785235.1. Classification (NCBI taxonomy): domain Eukaryota; kingdom Metazoa; phylum Chordata; class Actinopteri; order Pleuronectiformes; family Paralichthyidae; genus Pseudorhombus; species Pseudorhombus dupliciocellatus. Next base: position 7,133,697 of record JAFBJW010007502.1, read on the forward strand.
CGCAGCATGTTTGGGCTCAGCGGGATCCGAGCATTTTCTCTATTGACGAGACGAACAAATAGACAGCCCTGTCAACCGCGACAACATAAGAGTTCCTGAAAGAGAGAAAGATGGAGGGGACGTGACCTGACAGCCTGTTCTCACTTTAACGTGATTTGCTTCAGGGAGCTGCTGCTGTCAAATTTGTGTTTGGCCTGTCTCAATGCCCTAGCAAGTGCAGAGAAAGCTCAACCCATGGCACACCTGTCTTGAATCCAATCTAATTCCATCCCCAAAAGCGGGTCCAACCATAATAGTATGAGAGCTCTCATGCCAAGTGTCACCCGCATCCGCAGTGGCTCTAATGTGTGGACTGAGAAGAGAGCTAGATATGGCCCATAGTGCCGTGGTGCCAAGAATAAAACTAGTCCTACTTCAACTTCAAATAACCATAGAGTCAGTGTATTCCGCAGACACTCTAATCTGTCCATCCGTTATCTATAACGCTCGGGAGATGGAACCGATCCAGGCTGATTGTGGTGAGAGGCGGTGTACACTCTTAACAAGTCATTAACATGTAATGTGACAAATATACAGAAATAAACAGCAATCTAGCAATTAACCTTAAACTCAATCTGCATGTATCTGGACTGTGAGAGGAATACCAGCAAAAGGCTACAGACACGGACCAAACCAGGCTTCAAACCAAGAACCTTCCTGCTTTGAGGTGAGAACCGCTGTAGCACTGTGCTGCTCTGAGGCATGAGACCATATTGTTAACATGTGCAATCTAGTTTTATCAAATATAATATAATCTAACAATACACATAAAAAATTAAACCCACATAAATCAGGACGTGTAAAACAACAGCTGCGACCTCACCACTGTTTGATTTCCTGTTGTTTTGGTAAAAGGATCAAAGAGCAAAATCATGAATGCTAACACATGGACAACCAACATGAAAACTCCTCTTGACTGACCCCCCGGTAGCTGGCTGGAGAGTAAGTTATAAATCCTTCCTCCTCCATGTTAATGGATGGGAATACCTACTGTGCAGACTTTGGGTATAAATGTATAAGGTGGAATCTTTTAATTCTATGTTGGCTTCATATTTTTTCATTTTTCCTTCCATTCTCCATTCAAAAACTAACAGGTATGTTTGACTCCATTAGCTAATTAACTGTCTAACATCAACCTAGCGGATTTGTTGGTCCGTAGCAGCAGCAAATCAATCAACCATCAGAAATCGTCCCAATCAGAAGAAAAACAACCACTGGGTATCTCAGATGCAACAAAAGCAGAGGAGGAGACCAAACATGTCTCCATCTTAATCCAAGAGAAAAGACACCACATGATTGCGTTCTTAGAGTGGGCTCAGAGGAGTATCGGGCCTCTTCAGTAATGTCACCCTCGGGAACAAACAATAAGCCTGCTCCCCCTGAATCAATGATAATGCCGCTGCTGTCGATGGACTCAGATGCAGGCCACATAGCCCGGTCCATGCTGGTCCTTTCAGCAGACCCACTGAGCAAGCCATTATTCAGCCGGGCCTTGGAGTACAATAACTGCAGCTGATAGCCCTTCCTGCTGCTGCATTCTCATAAATCATTCACTGTTTGCAGCAATTCAAAATGAATTGTCACAGGGAGTCTTTGGAAGACGTCAAAAAAAAAGGGAGCATACTTCACTGTGATGGCCTCGGACGTTACATCATAATGAGAGAGAGCTACGGTGGCCAAAGAACGGCATGATGCCTGATCTCGATCCATAACGTTCGATTCGCCATTATATATGATGTCCACTGAGACCGCACCGGTCTTCTGCTTTACAGAGGCAAAAGTACACAGCTGGAGCTCTGCTCTCTGCCATCCTGCAGACGCATGTCACCAGAAGTCGAAATACTGACAGCATAAACACAGAGATGGAAAAACAGTGAAAAGGCAATTATAGGTTTATCAGTGCACATCACAGCATCAAGGACAAGAAATGGAGAGGAGGGGCAGTGCACGTAACTACTAACATCAACAACAAGCAGCATCACCTTTGAAGAATATTTAACATTTTCTCTTAATTATCATGTTCCAAGATCGTTTTATTTTATTTGAAATAAAAAAAGTGGTTTAAGTGAAATAGCCCTCGCACTGTGCTAATGTGACACCATCCTCGGTTTGCTTTGCCCAGAAGAAATGACCTTTAGAGGGGAACACTGGATCGGGTTCTTGCACACGTTGGCGCTGGATTCTGTTCAGGGGGCTTCCAAGTTAAAAGTCTTTTTACACACGTGAGGAGGGATTTAAAAATGTCTGCTGGATGGCAGCGAGCATGGGGGTCAGCTGTAACAGACAATGACGGTCCGAGTGAGGGAGTCACTAGCGCTGCTCAGTATGCATATCACAGGTGCTTTCTGTGTCTGTCTGTGCCATACTAAAGCTGCGTGTCAGTCACAGGCCGAACTCGACACACAAGGTGGTATTTGCATAATATCTATAATTTATGTCCCATTATTCTCCTCTGGGTTTGTGGAGACCGGAAACCGAACAGACAGACAGAGTGGAGTGGTTTATTAGAGTCTGTCTTCACAGTTGAACAAACCTGTCTGAATAAACCGCTCTGCATGGAGGAGACATCCAACTCACACTGTGTTCCTTTGTTGTTATATTGTCCACTGACACAATAACACACTGTTGCAGCCATTTGTGATTGTGTTACCACAGCAAACAGCACAACTATCCCTTTCTCCATATATTTACATAAAACATAAAACTTCTGAAATTATATCTGATATTTATAGAAGAATAATTCTGATACCAGCTCAACCAGATAACAACAGAAGAATGGTTAGAATATAGTCTGGGTGTGCACTGAACGATGTAAGCTGGGTTGTATAAAACGCTCTGTCTTGACACTGGCAGCAGAGATTCAACACTTTCAGTGTTTACACCAATATTCTAATTAAAAAAGCAAAAATTGAGCAGCATTCATTTTTTATCAATAACAATGGATTCATTTAATTATTTCTCTAACTCCCAAGTCCCTCAGTATTTGCATGACCTTCCACTAGCACAGTGGTGAGTCAGTGAATTTATTTTTTATTTTTTCATACATTCATACATTCAATACCTTTTCCTTTGGTATTGTACTTCTTGTTTTCTCTGAATACCATGTATTTTTCTTCGAGCAATTCGGCTGAATCAATTCCTGTTGCTTAATGTGCAATTTAAAATAAATCGGACTTGACTTGACTATTGATTCTCACAACTTCCATATAATGAGCTACATTTAATTCTTTGGTGGAGAAGACTGATTTGAAGTGATGAAAAACAAATCAGGTGCTTTAAACAGGGCCCACAAGAAATTCTCAAATCATATTCCTCACTCTACAAACTAGTTGGTATCAGTGGTCTGTAAATCTGCGACAAGCTCTGGGCCCAAACTGCATGTGACAAGCACGACGAATGTCTGTGAACCATAGCTGATAAATTCTCTCAACAGAGAAATCATTGTATATATATATATATTTTTTTTTAAATCACCACATTTTTAATTCACTATTTCAGCCATAATTACTGTTATTACATTCTAACAAAGAGGGAAAGACCCCTCTGAATAGGGAGCGGAAGAGAATTAGCTTTCTTCTGTCGTCCACCTTGAAAATTTGACTCTGGAAAAGATGAATCTGTCCTTGCACAATGCAATAATTTGAAATACTGTAACAATACAGTTGAAAACCCAGAAAAGGCAGTAAAATAAAATGATAAGCAACATCAAAACAGTTTGACTTATGGATTCATAATTGGAAAATGAACATCCAACAACTTGCTGAACAAAAGGAGCTTGACAGGTGGAGGAAACATTTTCTAATTCATTTCCATAGCTGTGTGAACCGGGCGGGAAATGGATGAAGCGCGGATGGAAAAAGGATGTGCGGTTGATAATTATTAAAACATGCAACGCAGGAAAAGAAAGAGAACAGACAGGGGAATCCTCCTCTGACCCAATACAGCTTTACAGTGACCTGCAGAGTATCACCACTGAATCTTGTTAAGCTGTAATTACATTTGATTATGATTATCAAGCAAGGTAGATCATTCTCATATTCATGTTGATGATAACACAACACGAAAATCCCTCTGGGAGGAAGGCAGTAACTTAATTCTCTCCCAGCTACAACATTACTGCAGGTGAGGCTTCATCACTCTTCCTCATTGATCCGGCCCCTCTGTTATCCATTTTCATTCTAATCTAATGGATTTGTTAATGCTGTAATCAAAGCAACTTCTCCTCCATCTCTCTCCCTCTGACATAATTTCTGGTGTTTGTTTTCCTGTGACATTGTCTCCAGCTTGTCTCATCATGTAATCCTCTTATGAGCATTTTCCTCCACTGCCGAGCCGCCCAAAAACAAAAGCCGCCTATTTCCTCTGCGTTTAATAGGACACATCCCAGAAGAACGCGCTACAACACTTTCTTACAGTGGTAGGCATAGATCTGAACATCCATAACGGGGACTTTATGAGAACAGAGTTCAGCTATCAAGTGTTTGACACTGCTGCAGTGGTGGACGCAGACAACGAGAAGCGCCAGCACTGCTGGAGGGAATGTAAATGAGAATAATAAATAACAAGCGGCGTCTCACTCAGAACATCACCAGACTAAACTATAGGAAGAGCCCTGATGCCAAAGTATGAGTATGTCATTTACTAAAAAATATTGAACTTTTTAAATGTTGTATTTGCATTGTGGTTGTATCAAAAATGAATGAGCTGAAATGTCAGTAGAGATGAAAAATGCGTCTTCCTCTCATTGAAAAGTTAAGCTAAACAATCGCAGGCTTTTCATATGCTGTCTGTGGTTGAACATGCCAAGAGTAACAGAAACTAAATAAAGAGACAAACTTTGACAACACTTTGAACTACTGTGAAGCCTTGAAGTCGAGTCAAGTGTCGTACCTCTGAGAATCCAGCAGGTCCCTGGGTCTGATAATGGCCTTGACCAGGGCGTCTGGCCGCACCATTTTCTGAGGCGAGGTCTTGGGGCTGGAATCCGACTCGCCGCTCTCCTCATCCCCCATGGCCTTCACGTAGCTGCTACTCCGCATTCGACGGCAGGGGATCTCGTCATCCTTCCCGCCTCCTGGGTAGCCCGCCCACTCATCCTGGGGCACCTGCGTGGAACGGCGAGGGACAAGGACACACCCGTACTGGTTCAAACAGGTATATGTGATGCTATGATGATGAAGCTATCTGAGTAGAAGTGATGAATAGCCAATGTATTTTAATAGTATATTAGATTTTAAGTGTATTCATTTCATTTGAAAAAAAAGCAGTTTTCTTTTCCAGGAAATCACTTCCCGTCCATTGAGCGACACAGGTGTGTGTTTCATGATGAGTCACGTCAAACTTGTCACGTAGCTTCCACAAAACCTCAACTGACGCAGTTCAAAAGAAATCTCGTCGCTCAGCGTGTGCTTTCGATCCCGTGTGGAAACCTTCCGTTAAAACCAGCCGGGCTTACATGCTGCACTTTTCTTCCATTTGTTAAAGCAGGTAATTGAGTATACAGACGCCGTCATCACCATTTCCTCATTCAGAGTGGAAACGTGCTCTCACTGCCTGATTCTCTCTGAATATGGAGGTGAAATTTCAAAGTGAACTAGCATCGAAAATCTTGCTATAAAAAAAGAGCATCTGTACAGGCAATCTGGAAGCCGAGTGGTAAAAGATGTCCCCGTTAGGCTTTCGTGCTTTGGTCAGACTATTTCAGTATTTACAGCATATTATGTTTCCATTGTGGAGCTGGTTGTGTTAATTAAAATCTCCTGACGTAATTATGACGTTGGTAACGTCCTAAACATAAAATATATTTTTGAATTAAAATGTCATCACTTTATTATAGAGGCTTGATATTGCCTAATACTTAAATCAAGTCTTTACCCTTGAACATCCCCTGGAAAGAGTGCAGGCTGACCAAAAAGTCCTGATTGTCTGTAATAAAAATGTTATCCTCACAATTACACATGGATAAATACACACACGCGAGGATCGTCCACAGGCGTCCCCTATGTCCCCTGTTTCCTCCTGTCCAGATTCATCTGGTTGGACTCTGTTGACCGTGCACAGTGGTCAGATGCTTTGGTCGGACCCTCGTTTACATGGTCAATGGGCTGCACTCACAAAATATGACATTGTCAGTAATCATTAAACTCTATGGGGAAGTTGAAGGTTTCTCCAATGCTGTAGCCATCTGTCACTTTAACATTCTGGCAGTGGGACCGGCCTCGGCGTGGTGCCAGTCCATCCAGCCCTGGATTTCATTAAGTTAAATCTGACTCAGGTCCATATTTCGTTGACTTTAAAAGCCATTCATGCCGTCAAGACAAGTTGTAAACCCCCGCTGCCCACAATAACCGTTAATTATTAAAATCCCAATCATGTGAACTGTGTGATTATAGGGATGGAAGGGATTCTGTGTTTTTCTTCCGACACATATTTGTACCAGTGAACGAGTCAGTCATTACTCACAGGTTCACACTGAACTGGAGTCAGTTGACTGGCAGTGACAAATGTCAGGAGGAGAGAGGTGGCGACCGCGTGTGTCAAACACATGACTCTAATTACTCTCTGAGACAAATATCAGCTTTTGGGAAAATCCCAATCGAAACACGATTATTCAAACGGTAAACTAGAATTACCACAGTTTGGTTGCAGGCCTCCTCCCACCACTGTGGTTTTAGTCTACATACGTTTATTTCCAGATTCATTTGTCGTCGCCTTGACCTCTGACTGCGTGATAATTGAAATTGAAGTCTAGGAGAACATTTGTGCCAAGGCTGAAGGAATCTTGTCATGACGTTCTTCATTTACGAGGAACAGTGGAGGTCACAGCGACATTGACTTCCAAATCCTAATCAGGTAATTCTTAAGTCCAAGTAAATGTTTGTGCTAGATGAGGTCACTTGTCACTTTCTATTATTAAGGTTTTCCGTCAAGGTGTTCCTTCAATTAACAAAAACGTGTTTGGTGAGGTTGCAGTCATGCACGCCGCTGACCACCAAATCAGTTTGAATCAAGGTTTGCACCCACTTTAAAGAGATGATGTTAGGGCGTTCTTGAGATATCATGTTCACAAGCCTGTGACGGATGGACAACATGAAAACATCGTGCCTCCAGCCGCTGGCTGTCGCTGCCATGAAGTCAAAGAAAAGCTGCTGATGTTTTTATATGGGAAATATTTAAAACAACAGCTTATGACACTGATGAGTCATTCAACTCTAAAACCTTTGGTTAATTGTATTTATTAATTTCCACTCACTCTACTCACCTCTGACATGAGCACACGCCCACCCACAATTACCATGCTAACAAATGTCGCGGCAAATCAGAACGACTCGGACAGTAGATCACAGAGAATGCAGCGTCTCATGTGTCATGTGTCACGTCTGACGTGAAGTTAGGATGAAGGGAGCCATGACTGATGGGGGATTACGGTGCATTGTCTCAGTCTTTAAAGCTTAGGAGCAAATCTCAGTGAGAGAGCCGAGGTGTCGGTCGATACGTGTGTGTGGCACAAAAACCCTCGTGCAGTAAATATCATACTTGAACACACACTCTCTTGTTCACGTATGAATTAATCATTAACAAGCTCATTGTGTCGCCGTCTATCCAGAACATGCACGGACACGCACAAGGATGCGCTGATTCTTATCCCATACGACGCAAATGCACTGAAACACACATCCTGATAACAGTCATTCATCTCCCCTGCAAAGACTTTGCAGCAGCTTCCAAATGGAGTCGATGGGTTAATTAAGTCTTGGAGGAGTTTGGTATTTTTAGACGTCTAATTAATGAACGGAACGCTGGAGGACAGGCGCAAGCTGTGGTGAGATTTGTTTAATTTGGATTTGTTGATAAACCAGATAGATTGCAGGGTGTCTCCCACTGAAGATAAAAAAAAAGTGAGATTCTATTAAGTGTTGTGGAAACGCACCATGGTATCCCAGCATGCTTAGCGGTATGGACACTACTCAGCATGGGCTTTAAACATCAATCAAATGCAACTGTGTAGCACCTTTCATGCAGGTTAGTGAAGGGTAGAACATAATTCTGTGGAGCAGTTTGACTCATAAACCACCTCCGTGTTAACAGATGGGACAAGGACTAATTAACAACAACAATTTAATTAACAATAATTTGGTTTGGTTTTAATTAGTTAGTTGTAGTATTTGAGAAACATCATGATTTACGGCTTGGAGGGACTCAGTGTCCATCTAAAGATCTAGAATAGATCTTGACCTAAAAATCCCCGTGAGGGAGAACACTGGGTTCAGAGGTTATCATGCACCCATAGGCTCACTGCCTTTCACATTTTTTTTTCAGGCACGTTCTGATGGTCCTGACCTTTTAATGAACTAGATTCTGCTCAGTAAAGAACAAATATGACTTGGGGGAAATAATTTTTTTCACATGCTATGATGAGAGTTTTTCTTTCTCCGGCAAACCGGGCTGTTACAACAACTTGCATCTTGTTTACACTGCTACTTTAAGACTTCCACATTCATCCTCACATCGCACTGCTGAAATGGCTCATGAGGACCTCATAACAGGAATTTGCTATGCAGAGCGCGTGCATGCCTGTGCGTGTGTGCCTGTGTGTGTGTGTGTGTGTGTGTGTGTGTGGGCTCCAGCTCCAGCTCCTGCGGTGCAGCAGTGCATTTCATTGATTAAGTCGGCTCTATCTATACACAGCGCCTTTCCCACTAAGAAACATAAGTCACTGCTATTAAGTCAAGAAATAGAGTTGTGTAGACAGAGAGAGGGAGAGGGCGAGATAGAGAGGGGCAGAGTGGAAGGGATCTATTGCAGAAAGACAGAGAAGTGGCTGAGAGGGGAAGGGAGGGAAGAGTTTGAGGGGCTCTTCAAGCTTCAGTCATAGGTAATCCCACCTAACAAGCTCCAGCCCCTCAAAAAGGAAGGGCGGGGTTTTCCTTTTTCCCCCCACTCTCTGCGTCTCCTTTCTCTGGCAACTGACAAATCTCAACATTTGCTAGTAAGCATTAAACAGGAAGTATAGCGGAGGCCGATCTTGGCCACAAATGTTAACCCCATGATGATAATCGTGGAATGTTAGCATCACAAAATACAAATATCCAAAAAAAAAACAAAAAAAACAAAATAGTGCCATTGATAAATACTTGGTTTTAGTAGTGATGTGTTTGTGGGATATTTCCAGTGGTTCTACCATTTTTCCGAGACAGAACAACGAATCCAATACAGTGAAGATTCAGTGAAGTTTCTTCACTATCTGGCACTTCATCTTCACTACCATTTCAGATTCTAAGATCAGGCACAAACCCACTTTTTTATTTACCTTGGGTTTGTAGCCCAAGCAATAACCCCCACCTCACTCTCACTAATCCTTCCATTCCAAACAGGCCGGCACTCTGTGTCCTACCTACACAACAACTGAGGTGTTGAATAAATAGCTTCTCCTGCCAGCTGGGGACGTTAAATTGTATTCTAACAATAACACCGACAGAGAGGTGGCGAGAGTTGTGTCCGACATGCATTTATGTGACTCTAGAGAAATGGCCACAATCCATTAGTCAAAGTGGTTCTATAGAGTGAGGAGTTTAAAAGTAAAGCTTTTGATTTTCCAGTAACTTGAATTTAATTTGAGTGTTGACCAAAAGCAAAGATTTTGGAATAAATTGCCGCAGTAAGTTTTAGTAACAAGGAGTTTGGGTAGATCTCGATACTGTCCTCAACTATAAAAGAGCAAGCAGATTGGACATGTCCAGCCAGACCAAACCAACTTGAGGGAACAGATCTCCCAGAAGGCTTGGCAGTTCTCTCATGAAGTAGCAGGAGGAAAAATGCAGAAAAAAAGGAAATGGTAGCCAAAGCCCAAACTGATGCAGCACAATATTCGTGTGGTAACTTGTGATACTTCCCAGTTTGTCTTTTATTAAACTTTTGAAATAACAGGCTGTCATGGGCGGTACATCACTGGCTGACCATTGGCAGTGTAATATTCATAACAAATCACCTCCCACTGCCTTGAGGGCTATCCTTGTCAAGCTCAGCAGGCAACTGGCTGACAGTGGAGGGGTGTCAGCTCATCATTATAAAAAGCTTACCCATGTGCTCCGCAAGGCCCGTCTCCCTTCAGCTGGCATCAACTCTGCATCATCTTCCTTAGCACCTTTAACTCCTCCACAACACACAGTTCACACATTCACAGAGTTCTTTCATTTCATATCTTATCTGCTTGTCTCTTATATGTAAATCAATGTCATAAGGATTACATAAATACGAAATGAATACAACGGATTTAACATTCACTACAGAGCTTTGTGAAAATAAATCCATAAATCTATCTATAGACAAAGCAAAAAGTTCTTAACAGCATCTTCTGTCCCAAGGGAAGATTCATGACAGATGAGACACTACAAGGTCAAATTGAATGTTTGAACAAAATACTGTGAAAAAAGAATCCAAGCCAGTTAATGTTTACCAAGCAGCAAATATCGGTATCAAACCCCTCAGGAATTGGAATTGTTGACATTTTTCTAGTACGATGAAATTAAACTTGAGGATTTAGAAAACAACAGGTTAGCAACAAAACAGAAGTATGAGCAGATGCTTGCCGACACGGTGGTAACCACGAAGCCGCGCTGTCGCCTCGGGCAACAGACAAGTAACATTTATCTACCAGCTGCTGTCTAATCCTGGGACAAAATCACACAAAATATTCAGTAACGGTTCACGGCCATAGATATCTGGAAATGAAATAATGAAAAAGTTAGGGAACCCCTGTGTAGGCGTGTGTATGTACCGAGGTTATAGTAGCTTCCCGTCACAGTTTTGTTTCTGCTGCTTTGCACTTCACTCTTGTGTTTTAATCATCAGCCTTTCTGCTTCTCAGGCCCCACCTTTGGCAAGCCATCATGGCAATTAATTGGCTTATTAAATCCCTCCGCAATGCCCCATCAGCAAAACTATCATAGGCTAATCCTCCCTTTGTAGCGCGGTTACTGTACGCTAGGAGTGAGCAGAGCAGCATTTGCTGGAGCAGCTGACTTATTAAACAGGTCTGAGAGCTGTCGTCCAACAAAGTCATAGTCCTCAGAATATACAGGAGAGAGCAACATAAAGCTGGTGACGACGAGCCTGTATGCACATCGAAGTTCCTCCTTGCTAAAGCCGCTAAAAACATGACTATCTGGCTTTTGCCTGTAATTGGAAGCATTAAATCCCGTGTATGGTTTTAACAGCACCTTTTACAGTGCAAATTATAACAGTCATTGAACTTACAGTCTTAAGTGACCGTGGACTGTTTACTTTTATATCTTGGGAGCATTTATTTCTTTTTGTATCAAAAAAGGAGCTGAACTAAAAGGTATAAAAGTTCAACCTCTGTAACTTGTCACTGGTCTCTATGGGGGTTTCTTCAGGTGTTTTTTGTGTTTCCACTACCCAAGTGTTGGGTACAGAAAGGTAAACTCCTACTGGCAAAGATAAAGGCCTAAAATCTCTTTTTATGGCAATTAAAAAACAAACATACCAGCTAATGTTGGTGTAAAAGAGATGTTTCTTATCCACAATCATCTTCTTTAATTAATCAATTTTATTTAACCCAGTTCATGATCAGACACATAAAGGAATAGCAAAATGTGTGTTTGTCTTCAGGAGGCTGATTGTGGTCAATTTGTGAAATCTATTTCTGTCTGCCCCATTGTCCAGTTAATCAATTTTTTATACATATACATGAACTATAAGCCACACTCCGACTGAGTCCCACACACATTAACAGGAAGCCCACGCATTGACATACAAGCACAGCACATCTGTTTGTGTTCTCCTACTTCCAGCATACTTCAGAAAGTTTCATCATCCAAGGACGCAAACAAGGTGACCAGCACCTCACCAAACCATCTGGTGAATGATAAAAAGAGGAGGGGAAAAAAAAAAAAAAACACCCTGTCTCGCACATTCACCCATGGACACACATTCAGTACAGTGCAGACAGTTGTGGGATAAATCCAAATCATCAGCAGCAGGAAGTGAAAAACCTCTCAATGTGACCCCTCTGTGTGAGCACCATTCCTGACTATTGGCTCTATCTCTCTGCCTGACTGCTCCTGCTGATGAGCAACAACATTAGCCGTGGGGGAGCAAAAATAGCCATCCTTTTTGTCGTGTTTCTCCTCCACTCTCTCTGCTTCCTGGAGGACCTCAGAGCACGTTCAGAGGAACGGGCCTCAGAAGTATGCATCTCGAATCCCCCCCGCCCGCCCGCCCCTCTCCTCTTTGATACATCTTCCCTGCTCTCTCTCCGAAAAGGGCATTGATTCTCCTCCCGGGAGCGAAGACGTGTCACCCTGCATGGATTGGATTGATAACGCCGGGCTAAATATAGCCCTGCGGCAGGAAGCAGGAGGTTATTTTTAGAAGTGTTTATAGTGCAATGACTTGGACACTACCTCAGCTGAATGACCGAATGGAAGAAAGGAAAGGGTGGAGGGGTGGCACCATACACTGTGGCTGTCTCGTTGGCAGATTACTGCACTTAGAGGGATTGTAAAAAAAATGTGTTGCTGAAAACGGTCATCAGTTATGTTTAATGGCACGCACGTCTAAATTTAGCCACATGAAATATATTTGGCTTTGCTCACTTAAGCTCCATCGGCTGATTTGATTGGCTTTCTGATTACAACAGCATCTAATCCATACAACACATTCTCTGCGTAGAGTACCCCTTTCCCAAAGTGCTGAAGTGCTCACTTTATTTTGGCCACAGGCGGTACGAACATGACGCTATCACACACCACACTGTTGTTTACTGAGCAGCCTTGTTCCAAAGTCAATTTTTTCGCTGCTTAGATTTGCAATTTTCGATTTCAGAGCATGCGTTCTTTCTTTTATCCACACAGCATACCCTTCAGCATGCATATAAAAAACCTGTGAAAGACTTCTGTGAAAAGCGCTGACTCATTTTGAATTGATCCCCTTGGTGTTACAGGAGGGGGTCTCATGCAGAGCTCAATGATGGGGCCTGAGCTAAATGCTAATCTTTTTTTCCAGAGCTAAAGCCTATGCAGAATCGAAGCAAACGATGTGGTAGAAAAAAAAATAACTGCATTGATCCCCCCCCTCTTCCATCCTCACACTGCTGACTCTTCCCTCCCAGTGCAGACCATTTGTTGTATGGAGTTAATTGATTCGTCCTGATGTGATCGTTCTCTCCGCTGCGAGTGACACGCTGAGCCACAGGAGAGGTTGACATTGTCATATACAGCAACAAACACACCACTCTTTTTCAGATCAATCAGTTATTCAGCTGTGATGAGCAGCTTTTCTTCCTTGATTGTATCCTTGTATTCTACAGTGCAGGGCTTATGTTCAGGGGATTAACATTTTTCTGTGTTGCAGGTCCAAAACTACTTTTAAGTATTTAATACTTTATATTGACCCTCTACTCAACTGCCTGACAACTGCACGATGACAACAAACACATATGTGTTTAGCAGCCAATCAAGTGGCATCAAGAGCAATGTGCAGGCAGTTTTTGTTTATCAGTGAAGTGAGACGCCAAGCTCACCTGTAGATAGTGACAGGGCCTGAGGTTGGGCTTGAGGTCAGTGGGGTTCATGGGCTTCTCCAGGTTGAGTGAGGACTTCCTGTAGGCCTCCTTGGCCTGGCTGACCGTTAGCGTCGACCAGGAGCTCCTCTTCATGAATTTGCCCTCTGGTGCCATGCTTATGCTCTCGCAAGCCGAGCACTTGACGTCGTTGTTGCTCTTGGAGGTCTTTAGCGACAGGTCCCCTGCCAGGTGGCTGTGCATGGAATCGGGGTAGCAGTGGCTGATGTAGTCCACGGGATGTCGCGACATGATGCTCGGCGTCCTGTACGTGCTGTCGCTGTCCAGGTTGTCGTCTGAGCTCCACCATCCTCCGGAGCGTTGCTTGCCACTGCCATCAGATTTTCGGTCTTTGCTCTTGCTGCGTTTGCTGTGTTTGTGGTGGCCTGGGTGGTGGTTATGGTGGTGGTGTGACCCATCCCGGTGTGAGTCGCTTTTGGTGCCATTCATCTTGGAGGATCCTTCTAGAGAGTGCGACTTTGTGAAAAGCTTCTGTACGGAGTGAACTAAGTGGCGTATTCGCCCAGGACTTTCGTTGCGCTGCTCTGTGGTCGTGGTTGTGGTGGAGGTGCGCTGGTACTGCAACGTGTGGAAGCCATCCCGGTGCAGCGGCATCTGCTTTTCAAATTGGTCCAGGAGGTTTGCTGGGATTCGGTTCATTTTGCCGCTGCCGCCGTGTGAGGAGGAGCCGCCATCATCTCGGGAGTCCCTGCCGCCGGACGTGTTTCCACCGCTGTCCCGTGAAGCACTGCCATAGTGCATGCGGGGGAAAGTGCTACTAGAGATGGAGTGGTCAGTGGCCGACATGGACACGGGCATCACCATGCACTCAGAGTGGATGGAGCTCCGCGGGGAACAGCGGTGGTGACCCTCAAGGGGGCAGCTCTCAGTGGGACTAAGGAGGTAGGAGGGTGACCTTGAGTCGCCATGATATAGGTGGTGGTCAAGGGAATGGTCACACTCTGCCAGGCCGCAGGTGTGAGCTGAGGTGGGAGAGGTGAGCTGCAGCTGGGCAGGGCGGCCACCAGAGAGACCCTTCATGTTCCTGGGTGGAGGGGAGTAGCTGTCCTCATCGAAGTACTGCGAGGGCGACCATGAATACTGCTGGTCTGAAAGCAGACAGAGAGAGAGAGAGAGAGAGAGAGAGAGAGAATATTAGTCTCTCAGAGAAAAAAACATTTTAACAAAAATATATTCAACACATAATGATAAGCACCAAAAAAAGCCAAGTACTGAATCACATCTTTTTCAAACAGGCTGGTTATTAGATGCCGCTTATGCGCATCCACTTCGACTACAAAGGACACAAAAACTCACATCTGAAATGCGGAGAAAAAAAAAATCAACAGATTGCACAGACAAAATCTCCCCTCTCATTTTTCAGGCTCGGCTCAGGATGGCACACTGATGTCGAGACAGGGAAACAAGAGAGAAGGACAGGCGACAGGTAGGAGCCTGCATTTCCATTCATCCAATGCAAAGTGAAGTAATAGCCTATCACTTTGTGCTGCTGGTGTCATCCATCAAAGCCCTGAGGAGAGCGCTTGTGAGCTGTATGGCCGGATAAGCGTCCTTGGGAGGTGATCACAGAATGCACCCTCCCTCCTTCTCTTAGCGCTGGCCATGTAGTCGTAGATTAACACCCAGTTCTGTGTGATTGGTCACCAAGGGCAGACGTCTCAGCACGTTATACAATTGTATTCAACTTAATCAGAGGACACGATTACTTTATCTCTACCACAGGCTGCCTTCACTGTAATTAAAGTGCACAGCCTTTCAATAGTGCAACGACAATTGGGGTTAAAATTCTAGAATTACACAAGTGCTATATTATTAATAACTCCATGAATGTGATCCTCAACATGACGTTATCTTGGAAACAAGTACGGCTGATCCCTGTGTCAGATAGATGCTGGTGTGAGGGCCCCCAGTGGTGTTTTATATTCAATGTATGAGTTTTGAACTTCCCTAATGACCCTCAATTAAATTATGCTAATTAAAACATTCAATCTTATTAATTAGGAGCACAACTTAAATGTATTTTAAAAAGCCATACTCATTTTGTCTCGCACTTCATTTTACTCATTACCTGCGCCTCAATGATGAGCTAAAAAAAGCTTTTTCTATATTTTAAACTCATCTTCACCCTGTCTTGTGAAACAGGATAACAAAACACCGAAGCAACGAAAAAAAACAGAAGACAAACAAAGAATAACCATATCCATCTCACTTGCCTGCCAATGATACGCCTCATAAACCACACGCACCTTCACTCTCAGTGTAACCCCATGAAACGAAGGGGAGATTTTATGAGACACCGGGTTAGAGATAGACGGAAAGGGCATGTAGGCTGAGCTGCTTTCAAATATAACATGTCAATAAACTCTCTGAATATTATCAGCAACTTCATTCTGATGCAGTGACATTGATAACGAAACCAAACTTGGAGTGGAGTGGAGAGTAAAAGTTAATGTCCATCCACTCTATCCATCCATCCTGTAATTATTATTCCAATATTCTCATTCACATCTTTTTCTTTCATCAACTACTTCCTGTTAAAACATTCGTATAATACTTATCAGGACCTACTAATCTCAGATAGCTGGGGGAGAAATTGAAAATGTATTCCTTACAGAACCTCGGGTGTCAGGAGGTTAAAACGGAAAAAATGAAATGAGGAATATTATGTCATTTTTATTAACCTTTTGAATGTAGAGTCAGTCTCAGATTTCAGTCCCATCACAATGGAAAAGGGTTCCATTAAGATGGTCAAAATGATTAAAGTGCAATCAGGAGATGATTGTGATATTATGGAGCAGATGAAATATAAGAGTAAGTATTTTTTATTTGTGAAATCCATACTGTGTCTCGGTTAAAACAGGCAAGCTCATCTTCTGACATTCTCACACTCCCAACTTTGCCCGTAACTACCCTATAAGTTTAGAACTGAATATTTGGGATGTCCTGATAGTAATTGGATGCCTCTGTATTCAAATCCTCGTGTAAGATTCACTGCAGCAGAAGAAGCCAGTGTGTGTTCTGTTAACGTCCCCTGGGAGCCGTTACTGATGTTTATCACTGGCTGTGCAGAGGATTTTACTCTATTGACAAGAGCTGAGAAAAATCTCTCTCTCTCCCAAACACACACACACACGAATAGAGACAATGGCTCGCTGTGCTGTCAGTGAATTGTTACTGAGGGTGGAAGCTTCCTTTTCATCTTTCAAATGAGATAAAAATGTATTCCTTTCAAACTTAGTTTTAATGAGGTCTAAGATCTCAACCCCTGAGGTGGAGCCGTGCTCTTCTGTTGCTGTCGCCCTCCATCTGTCGAGATGAAAACAAATTCTTGCTGTTTACCAGTCTAACATGACGACGCCTACTTGGCAGCCTGATGTAAAATTAATCCAGGCTCTGAGCGAGCAAAAAAAAAAAAGATGCGACGTGTTTCCCCTCAGGGAGAACTGTTTTTGTCAGGCTGCACATAACTTAGTAGAAAATGAAAGAATATTTCTACTGAAAACAATTAACCAGGTTAAACCAGGTGAACGTGCTTGTCCTGACTCGGATCCCATCACCACTCGCTGGTAACTGCAGCAGAAGGGTGACTGGGGATTATCGACAGATGAGTGATGCTGCTTTTCTGTCTGAAGTTATGTCACTGTCTTATTCAAAGGCCTCACCATTCCTCAAGGTATCTCAGGGAGCTGCACTGAATAAATGATCTACCAGCAGAGTTGTGGTATTTCATGTGATTAGAAGACAGATGACAGACACCCCCCACCACCCCATCCTCCTTCTCCTCTTCCTCTGCTGATACAGAATTGGACTTTAGTTGAAAGCAACAAGAAAACACTACAAAGCATTCTGGTGTTCTTTTAAAATATATATTTATATATTAAAGGGCTGATGAAAAAGTGGCTCTATCCATCTGGCAAGTGCTCCGCAAACAGGGAGACAAGTATCTGTGACATCTGTAGACAGAGGACTTCCTTTTTTTTTACACTGATACAAGCACCTGCCATCACATTATCGGCTTCCTGGCTTGGGCGCCAAGTGCTTTTATGGATGGCAACTACATTTCAGCCCAACACACTTATGGGAAGAAAAGAAGGTCCCATTACAGAGTTCAGAAGCAGAATGGAAATAATGAGGACACGAAAAAATAGTAGAGATGCTAGACATGGGATAAATAAACAAACGGTCTGAGAATACAAAGGTCTGGAGGAGTGTGGCCCCACTGGTAGCTTGCTGCAGTCTTGGTTAAAAAGTTTACCTCCTCCATGTTAGCAGACTTTGTAGGGACCAAACTCAAAAGCGAAGGTACATAAGTATTTTTTTCTCTGCGTGGTAGTTTTTGCCACAGCGATGATTGTTCAAATACCTGTTCCAGAATGGAGTAAATGTCTTAGAAGAGTTTGGCTCCTAATGCAAAAGATGGCAGTATTCCTGCTTTGTAAAGGATGCAGGAAGTCATGCAATCCAATGTTAGGGTACATAAATACAAGAAACCTATGACATCTGCAATAAGAAGGAAAAGGCAGAAATATTCAACTTGTTTAAACAACTTGAAGAGAAAAAATAAACCAATCACATTTGACTTAACATTCTGCAACCATCCCATCATGCCTGACTTAACACCTGAACTGATACCCAGCTCTACAACGTTGACAGAGGCCCCTGGGCCCGACTGTGATAAACACACCTTATATCTGACACAGGGTGTGCAGGGAATGGAACCAGAGTCAAAGGAAGATGCTAATATACTGAGGGCTTCTGTTGTGTGCTTCTGCTCCGCCTGCATGCAGAGTGTGAGTAAAGGTCGTCTTGCTCCTCTTAACACATTAGCATTTAAATAGCATTATATCTGTACTGAGTATCACTGACAGCTCCCACTCTTCCACTGGCTCAGACCTTAACTGAAGTTGAAAACAAAGTTAAAAGATAATAAAGCTCTGGACTAGACTGAGAGATCAGAGGCATTCGACCTTCAGACTTGGCCGTGGTTAGCATGGTGGCTAGCAGCAGCCACAGATGTGTTTAAGAGAAGATTAGGATGAAAGCTACTGACCCAGCGTTGACGGCCAAGCCTTTGCTGTGTTGCATCACTAAAATACATTTCTATATCATGATCTTTGTAGAAAAAATATGTGATGTTTGCTCTTGAAAGGTGCTGATCAAACAACTGAATTAACATAGTTTGAAGTGGATGCAAATTTGAATCCAACATGCTTACTGACGTAGCCTGGAGGCCCAGAGAGCGAAACCAATGCAGAAGTTCCTAACATGCTTAGTGCGGGCTCAAATAAAAGATGGTGCTGTATAAGAAGCCGAGAGCTCTAGCCTTGGTCAGGTGCCACTTGACCTTTTTCCTTTGGAAACCTTTGGTGTAGCGACAAAATAAGTTATAAAAATACCTTCCTATGAAAAAGCCTTGTCTTGTTACTTAGCCAGCCTCCCTTTCAAATGGCCAGAGCTAAGCCACACGGCCTATTTTCCTGAGCAAATCAAATCGATCGAGCAGCTTTCTTATCCATCTCCCAAAGGTTAAATGCACTCTCCTTAGAATTCTGGCCTTTCTTTAGAAAATCAAAGGAAGAGGAATTGTGTCCTCAACCTCGGGTTTAAATCAGCAATGGTCTGAGCTATTAGATTTAAGAACAAGTAAATGGACAAAGAGGAAAAGCAGCAGCAAGTCCATCAGCTTTGCAAGCCCGATCATATCAGTAACTCATAGCCACTCTGATCAAAATAAGGCCTTGGTTTCCGGCTTTGGCAGATATCCTGCTCACCTGTCCGTCAAAGTGGCAGCGCTGCACGATTAATGCATGCATTTGGAGCGTCGGCCGTGAACGGAACATGAACCTGCAGCAATTCAGTTGCTAATGCAAAACTCAACGAGCTGAGCTGTTTCAACCTGCCACAGCAGTTGGGAGCCAATTACTTGTCACTGACATTTTTCCACAGACATCATCCGGCTGTGGCCTAGAGAGACGCCACAAATGTCAGGAAAAAAAGGCTGTTCCTTTCATGTCCGGTGCTGTGACTGACATCGAGACATGAGATCAGAAAAACACAAAGGCTTTAATACTTGCTGAGTCAACGCCGCATGTGTCACATACGGACGGGCATTCGCTCAAATGGACGCTCACATGCTTACACGATGGGAAGCAAATGGTCATAAATCTAACTGACAAATTGATATCGAAAGGGAGCCAGTGTAACGTGACGATTCCCTCTGTTCAGAAATGACCGCGGCCTAGTCACTCGCCACAGTAAAACATAGAGTTGACACTGTTGATCTCAAAATCAAGTGTAGCACACACTGTCACGTGTACAGTGTTTTTTTTGTTTTTTTTTGTCTCGTCCACAAAACATCCAGTCCTAACCTGCACTGATACACGTGCCCATCACTGGAGGTTTGGCTCATTGCACCTCAGCCTCGGGGTAAAGCTCCTAAAGAACCGCCTGCAGTTACGCTAACACACCTGACGTGTTGTCTCGATGTGAGAGACGGCAAAGACAGAGAACTCCCCATCACCTTCTCAGTGATCAAAGCCCAGAGCCCACCATCATTCTCCCTGGAGGATGTGAGGGTTTGCCTGTCAGCACGGAGGGACTCATTGTAGCACAGTTACTGTCTGAAACAACAGTAATGATGCACTGAGGGTGGCGAGTGCGTGGCTGTATGTTTTGGCAGAGTTTTGGGAGATAACAGATACAGAACACTGAGCTATAACGGCAGAAATGCATATTCCTGTAGAGCCCTGAGTCGATCCGCCTCGGCACTAATCTCTTCAAAATGATTAGGCTATTGGCAGGCTGTCCCAACAAATGTAAAATGGCAATTTCGCCTCTCTTACACCCAATTTCCCCGGCAGAGTGGCGAGCTGAAGGTGGCCATATAGTATTTAGCTGCAGAGAGATTCTGGCAGCCAGATAAGGAGAAGCCGCTGAATGTCTGAATACTTATCGAGGAGCCACTAATGATGAAGTGCGTTATCTGTGCTTTGCTCAGCGCTCCTCCTCGTCTCCCCTCGCTCTGTCTCTACCAGTCAAAGTAAGGACGGGACGATAGGTGACGGGGAGAAATTTAACGGAATCAGCGTTCCTTGTTCCTCCCCACGTGACAACGCCGAGGGCTTTTGTACAGCTTCCTCTTTTGTGTCTCGCCGTTGAGAACAAAAGACTTTTATACTGTTTATATTGAGAACGCGCCGCCTTTTGTCCGCTCCACTAATTTCATCCCACACAATATCACAACAGCGGGAACGGAGCCAAATTGTCTTAGAATCTTTGTATCGCTCTCTCATCCGAGCAGCCGCGTCCCTCTGTCTGAATCGTTTATTAACAACAGCCACAGAAGCTGCTGCGCAAACTCCTGCCAAGTGCGGTGGATTGCATGGGCTTGCATTTACATGGTGGAGTCATAAATCTAGCACAGCTATGAATTAATCATGCTGAATGTGAAATTTTGCCACTGGAAAGGCCCTGTGAGTGTGTGTGTGTGAGCGACACATCTTATGTAACAGCCAGTACTGCATTACCAGGCAACTTGTTAGAGGAAGCCTCAGAAATGTTCCCGGTTGCCATAGCAACATGCGCCCAAGTTCACATGCTTTGCAGCCAGCGCGGGGTTCGGGAGAAAATGAGTGATCATTTGATTTTGTCATTGTGTTATTATTTGCACGGATGACGTCAAAGGCAGCGGGAAGTATTTATGAGGCATGAGGTTTATCCCTGGATTAACTGTCCAGGACCCAGCTCATATTTCCAGGCAGAGTGCGAGATCCAGACCAGACCCTCAGTCCCCCAGAAACAATCCCATCAGGGAATTTATTTTGAAAACACTACAGCTCCCCCGGGCCCTGCAGGCGTCCACAGTCTTCAGTCTGAAGGAGACAATTGAAATCCTTTTCTCTCTAATGTAATTTTCCTCTCTGCAGACCACAGCAGTACAGAGAGTGGAGGGCGGGGGCCGGCTATAATGACTCTTTGGAGATGGAGGCGATACAGACAGTCCAGTTCAGATCCTTGTCTCTCACTCGCCTTTTTTTTCTCCCCCCCCAAAGTCAGCCGGAACATTAGCGCTGCAAAGTCAATCAGCGCGTTAAATGATTTGCTGTGATGTTAATCTGGACAAAATCAGAAAAATTAAGTGCACTGACAACATCTGTGAGTGGAAACAAGTGCTACTGATGGCACGCGTGCTTTTAATTACCGCGAGGCTCGCAGGAAGTGTGTGTGTGCGTGTGTGTGAATGGGAGGAAGGAAACACTGCTACACTAAACCCTCAGACACTGAAAAGGCGAAAAGCACTCAGTTGTGTTGACACAAACGCTCCCGCACACAACACCGCCCACGTGTTGTTGTGAATGGATGAAGGTTGCGTGTTGCTCAAGGGAGCGAAGGTGAACCTGCGCACATCTGACAGTAAAATGTAATTAGCGTAAGTGCCTCTCCCAGTGTTTTAGTGGCCTAATTTCACAGCAGTAAAATGAAATAAGTGCTATTGACAAAGCCGCGGCTGCACTTTAAACGCATCATCCCAAAAGGACACGTTCACCAGCGATGGAGCCTCCGAACAGCAGCTCCAGCCACTACATGAAGCTTTATACAATCAACCTATTGAGTGATGCACCGCAGACGGCCTCCACTGTTATTATCAATGTCACTGTAGTTTTGTGTTACTGCTACATAAGAGCATTTATCTCACATCTGCTGATGATGTTACAGTGAAATTTAAAACCTCATAGTTTTAGGAATGCAGCTAAAGTTACATTTCTACGCCTTCATTTAGAGCTATGCGTCAGGCTATGAGCTTATACCCTGGGTTTGCCAAGGCTCACTAAAAAGGTCGGTGGAGAAACATGCCATATGAAAGCACATTTGAAATCACTAGATGGGGATTTTTATTTTGCTCTGTACCATTTTGCAGAAAATCCTAAATATGAAAATTCACCAAGATCCGTGAGTTAGACGAAATAAACGCCCTGCAATAATAAAGAAGGGACGTCTCCCCTGATATGGATCTGAACCAGCTTTTTTGTCATCCTGCCAGCAGACAAACAAACACAGATGAAAATCTGTGCCACAAGAACTGTTGGTTTCTGAGAGGAGAGTGAAAACAACATTAAGGAACTTAAGGATCGACTCTCAGTCCTCCTCCCATTCTCCCCAACATGCACTTCATGCAGAGCGTGCACTTGCAAAGCTTCCGCTCACAGCAGTCGGCACTCTGCATAAATGAATGGATGCACACACAGCAATTGCAAGGCTGTAGTCGAGTAATGAGACACAGTGAAACGGTGCCGTAACTTATCTGTTCGCAACTATAAATCTGCATGTGCGCAGCTCACTGTTGCTCTGCGCCACAAAATAAATGAAGGAACGTAAACGTGTTTACTGTGGGGACTATAAGACATGATGCGTCCTGATTATGGGCAACACAACACAAATCTAACATGGAGGACGTGAAATCAACTGGTCAAATATAAATAAAAGTAGGGCTCCTATACTTTCTGAATTTCTGAATTTTTCAACCTGGAAGAGATTTTTAGAATTGTGACTCACAAAAATGCTGAGTTATCTTATGGGGCAACAGTCCACAAAATGGATGTTATTGACCAATAAAAACTGGTTATTTTGGGTCTTTTTTGAAGATACAACATTTTCATTGAGAAGTTTTTGCTGCTAGTGGAGGTGAAAGAGGTTTTGAAATGAGGCTTTTGAAATGTACACACTCAGATGATAATTGTCTGTGCAGAAACGATCATGAATGACGTCAGTTAAAATGAACAAATAAATAGTGGGATTCAGCTCCTTCGCATTTCTGTTGATTGTTACATGGCTGGATTCAGCTCACCAGAGACACCCCCCAGAAAAAAATGAGATGGTGCTAAAAACTACCCAGAGTGATGGAAAAAAACTTCAAAATCAATAATAGACCAATAAGAGAGAAAGAGCCCATGGACACACAGGTCATAAGAAACTGGGCTGCTTCCTATGTTGCATGGTCCAACGCATCGCCAGTGACGAAGGACATGCTAAAGTGCTCTATAAATACAAACCAGTAACCGTGACAGGTTTGAGTAAAAGCTGCTTCGGTGTTCTCCTGTTTGCAGCGCGTGTTCCTGTGCGACTTAAAACCCTAATGCACATACACCAAACGTCCACATCTGCGCCAAACAACTCCGGAGGGGGCAGGTTTGCTTTCATTTGCTTCCCCCAGGTAGTGATTATAGAAATAATTCAATGGAGTGAGTGGGCCGATGTAGTGCCCCCCCCCCCCCCCCCCCCCCCCCCCCCACACACCCGCTCGCCATCCCAAGATCCGATAGAAGAAGCTGGAATGGGATAAGAGGAGAGGTGGAAAACAAGGCTATAGGCTACGAGATCAGACGGGCTGGATTGGATTTACTCATCGTTGAAAGCTCGAGCTGTCACCTGCTCATTCAAGTGTGTAACAGCAAGACAGTGAAAACAACTCAAGAGCAAGAGAGTGATCGGTGACGGGCCAAACATGTTTCCCTTTTCGGGCTGATATCCGCACCTCACTCTCCTTTCTCCCCAGCTTCCCAGGGGTCTTGCGGCGGCCACTTAGGAATGCCAGCCTGTTTAGCGCGCGTGCATTTGTGTGTGGAAATCAGTGTGCTGTCACACTGAGGGAAGCAGGTGAGCAAGAGAGGTGGAGGGTGGAAGACGGGGCGGCATTCATCTACGACAGAGCCAAGTTTGTCTGGAACACTCACACAGTGAAAGAAGCAGAGGTGACAAAACGTTTGACTCTGAGGTAAAGTTGAACTGCGTGCTTGGGATTATTCTCTGAATACAAAACAGCAACAGGGTAAACACAGGGTTATGATACAAAACACAGGCAACAATGCAGATCATCCCGCCGAGGGAAACGAAACAAGAGCCCTTTCATTGGATCCCTCACTCTAACCGCTCGCCACCGCAGGCCTGTAAAAGGACATTTATGAGCAACAGATAAGATGTTTGTCGAAGACTTTCGCCACTCCTCGAAAGTCCCGCTGAAGTGCAGCGCTGCTGATGCAGCAATCTCTGACATGCTACTGGAGCGAACCACTTCACCAGACAGCCGTCCCTCCGTCGCTCCATCCTCCCTCCCCGCCCTCTCCTGTTCATCACCTCCTGGCTTTGAGCTGGATGTTGCTTAGAAACAAAGCTTGAGCACATCACAGGCCGGAGTGGTAGCGGGGCCACGCACAGTGCACGGGGGAGACGCGACGGTCGTAACAGCCGCTAGCTGTATCTCAGCTCGAGGGCCCCACCCTCCGATGACTATTTTAGAACAAGCATGTTGTAACGCGCCAACAATGCTCATCCTCTTACATCCTGTGCACAAATTCAAAGACGTTTGAAAAAGGTGCAAAAGAAGACGGAGGAGAGGTTAATAAGCCAAGAACTACTGCACTGCAGCTTCATTAGTCTTCATTCTTGGGATTCAGGACTATTGATGACAAAAATTGTGACGGGACACTTAATTTACCAAATTATATAAGAAGAAATTGACAAAGTTATTAATAGACGATGAGGGTAGAATTTCAGGTTTGTCACGAGTACTGGAAATATCCACATTGACGCAGCTCATCCTCAAAGAGCTGATTCAAGTTGGAAAGTCACAGCAAAGAGCTCTTTGTCGTGAGAGCAGAAAACCAATTAAATCTGCTCCCAGTCCCCTCTGTGGCAATGACGGTTCGCCTCATTGTTGCTGTCATTTCTGAATTATGCAGTAAAACGCTCGCACAACAAAATGCGCCGTAAATGTGGACAATGAAATATTCATCTGTATGAATATTGAAACTGCACGACATATGGGTGGTCTGTCCCTTGGCTGGAATCAATTGAAGCGGCCGCTCCCACTCTCATCTCCATTTCCAACAAGGCGAGCCCCTGAGGGTAATGACCGCATCGTTGCATCACACTGCTTCCTGATTGGCCTCTAATGCTTGTCCTTGAGGCCTGAGCTTTGAAAAAAAAAATCCTTTACGTGATGTGAGCGCACGATGCAAACAAATGAGCCCACAACGACTGCTTCCCCCCCGTCACAGCTGGGGCGCGCAGAGAAGAAGAAGAAGAACAGAGCGGCGTAACACAGCTGTATAACGCAGCGGATTCATCTTCATTTAGGAACAGAGGAATCACAAAGTATTCCATATTTGTAGGTGTGGTTTTAAAATCAACAAAGCACTGCGGTTTAGTTAGGTGGGCCTGCGCGAGCCGATGTGATCCTGTTGTTAAAGAGAACAAGCGCGGGGCTGTCTCACATCATTTTATTCTTCAGAAAAGGCTGAGGGGGGGGGGGGCATGAATTAACATAGGACAAGGTGAGTGAAGACAAGGCATGCAGCAAGGCATGCTTATGATGGATTAACGCTGTTTTGCATGAACTAACAGGGAATATAGGAAACATGCTGTGAATCTGGTCGGCTCAATGGTCAATTTAATACAATTTAACAGCTAATTATGTTTTACTTGTCATACTTTAATGTCGCCCGTAACGTGCACAGTGAGAGGAGGTGAATTAATTGATGGTGCTCCCCTTTGTTCAAAGACTTTGTCGGCCTGATAAAGGAAATAGATACTAACTCATTACCTTGAGTTATTGATGCTGCGTATGCTCACAATGCGCAGGGCATCGCTCACCGAGGCTCGACTGGTCTGTGACGGAGAAAATGCTGGCTGTGTCTCCATTACGGTCACAGGGGGGCAGAGGCACGTTATATGAGTGTATAAAGTTAAATGACACCAGGACTAATTAAAGTGTTTATGGGTTTTCCAATGAGATTGAAGATGTACTCTGAGGTCACCAGATAAGTGAGGACAGAGTCGATAGCGGAGGTCACAGTGTTTAGACCTCAGCTGCTGCTGTTTTACTGTCCAGGGTACAATGCACATTTTGAGGTTTTGTTAGTCGTAGATTGAGCTCTGAACTCTGAGATCTCTTTAAATTGCGATCGCAATTTTGTATGTAGTCATGAATCATTAGTATGCTGGGATACGACCAGTGGGTACAATTGAATTTTAACAGTACTTTATCTCCTCATTTGCAAAAGCTGTTCAAGGGAAAATCATAAAATCAGTGTTGCGGTGACTAATCTCCTCAAATTACTTACAAAGTAGTTATTTTAGCAAATCTCCAACTTAAACATCCTTGTACATGAATACGAATACTACCACACCCTGCACAGCCAGGTGACGCTGAAGACGACCTGGCTCTGCAGTGTTAGCCATGAGCTAACATGCTTATTAGGACAAATGCAGCTAACAGGCAGATATATAACAGTCAAAATGTCCATCATCTTTATTCTGCATACAGGAGAAATGGAGCTGAACAAAAAGTAAAGCTGCAAGTTACAAGGATGTCCTAACGACGATGCTGGATGAAGTTTTCAGTCGTTATTCATCCTGAATGTCCCTCCAACTATTATTCATACCATTTGTCCTTTCAGGGTTGGACTGGGGCTGGAGCCGATGCCAGTGGACATTGGGTGAGAGGTGGGAATGCATCACAGCGGCTGCAGCCCCCAGAAAACCCAGACAGGAAGAAGTTGGGGGACCAGAGCGGACATATGACGACGATCACGAGCTGAGTCAAAATACTGTGCCGACCCATCTGTTATAATAGAACACTGAATTAGTTGTAGTTTTTTAAAATTTCGCAATGATGAATAAATCAAATCAAGGTAATTCATTAATTATTGGCTGACTAAAACAATGCCGTGCTTCCGCCCCATCACATTCACTGTCACGACTCCACTCACTGTACGGCAGGAACACATGGACGTCATCTGCCCACCTCCTCACCTCCCCCGGTTGATGACAAACAATAATAAACCAGCTTCTGTCAAGCTGTTGTCACTGCCGCCTCACAGCTCGTGTCATCCCACATCCAAAACTACATAAATCAAACCCAGCGAATCGCAGCAAAGCAGAGACACGGAGACATTCAGCCATTCAGAGGGAAGGTCTCGTTTAAGCGTCACATTCTTTTGCAGGCGATCGGCAGATAAGTGTCGGTGCGGGCGCGATTTCAACAGGTGGGAGAGCTCTTCAGATGGCCAAGGTAAAATAGCACGGTGAACGGAAAAATTAAGTATCTCGCGTGCTCTTTGAAAGCACTTTAGAGGGTCGTGCTGCACATACGAGAACTTCACGACGGCCTTGTTTTAAATCCGCATGAATGGTGGTTGACGCCTGGGAAACATTGCACGGGACACCGTCCATCTGACGGAGGACCACCACGAGCTGTGGCACGCATCCATCATTCACGGCTCCACTGCCCAGCTTCCTGCCACCGAGATTAACCCAGAGTGACCTCTGCTGAGGCTGGGTGAGGAATTAATGTTTCAAAGGTCCACTGGACCCCGGCACAGAGTCATTATGAAACCTCCTCAGGGGAAGTGAGGGGCCTGTAGGGTGAGGACACAGTACACACTATTAACCCCACTGATCTTGGATTATTGCCACGTCAGTCTGATGCTGGTTATCACACACAGACCAGGGAAGAAAGGGCCGGCCGTTGTGCCCGAGGTCAGGTTTGCCACAGGAGGTGCTGTGATTGAACACAGTTGGCGACGACAAAAAATGGCCTGACTCATTCTCCTTTCTCCCTGACAAAGAAGGTAATCAGTGGAGCCACGATACTCATCATCATCATCATCATCATCAGAGGCTCATATTCAGCTCCAAAACCAACAATACGTCCCATGGTTGTTAGCGGGAGAAATTTCAGAATTGCATTTCCGATAAATCATTTCCAACGATGACATAACACTTCTCAAAATTTGTGTGGGAGGAGGAATCATTTGTGGCCAAATGGGCCTCACTCGTTGGTGATTCAAATGTTCCCCCGATGAGGCCGGGGCTGGGAGGAGAGGCGGAGGAGTCGGCCGGGCCTCACAGCAGTGCAGGTTTGTCATAATCGTTGATGGAAAATAATGAGCAGCTCATGCTGTGAGCACTGTCCCTGGGACTTTGGTGTATTTCCCCTCTTTGAGTTTGGTTCCTCCTGAAAATCAGAATGGGGGGGGCGGGGGGTTTCATATGAGCTTTAATGTTTTAGAAAAGGAACATGTGTCGTTTGAAAGCCTGCAGTGCAGCTCATGAGCCACAGTGACGGGAAAACCAAAGAGAGCAGTCAGTTATCGAGCTGAATTATGACGGAAGGTTTAATGCAGCAGGGCCCGGCCATGTTCCAGCGATAATGGCCACGCTGTTTCCTCCGCATCGTTCAATTTTCCTCGCTAAACTTTTGGTCCACGGAGCATTTGTGTGTTGTGTCGCTACAAAGCCTGAGCCCGAGTGTAGTCAATGAATTCTGGGCCACTGGGAAATCTGTGTGACTTGCTCACCTGCACTGCACTGAGGTTAATAGCTAATAGAGCCGCAGACAGAGTCGTTGCTAAGTTGCAACATGTTGGATGTGCATGTACTCTCGCACTTCTTATTAAAAACATTGGAATGGAACATTAGGTGACATTTTGGCTTTTCACAAGGACTACAAGGTATTCTGGCAGAAAAAGACTTGTCTCTCCCCAGCACTCCCCGATCCAAATATCTAAATGAAGAGGCTGCTGAGCATAATAATTCGATTTTGGTGCTTGAACAAAAGACAAATAACCTGAGAGGTAGAGTTTGGCAATGAAACCAGCACATCCCTAAAAAAAGAACCTCTACGTTCCGTTGTAGGATGCGAGTTGCATTCATTATCTCCCTCGTCACGGTGATTCAGGGTCCCCGAAAGACTTCACTGCCTGTCATTGGGCGCAGAGGACTGAGTCTCCCCTGTTACGTAAGGGGGGATTGTGCGTCTCCGTGACCTCAAGCTGTTTGAGCTTATCAACTTGTAAACAACGCGCCACAATGAACTGATGAGCGCCGTGTCACCGAGCTACATCCCCCCCCCCCCCCCCCCCCCCCCTCTCGTTTTTTATGAGCTATCCTCTGCAAGCACATTGTCAAAATGTCAGTGAGGACATTTTGCTTGAGATGAAAAAGAATTGGCGCTTATTTCCCGACCGGCCGCAATCGTATAAAAATATAAGGCCAGCATAAAAGGAGACAATGAGGAGCGGAACATTATGTGGGAATTCAGATGGGTGAAAATAGGGGTGTTCATGATTCACCCGAGCTGCAGCCTGACAGTAGCCATCAGTCTCCTACTCTCCTGATTCCATTCTTCTCTGTGCTGCGAGAGCGCACATAGCAACAGGGTGCTCGCGATTCAGCAGCGAGTCAGTGCATCATCCGATATCTCTGGGCCTGCCGAACGCTTGGCTGGCCAAGCGATGCATCAGGGGAGACTTTAGGAATAAAAATGTGGCAGTAAACTTTTGATTCCAATCAAAAAATGATGCAGGGCTTAAATATGGTGAGTTTGCATTGCTCCGTAATCATGAGCATCTCCGAGGTGCCATCGCTTTGCAGGGCCATGATTAATTTCTTTGGGGCTCTTGATCACACAGGCCACGGCTGTCGGAAAATGAAAGGGCCGGCAGAGAAGTGGTGTGAAATGATGACATCGGTGGTTCAGGAGGAGGGAGAGAATTTTATGAGTCATATTACAGTAATTGGTTCTTGTTGCTCACGCCTGACTGGGTGGAACAAACTCGAGAGAAACTTGCACCTTTGCCCCAGTGTGTGTGTGTGTGTGTGTGTTTGAGGAAAGAGAGAGAGAGCGAGGAAGAGGCTCCCAGAGGCCAGGTTTGGGGTTTTAATAAGTGGCTCTGAAGAAAGAGACAGTTCCCCTGGGGGGAAGGAGACCTCGGCACTGATGACCACAGCAGCGAGAAGCGGTGGACACACTCACATTAAGAAGAGGCCAAAGGCAGGAGGGATGGATGTGAGGCAGAGACAATAAGCCTCATAGTCTGGAGGATTCCGTGTATTTGTAGAGATCAGTTCATTTTACTCTGATCTCAGATCACTGAAGACCTGAGTGGATGTTCCTCCATCCCTGGCTTTTGTTGAGAAGACAATGCTGAGGTATTTATCAGCAATTAGACCAAGTTGAAACTGCAGTGTTAGCAATATAATGCACTGATGCAATTAACATGCAAAAACATTACAGACTCTCTGAATCTAAATGTTAATGGTTGATGGAGTTTGTTCCACCATTACAATTTGGGGAATAAGTTTAGATAATAATAATAAGAATACTACATATTTTTGAGAAATGTTTTGGACACTGACTTTTTCCTTGACTAATTTAGCACAAACAGTAGGGGGAACACTAGCAGGTAAGTATGCTGAAGGTAAACTCTTCCGCACAAGTGGTGCTTTGATGCAGAACAAATGCTTTGTCTTATCCTCCATCAAACTTGAACCCCCCCTTGGTTTTGGTTGCCTCATCGATCCCGTATCAGTCCACCTTCATCTAGGTGTAACGGTACACACTGAGCTGTACTCTGTGACTAAACGAATGTAAGTGATAGAAGCTCTAGCTGTGCACTTCCCTGTGGCGGCTCCCACTGCAGATTAATGTTGATATTGACACAGCATTGATCAATTCTCTGTCATATTTAAAGAGGAACTATTTGTGCACACCTCACTTTCTTTGACTTTCGTATAAAGAAGATAGAGATAGATTTTTAGATTTATATATATCTACGTATATATGTCTTATTTAAACAATCTCTGTGTTACTCCAAGTTTGTACTCGCTGCCACACTCCCACTCATCCCAATGATCAAGAGGAGTGATGGGTATTTAACCGCCATCATCAAATGGGAGCTGAGTGATGCGTGCACCAGGAGTGATGACACCTCCCCTGGCCAATTTACACCACAGCCCCGGGGAGCTTTTCCTCGTAATGAGACTATTTGCATGCAGACGGTCAGTTGCTCTTGTTATCACCCCCAGAGCCTAATAAAAACCACATGAGCTACAGCCATGGATACCAAAGTATCACTCTCATTTTACTGACTGTATTCTGTCTCAGAACGAGACGCTCATGGGCGATAACGACACGAGCATTTGGAGATACATCCATCTGTGAGTCATCCTGATGGGTGCTGATTTTTCGGCCAACATGCAATTGCGGTGTCTTTTTTAATGAGTCATAAATGGGAGCGTGCACAGAAAAGCTTATGCAAGACATTCCCATCTGAGTTAGTTCAAACTTCCCCCTGGATGCTCCTGCTGCTCGTCAGTCTATCGCCTGGAGTCATGTCAAGCTTGTCCGCCCGCTATCCCAGGATCCTCTCTGAGCAGAGCTGCGCCGCTCCCCTGCAGCCATTCCAGCCGGACCTGGACAGCTGCCCACCTGGGAAGCGCACCCGGAGACGCGCATACAGCAAAGCTATCGAGCTCAACAGTTTGTTTCCCAGAAGTAGAAAGAGAGTTTGATAATCTTCTGGAACCAGGGCCGTTCTAACAGTGGGCGGCCACGGGCTCCCACGCTGTGGGAACAAAGTACTGATCTGATCGCAACGGAGCAACTTCTGGCAAAGCTCCTGAAGGTCTGAGCTCCCACTGGTGAGGCATCTGTATCTCTGCCTTCTCATTACTCCAGCCACTGATTTTTTTTGCGTTACTGAAGAGTCAGAGGTGGACGGATCGATGGCAGCGGAGTGCGTCTGAGGGAGAATTGTTCCATTTCAATCTCCAGGACAGATACATCCCTGCACATTTGTCATGCCTGCACTCAAATTGAAGCGAGATGAGATGGCCTGTAATGTCTGAGGCACTGCCAGCAAATCTGCCGCAACTTTATCCACTCTGCCTCCTCCATTAGGTTTCCCTGATAAGATATTAAATGTCGTGCACCTGAATAGACGAGACCTAAGAGTGTATTTTTCGATGCATTAAAGGCTATTAGCAAGTGTAAAAACATCAGAGTGGCCGAGGAAAACATCAGGAGAGTGTGTTGTGTGACAGTAAGTGGTGGCTTTGTGCTCCTCAACGCATGTCTGACGCTGCAAAAAGCTGAAAGAGCAACTTTGGTCATTTGATGATAAGCTCAAAAGATTGACTGCGTGCTGCACTTTTCCCTGCCGCCTGCAGAGGAAAAGGGAACGCTTGCAGTTTAAATAGCATGTTTTCTTAATCCTTCTTCACTGTGCAGCTTTCGGCAATCTTCAGATTTTTTTTTTCTTTCTCTCTCAGATGGCTGTTAGGGACATAAAGCTGCTCCCTGCGATCCTCTCAAACGCTGTGTTGGGCCCCGGGGCCGGAAACCCAACACTGCACCGGTTGGCTGCCAGGCTGCAGCATGGTGCATGGAGTGGCAAAGGGCGGCAAATATAAGCTAACAGACATGTCATGCCAAAGACCAAAGTTCTCTGCCTGTGCCAAGTCGCCAGCTTTGTTTCAGCGCACAGTGACGAGGAGAGAGAGGAAGTCCTGGAGAGTCTCAGTTCAAAGCTGGGAATTATTGTTAAATTCAAGCCATACTTATTTTTTCTTCCCAAGGACTTAAGACCATTCAAGTCTCTTGATATTAGCTGACATTTATGGCCATCTGTTGCCAAGTGACAGGCTGTGAACTTCTGGAAACATGGACTGCTTATAAATGTTTCGGCCGTACATTTCATTGTATATGTAACTTAAAGTGATGGTTAAGCAAAGAACTCCACTTTGAAATAACACAACTATGTGCGTATGGAAACTGTCGGGGAACAGAGTGCATCATCTGCTGAGCAGATTTTATAAAGCATCACAGCATCAGTACTCCCGTCACAGCGGCCAACGAGCCTCCTCCACACTGGACGCTGACCTTGGCCAGCGGCCTGGCATGATTTCCACTCGTCTAGCCAACATACAATGCAAATGGGTTTCTGAAAATTAAAAATCCATGCTGCCCAATTTAATACTGGGCAGTGTTTGTGGGCTCAGAGGGAATATGCATTAGGGCACAATGGTTTTACTCATAACTCCGCGACCCCCCCCCCTCAGGGAAATGACTCGAGGGGCAGTGAATACACGCGCTGCTTGAAAATGGAGGGAACTGTGTCCACATAACAGAGGAAGCCTTTTACAGCACTTATGTCTTTTCTTTTTATATCTGAGTACTTGCTCTACATCCTACCTCAGCAGCTTTATCGATAGTTTACCAAAACCATGTGGCAAACATGCTTTAGTTGACAGAGGTTACCATTCCCATTAACACCACAAAAATCATATTCTTAGCTCTATCAACAGCGATGTCACTGTGGCCAGTGATTATGTGCAGGACTCCGTGTGCTTTCAAAATGCAGATCTGACAGTTTATTTCTGTTAGTCGGCTAATGTGGCGCTCAGACGTCTCCTCGCCGTCGACATCGGCACTTAAATATGTGAACCTTGATCTCCAGCGTCAAGGTTCTACACTTGGTATCAAGGTATTATTTCAATGAAAGGGATCTAATGGCAGAAATTGAATATAAATTAATCGTAGAGATGATTTCCCCAGTGTTTTCTTTATCCTAGAATGGCCCCTTTTATATTCAAATACTTCACTTTTACATCTGGAGTTGGTCCTCTTAACATAGCTCATGAACTTAATGTGAGCAACAGTCACGTTTAGCCTCAAAAAATAGGCTACCCATATACAGTCCATACAAAACAAACAAAACGTGTCGAAGACAAGTTAAGCCACCTTCTTTCCCTTTCTGCTCTGTCCTTACTGATTCATCTCACGCTTCACCTCTGCCCCCTTCCCCTTTCGCGGCCATTTTCATCTGTCTCTATTTCACGGGGAAGTTCAGGGTCGCTGTGAAGGTTCGGCTAACGACGAGATGCCCCCTCTCACATCTGCTCCTGCAGCCTGTAAGTAAACCAACATCAGCCCAAGGACGGGGCGCTTATTCCGGCTCAGAACCAGCTCTGATTTCTTCTGACATCCCGCATGAGTAATGCAAAACGACACTGACACCATATGTCAGACCTTCGCCAGGCTTTATTTGAATTTTCATCAGCAGCATTATGTATTCTCTGGGTATGAGTCTTCCTAATTTTAGTTTTCAGCTTTGAAGCCACAGAGTCAAGGTGAGCGCAGTCTTTTCAATAATGTTTAGATTTAAGGCCGCCCCATCTCTGGAAGCGTCCTCCCTGTCCTTGTCGTATAATAGCTATTATCCAGACTTCTGCTTTCTCTCTCTGCAGCAGTAATAGTTCACAGACACATGAATATCAGCCTCCCAAGCTCTGAAAATGACTCACTTCAAGCTTTAAATACATGAAGTTTAAATAAGCCTAGCCCATAAAAACTACGCCATCTTCAGAATGACCAGTAACTGGAAAAACACTTAACTGAAATCAATTTTCACCTCCCAAAATTAGAGCTATCTATTCCCCAGCACAATGCAGACTCATCTTTGAACGTCTTATGTCATGTTGTGTTGAGGTCCCACCAGGACACGTTGGTTGCCCGCGGCAGTCTACACAAAGACAGAGAGACAAGATGTGCAAAAACACATCTTTGCACTTCAGACTCTCTCCCCTCCGCCGCAACACCGGCTCCTGCTCTGTCTCTCCTGCGGGACAGTAATTACCTGCAGGCAGTGAGGCCTTGGTTGGCCTTGTAAATGCATTTGTTTCTCCTCTAACAACTGTCAGAGCAAGCACGAAGAGAAATGCTGCGTGTTTCATTTATTCTTGACACCAGCGATGATATGATACACCACTGTGGATAAAGATCATGTGATAGACGAAAGGCAAGAACATTTCTTTATCAACACTGCCTTCCCAGCAAGAGGAGAATATAGCTGCTTAAAACTATTTTACAAAAAGGCTCTAAGCCAACCAACCTCACTCTCTCTCTCCAGGGCTGGTTTCCCTTTGGAGGTTGTCAGGGACACCGTGCGTTTCCCTGCTGCATGAGGCCTGATGCCCTGCATGTGCAACATGAAGAAACAGCAGCGAGGTGCCTTGGGAGCTCTCCTCTCCACAGCTCCAACATCAAAGATTGTACACAACACACACACACACCCTGTCCTTCCCTCAAGCCTCCCTCCTCTCTCTGTCCATCTCAGCGGGAAGGTCACAGGCACACAGTTATCGTGCTCAATTTGATTATGTCTTAATCCAATCAAGCAAAGCAGAGAGAGCACCATTGATTTTGGAGACAGAATATAATGCTTATTGGGCTCAGAGACACATGGCTGATTCCAGGACAAGGTTAAGTCCAGGGGGAAATCTCTAATCTGTCACTGAGTCCGTCACTGAACATGTTTATGGTTTCTTCCTGGATTCACCACCATCCTTTGCTGCAGAAAGTCAACAGCTCTGCCGACTGCTGTTCTGTTCATCATGGCTT
Organism: Pseudorhombus dupliciocellatus; assembly: GCA_016785235.1. Lineage (NCBI taxonomy): Eukaryota > Metazoa > Chordata > Actinopteri > Pleuronectiformes > Paralichthyidae > Pseudorhombus > Pseudorhombus dupliciocellatus. Next base: position 7,169,579 of record JAFBJW010007502.1, read on the forward strand.
CCTGTTTTGTTTTGTAACCCAATGGCAGAGTTCCATATGAAACCCCTAAAAAAGAAAACATGCTTGACCAGTAATGAGCCTCCTGCATGAATTCATTCTTTTTAATACCCTGGTGTGGGATCAGTAATGTTTTGTCTGTCTCATCTTATGGCTCGGCTTTGCATAAATTGGTGAATGTGCAAAAGTAAGCAACGGGGAAAGTCCAATTAGCTTGCTCATGACTTCCATGCGTTATATTTGCATTGCACGGTGTGAAGTGTCAGCCACTTTCAGCACTTTTGTTTGCTTCTTTCCTTTTCTCTATCTACACAGCCAGGGTGTTTGAATTCAGACAAAACTTCCAAAGCTGTGCTAATTTGCAGCATTCTTCTATTTCTGTCGTCAGACACAGAACAAGAACAAAAAACCTGTTTCCAATAAGCTGCTGTTCTGGACTGCTAGAATCTCAACCAGATAAAAGCATAGAAAAAAAAAAAATCATCATACACAAGTAAAACAACATCACTGTGCCATGCAGTTGTATTTACATGCAAAACTAAAACAGTATAAATTTTATACCTGATTCTTTTCATCAAAATTTACAAATGATTCAGAATCAGAATCAGATTTTGGGAAAACCTTGATAACCAAGTTAACGGCAATCTGTTCCTTGTCGTTTTTGTTTAATCTCATTCACAGACAGGGGTGAAAATGCAGCCTCCGTGGCGGAGGATAAGCCCACCGATGGACACTGTCCATTTTGGAAGAGCAGCAGGCAGTGGGGCTTCATCTCAATGTTTGGCAAATCAACCAATGGTTTTAAATTCATCGTAAACTCTCTCAGTTTGTAAGCTGACATGCAGGGAGGCAGCGGCGGGCTGCGGTCAACGCAACCAAACCCTGGTACCCATGCAGAGGGATGACTTCTGGTTCCAGGAATGACACGGATGGGATGGATTGCACTGAGACAACTGGCGATTTAGTGGCTTGCTCCGGAGCTTTCAGGCTTCAAACACATCTGGAGCACATTGTGCACCCATGATCACATACTAACACATGAGTGCACGAAGAATAACAATTCATGAGATGAGAAGTGAAGAGCAGTCCAAAGCTGCGTCCCTCAGCCTTCACTCTGTCAGGTCAGTAAGAGCTGTCTCCTGGTGTTAACATTCTACACCTGCAATAGGTCCAAATGTGCAGGGCTGCTGTTTGAATAATAAATAAAAACTAAACCAGGAGGACATAACCTTTTAATATATATTTTTTTCTATGTGGATCATAAAACTCGGCTTGAGTCGCTGCTCCACTGAGCTGAAGACTGAAGAACAGCGTGTCTGCGGCAAAGCGTCGCCCCCGCTCCACCTCCCACCCTCCCCGCACAGCGAATCAACAAGGCAGGCGATGACGATGACACAAGCTTTTGGGGAATGGCGAGGCCCACTCACCTTCTGGTTCACCACACAGTGTGCACTGTGATTCTAAACAAGGACCAAAGAGAGACAACAGCAGATTAATAGAGGCGACACATATGGGAAAGTTTGTGCGAGCGTGTGCATGTGTGGGGACAAACATTGGCGTCACTGCTCTTTTACGAATGTGAAAGTGTTAACAGTTATTCAAGAATCAGCCTCTCTCTCTCTCTCTCTCTCTCTCTCTCTCTCACATGCACTCTCTCTCTCTCTTGCGTCGGCAAAAACAAATAAAAACAGTAAAACCAAATAAACAATATGGAGAACAGGGCCTTGTTTTGCTCCTTATGTACTCGCAGAGCGGTGCCCATGTGCAACATAATAGAAACCCAGGCACCATGCATAATATGGCCATCAGCCACATGTGGCTGCATGAAAAGATAAAACGATGCATAGAAAGGCATCAACAAAAACAAAAAAAAAAAAACAACACAATGAGAAATTACATTCATCACTGCCACGTGCAAAAGAAGCCGTGGTCACAAATACGCAGTCATAAACCAGGGTGAGAGAAAAAGAGGCAGTCATTGTGGATTGCATGCTAATTATTATTCACCTCAGGAACGGTCCTTTCATTCAAAGATACGTGAGGCTTTTTACACGCATCACAGGGTTTAACGTAAACACGGAGGATTAAGGCGCTATCTTCATTTTGTTTATTAGCCCCGTTCAACGCCGCAGCAAACTGTACTGCCAGCATCTAAGTCCAAATCAATACATCAGCGTTACTGTTCATGAAGCGTCAGTCTGTCCAAGGAGCCCGCAGTGTGTAGGCCGCCCCGGAGAGGAGCTCCAAGTTTATTTTGAACCAAACTAAACGATAAAATTAGTTTGTTCTTCGCAGAGACGGCCACATACAGAGAAGAACAGAATCCCAGTGAAAGTGAGCGCCATGTCCTCAGGCTGTGGTTTCTGCAGACGGCCTCAAAACAGCTGCACTGTGTCGGAGTTCGTCTCCGTTCCCTGATGCAGCAGGAGACCATCTTGTTTTTGTTTTTTTATTTTTATGTCAAAGCTCTATTTCTCATCCCTGCTAATTAGCGCCTTAATTAGATCAGCAGCAGCCTTAGAGTTAGGACTTCTCTTATTTTGATTTTTAAAAACACCGTGAGTCGCCTATTTTTGAGAGTTCAATCCCCTCCAGTGACGGGGCATATAAATTCAATAAAACACGTCCATAAATGTTCCTGACACTAAAAGGCCGTCATTTCTCTGCTCCCTTCTCCCCAGGTGACCTTGCTGGTGGGCAGAGTGCAGCGAGGGCACTTCTGCAGACCAGCAGATGTGTGAAAAAGCACTTTGAAAGCTTTGGTGGAGCTTGCCCGTCTGCAGGGGCTGACACTCTCTTGTCTCAGAATCTGCCTGCTGGATCTTATCTTTGCATCCTGGCTGCGTTCGGCAGAGCAAATCACCGAATCATACGGTTCTGCTTTCCCCTGTCACGACTTTTCTGCGCGCCGCACCTCGCGCCGACAGATTGATGAGGCTGTTCACAACGTACAGTGCTGAAGCCAATTGCACTGAAGCTGCTTTCAGACGTCAACTCCCCAGGAGGAGGCGCGCGCGTGAACGCAAATGTCCGAGTGAGCGGCTCTGCACATTCTGCAGACTGACATCCTGGTATAAAGTCTGGAGAAACTGATGTGGGACCACAGCGGGGGACTTCTCGGCTGGATTCCCAGTGAGCGGGTGTGGGGGCTGATGATGCTTCTAACACACGACAGACAGGGGAAAGAAAGAAGTGAAAACAAATATCTTCTTGTGAAAAAGCCGCGACACAGAAGAAAGGAGACGCCGGCGGAGATGTCAAGAGAGTTTGTGGCGATAAGAGCCGATGACGGCGTCGTCGGGCTGCGTTTCAACGTCACTTCCTGCCTCTGCCTGCTGCACCCAGCTGTGCCTCCTCTCTGCAGAGTGATGGTGAGAGAGCCCCCTGCTGTGCCTGTGCCTGTGTGAAAGCCAGACTGTGGGTAAACTCCTACGCCACTTCTCCAATTTTCCCCGCAGGTCGTGTCTGAAAACGGCCTAAGATATTCTAGCTGTTATTGTCACTTTGCAGTTAATTGCATTGCAAGTTTATTTGCACCTCAGTTCTCCGGGGTTTTCCTGGGCAGGTTGGGGGGGGGGGCGGTCTGTTGAGTCTGTGGGCTTGAATCGCACTCGAGCGGCCTGGCTGCCAGCGCAGTGTCGGATGGCTGAAGCCTGGAGAGAATTTACTGGTTTAATTAGTCTTTTTTACTCCTCCTCCCTACAGTATAATTCCACAGATTCAAAGCAATTGGACCTATTAGTTTGTCCTGCCTGTTGAAATTTAAGCTCTTGAATTTCCCAGTCCCGATCAGGCACTTTTGACAGTATACAGGATCTGTTCCGGGGATAACAGCTGGAGGTGTCGGGCGGCTGCCAGCCCTCAGCGTTCAAGCGAATGAATCAGTCTTTTTTACTCCTCCCCCCTACAGTATAATTCCACAGATTCAAAGCAATTGGACCTATTAGTTTGTCCTGCCTGTTGAAATTTAAGCTCTTGAATTTCCCAGTCCCGATCAGGCACTTTTGACAGTATACAGGATCTGTTCCGGGGATAACAGCTGGAGGTGTCGGGCGGCTGCCAGCCCTCAGCGTTCAAGCGAATGAATCATCACTCTGCTTTTGAGAATGAGGGAGAAGTCTCTATGTGTACAGTCATGCTACAGGCCCTGGGCTTTGAGCTAAATGTAAACACTGTGGTGCAGTGATCAGCACTGCTGCCTCACAATAAGAAGGTCCTGGGTTCAAGACCGGTCAGGGCCTTTCTGTGTGGAATTTGCTCCCCATGAGGTGGCGACTGGTCCAGGGTGTACCCCGCCTCTCGCCCAGTGACAGCTGCAAATTAGGTCCAGTCCCCAGCGACGCAGTAATTGACAAGCGGTTGAAGATGAATGAATGAAAATACTAGCATGTTCACATTCTCCTTGACTGTTTCTGTCCAGCACGGCAGTACTTTATAGAGGTAAAGGTCCACATACTGGAAATCAAAAGTAATCGGTCAATAATGGCTGTCCTATGAACTTGGTTCAAGTGTGAAACTTAAGCCAAGTGGAAAATGTAGATACTGAGAGAAAAATGTTTCCAAGCAACTGCCTGAGATAAGGGTCACAGAGGATGGGAAGAAATTAAAATACCGTGATAAATGTATTTACATCAGGCCGGGTGCTGAGCAGCTGAGCCACACTTGATCATGCTGGTTGAGACAGATCAATATGCGGAGGAATCGGTGATGTTTAAAAGTGGATTTCAGAATGCTCCAGACAGTTAGGGCTGCTTGGAAAGTGGAGCACAGCTCCACGCTGACCTCTCATTGGCTGCGAGTCAACGAACGCAGAATCTCACGGGGGCCTGTGGAGTCCCCTGATATCAATCTCCAAACACAAACATACACACAGTACAAATCCTCAGCCTTGATCTGATAATGTATTCATCCATAATTAAAGCGTGCATTTCCATATCAGCGCGGCTCGATCACACCTTCCCCACTGACTGATCTCTCCCTTACCCCCAACGTCTCTCGCCCACTCGCTCTCTTCCTCCCGATCAGACGGCGCTGCGAGAGGTGCAGGTGCTAATTAGCCCCTGCTAAGATTGTTCAGGGGCTTTTTCACACGAACGCTGCATCTCTGATAAAACACACGTGGTTATATATAAAGGCAGGTGAGACGGAACATGGAGCTGTTGATTGTGTCCCTAACTAGGGATTTACTACACGGAGCAGCTCATTAAGTCAGAGAGAGACCTCTGTATTTGGACAAGGTCAATGAGTGCAGTCAACAAGGAGGTGCTATGCACGGGTCACGTGGTTACACATGTGCACAAACACAGACAGAATCACATTAGTCTCCTCGAGCACACAACAACAAGAAGGACAAAAAACACACTCCAGCACTCCCACGGCTTCCAGCCTCCTCGATGTGGATGGTCACCAGTTTCAGTTTACCTTCCTTTTGAGTAGCACAATCCATCTTCAGCGGGCCCCCCTGTGTATGCATGCAGCCTCCCCACAGAGCTGATCCAGCACTTCTCAGAGGAGACGCTGTGCTGAGCACAGTGCTGGAGGAGAACTCATCAGCCTGCCAGTATAAACCCTGCCTGCCTCTTCAGGGGCTAATTGCTCTGCACTGTCACAAGAAGACGCTGGGTTATGAATATAAATGCATGCAACAGCAATAAGGCTTTGTGGAGACGGGCTTTACAGATGACTAAGTTCTTAAGTTTGCGTTGAGCACAGATTCTGATGTTTTGGGAAATCGTCTTTTTCGATGTTTTGCAGAGAGAAAGGACTGAGACATGCAGTTGTGCAGTTGATTTGCAACCGGTAAATATTTTCGCAGCATTAGCAAATCAGGGCTGACGTTCTTGAAGGTTTTGCTCCTGAATGTTGGCAACAATATGCTTTCTGATTGGTTAGATTGTAAGAACCACTTCGTCCTCCATCTGAACATATACACTTATTCACCGCAGCAGCTCTCAAGGTGTTCAAAGGTATGCTTTCTATTAATTGAGTAAAATAAGTGGGAGTTATTAATAATGACATTACCCCCTGATGTAGACTTTTCATTTATTTCTGAACCTTGTAATTTATTTGGTAAATCGCTTCATGCTGGAGCACCAATATTTGCCTCAAATGATTCATTACTTTGTGCTGTTTATTTGTGCAGAGGCTGAAGTGCAAAGGTCTCGAGATGAGAAGAGGTTCACATCAAACCTCGCACATCAGCTATCTTCCACACATAAAGGCAAAGTAATTAAAGCACAATACAAGCAGCAGAAAGGCCAATTAAAGATCTGCGGAGCCCAAACATCACTTTGCAGGGCTAAAGAAGGAGTCGACACCTCGGCACAGCACAAAAATCAGGAGCTTACTGTCAGAAATAATCAAAATATTTCCTTCTAGAAAGGAAGCAGCAGGCAGCCATCAAACAGAGTGTTTGAAATGAAGCCAGCCATCAGGGTTTTGTGGATGACGATGCCGTGAGAATACTACAAACAGCCTTACCACCGCGTGAGGTACAACCAAAACAATGCACACAAACTCTCTGTTTAAATAAAACAAAGAAAAAAGCGCTTTTTCCTCAGCTCTCGGCAGCAGTGGGTGGCGCCCTGTGACGCAGGTGCAGGGATCTAAGCGCGACCTTCAGTTACAAACACTGACTCTGCGGATTGTAGAAAGCCACCACGTGTCAAGATGCATCCCCCGTCTCTTCAGGAAATCTGTACGTGCGTGTGTGTACACGTGTGGCAGTGAGGCCACAGATGCGGATGTTTATGCAAAGTTTGCTTTGTTTAGTTCTGCATGATTCATCCTGTGTTCATGAGTCGATATGAGTTGCCGTTACATCCTTTTTAATGCCATTGCTCATAAACGGTGCAGGAATGGCATTTTACTGTGATGTGTTAGCACTTTCAGTTTATTCAGCATTTTATTCAATTTTAATTCAGAGCTTTATAAAGTTTAATCCTTCGATATGTGAACAAGTACTGAAACGCGATCGTGATTTATTGACTTTGAAACAAAATGATGCCTGGTAACTATTTAAAGTCGATTAAATATATTCAACACGTTGACATAATGGATGGAGCCATGTTGTTTCCCATACGCAGCATTACCTTACGACCCTTTAAACCTTGATGACATCACAGGGGGGGGGGGGGGGCCCACCGCCCGGGGGGGGCAAACTGACCTTTGTTTCACCTTGTGCGGTCCCAGCAGGTGTAATCTCTTCTTTATGTTTCCTGTCTCACAGCATTGTCTTGAACATTTTTTTGTTTGTGAGGCATTCTGTGAAAAGAGCTAGCTAATCGTTACTTTCTCCAATATGAGGCTAAAACCTCTGGGGTCAGTTTGTTTTCACTCGTATAGGAGCATCGCCTAAAGTGTCTTACTCAGCTCTTCTGGAGTGTGTCAGTGCTACAGAGCTTTACAGTGAACTTCATCATTTATATGTGCCTTCTACTGTGCGCCTTCCCTTCAGGGTAAGTACTTGAAGTGCAGTATATGGACGATGTGATACTGCATATGCACACACATACCGTGTATGTGGACATATAATGTGCATGTTCATGTGTGTGTGTAAGCACACAGTGAGAGTGGACATATTGTGGTCACACTGTTGGTGTCGGAACAACTTTGATCTTGCAGTTTGTTTCTCATGTGTGTCACTGAGCCCCACAGTTAACAGCCCGACTGTGACAGGAGGAGGTGAGATCCAGCCCAACGGCCGGAGGCATGGAGAGACGGAGGAAAGGATTTGGTCGGATGAAGGGAGTTTTTTAAAAAAAAAAAGTAGGAGGTAAAACATCCCATCGCTTTTGCATCAACCTCACCCCCACCCAAGGGCCGCGGGCCAGATTTATGGGTTGTTTCTTTCACCTCCTGGCAGGTGAATGGATCTGAAAGGAAGACGGAGATATAAATATAACAGAGCACTGACGTATATGTCTGAGACTGTGTGTGAGTGATTAAGTGCATCTGAACCGCGTTGAAGTGAGGACGACACGAGAGAGGTGGATGTGTGGAAAAGGGAAGGACAAGAGAGGCGGGACGATGCGAACGGATGGAGGGTCAAACAGAAAGAGACAAAGAGAAAGTGAGACTATTGATGGCCTCCTCCACACCCCTGAAGCCCGCTGTCTTACTGCAGTATATATCAGTGGCTCTTGGCCCTGTAGATGCCCCTTCTGACACCTGTTGACAGATGATCTGTCGTCCCCATCAGTGACATGTCCGTCACTTCTCCTTCCCTGAAACCTACACGCCCCTATTGCTCACTACATCCTTCCAATAACACGTTCACTCATCACCATTTGCTCTTTTTTTTTTAAACCCTTATGCAAATCAGAACCTACAATTTGATTATGTGTTCAATGGCCCACAAAGTGAAGCCAATTAAAGAACCTGATGCCTGTGTTGTCTGGAATGACCAGTAGGTGGCCGCTCTATTTCCAGCTCATTCATGATAATAAAGAAATAAATAATAAACATCAATAAACATATTCCTAAAGACAAGGTTATAGTGACGATGCTTTGCCTGGATTGGCCAACATCTGTATGCTACCTGAGCTGTTCAACACCCCCCAAAAAAATCAATATGTGACCTGGACTACCCTCTGTGGTTGTCTTTTTCTAAATGAGAAACACAACGACATGCTCTGTCAGTGACAGAGTTATTTCTGTGACTGCCCGTAATGTTGCCAGGAGCTGCAGTAGCCGTCAGGGTCACATTACTAAGCTATTTAAATCAAAGAGATCCTCAAAGTTGAGTCATTCTATGCTGACCATGTATATTTTATGTTATATATAATGTCAAAGATTTCAACATCACACTCTCTCTCACTGCATGTCTAATCTGTATTTACTAATTTTCATCAATTACTATGTCACTTTATGACACAAAATATGGGGAGGCAGATGGAGCTTGAGCAGTTTTTAAAGGGGAAATATGTGAACTGCAAAGTAAAAGAAACATAAAGATTAGCATCATAAAATATTGTTGTAGCTACAAACCTAAAAGGGCAATGCAGGGAGTCAGAATATGCTTCTTAAATAAAGTGGCACTGATGCCAAACCGGCAGATCATCACTTTTATTCATGTGATTTACATTAACAACCGCACATTTGTTTAAAGTGTTTCCCTCCTCAGATTTCACTTCCACGGGCACATCATTCAAGACTCAAATATAACAGATTGCACAATAAAAATGTACATTTGCAGTTTCATTACCATCAGGAACCGCTATGAATCAACACACAGCACACTGCCTGGAACATGTGCACAGTACTGTGCTCAGCAACAGTGGATGAAGAAGCAGGGAAATATTCTGTCAGGCATAAAAGTAATCAGCAAGGTCAGTGACAATGGTACTGGGGCAACTGTCTGTTATTCTTATTCACTACGACGTTTTGGCTCCATGGATACAAAGCAAATAAGACACAGACAAGACAAAGTGGAGGCGGGGGGCACAGACACAGACGTGTACGTGTGTGAGTGTATTTGTCCATGTTAGCGTGCATGGGTTTCTCTGAAGGCATTTCTTTGCCTTGAAATGAGCGTGAACAATGACTATTTGTTTCTGAAGGAGTTTTCCTTGTTTCAGTAATTTTCAATTATGTAACAAGACGATGCAAATTACTCGATTTGCATCTCGGAAACGAGTCTCGATTGAAGTCAGCAAATTGGTTTGAATTGGAAACTCAGTACAGAGTTTGTCGACTGTATTTCAGCCTGAGACCAGTTTGACCCAATGATATGGATTTGGATTTTTTTGAAGATATCAGGGCTGTGTGTCACTGGTGTCTCATAAAAGCCATATTTGGGGAGCAGTCATGTCGCCCATCATCCAACAGATTTAAAAGATGGGCTACAACGTCTACCATTTCTAACTTCGTAGCTCAGCATGCTAGCATGTTTGTCAAAACCTTTTCCTCTCAGAACATAGTGGATGTTCACATGTTTATGTTGTTGATTCTACATGAAAAGACACTGAGAAGAATCATCAAGTCAGTGAGACCAACATTCAGCAAGCCAGGCAAAGAATATGTTGATGCATAATTTTAAAGCCTCACTGAATTAAATCCAAAACCATGTGCACTCCCTAATACGGAATAATAATATCCTATCACACCACCGACCTCACGCATCGCACACACACACAGACGTCACAAAGGGTGTGAGTGTGTGCATGACTCAGAAGAAATGGCAGCGTCACCACACTCATCATTCTACTTGATCTCCCTAAGAATGATGTCACTGGCACCGACCGTGGCTGGTGGCCCACTGGACTGAGCGGGGATCAGCTCTCATTATCTCCTGTCCAGATTTACACAGCTGCCATGCTCATATTTTACACGGGGGAACATGGACGGAAAGAGAGAGAGAGAGAGAGAGAGAGCATTTACAGAAGAACCAACCTCCAGAATACTCAGTATTTCAACAAAACTATTCTTGCGAATGGTGCCACATTTCTCTCAAGACATCATATGCTGTCACTATGGGCAGACACACACTTTGTAAAACTTTTGCAGAATCCAAATACAACATGCTTTCATTGATGAGTTGTGAGTCGTCCTGTCAGGTAAACACACACACACACCTTATAAACTCATCTGTTCACTCGTCCACAAGCCCAGCATCCCACCAGTTCTATCAAATCAAAGCAAACATCAAACAGCCAAACTCCCCATGTGCTGGATGCAGATGTAACCGAGAATTTGGCACAGCTGAGGAAGACCCTCCTCACCCCCCCCCCCCCCCCCCCCCCCCCCCCCCCCCCCCCCCCCCTCCCCGTTTCTCTCTCCCCATCTCTCTCTGCCTGTCACCATAATGTCACAACATTGTTCCATGTGATTGGATGCCTGTGCTACGATGAACGATTGGCATCCGGCTTCACCTCACGGCAGTCTCCACCAGCCGCACACCTGCTGCCTTCGGGCAGACTGCCCTTGCCTGGGACGGGTACAGATGTAGTAGTGCGCATGTTTTTGTATGCGTGTGTTTGTGTGTACTTTACGAGCACCGTCCAGGGTATTGCATTATTCTCCGTCTCTTGGAATGAGACTAATGGGCCGTGAGGAGAAGGCAGATGAAGCAGGCCCAGAGGCAGCGTGCAATGTGTCTAACACCTGGTCGGCCATGTCACTGGGTGGCCATATTGGATGTTTGCTGGGTCCTTCTGTCTCTTTGTTAACTAGTAAATGCATCATGGGGGAGCAGCCAGGGTGACTTTGCCTCCAGTGATATTCGAATCCAAACCAAATGCTGCTACCTGCACACTAACAAACTGCTTGTCTGGAATCTAAACAAATTAAACTAGCCTTCTTGAAACTCATGTTATTATGTTGGAAACAGACGACGACGCCAGCACTCTTCCATTTCGGTCCTTGTTGTTAATTTATCTGTCAAACATAAGTGGAGAGCGGCCACATGAAAATAGCTTAAACCTCCATTTATGTGCACTTAGTGTTAGTGCAGCAAGCTGTGAACACAGCAGCGCTACATTAACACCTCTAAAACATAGAATGACACTCAGGGGAGTGTCACATCCCCAATACCCTGAAGTTTGTCCCATACCTTCCACCAAGTTTTCTGGAAATCTATCCAGTATTTTTTAAGTAATCACAGCAAACAGTTGATTGGTATTTTTGTGGAGAACAACTATCTGCCGCTGGAGATGACATTGATGAGAGTGAATAAGAAAAATTACTTTAGGGGCTGCCGAGATGACAAAATGCTCCGTACAGCGGAATGGAAGTGCACTGCAGCTGGATGATTGTTCTCATAATTACAGCTGACGTCCTTCACGCACATAGTATTGATATGAGCAGCTTTGAACTCCCGCGGGACACTGTGCTAAAATATATATTTGAAAGAAGAACCAAGGCCCTAAACGACAACAGATGAATTCACAGCAATTGACATCTCCGTCTTGTGACCTTAACCGGCTGTGACAGCGACAACATATACAGTGGAGCACAAGATCCGAATCAATAAATGACCTGCAGGCAGATAAGGATGGGGAAATGAGGAAGCATGGCTGGAATCAAGAGGCTTCCCATACCTCGTGATGGTCCAGGGAGAGATGTTTACTTTGACCATATTGGATGCAAAATGACGTGTTCCCACGCACCGACGCCTGGTGATCGAATGTAAACACTTTCACGCTGGGTTTCCCTCCAGACGATGATTTTAGCACCACTGACGTGTTGTCCTCACGGCGCTTGTAACCACATCCCTCCCCCGGTCCCTCGCTGTCGCCGGCGCTTGAATTTGTGTCATGGCAGCTTGATGGGAATACACTGTAACTACTGCTCGCCACAGGATATAACCATTAGATGCTGCGGGGGTGGCTTACAGGGGCAAATGCTTACAGTGCGAAACCCAAAGGGCCAAAAGAAAGCTGACACGGTCCTGGCCCTGTTCATCTGCATCCGCCTCAGAATGAGAAGAGAGAGGCGTATACTGGGGGAACACCAGGCAACTGCAGTGCAGCATGTAGCAGAGGAGTTTTTTTTTTTTTGTTTTTTTTTTCTAACTCTGTATCACAAAGCAATGTCTTCAAACGCTCCTCAATGCTGAAGGCTAAACAATGTGGCAATCTGTAGCAGGAAATCTTCAGGGATCCTCCGTGTCCCTCTGTAGCCTAGCAACCGCGATACAGCTCTTTTTTATTTCACTCTGCAGTGTCGTATGTTACAGGTGAAAGGGAAAACTACCGCAGCTGCAGTGTGACAGGACAAGACAGGAGCGCACAGCCTCCGAAATGAAGAACAACACGTGAGAAGAGAGGGGGGAAAAAAAAAATAAACAAGAAGGAGCCCATATGTGCGACAGAATGTGACGCAGAGAAAGTGAGAGGAGGAGAGAAAGAAACAAGAAGGATTGGAAAGAGTGAAAAAAAACAGCTGACAAAACCCAGCCGGCGAAAAAAACATTCATCCAGAGCGACCCGCAAGTTCTTTCCCACAGACCTTTATCATAAATGTCCACAAAAAGCCAATGCAGCTATTTGACACACTATATTGAAGACATCCCGTTGCCATAGTGATAGGAGAGGAGGAGGAGGCGGCGAGCGAGGTGCTGGTGGAGTCTCCTCGCTGCGTGCAAAGTGTTTTCCCTCACACTCTCTTTACTTAGAGCAGATGCATAAAGCTTATCCTCCGTCTCCACCAGGACTGATTTAATGTGGCCCACTTCCATTCCAGATAGGAAGACGTCCCCGAGAAGGGAGGATGTTGATGCTCTTCACTCTCCACCCTCTCCAGGACGCGGCGATGATGGTGATGATGCCTGAAGTCGAGGGCTGAGGCATGAGGGAGGGGTTACCGTCTGACGGAAAAATAAATATCACATGCTTGGTCATCCTGGATAATCGTGCTTGTGATTCATTGGGTTGAAGTAGAAGTTTATTTGTAAATGTGATTACAGCTCCGTCCCTATTTCCACAAGATGACCTCAGAGCCCTCGCTGTCTGTCACAGCATGTTATGCCATCGGAGCCCAGTGCTGCAAGAACCAATCACTCACTTATTCACACAGCTATTAATTAGGTCTGATCTCCTTGATTTGCACAAAGCACGAGCTCATGTGGAGGAGTGGCAGGTGCGTGATGACTGTGGGAATGGCACACCGATACCTGATTTATAAAAAAAAAAAGAATCCCATCACTCCCTCAGCATTGATAGCATTGATCGGCGGGCCCTGTGGTGCTCAGCCAGGTGACGCTACCCACGTAATAACTTGAGCAGCTGCACCCTCGGCCTCAAAGACATACAGTACGCTAACCTACATTAGCATGTGTCCACCCACGTATTTAGTCAGATACATTCGCTGCTGTGTGCAGTCGCATGAACAGTCAGTCGCTTTTGTGGATGCATGTGGCTGACATGCCCCGCCGCGTAGACGGAATGGTATTCACCGCATTTGAATACAGCGTCAGTACAGTCCAGTTTCAGCTCTGCACCCTAATAGACTCACACACACACACACACACACACACACCAAATGACTAGGGTATATTAGCCCTGACCTTGTATTCACAGTATCTCGTTTAACAAGCTCTAACTAACAGGGAGACGGTGTAGGAGTCCATCAGAGCTGTCTTTAAACACCCATGACTAAGTGGTAGCTGGCTCCAGATGGGGACAGCTCAGGTTCTCGGGGACTCTCTTCTCTCTCTCAGAGGCTGCAAACTGCCCTCAGCCAGGAGCTGGAATCAGGAGTGGGTGAGCGTATTTTACGTGGAGGAGAATGCACTGACAATTGAGGGGAGCTGTATCATTTGCGTGAGACTGAAACAGTGGATGGAAAAAGCTGTTCCTGCCATGCGACACACAGCGAGCGACAATGCCTCGCGCTTCCTCACTAATCCAAATGAGCCCAAATGATCAGTGTGGCATCGCCCCCGGTCCGCTCCAGCTTTAATAGGTGAATAGGCGAGCAGCTGCAACCTCCCGAGGGAGTGCTCACACTATTCTGCTTTATTTTTAAATGCCACTGCCATTTTGTTTTACATTCAGGTCAGCAGGGAGAGGCCTCAGGCTGATTGGAGGGTAGTAGCTGCTGCTGAAAAGAATTTGGCCTTTATTTTCTGTAAAAGCACAGATGAGCATTTCCTTATTCTGAGTGTCTGTAACAAGTGGAGGCACCTGAGCCCTTAGTGAGTCAGCGACTGAGCAAGATGAGGCAAAGTGACTCACCAACCTGTTGCTTGACCCATCAGTCAGCTAATGTCTCATCTTATGTTTGCAGGCAACCAGTCAAAGAATATAACCCATAATGGACATAGCCTTGGTTTTAAGATTGCAGGTGAGTAGTCCAGAAAAGCTTTTGTATGGCATTGTTGACAACGTATTTTATATCGAATTTCTGTGTAGTGTAATGGATATGCTGATTTTTTTTTTTTTTTTTTTTTTCAGTTTTTGAGCATTTCCTGATCTAACAAATAAAGCTGGGATTGTAAATCATGGAGAGGTTATTTAGAGCAAGCAAAAATCTGCAACTGATATATCCCACCCATCACAACTGCTAGAAAACATTTTTTTCTGTTAGCGACTCGCTCATATTTAGCTCTTGTCTATATATCATCTACCATCTAAACCAGAATTTAATAGTATGTTGATGATGGGAAGAGTAGCTTTGAAGTAATCCTTGGCAAATGCATAGTATTGTATACTGAATATTCATTTGAGCTCAACTGTGACTGTCTACCTAATGTTGCTTAAAAGAAGAACTCAAAATAAGGCAGTTATATGTGATATTATCCTTTCATCAACGGTGCATGGAGATAAAAGGACAGTGCAAATTACACTGACTCGAAAAACAAGTCAACAAAATAAAGTCACTTTGTTTTTAAGTGAAGTCATATGAGCCAGAGAGCGAGGCCAGGTTTTGAGCTGTGATTACTGGAGGGGTCTGCAGCAGCAGTGATGACAGGGTGGAGCTCAGCTCACCAAAAGACAGGAACGCATTAGAAGTGTCAGACGATTTCTTTTCTGTGCTTGAAAATTGACAACAAGAGAAGAGAGGAAACAAAGAGGATGGGCAGCTGCGTCCTTACTGTAGATTCTCCCAGCGTGATTTATGACCCTCGGTAACAGGTGGAGGACCTGGTAAAAAATGGATTTGCATCAGCGTTTCACAGATGGTTCACTTTTGGGTTCACATTTCGAGGCTCAGACATCAATTTTGCCGGGAGGAAGACGTAAAAGATGTTGAGTCTCATCTCCATTAGTCTGTCGTCCCTTTGGAGACAGCACACGGAGATTGATGGCCTGGTGAGAATAAACAGCTGGAACTTATGGGGAGCGGTCTGTCTGTGTCAGGACCAGCCTTGAATTCCCAAGGATGAAAGTGGAGCTGCGATGTGGCTGGTTAAGGCCGAAAACATGCAGTGATACATGAGTCTGTCATCTAATTCACAAAGTGACCCTGGGATATTATATTAACTTTCAGACAAGTGGCTCGGGCAATGGCAAACCACCTGTATATGTAATGGAGTTTAAACACAGCGCGGGTGGTTGAGTGCAAAAGCCATAATATACGATGTGTGAATCTGCAGGGGATTAAACCAAAGAGCTGGAATGACTCATATAATACTGACATGTGACCATCAATCCATGGCTGCACAAAAAAGAAGTGGAATCTAAATCATAGTGTTAAAGCTGCAGGGAATATCTCCGTCCAATCAAACAACACTTTGCTTGGGAGGTGTTTGCATTTTTCCCAAGATGCCGCTGATTTACTTCAAGCCGTCATCATACTCCGGCGGTTTCTGGCCCAGAGTGCTTTAATTAATGGCAAGCACATCAACTCTCATCTGTGGAACATGCCTGGAGTTGATCAGCATCTGTGGCCCCTGCAACCAAATATGATTCAAATCAATGCTGTAAGCTCAGAGGTCCTGGACCTAATCAACAGCAGCCGTGTGTGTGTGTGTGTGTGTGTGTGTGTGTGTACTATCCAAGAGGAAACTTGCCTTTCTAAGTGCAGACTAGAAATTAAAACTTTATTCTGCTTTTTTTTTTTTTTAATCATTGAATTTTTTTAAGGTGAGTATGTTTTGGCTTGAGGCTTAAGAGGGAGGGAGGGGAGCAGGGATGAGGGGGTGGTTGTTGGAGAGAAAGAATGGGAGATATGAAGGGGGTTACCAGGGTGGAGGGATGGAACTGGGAGGAATCTGCTCTTCTTTTCCTTGTTCCATTTGTTTTCTTTCTGCTGCACCAGCTTCATTTTTTTCAAAATCCAACAATTTAATTCTACTAATTGAGTTTGAAAACAGGGTTAATAAAATGTTAATAACCAGTGAGCCGTTTTGTGTTAGTCAGATGTTGGGTAAGGATGTTGTTGCGTGTTCACCTTGGTCTTCAGTGAAGCAGAACTAGATTAATTAAGTCATTCCACACTTTCTTTCCTCAAAGGTGAAGGTTAGAGAAGTTTCACCACAGAGACAGAGGTGTTTTTCTGTTCTTTTTTTATGGGGACATTTCTGGTAATACATGATGACTGGGATGTGCCTGACCCTCTGGTAATAACTACTTGCTACCAAGACCTAAGAAAGAGATGAACAAAGTAAAGGATCATCCTGCAGATGGGTTCACACCCTCATGGATGCCCACATTATTCTGACAGGCACAGCACAATGAAACTCAATCTCATCTCTGTTCGATTTCAAGAAATTCCTGCCTGAGGCCCGGTGAGAGAACTGCCCTTATAGATACTTGAATTCAGAGTAATTTTCAAGTATGTAGCTGTTAAACATTTTCATTAATGCCTGAGTGTACTTGACAAGATGTGGGAGGCTCTTAATGCGCAAGTTTCCAGCCTGAATGATAGAATCACAAACTTTCCAAAGGCCCATTAAACACATTTAGAGCCTGCGTCATATGCCTGCTAATGAAAAAAGACCAATGCCCATCTGTACAGTGCATCTGGTTCCTGAAATCACTCAGACGGTTTGCAGAGCTGACACTGTGATCTCCCATTGTCATTCGCGGAGCCTGCTTTACTCTGGCACGTCAACAGCAAATTGAGTGCTGTCGTTGTCTCACAACTCTCCGTCCAGTCCTCCCGAGAGCCAAACTGGCACCATATGACACTTTGAACATTCACATAGCAGCCAACAATCATTGTTTCTGCAAAGATGGATTCCATGATTCCTGAGCAGAGAAAAAAGCAAAGTCACAGCTTTGGAATCTGATATTCTCTGTTCTTTGTATTTGCAGCTAGTTGGGCTACATTAGCATGCTAGCGCAGGTGACACCTTCACTTTGGAACCCTTGGCCCTTCCTGTGTGACTACCAAGTGAGTCTGCTTGTACAAAGAGTCAAATAATTTGGAATGTCCTCACTCCTGATCCCTTTCACTCTCAAGCAGGTAGAAACACAGCTGTCACACACAAGAGCTGTGGAACGGACAAAAATCTAGTGTTGGTGGTGAGGACAAGCTAGTTGTCTGCGGAGAACACTGTGATTCACATTAACAACCAGTCTAAAGCCTGCCTCTCTATACCTGTTAGCAAACAATGGTCAATTCTAAAAGTGTGGCACAGACTCCAAACAATTATGGCACTCCAGAAAGTTGGGCCCTGGTTGCGTTTTGCTGGAGCAATGATTCACATTCAGAGCGTGCTAATCTATAGTCCTGTCTGTAGGTGCTAATGCCAGACATGTGCTGCTCAGTGGGTCTCACAGCGGCACCACCTGGCCTAATGACCCTCCCTTCCATTAGTCAGCAGGTCTCTGGATCGACCTGTAAGGAGGAGGGTGGACTGGGTCCAGGTGGATTTGTGTGGTTTTGTTTCCACACACACGCATACACAAACAGACCTGGAGATAGAGGCGTTAGCTCGCCACCACATCAACTCAAAGGTGTCACATCGCTAGCGAGCCCACGTGGGGAAGGTGCAAATGTGAAAATTGTGTTTGCGTCTGAAGGCCCCGCGCTGCACTTGTTGACAGGGGTTGTGTGTGTGTGTGTTTTTTTAAGCGCAGTTCTTGCAAGGGGCATTCTTGTGTTTATTTTTCATGTTCAAATCTGAATGCGCTTGATGTCCATTTTGTTCGGAAACACACTCATGCCACAGTCATTTGATTAAAATTTGGCAGCGTGTCACGGACATGCCACATTGATGATTTATCTGCAGCTATTAATAGGAGCTGTGGGGGGAGTGGGTGTAATTGCATTCTGGTGATGACTGACTGTGTAATGCGGTGAGCAATGTAAGTAGATGGCAGTGAAGTGTCACATTGTGCTGCAGCCCAGTGCAGGGCATTTGGTCACTTCAAGGGTAACACTTACTCTCTGATCAGTTTCACTATCGATGGTAAGGAAAGGGTTCACACCTCCAAGTGACACACACGCACTTGCCTCTCAGCTGCATCAGCCTGTACTTCACCTACGATCCAATTATTTCTTAAAATCACTCCCCCTCTCTCTTAATTCCAGTTGTTCCTGACTAGAAAGCTTCAGTAAAGACTGTCATTTAGTTTTGAGTGTGGAAAAAGACTTCAGCCGTGATTTACCAACTGTACCCAGCAATTTAGTGCATGTGTGGTGAACTGCAGGGCACCAACGGAAGCCAGTGATTGCTGGAGGCTGCAAAGGAAATCAAGATGCAGCAATCATGTTGCAGTTAGTCTGCAATCAGTTACTCATAATTGATTAATTGGTAATTACAATACACCCAGCTCCTTCAAAGGTGCTGTTGAATAAATCCAAGTACTCCAAACAGTCATCAACCAGCCATCACTTTGGACTCATCTAATGGCCAGCAGTGGAAAGCTCCGTCTCAGAATACAGTCAAGCTCTTGAGGTTCACACTGAACAATATTTGGACAGAAATTCTGAAATGATATTTGGGGGTTCGGTCATGATGGCTTGTTGACACTTCATGTGGTGTCTGAAGAAAATATCAGGCTTGGACAAAAAAAACGATACCTGACGATTCTGTGTCGGCCCTGGTTAGTTTGCTGTTGGGTGGGTTCAGACAGAAAATTGCGGGCTGAGCTGCACTCTGGACAGTAACTTCAGACAAATACTCAAATACCGTATTGGGTAAAATTGATTGGAGTAGTTGAGGATAATGCAGCCGTTCATTAAGAAAACTAGGAAACACTGAAAGAGCTCAACCCCTGACCATGCCAAACAAGCTTTGGTGCGACACACTTCCCATTATAATGCATAACACCAGCCATACGCTAATAATCTCAAGAGTGCCAGGCTAATGCAAATATAATCGTCTTTGATCCTGGCATCATGTAGCCAATGCACATTTGCCTTTAACGTCACCACGTCAGGTCCGATCATGTCATGCCTGTAACAATGCACGTGCTAATTCTGAAACAGGTCAGTGCGTCACCATCATCAGCGATGTGGCCGCGGCGCCCGGATGTCTCATTAATTAGTGAGTAAGAGTCTGGTCAGAACCCTGGTGCTTCAAACAGCCCTTAGATGGGCTGCACTGCAATGGCTGTGCTATAATGTGGTGTGTGTGTGAAGGCATGGGGAGGGGGCGAGAGAGTGAGAGAGACACCAGCACGACTTGTGAGAGAATACATTAATACCATTGAGGAGATCAGGATGGTGTGTTTGTGCAGTTCACTTTCTGACGGTGCTGCACGCGTTCAGTTTATGGCGAGAGAGGGAGAGAGATGTTTGGAGATAAAAAAAAGTCCACGCTGGATTCTTTCAAGATGACCGCAGCTATGTCAAACCTTGGATGTGCTCACACTGCAGAGGAAAAAACACTGAGTAAACAAATGGGAATGAGAGGATCTGGATGAGAAAGTGTGTGTGCGTATGGGGGGGGAGGTAAGAGAGAGCAAGCACATATAAAATTGGGTGGGGTAAAAAAATTGGCCACAGAACCGATCCAGGGGTCGGGGTGTTCATACTGTATGTACACAGAAGTTTGTATCCTGGCATAAACGAGGATTTGGCACAAGCATCTGAAAGCTCAGCACCTGAACACCCCTGAGTCCCTGCACCAAGGCATACACTGTCTCTCTGTGGTGCTCTGCCAATGATTACTTAGTCATTTAAACTAGTTACAGCTGTGATGAACGATCCTGGATCTTTGTCAGATGCTTGAATTTGTGCAAAGGCTGCCGGTAAACAAAAGACCCAACAACAATCACTGTAAAAGACCAATGAAAGCAGTCCAATCTAATGACAGTGACCATTGCAAACGTGTCTGTGTGGCCTGTGGTTTTCTTTCTGAACCATTAAGGGTGACCTGTGAGTTCACTGCTGCTGCTGCACAAACAGCTGGTTTAAAGTTTTGAATGTATCACATAAATCTGCTTCACTTCACTGGCACTGCAGTTCCTTGAACCATTACCTATAGACATGCCTGCGTGTGTGTGTTTTTTTTGACCTGTGCACATCCCAGACGGACATCCCATTCGATTGTTAAGAGATTGCGTTTAATTGTGCTGAGTCAGTCGATGAAGGCACCAAAACAACACCTTTCCAGCTGCCACTGCCATCTTACTCACTCGTCTCCTGATGCAGCTTGACAGATGATAAATCTAAGTCTCAGCCCCCCCAATCTCTTCCACCAGCAACAGCCACTCCATTTTCTCTCTGATTGCGCAGTCCCGCCTTTGACCCACAGGTGCATCCACTGTGTCCACAGCACACATCAGAAGTCCCAACTATTTGTCTCAGGTCTCAGCATCTCCAGCCTCTGAGAGGGCAATGTAAAGTAAAGCAGAATTGATGGAACTCCCAGCCTTATATACCAAACCTCTTGTGAAACAAATGGTAAAGGTCCCAATACTCAATCATAGCTCATGTTGTGTCACTTTACCAGAGAGCCGTGTACGGATGGAGCGATGATTCCGAGGCACTCGACAGAGAGGGGTTGCATCATGTGGATAGACGACCGGTGAGCAGTAAAATTACTTTCTGTGATCTATCTAGAAAGCAAACTAAACGCGCTGGAGAGGTGTAGGTGCAAAGGGTACGAGCCGTGCCGTTTTGAGTCATGACGTTTTGATTTCTTACTGGACAGTTGGTTGGTCTCATTGTTGAGCTTACTTATTTATTACGTATTTCCCCCTGAAACGATTTACACCCAATACACCATTAATAATGCATTTACAGTATTAAGCATGGACAGTGACATCTGCTGACCAGATTCAACAATGCAACTGAGGAGCATTACAAAGCACTTCACTCTGACATCGCAGTTGATTGGGTTTTGATTCTTTTTAAATGTAGTTAAAAGGTTTGAAAGTTTCAATGATGTTTTCTTTTATCCATATGTGTTCTTCAGCCTGTGATGATTTAACCATTATAATTGTAATATTATAGATTATTAGAATATATGTATTCTAAAATGTATAATACCCTTTTCAGAATGCATGTTAATATGTGTAAATCATTCACTGCACATTGAATGTTTTAATAGTCTGTTTGCCAATAAATGCTTGAAAAGGAAATCAGACTATTAACATGGTAACTTGAGTTCTGTCAAGGAGCGAGTAGCCCAGCGGATTAACAGAAATTAGGTCACTCCCAGTGATTATGCGGTGAGTGACGGCAATCAGGAGAAAACAAGCTGACAAATTAGACCCATTTTGAAAAATGACATTGCATGGCAATGCTCATGTCCGGCCCTCTCAAAAAACAAATCGATACGTTTTACTGGGATCTGAAAAATCATTAACAGTTGTAATCAAACTCTCATGTGTGATTATGATGCGAGTGAGTCTGGATTTGGCACCGCTCTGTGTGAAGTGGCCTCGGAGGAATCTTGAAGTAATGCAGGGAGAAGCCCCTGAGAGAAGGTTGAGGAAAAATAAGCTGCACTGTTGCGGCATCCCTCCACCCACGCTCCTGCTCACTCACTGCTCGTACGCTCCTCGGCTCTGCTGGAAGATGCGTGTGTGTACAATAAACATGTGTGTACGCATCCTGTCCGTCCTCTCCATCATTCACGCCCCTCATTCTTTTCCCTGCTCTTTTGTTCGTTCTCTCTCTCCCTCCCACCTTGTTTTGATATCTCTTTTTCTTTTCCTCTCCAGCTCGCTCTCAGTCAGAGAAACGCGCACGTGCACCCATCTACGCGCCCACGCAGGCAGTTGGCACGGCCGAGCCGCCTGACAAGCAGGTTTGGCGTGGGGTTATGCAAAGAAATACAAAAAAATCGGTATGGTACCACTGCCTAATGGTGTCTCCATGGCAACTAAAGGAGCAAGGTCCTGTGATGTGGTGTCAAACAGACTGGATCTGAAACCTTATAGCAGGGAAATGAATATATGACAATATCCATCAGTGCACCATGTTGTGTCAGGAAATGTGGCTCCTACCAATACTGTTTCACTCTAATAACAGATAATACATTCCCATGAACTTCCTTTAGGTACAGTAAGAAACTAAAACAGATCATTTCTATGGCTCACCTTCTGAGACAGTGTTTAAATAAATCAAACCATGTGGATGCAAAGCTGCATCATACCCTGATTGTCTTCATTCATTCAGCCAAAGATCTTCACCATCTTTAAAAAAATTTGGATTCACACAAGGACTGAAAATGCAGAACTGTGGGGTTGAAGAGTTTCGGAGACTCTGGGACATCCACAGCCAAAAGTTTTTTTGCCCCCCAAAAAAGAGTGACTCTCTTGTGTGAAGTTTCAACACACTTTGTGGATGCAGCCATACTGCAGAAAGAGAGTGTGCAACAGCAAACCCCTGAACCTAATTCCCTTGGACAAAAGGCAGAAAGGGAGCGTGCTGGAGCCCACAGCCGTTTACCTTCCTGTGACTCGGTGGTTATCAGAGGTGTGAGGGTATTTCAACAAACTGCTGGTGGACGTGAAAGGAGAGAGAATCACACCTTCTCCCGCAGTTCAACATTCAAGAAGCAATGGAGGCTGTTCAGTTTTCAGTGCATGACACGTTTGGCTTAATTTCTTCACCTGTGGCTCAGCGGCTGAGCTCTGGCACCTGCTCAGGCCGCACTGAAAGCTACTGGCTGCCCAGACGTGGGGGGAGAGAGGAGAGGAAGAAGAAAGAGGGAGGAGGGGGGCAGATGAAGAGGATGGATGAGAGAGAGCAGAGGAAGCCTGAGGAAAAAAGAAGAGAGGACTTCATTCTCTTGTGTTTCTTTTGGGGTCGGTCCAAGATTCTCCATAGGGAGAGAAGGCTGTTCTGAAGAGGTTCACAGCCTCTCAGGCATTCTGCTGGAGTCAGTCGGACACTGATTGGAGGCTGAAGAAATTAACCCAGCAAATGTTCACCCTCACATAAAACAACAATCTCACAATGAAACAAACACACACACATGCCACCAGCGGCAGTGAGCCTGCGCGCACTGGAACGACATATACTGACCAGTGGCCGGGCCACCATCTGTGAGTCCAGCAGTTCATGCACTCATCCAGAGCTGAGGCACATTAGACTCATTCCAAAAATAAGACACTGCCCTTCCACAGCCTTCATCCATGTCAGCGGCTGAAACAATGATCCATGACAAATGAAATTCTTTTAGATTAAGCCGTCAGCCCATTTCTCATCTCATTCTCCTCCATTTCAGTCAAACACGTTTCCTCGCCGCAAAGTTCCTGCAGCTGCGTTGCAACAGAGGAGAAATAACGAATTAGCGTCTCTTTACATAAGGCAGCGATTTTCAGCGTCGTTCCAGGAGACGCTCGTCGTTGGACTGTGGCAACATGCGTCCTTAATCTTTGCAAATCAACGCGAGTGGGCCGTGAACCGCGAAGCCGCGAGCGCTGCAAACGGGATTTGTTACCCTGACGACGCAAACAGACCTGCATCTTCAAAAAGCAATTAACTATCTGCACACCTACACTCGTAACATTTAGAAGAGCCGCGGTTTTCCTTATGATTCGCTGCAAGACGTGTGACTCCAGGCCTCGTGCACAAATTGAATGAATAGCTTCATGTCCTAGTCATTGCAGATTTCTCCAGCACACGTAGAATTCATGTGATGTGATGTGGATTAGTATTGCAAGGTGCTGATGGCAATATTTCGTGCATGATCTAACAGCTAGAGCTGCATGTCAAGATGGGAAGCCTCCCCTTCTATGTGCTTACTATAGTTCTCTGCGATGCGTTCATGGCTGACGGCTGTTTTTGTCAGGTTCATGACTGCCGCTATCAAAAGCTGTCCATTGTCCCAGATATCCAGTGTGAGCTGCCAAGAGCGCTCGGAACGCTTCTTCCATCTGTGCATTACTTAAAGCTCTGTGTGTGTGTGTGAGTGTGTGTGCATAAATATCAATTTGTTCTTCATCTGCTACTCTTGGGAAACACTTGCTTCATTCGGGAAGCGCATTGTGCAACAGGCCTCAAACGGAAGTGGAATGAATAATAATAATAATAATCTTACACGCGGCGGCAGACATGACTCGCAGATAAAATGCCAATTGACCTTACATCATGTAAGCAGCCCGTTTCTGCAGTCACACCCAGCCACCAACAGCTGGATGTGTCTCAGTCCTGAGTGAGTCACTGCCTGCCATTGTCAGCCAGGTTAATGTGCACTCCATATAGCCACGTAGGGTATGTTCACTGAAGCTTGATGGAGTGCTGGAGGTTGACTGCTTAGCGTGTTGATTGTGTGCAGGGCTTGAAATTAACATAATCCGCCAACCGGCCAAATGTGAGTGAAATATTATTGTTGCCTAGTGGTGTCATCGAGTGACGAGCCAAGCTGGCAGATGTCGCTGTTAATTCGGATACTACTGCAAGAGCGAAGCTAGGGTGATCAGTGCGGTTGCCTGAGCACACCTGCTATTTTCATCACACGTGCAGGAGACCATGAGCGAAAACAGTCTGGTGGTGTAGCGATCGAGGGGTGTGGTGATGAAGCTCGGTCTCACACGCTTGCTTTTTGAAAATCTTTTTTTTTGTTTTGCTATGCATAAATAAATTGATTTAGTAGTATTCCTTCATTTATTCATCTCTTCTTGATCATCTCTGTACAAATGTCACTCATGTGTATAATGAGATAATGTTTAGTTTAGTCAGAAAAATCAATTACGTGACATGCTTGCACATTAATATTCCAAATAAAATCACAGCCTGGCAAAATCTATGATGAATCATGAAAATCATGTTCTCTCTTTATATAGAGGTGTTGAGTGCAATATCATTTCAATGTCCTTGTTTTGGTCGACAGTATACCACAGAGTAAACTTCACTATAAAACCAAAAGATTCATGTTCATAGTGACACCAAAGGTCGATCCTGCTTCTCTAATGACACTAACCCTGATCTGCATGCCTTTGGACTGGCTGAGATCATGGAAACTACCCAAAGGAAGGCCGCAGCATTAAAGGTCTCAGGGCTAAAGGCCCAGAGGCAACCACTCCTCCAACATGTCACCATGCTTAATGGTTTAGGTAAAGATTTTGGAAAAGTCTTCCAAACTTCCATGTCTAAAGCTTCACGGACAAATCTATGAACACCCCCCGCTACATTTACATCCACTTTGAGCTACTGCAGTGACACTTGTCAGGAAGCCATGCACGTACTTGTATTTCACAGGAATACAGTCAATAGCTTCTGTCACTGTGACTTGAATCAGGACTCGTACTACAGTATAGTACTAACACTGCAGTCTACTGTCATGATGTAACAGTGCAGTATTGTACTGAATTCATTTTGGGGGAAGCCCATTGTAAACGAAGGCCCTGTAATTCTAATTAAAGAGCTTCCCTTGAGAAAGACAGAGGAGCCACAAGAAGTGCAGGGGATCGATTATCACTATGTCCACGATATGTCTAATGCTGGAATCCTTTTTCAACTAATTCCTAGAGACCCGGTCTGTCAGTGTAGTGGCATCAGTTGTTCTATTACAATCACAATGCCACCCACAGACATCAACTCCCATCAGATGGGTCCGCCCCCACACCTGCGAAAACACCACACGTCTGGCTGGAAGTTACTTTAGATTACGAGCATCTGTTCAAATAGCAGGGACTGACAGATGAAGAGGCTCTCTAACCAAGCCTACGCTGTCTGTGGCCGAGTAACACTTTGGGTAGAGAGAGAGAGAGAGAATCTGTCTGCAGTGCAGCAGTGGACATGAACGTCCAGAGCATCTCCTCTAAACTGGCTGCAGTGGCTCCGTGCTTCGTCAATCTGATTTACACCAGGGGGGGCGAGGACCCCCCCCCCCCCCCCCCCCCCCCCCCCCAAATCCCCCCCCCAAGCCCAGGTTGTAAATTGTCACCACCCACAGTGGAACACCAGGCATTACCTCATGAAGAGACGCCACTCTACTGTAGAGGAGTGTTTCCCCAAAAGTGTGTGTGTGTGTGTGTGTGTGTGGTGCTGCGGTCGGAACCCACAACCACATTCAAGTAGATGGCAGCCAGTTGATAACAGTGCTTGAGAGGGAAACACACACTCCCTCACACGCAAACATATGTGAACACACATGGGCTTTCTTTCGCATTGACCACTAAACTAAAAGCACTTCATTCACAAAACACATAAATGACGCACAAGCTGCCCCCGCAGCGCTCTCCCCTCCGTAACAGAGTTTACATTAGATGCATGCAGCTGCCCACACACCCACACACGCACAGGGTTGGTGTGCGTCCTCGACCGTTTCCTTGTGATTACCCATGCTGTGCTGCGCTCCGCACGCGCACCACCTCCAAAGGGTTTCCCCCAACAAAAAGGTAACATTTATAATGCTGCACTTTTTTTTTTATGCCCACCCACTGGACCAAACTCTGAGAGACTCCAATACACATCATTATGTCCACTACCACTCCCTGATGCCCAACAATTAGAGATTGGCTCGTGGATGACAGTGTGTGTGTGTGTGTGTGTGTGTGTGGAACCTGCAGATCGTGCACAACACAAGAAGGTAAACACTGATCCTGTCTCAATATTAGAAACCAGACGATATTCAAGTTGCTGCAGTGAAGCAGAATTCATTACAGAGCTCGGTGGGAAATATGCTGGAATCACAGAGTTGCCACACATGCACACATATGCCGTATCCATAACATAGTCCACAACAGACAGCCCAGTCCCAGCCCAAATACCATCCCCTCATCAGAACATGTTACTCCCACACCCCGAGGGGGAAATAAGCCACTGTCACTCCTCTGTCACCTTTTAAATCAAAATGCAGAATAAGACAAAAAAAAAAAAAATCAAGCCAGAGGAAAACTTACCTGGAACAGAGTCTAAACGCAGGAGGCATCTAAGAGCTGGAGCATCTCTGTCATCCGGAGACAGTGGAGCGTCACACAGTCATGTGTGCAGGAGATGTTGGATTAAACACTTCCTGAGCTCTTTCCCTTTCTCCCTCGTCTATCCTATGACTTTTCCCTCACATTGATCCAGACATCTCTGGTGGTTCTGTGGCAAAGGGGCAGAAAAGGAGGGGGGGGGGCAACTGGGCAGCAGGGTGGGAAAACGACAGTGAGATGCTTGGATCTCCTCCACGGAGACGGGTTGCGAGCGCACGGTGAGGACCATCCACTGCAGCAGAGCAGAGCAGCGCACAGTGAGAGAGGGAGAGGAGAGGGGAGAGAGGGGAGGCAGGATAAACAGACATTTGCTGCTGGATCCAACAGCATGGCTCGAGCGAAAAGCTGGAGACTGGAGTCTGGATCCTGGACTCAACGCATGGAGAGAAGAGGAGCAAGAGCGAGGGAGAGGCTGCAGCGAGCAAGAGTTTCCCCACTATCTCAGCGCCATTCCTCTCTTGCACGACACATAACACGCCGTAATTCTCCAGCTTCTTCTGTGTCCTTATCTACTCCATCGCCGTGGATAAACTATGAAACCCATTTAACATCAAGAGCTCATTCCAAGTAGGTTTTTTGCTGTCATCTCCACAGCCATTGTGCGTTAACTGATTTAGAACTTAACTGAGATGCGATAGCTATAGTGGACCTGCAGCACTCATACAAACACAAACAACAAAACTATGAGGTTTTTTTTTTTTTACTGTTTCCAGGGGAAAGTAAAATGTGATGAACACGGCTGAGACACTTGTTTACATGTATGGTTGCAAGGGCAGCAGTTTTCCCCTTGGGCCTGTTTTAGAATATTAAGGCAGTTTGAAATGAAATTATTCATTTACAAGCTTATACATTTACTTTACTAAGTAAAGTTTGGAGAGAGTTTTATTCAGTCAAAAAGTAAAAAGTTGAACTTGTGAGAAAAACTTTTTCCAGCTCAGTATGAAGCACATTAAATTACTGGCCAACAGTAAGTTAGCCTGCTAATGAAGTGTATTCCAAACATAACATGGTGGCTTCTGTAGTTATTTTTAAATAGCAAGGGGCATTTGTAGACAAAGCTTTTTTTTTTTTTTTTTTTTTACAATTTTAATGAAAAACATGAAGGAAAACATTACTAGGATGAATTCATTCAATTTCTGGCAGGAGATCCCTCACAGCAAATGGACGTCTTTAGCTTCTAATCCAAATATCATTCTCAATCACACAGAAGAGCTCTGCCCGAGGATCTCACTGTACCTGCGATAAAGGCCATGGAGAGGTTTAAAAGTAATCCATAAAAACTTAAAATCAATTCCTAAACATGCAGGAATGGGTTTTTGTCATGTAATGTAGCACACTGAGCTCTCAGGGCAGCCCTAAGATCAGATCTCAAAACCGTGGCACTCCACTGCAAACTATTGGGCACTTAGGTCACACTGCTGGTCACATTATCCACATGGTGCATAAAAACTAAGCAGACAAGTGGATATCCATATTTAAAGCTCATCAGATTCTGAAGGGGAATACTCTCCAGCAATGTGGCACATGCAGCTATCTATCAGTCTCTCTTATGAAGCAACTGGGCAGCCTGGCTGAAGGGCCTCTTGCTTGTCGTGACAGGGGAGCAGGCTTTTAGTTGGAAGTCCTTCGGCCCCAGCAGGGCTCAAGGTCACTTGGCAGAGCTGCTCGCCGTCAACCCAAATCCTTCAATAATTAACAGTGGCAGACCGAACGGAGCAGCTGTCAATCCAGATCTATAGTCTCGGGCCAGGGGAGCCGTCTATAGCAAACCACCGTGTCTCCTAACAGAGCAGGATAGGGTATAGAGTTGGGGATTTACGATCTCAGTGGGAAAAAAAAAATCATCCACCCCTTCACTGGGAAGGTGAGCGAATGTGCGTCACTGATACTGGGCTTTAAAAACATTAAGACGAACGAGGAGCGATAAAGAAGGGGGGGTGGGCAGCTGTCTGGGTTCGTAATGACGATGTGGCTCACATCAGATGAGTTAATTAGGTGATTCCCAGTGGGGTGATGTTTTTACCTTCTGATATGAATCCAATTTAAATTTATAATTTCAGTTTGATGTTCCAATATTAACTTGAATAGCCCCGCAGAAGGAATGTATCATCACCATAAATGGCATTATTATTATTATTACCAGTATTAATAATGTTTGGACTGGATTTTTTGAAGTGGGTAATTCAAGAAACACCACTCCTGGGCAAACATTAGCCAATCGTACCATGGCAACCAGGCATAGCCACAGCAAATCCCCAACTTTTCCACAAGGATACAATACTCATAGAGACATAAACTATCCCCGGGACAACGTCACAATTTCTTAAAAGTGAAGCCAATGTCAGGACTAAAACCCTACCTCCACCATGTTAGTAGATGGCACATGTACAGACCAATATTTTTCTTTTGTTTTTGCAAAAATTATATCTGTTACAGATGAAGACAAACATTTCCTGATGTTGTAGACTGGATGTAAAACTGCTCAATTGTCTACTATGGATGTTTTTTCAAACAGAGTCGTGCTGGTGGAAGACTCCTAAACTTATGAGCTTCTGGGAGCCTGAGACAGTGTATTTATCCCAGACTGTACTTACAGAGCTTCACACCTGATAAACCTGGAGCATTACACAGCTGTTGGTCTGATCTGCTCTGTCACATCAAACCATAAAGCACTCATAGTTGAATCATGTTATATTCGCCCAGCCTCTGTTATCTTCTCATCTGCCATGACCTTCATCACCTTCTCACCTCTGCTTTCTTCATCTTTTACTCTTCCTCTTGATCCTTTTTCTCATCTCTATTTTTAAGGTATGACCATTTTCCGAGCTCCTCGCATGCTCATCATACAATGCCTCTCCTCTCCTGTGCCGGGTGTGTTGTCGCTCGACTGGAAAATGCGAGCCTTCTTCTTTGTGTAAAACAAATCTCATTTCATAAAAATATTCATTTCACGGGTCGCTGTCCCATACAAACCAATATCCACATGGGGAAAGGCTTTAAGCTTTATTCCCCTCTTTATTCAAATTGGAAACAGCGGAATGGGGCTGTGCCAGAGATATCAGCCTCCTGCTGTACGTGGTTTGTCCTTG
The DNA here is from genome assembly GCA_016785235.1 of Pseudorhombus dupliciocellatus. NCBI lineage: Eukaryota > Metazoa > Chordata > Actinopteri > Pleuronectiformes > Paralichthyidae > Pseudorhombus > Pseudorhombus dupliciocellatus. The sequence continues at coordinate 7,200,381 of JAFBJW010007502.1, forward strand.
TAATGAGGATGCGGTCGCTGCTAACTATTCATTCCAGTCATTCACGATGTGGCCTTATCAAACAACATGCCCAAAAGACATCTCACATGTCTTGTCGTGTTGGATTGTCTAATGTTCATAATGTCCTTGTTTAAGGATGCACGTACCAAACACGACAGCAACCGCTGTTGAGGGTGTGGACCTTATGGAGGAGAGCTAACAGAACGAGTTCGTATGTCAGCATTACAAGGAAAACACAGTTAGCACACAAACTGATGCATTTCATTAGTTGGGGACTAAATGAACTAAATGAAGAATTGAGATTGAGTCTGGATCAAACTGGTGGGCGTAAAATACATTGCCTTAATGGTAAATGAGCTGCACATATATAGAGCCGTGCACTTTTCTAATCAATGGACCACTCAGAAGTGCTTCAGAATGTATGTGTTAATCTCCCATGGATCCATGGGAAGGAATAACAGGTTTGTTCTGCTGCTCGAGGACACTCTCTGTTACTATGGGAATGACGCAGGAATCTTCCAATTGTAAAACAAAAAAAAACCCTCTTGAGACATGCAGCCCTCGGAGACAAGTGCTCGACACTGATGTAGCGGATGCAGAAATAACCAAAAACTTGAATCAAACACTTGCGTGATACAGCTTGAGTCTTTCATTAGACCATCGCTGTCAGATGAACACCCACATCTTTAAAGCTAAACATCCTGCCCTCACATATGACGAGATAAGTGCGTACGGTGACATGCTTGTTAAGAGAGATCCTGATGACAGTACATGCAGTGATGGTGGGGGTTGGGATAATTTACCTCAAAAGAGCAAAAGCAGCTGCAGTGGGTAAAGCGAGGCAGGAATTGCAACACGTGGACAGTAAAGAGCTCTTCATTGATTTCACCTACGAACGAAGCTACTCGCTGCACCACACCGCCCATAATTTCTGGTGGTACTTCTCTTCCTCTTTCATCCTTCTCTTTAATCTTTCAGAAGATAAGATTAAACATATGTACAGGATAAATGCAGAGTCAGGAAAGTAGACGCCTTTCATTGCTGGTAGCACCAGATCTCTTTGAAACGTGACTTGTCTCTGAGCCACAGCTGAAAATAACCCAATTTCGACCGACCTGACAAAAGGAAGCAGGATTCAGATGTTTTCAGAGACTGAGCTGAGCTGGTAGAGGCTATAAATTCAGCACGATGTCATGTAAATACAGTGACGCACGTCGGTGTTCACCCCGATTCACCTCTTTGGACGAATACAGCACAACTCATGCACCGGTTCGTCAGGAACCCAATTAAAGATGTCACCGCAGTGAAGTCCACCATCCAAAACTGACCAGGCGTACGGACGTGCATCTCAGCAGTAGTGTGCTTTACCTGCACACTGTCAGAACTGCTAAACCACTGTGACATTAAATGCATCCAAGAGGAAATGTCTAAGTCTATCAGACAAATCAAATCTAGAGTTAATTTAATACTGTGTCTGTATTCCTGGCATATCTGGCTCTGCTTGCAGTCTGGATAATGGATCCCCTAGTTTATCTGCTCCCTCTGATCTCATTTGCTCTTACGTTTGGTTTGCGGTTTGTGCACATGCTGTGTGTGTGTGTGCGCGTGGCCATTATGTAACCGCTGAACCCACTGCTGTAGTTGTTCAAGGTGATATCGCCCACATTATTCACAAGGATTCCTCGCACAGACAAACCTCACAGTCCGATAATACGTCTGCATTACAGGGGCGGCGGATCGATCCCCCTCTCAGCCGGCCATGTCACGCCGGGCGAATAAAGCGGCGGCGGAGCGTTTGAATCGCTCAACGGCAAACACAGGAAGGTGTCGGCGCCGTCTGGAGGGGGTCTGCTCTATTCGCACCGTCCTGAACTGCAAAGGCCAGCCAACAACAGTGCATGGATTTTTTTTTTTAATGTCGCGCCCTCATTCATATCGTGCACCCACTGGGTCGGGCTTGATGAATACGCCTCCTTAGGCCCTATAAGAAAAACAAGCCCGCTCTGTTTGCAGTTTATGAAAGCACCAGAAATGACTCTGAGCAGGTGATTACTCGGCTGCATTAAGCAGCATGATGGATGTTCTCGACGGTAATAACACACACAACTAAGACAAATCTGTGAGCGGGGGCTACCCCGGCTGCACGAGGATGATAAACAGGTAAAACACAAAGATATGCAGATCTGATGTTACAAGGTGGAAACTAATAGATGAGCAATTCGATAAGTCTTTTAATGTTTTGTTTTTTTAGTCTCTCCACGCACTTAATAAGACCAATACAAAATTCGCAGCTCGTTCCAACAGCATTTTTCCTTCTTGTGCCTAAGTAAAAACAGAGATGACTAACATGTTCAATTACATTTCCCCACATGAAGGAAAACAGTAAATTAGCGATGAGCAGCGTTGAGCGCAGGAACGATCAGAGCCGCATGTCCAATTTGAGGCCGGCATCTCGTGCGGTTTGTGATGAGCTGCCACTTTCCAGTCCTGACTCAGCATGTCAGTGTGTGGCAGCTGAAAGGAGACCTTCAGCACTTTGTCTATGATTCATCTCAATCATTAGATCTTTGAAAGACCCGGTGGTGGAGGGCAAATGTTTACGGCCAGGAGACATGGAAGGTGTAAATCAAGGTTTGTGGCGACAGCCCCTCTCTCCTGTGGCGTCATCAGAAACGTGATGAACAGTCAGCGCATTCACGGAAAGTTTCTCATTCAACTGCACTCACGCCACTTGATCTTTTCAGAGAAAAAGGTGACAGGAAATGACATGACGGTAAAGGCCAGCGCACCACCCCGTCTTTTGTTATCAAAATTGGATTTGTTGTGTTTCTGTTTTCTACATCTCTCTCCGAATCAAACATTATGCAGAGACTCAAGCGAGACTGTCAGGTCGGCCCTCTTGCCCCCTAGGCTGCTGGGGAATTCGATGCCATTTAAAAAAACTTTGAAAAACACATTTGTCATTCTAGGCCCTGGAACGAGAAATAGTCATTTGGTTTAAATGTGTGCGATTTGACATTGGTGACATTTTATTCATCACCAGAAACTGATGATGAAGAGTTGGCTTTTCTCTCTTTTCTATAACTCTCCACTACCATGCGCTGGTTATTACAGCACAATGTTGTTTTCTGCATGTTATTACATCATAGCCGCATTCTGAAATGGCGGCATAAAATAAAAATGTTATTTTAAGAAACTAAACTGAGGGCCGATATAGCTTTTCAAATGCAAAAATGACATTATGCTATTATAACAGCACTAGCAACTGAAATTGACTTCAACCTGAATGCTGTTTTCTTTAGAGCCTCCATCTTCTGCTCATATCATTGTACCTCGAAATCTTCCATTCACAATATGAAGGAAATTACAATACACAGATGATGACGATGATGAAGATGCACTGATGAAAAATATTAACATACACACTACTTTTCCATACGAGGCATTAGAGGTCATAATGCTCAACACGTGATTTTATTCTTCAGTAAGACTTGACTGACTATGAATCACACTCACACAACCTGAACGTGGAACACCATCTAGAGATGGAAGATAATGTTAGCATACAAAATCCAAACAATGGTCCAGATGTTAGGATTAAGCCATGATAAGGTCATGCAGCTTTTGGAAACAAACTGTCAACAACGCACACATGTAGTCATGCCAACGCCACCTGCAGCTCGTCCACTCACACGCAGGTCTAGAAGCCCAACGCGGCGCCGATAACTTTACCCTAATCTGACACAAACCTTGGGAAAGGACGCCTGTAATGGAGACAAAAACTCCTGTCGCGAAGGTGCTGCTCTGTTCCTGGAAAGGGTGACGGATACAAATGATTTTCGAGGTACAACATAGAAAGCAAAAAAAAAAGGGGAAATGAGATGCATTACAGAGTGAGCAATGGTGATTATTACGCTGCCCCAAGATGTGGCAGCATTTGTGGACCCAAAGCTGGACTTAATGAAAAGAAGTCACGGGATGAAGAAGAATTGTGCTTACACTGAAATTCAATATCAGTTCATGTTCACGAGATGGGCTCCGGAGCAGGGCTACACAGATTGTCAAGAGTATGAACTATCTCATTCAGATAGGGAGAGCACTACAGAGCTCAATAAAGGAGGAACCAGGGAGATTATGCACATGGGGTCTTGCTATTATCAGTCTGAATAATTTCCTCACCGGTCGAAGTCTGTAATACCAAACATCCCACATGGAGTGAACTGAATGAATTACAACAATGTTTTTTTTTTTAGAATCTGGGTCACTGTGAACATGAATGCTAATCAAGTAGCAGCTCAGGAAGTGATAGTCCTCTTAACCCCACCCCCAAACAGTGATTGTCCAATGATAAGCAAACTCAATTGGGCTTGGGCGTGTCAAACTTTTCTTCACGTTGACGTATTTCACTCAACATTCGTTAGAGGATCGCTTCAGTGGTGGTTTGTCTTTTACCTTTACCAACAACAAACATGCAAGAGCTGGAATATGAAAATGTTCATGTACTTTAATATAACCGGCAAAAGCTGGCACGTGAAGCTAACTACCAAGGCGTCATGGCTAAGCAACCCATGGTGCTAACACTAGCGTAATTAGCAAAATACCTAGGGTGACAAATCCCAATAAAATCGTTACGATCACAAGCTGCACTGCATGAGAACAGATGCTCTGACATCGGTAGCAACAGGATTACCGGATAAATACGTTATTATTTTAAAGATTATTGCAATACCACATAGGATACTGTGTAAAAATACTGCAGTATATGCAACCAAGCAAAATATGCTAGGTCTCTCGGGCAGTACTGGTACAAAAAACAAGGGATTTAAGCTACATCTGTTCTCACATGTTTGCATTTAACGAGATGAAAGATCTTATCAGAGCAGTAATTAATTACCTGCAATTTGCATGTGACTCAACTCATTTCACAGCCCCTCGTGCAGAAAACACTGCCTCCACACGCTCGACCCTGCACCTGGTGCTGCGACACAAAGACAGATTAGAGAGGTTTACTCAAGAAAATGAAAACAAAGCGTGCTGACATTAAATGAGCTTGACCTACTGCGGCAGATCTGTGCACATACTATGTGGCGTCTCTGCAATCAGCTCCCCTGGACGCCCTTTGTTTTCTTTTCATGTGCAAGATATATGTTGATATGAAGAGTACTTCTGTTAGAATTTATTTTTCTTATAGGCTTCTGGTGTGGGAAATTATCTTGCTTGAGTCAGAAACAAGGATTTCCACACTGGGCCATCATCTAGTCTAGACTGAGAAACTAAAATCTGTGCTGGGACGAGCCGAAACATCCCTCCTCCTATCATCAGTTGGAATCTTGTGTATATTTGCCTACTTATTGGATATTAGCAGCAGCGCAGCACACGCTGACATAGGGATCACGCTGGTTAACATGAAACAGTGCGTTATCTGATCTGATACTCTGCAACGGCTCAGAGTACAAGTACACAGTGAGAGAGATGCAGCACACGTTTGTTGTATGAAATGTTTTTCCTTTGTAAATAGGTGTAAGAAACAAAGGTCAATCAAATATAACAACAACAAAATTCATAAAGAGGGATCGCACACAGCCTGCAAATAGGTTTTCAGTGCATTGTTTTCAAACCATAATTAAAAACAGATTGTGAGGACGGCAACCTGCATCTGAACATGAATGCATATTCCAGCAGACTTGTGGGCTTTTTCAAACACACAAGTCTGTTTCAGAGTGGATGTGCCGTGTTGCTACAGCTCTGAAAATAACCTACGGGGCTTTCCTAAAAAGTTTTGATTGTAATCGCTGCTGAGTCTCAGAGTCTCAAAGTCTTGAGGCAAGACGAAAACTAAGTCATTAAGCTTCTAGGAGACTTATTTGGTATTTAGAGTACATAACAGCAATAATAGCTGAGGGGAGCTAATTTGCTGTGATTCCTAGGTTTGACAGTGATGGAGGAGTAGCCCACTAAAGTATTATACAAATCCAAGTGCATGTGCAGCATACACGATCGAACGTCGAACAGGGAACACTAGAAAGATCCAAACCCCTTCCCCCTCCCTGTGCCTCTTTCTCATATAAAGACAGGCATGACCGCTCCCAAATCTGAGGCCGAGCCTGTCAATCATCACCCAGTGGCTGGCTGCAGTGTCGGTCAGAATTGGCCTCCTCAATGTTAGTGGATGGGACACATCAGATAAGGTGGTGCAGGTCATGTCAGGTAGTTCGTATCACATTAATATATATTGGTTTGTTTTATTAGTTCATATCCACTGCATTTTAGTTTTGTTTCTGTACATGTACAGTCTATGTACTATACAACTACAAGTAAGTGTGCACTGATTCCAAACTTGGAGAACTAGAGGAAAGACTGTGAGGATCTAAGGATGATGTAACATGATGTTATTTTTACTGCTGTCAGTAGCTGGACTGAGAAAGCCGGAAAGGGATAGAAGAGACAGAAAAATTTGTTTGGGTGGCTGACAAGGATGATGAATGTGAATTTGGTGTGCGGTTGTGTCAGCCACTGCCGGATGAGGAAGTGGGGAGAAGACGTGTACCGTTCCTTCATAAGATGACAGAGACGATTAGTCCCCTTTTGGAAATGTGCAAAAGTGCAAACTCTCTACAAACAAATGATCAAATGTTTGGGATTATCTGACACAGTTAAAATACACGTCCCATGTCCATGTATGAACTCGTTATCCTCTTTTCACTGCATTGCCCACTTATAGCATATTTGGGACAGGCTAGAATCTCAGGAGAAAATAGAGTAGGATCAGGAAGCGAATATCACCACGCCACTGCTCATCTATTATTCAGCAAGCTCAGGGTATGTCAATGCTTGTCTTTGAAATTCAGCTTACTTCTCAAAGTGTAGGGGACCTTTAATATTCCCTTTCTGCACCACAGGGAAAGAAAATATAGGTGAAAAAAACAACTGTCATTAGAATAAGTTACACACGAGACGCATGATGCTAAAACGGATCTCTATGATGAAAGAAGTCAAAAAAAGGATGGAGTTCCTGAACGAGTAAATATTATCAAAATCTTTTGTATCTTATTTATGAAACAGACATTACTGTATGTAAATGTGAAAGCCACAGTGGAATGTATTATATACATCTGTAGCCAGATGTATATAATACAAGTTAGTAATAGAAGTTAGTAAGAATCCAAAATACTTTGCTTGTGATGAGGATTCTCTGTGTCTCATGTTCACAACAAATTGTCCCGAAGACTCAGAGGGGGTCTGTGCAGCTCACGCATTTGGCGGGACATGACGTACAACTTCTGCTGGCAATGCTCCTCATCATCGAAAGCTCCTGCTGGAAAATGTTCAGTCAAACATCCAGAGTTGGTTGCTTGTCCAGGACCAGCATGACAGAGATCTTGAATGAGGCGAAAGACATCAGCAACGTTTTCCTGAATAACTCCATCTCACTTTACTGCATCATTCCTGCTGTTGGCCAAATTATGAGGAGTGTCCTTTCACTTTCCTTTCGCTGCTCAGTCTCTGGAGCCGCCTGTTCTCCGCCTGCCCCCCCCCCCCCACCGTACCAGACAGCATGACTCCAACAATACACGGACCATTTCTGTCAGAATTCTGAGTCTGTTTATAAGAGACGGATCAGCCTGGTACAGGGACCTGTGAGCTGAGGGCAAAGGGTTGGATCATTAGGGGGAATAAAAAGCTGCAGTGTAAATGGTAAATGTGAGCATACACAAACTCCAAACCCACTGATTTGCAGCCTTTACCTCTGGAGACGTGTTGCTCTTGGCCCTGCTTTTAGTCAGAGGGAAACTGAAATCCATAACGCAGCAGTGGAGAGGACAGCCACTCTGCTCAGACTTACTATAATCCTTCAATTTCAAATTTTAGCCGCGTGTGATAACCGGGCCACTTTATCTGCCCCGCACTGCTGGCACTGTCAAAAAAACAAAGAGAGCCGGTCAAAAGATCACTCTGCTGCAATTAAGATTTCTCTCCCTGGGTCAAATGTAATATGTGAGTGTGGGCTCCAGTGTGTCAGGGTGTGAGGTGCCAAATATAGAACCGCTAAGACACCAGTGCAGTCATGTTTAATTCCAACAGGGATCGGAATAAGAGATCACAGCTCCCCCGTGAGGAAAGACGTTGGCATAAAATGACATGAGAGTGAAAAGAATGTTTAAGGGACAAAAGGGGGAGACTCGCACATGTGGAAGCCTCGCCATGTGTTACAGACAAAATGGTCTCCACACCGGGGACCTTCCAGTGTGTGCATCCGGACACAGCAGCACCCTCCAAACGTGAAAGTGTCGATGGTGGAGCGGCAGTATGTGTGTAAATCATTCAGGTAAGGACGAAATAGGAGGGACTGAGGAAACAGGAAGTGGCAGATAAGATGAAGAGGAGAGGAGTTCCTGGGAAAAATGCAATGATAGGATTTCGGCCCCTGGCACATTTCCGCGGCGTATCAGATGTTGTTCTTTATCATTTCTCCCATAGAAAATATATATATATATATATATATATATATATATACAATATCCGGCCAGACTATATATATATATATATATATATATATATATATATATATATATATATATATATATATATATATATATATATATATATATATATATATATATACAATATCCGGCCAGACACTTGTTCTTCTCTTCTCTCTCGCACAGAGCCAAGCCAGCACTTTTCATGCCTAGTACCCCCTGTCTCTGGGCCGGCATCCAGCGTGGATGAATGGCAGCTACCGTCGTCTCCAGTATCCTCAAGTTCCCCCTCCGTGGAGGTTTGTTCCAAAACGGAAGCTGTTCGAAGATGATGTGCAAGCGTGTGTCTGCAAACTATTCCTGTGGAATGGCACGTCACACCTCAGCAATCTTCCAAATTCCCTCAACAGAAGAAAAGGGAGGCGGCGCGGACGAGCCTGCAGGATTAAATCAGAGAAGAGCCGCGTTTTGTCTTATCAGCGAGGAAACAAAATGTAGTTCTTGTCCTCCCAGGTAAATCGGAGCACAGACGCCGGTGGAGGACGCAGACACATGGATGCTACGAGGGGGAACTCTTTCAGCCCTGTGTTCTTCTCACTCAGAGGAAATCCCGAGCTACATGGGACTCAGAAGCTTTATTAATAATTAAAGCTTTTAGATGGAATTTCATCAATATATGCTGACTCGGGTCACTTCTTTGCACCTCTTGACAGTAATAAAGGGTGTCCCCGCCGTGATTAATAGCCGCAATTTCGCAAGTGGTTCAGGTACGCCAATATTGAAATTTCTAATGTGTGGTCAAAACACTATGAATAATAAATAGGCGGCGATGAATATTGTGTAGGAATGCTGATTGTTAGAGTAAGTATTGTACACGAGTCTTCAGGGCATCTGCGAGAAAAAGATTATGACCCTGAAAAGTGATGCAGAAGGAAAACGCCGCCCACCTGCCACCGCTCCTGCCTTTTTCTAATCATTCCTGAAGCCTGTTTAAATTCAGTCTCCTACTCCACCGGTGTTGACTTTGCAGTGTTTAGGCAGACTGCTAAAGCCCTCTCCAAACAGCCATCTGCGTGCGTGCCTGGTGGCCAGGGCTGGAGCACCAGGCTGATGCGTTCTCATGCCACACAGATTGAATGGTACGTGGGTCCGTGGTCCGCTCCACTAGCTCGTGCGCCCGGTGCAGTTTCCTCCCCGGTGTTCGGCGCAGCGAGGAAGTGATGTAAATCTTCTGCAAAGGCCCGTGAGTTGCTGCAGCTACAGATTCACCCCCTCTCAGTCGTGCGGGGGGAAAGATAAGCTGACTCACAGTGCACGACAGGTGAATGCTAAGCAGTGTGAGTGAATGGTAGCGCAGGGCCGGGGAGGAAAGAATTGGATGTAGGAGTTGTGGTTGGTTTCTTTAATCTGCAGCTACAGCCATTGGAGTTTTTCCACATGCGGCTAAAGCATCTACAGCTTCATCTCATGTACACAGAGAAAAAAAAGACCACAGCGCTGATGGTGATCAGCTCAGTGCTGAGCTCATGGTCAGTGTTATGAATAGTAGTTATAGATCAGTGATTTCATGTGCACCATAATGTGTCTCTCTCTAGTAAATATCCCAATTTAGGCACATAGCACCATCTCATGGTGTCACTCAGAAATTCATCTCTAATCAGACCATGCAGAGGAGTAAAGCCCACAGCAAGACAAAAACTGGAACTCATAAATGCTTGCTGAGAGCTCCAGCACGATTCAGTGTTAATCTGCTTATGATAACTGGTGAAAGACTTGTGCCAAAGCGAAGCAAAGGGTTAAAAAGTTAGCATTTACTACCCATTACCGCAGATGGGGGAGAATTGAGGGATTTTTTTTTTTTATCTGATGCTGGGGGTCCACTTCACTCACTGCTTCTTTTGTCAAGTAAATTGCCTCGAACACCGGAGCAGAGTACAATAACAGATTTGGGCAACCTCCCCAGACAGTTCAGTATTTAACACAATGAGTATCAGACACATTCCACTGCCGACCCGAAAATACTTTGAAGCACAATCAAAGCTGACGATGTTGGCGGGCAGCACCAGCCCCACGCACTGTGCTTAAAGGAAAGACACAAGCGATACAGCGACATGAATTATTGACTGCTCTGACTCCTGCTTAAAGTGAGGCGAGGCTGCGAAGTCACTTCACAACAGCAGGTTCGAGCCATCCCAGAGCGCAGGCTGCAGAATTACATAATCCGTGTGATGCGGGCTGGAAATAGAGGCGGCGATAAAAAATGATGCCTTCCAATTAAAAGGAGGCTAGAGCCCAAGTTGTAATGGCATAATAATATAGGAGCTGGTGGTGCAGAAAATTAAATGGATGTTGATGCTTCGTGAGTACAGGGGGACGCGTGGACGGCACAAAAGAAAAGTGTGTCCGGCGAAAAACAAAAGTCAGACCCTAATTATGAGGCTATTTCGGCGAGGCGATAATTGAATGACGGATCGAGCTGCTGTGAAAGTTAAGCGACGGCTCCGTGGTTATTTATATTTACACCTCACCCCTCAGTCACTTCCATCCTTCACTCCGTGGCTTTCGACTATGACGACAACCATATGTCAGCTTGTCTGCTGCAGTTCAAACAGAGAGCCATCGCTCCAGACGCGTCCGTCAATGCCGAACACAATCTCCTCTCCGTGTTACAGCATGATGCATGAGCCGTTTACCTGCTGCCATTAACAGGGAGGGGTTATTAGCCTGCTTTATGCCGACACTTCCTCTAGACAGAAACCAACTGCTTGGGTACAAAGTGGCGCGCTGATGCTAAAACCTCGCCTGTCGATAATCTCAGACATATGGCAACATGGATATCTGCTGAGTGTACTACACTGATTGGCCCTGATGCAGAGCAGCATGCAAACAAAAGCCGTGGATCACCACTAATAAACTATGTCTCTCGCTCTCTCTCTCTCTCTCCCCCTCCCTCGCAAGCCTCACCGCATTTCGCTGAGGCAGGTGTGTGATGGCGAAACACCATTACTGCCGTCTTAATGAGAGCCCCGCGTGCGTTTCCCCCCGTGGCGCTACCAGCAGGGCCTTATTTGGGCCTGTGCCGTTGGACATGCTAGATAGCAGCGATAACCTCCATCTGTCTTCATGACTGTCTGGCCGTTATTGCTTTAGGAGAAATGTTGGTTTCGCAAGCGCCACCCTACGCTCGGCCAGGAAAACCAATATTTGCTTCTGCGTCTGGTCCTGCATGATTTGTAACGGGGTGGTTGTACATTTAAACGTGATGCATTCATCATCGCAGTGGGAAGAGACTCGAGAAAGCAGGCCGCTCCTCTCAGCTCATCATGAGGCACCAGATTTTATACAACCCTCTGACCCAACTGTTATCTTAATGTATAGAAGCCTATACTAAGAAAAGTAGAAATGTTAGTTGTTACTATCCCTTTACAGTTGGTCCCCTCTGGCTCTATGACAGAGTCAGGATGAACAGATCATTGTTTCACTCGGCAGACATTCAGGACAACCCCACACAGTCCTCGTGTTAATTCTGAGTCTTTGTGGATTGAAAAATCGAAGACCCGTCTTATTTCTGTTTTATTGTTTTGGGTCAAGTCTGAAGTTGTCAGAGCTCTCATGTCTCCCATAGCCACATGAAATGTCTGTTGCAGCCTCCTCGCTCTCACCTGCGTGACAGCTTTGAATTTGTAGGCTTTTGAAAGAGTTTTAGAGGCCTGTCTGTGCAATCAAGTGTGCTCTTCATAAATCTGAGGGAACTGCTTCGATGTCAATATAACTCACGAACCAAAGTTTTCATAATCAAATCACTCATCAGGCTGCAACTGACAGTTATTCCAATTAAGAAACACAGGGATTTTACAGACAGAGTTCACTGTCAGTTGTTTTGCCTTTATTGTCCCCTCTCCTGCGCTACCTGCTGTTATTCTTGTCTTGTCTCATGGAGAATGACTCAGGTACTAGAAACATGCTACTTACACTGCATGCCTGTTTTACTTTCCTGAAACACCATCATATTAATGCACTATGGTGCATGTTTTTGCTCTATCAGCCACTCGTCCCAGCCGGGCTCCCTCTCTCTGAGTTTGGACTGTAGGGGATGGAAGCCCATTCAAACATCTGTCACATCACAGCGGTAAAGGAACGGAATCGGCTGCTCTGTAATATTCTCCAGATAATCTCCCCCAGTGCATAAAAAACTAATCAAGCCAGCTCCTGCACTATCTAGTGCAATTTGATTAAGTTCAATGTGGCCTCTGCACCACTGCGAGCTTGCAGCAGAGTCTTGTGTTATTTGTGTCTTTGTCCTCCACAGGATAATAACGAGGTGCTAAATCATCATCTTGACATTTACACCGTCGATTCTCAATGTCGACTTTGGTCTTCTGGATCCAAGATTATAAAACAAAAACACTTAGGGTATATATATTACAAAAACCCTAACAACTTTTGTCCACTGTGTCATGATAGTCTCATTATTCACGTCTGATTGGAGTTTGAGATTATTTGGATTCAGTCTACCTCTCCATGTTGGATTCCGATCTTTAATCTCCTGTGTTCAAGAGAGAGAACATCCCTGCTAATGGGAAATGTCAAGACTACTTATCCTAACAAGAAAAGGCTGGTGCCTGTCATAAAACCAAAGATCTTTGAAACATTTTCCACGACTAAGTGAGCACGCCCAAGCTTTAGGTGTCGCAAAAAAGATAAATCTCAGAACTCAGGAATTCTGCCTCATACCATGGCTGGGTTTAATGATTAAATCAAGGCTTAACATGAGATGTGATTCTTAGCATTTGGGCTTTTTTTAATACTACGCTAAGCTCTGCCTCTCTTCCTGCTCCTCTTACTCATTTTCACTCTCCCTTGAACTCAATCAGACACATTTAACTTAAACCCTGGGCAGCGAAGTACCCTGATGAGCTGTGGAATGATGTGGACATTGGTTGTCTTTGATCATCTGCCCAGCTGGGGGTCTGACTCTTGCCGCGAGGGTGAGACCGGCTACGAGAGAGGTTATTCCCCACATTGCTCTGCCCCAAAGCTGAGACTAAGCAATTAACTAATTGATGTGCCGCATAACAGAAACGAGGAAATATTATGCGAGGAAAAGCATGTCAAACGCATTTTGAAACTCCTTCACTCACACCCTACCTTCCCCATGACCGATTCATAGGATATTCATTAGTGTGTGAATATTTCACCATTTTGTTGCCAATTTTTCAAATCCATGCTGAATATCCTCGTCTCTTATTATCATACGCCCCTGACTCTGAGCCTCTGTCCTGCTCTAACATTTAAAAAAAAAATTAATTTCCACTTATTCAATTCCCTTGAGTCTCATATTTGACTTAAGGGTGACCCTGAGCTTAATGCGACTGAGCCTGGTCTGACTGTTGCATTTTGGGAACCCTTCAATTAACTATTGCAGAATTTGCACATTTTGCTTACTGCACTCATGACCTTGCATCATCACTGATTCTGTCTTTTCCTGAGTCTCACCGCTAACACACACACAGCATTGTGAAATAAAAGAAAGCGCTAGAGAGAGTTACCAATGACACATCAAGAAAACATTTGTGACTTCTTCAAATAATTGCTAAAATAAAAACAGGGTGAGTCATAACTTGAAATGAGAGCTGCAGCTGATGTGTCACCTCTCTGTCATTGAACAGGAGGGGCTTTTAAAGCATCTGTCCAGGCATGTGTGTTATTTCTAAACCGTCACTGCAACCCAGTGGAGTGCTAAAATGCGCATGTGAGGGATGAGGATATTTTCTAGATTATCATTTTGAAGGATGAGCGGTCAGACGGTCCCTCTATCGGTCCCTCCACAAACATCCCAGGTATGGTGAAGACACTCAGAGGAAACCTTACGGTCAGAGGGAAGAAACGGAGGGCGACAAGTATTTATGGCTTCTACAATAATAAATGGTTTTGTGAAAGATCAAAGGCAGACAAACTCCACAAAGACATATTGTGGCGCTTTCTGATGAGAATTATGCAGCATCGCTCTGCTGCTGGATTGACCTTGATAAACACTCTATTAAAACAGTGATACCAAACACACGTCCACAGCCTCTGCAGAGATACCACGCAAACCTGGAGAAACAGCTGGATGGTGCGTGTGTGTTTGCACCGATGAATCATTCTGTTAGCCAACAGACCTTCTAATCAATTCAAAATAGCATTCGAAATCTCTGAAAGGAGAAGTCCTTGAGTTTTATTTACAAGCTGGGCTGACTGCAGAGGCAGGCAACACAAGCCAAGAAAACTTCTCTTATTTCTGAGCAAATCTCATGATGCTGAGGGTATTTGCATCATTTGCAGCTTCATGCTGTATATATTTACCAATTAATAATGAGCATTATTGCATTATTTGTGGGTTATCACCTATTTGTTCCATTTATTGTAGGCTTCGCTTCATGTGATGTGATGTATTATATGGATCTGTTTATCTGCAACATTTTTCATGACCTTGTGAATTATTTTTCAATAAAAGATAAAGCTTCTCCTATTTGCTGTTTGTTTAGTGTATGTTATTTGAAAATAAATTAAATCTTGATGCCTTTTAGACTGTTGGTTACTTGAAGATGTCCCCCAGGGCCCTGGGGAGTTTCAGTGGACATTGACCTATTGATTTAACTCGTGAAAATCACTGCAGATTGATATTACAACTGAAATAATTGTCAGATTGGCAGGCCTGAATATTTCCCATCTATGTTCTCTGCTGCACAACAGAGAGTCAAAACAAAGCATTTGGTTTGTATTGAACTCCCTGCCTTGCTCTTGGTTTGGCTGTGATCCTGGTTAATCAAATCACAGCTAGCCTCTCCAGACAGCCGGCTGCTGCATAGGCCCGACGGCTACAGCCGCTCCACAGATAATGTCACTTCCTGTGAAACCAAACTGCTTCTGTTACCAGGCATGGCCACTGTTATCCGTCACAGCATTAGGCCAAATAGAAAATAAAAGAAAGAACTAAATTTGAACTGCGCTAAGTGCTACGAAGATGACTATGCTGGCTGTCAGGCAGAGAAAATGTTTTCTTCAGGGAGAGGCGATAGTGTGAGTTATCGGCTCCCGCTGAGTACCTGAACGCCTGACAGTGCAAACAGTAAGACAAATGTTTGCATTGAGATTGGCCTCTGCAAGCTCTATATTCTCTTATTTTTATGCAGCAATGACAATCTTAAATGTGTGTGTGTCCCGGCAAAGACAACCACACAAAGATGAATGCGAAGAGACGAGACAAATAAAAAGAGCTTTGCACAAAAAGAATAAGGGACGGAGCGAGTGTTCGCCTGCAGCATGTTCTGACAAACAGCTGGAGCTCAGTCAGACTCTCCTCGTCTGGAGCTCCCGGCTGCATGACGGGAACAATCTATTCAACGCAGTCACTAATAATGAAGGCTGAAATTAATGGTGTCACTTTTTTTTCCGTGTAATTGCCGCAGTGGGAGATGCATGCTAGGAACACCAGCTAACAACAGCCACGGACTACAGGAGCAGCCGAGGAAAGAGTGATGCTTTATTTCAAGCCCTCAGTTACAGCGCGCTACAAGCTGCCCCACTCTGAGTGAGACAGTGAATCATTCATGATTCAAATATAATGCACTATAGTGCTACTTCTTAAATGATGCCCTGTTCCTTTCATTTCAAAACAGTCGCCCTCAAGGTTACTGCATAGTTAAATAAATTCTTGAAAATGGAAAAAAAATGTTTTATTCTGGAACCAGGCCTCATTTGAGACATGGATCAGTCCCAGCATGAAACTGAATCATTACTTATATGTTTTAAAACTAATGTTGTATTTAGTGACTAAAAAAAATTAAGATTTTTTCTAACTTCCTAACCCAAAAAAGAAGAGTTTACTAGAGTGTACGTTCATCCCTGCAGAGTGTATATAGGCTACGTACCCCACAACCTCCGATTTGAGGAAAAGAGTAAAAGGTAGACAGGAGCCTGAGAGGCCGCGTCCAGGGCCTCACTAACGAACAACAAACATTTTGATCATTTTGTTCTGCAACTATAAAATTGATGGGGGCAAAAATGGGATTCATTCTCCGGTGGAGACTTTATCCTTGCCGCTGACAGACGAGGGAGAGCAAGCACTTCAGTCTAAAAATGCACTCAGTGTTTCCAAATGCCAAAATGCCAACCTATGTTTCATCAATACAAAGTCACTCCTGTGTAGCACTGGTGGACTGTGGAGAGAATTGTAATGAGGGTGAAGCATGAAGCAGGATACTCGGACTGAGGCGTGTAACTGGTTTCTGCATTTAACTGCAAGGAGGCGTTGTTCATAGTATCTGCAAAAACTAGTGTGTAATTGCTGTGTGGGTTAAAGGGGAATTATGTCATGTAATTAGATTCGGGATTCAGGTCCCGATTCCAGAAATCTTTTTCGATTACCACATTTACCATTGCAGGTTTTTATTATTATTTTTGAGAGCGACAATATCACAGATTTCCCAAGGAGGAATTAAAGGATTTTAAGCAAATAGGTGCAGCTTGTTGGACTGAATTTGAGGGAGCCAGTGTTATTGTTCAATTGCAGGTTTTAATTACTGGTTTGGTGTTTTAACAACTGAAGGGTGAAGCTGATTCCGAATTGGTCATGCAAATCAGCAGGAAATAACAACCATGGGCCCAAAAAATTTAGATGCTCGTTTCCAAGATAATTTGGAATCATGTCTGAAGGAAGTGGAGACACGCCCTACATCTTCACACCCAGCCTATGCTATCCACCTACAAACTTTGAAAGAAAGTCTGAGCTAAGTTTCCTCACTTGAGACCTTAGGATCGTCACAGACAGCCCGCTATTCCTCACTGTCACCCTCACACACGCTCATGGACAAATACTGGTCCCCCTTGTTTGGACTATCTAGCTGCTCTTCAGATTTCAGATGAGCTTGCTACAGTCGCCATCCACTGTCACCTTACAACCTCAATTTTATCAAGCTGTTCCGTGGAGGGATCTGGTATTAACATGCAGGCGGTGGGCTGCTGCGTCCCCTTCAATTTCCTCAGGGAGAGAAATGGAGAGGGATTTCTTTCACCTCAGTGTACAAGTACATAGTCACCCACATACATTAAAGTTGCATACAAGCATCAATGTGAACCAGTGTTTGAGACAGCAAAGGCCACAACAGGAAATGACCATCATTCAGGGGACTGTCATCCATTCACAATATTTTGTGATGAAAATCAGACTGAAAATGGAAAAAGTCCTAACATTCTATTTTCAGTTCTACAAGTGGCTTTTAAGGTTTTCATGAAATTGGCTTGACCTGCAAGATGCCGGGTTATATTAAAAAGAACTTTCCGTCTTGACTTTGGAAACAATGCATGACCATTACGAGAGTGAATAATGGACTTATAGGGGAATATATAAGGCTTGGGTCAGGGTCAGACTCAAAAAAACAAAACTCTTGTGTGATTCAGGTCAGGCTGGGTTAGGTTACTCTGGGACACAGACAGGTTCCTGCAGAAAATAACGATCCAAGCAGCACTCTAATGATAATGGAATCTCACCATGAGGTCCATTAAGAAACTGGCTCTAGAGCTTTCACCGTAGACAATCCTCATTAAAAGATGATTAACTGAGATTGTTAATTCCTCACGTTAAAAACTGTGGTGGAAATTTACTGAATTAAATCACGTGAAGCTAGTTTCAACTAAATTGACCTTTCCTGCTATTGACTGAAATGTAGAAGATAAGAGAGATGTCACGTAACTAATAAACCAATAATCAAACACAAAGCAGCCTCTTTTGATGGCTGCAATTCTTCTTTAGCATGGCAGTGACTTTATTCTCGTGTGAGGATTTTAAATTGTTTCATGCATCTTTAACTCCAGCAGTTGTCTTTCCCATGTATTTCTATCTCACTTGTTATTGGCTCGGTCGTTCCTTGCGTGAATTCGTCTCTCTTTGCTTCTACAGCAGTTCTGCTTCGGCACATATGGAGCAGCTCATTCCAGCTCGCTGCTCCAGAGTGATCACTATTAGTGCAGGATTGGTGCTATAGCTCTGAGCATCACAACGGAGTTTATAGCTCTTCAGCATCAGCGTGTAATGGACCATCTACGTCTGCCGTTATGGAGACATACTCCATATAATGGGCTGCTGTCTGATGATGGGCACGGCATCAGTGAGTGCCTGCGCGTGTGCCTGGGACTGCTGATGACGAGCGGACAAGATGCAAGCGGAAAAGATTAAAGCGAATTAAACGTCAACACAGCACCAAAAGACAACCCCCCCACCATTTCTCCCACTTCGGCCACCATCACTCATCTATTAATGAGCTGCTCGCAACCCAGAGTGACTCAGCGTTAAATCAAGGCTTTCTCCCTGCTCGCTCATTCTGCCAGGGACAAGCTGAGACAGAACATCCACAGAGACCTGCTGTTCTCCCGTCAGACACTGCGCAGTTCAAGGACACGAGTCTCTACAGGGAGACGCACTGAGACACGTAGGCGGGTGCAAAACAGGTGTGTGCCACACACTTAGAAGAGGCTATGATGTGCAAAGATATTTTCATAGCTATTAGTTCTATTTTTTATTAAACATCTCCTCTTTATTTCTTAGAGGTTAAACAAAGTGGAAAAAGTTCCTGGATCCACCCCCTCAATTGAACCCACTCCAAAATGTAATAGATTCTTTCTTGGCTTAGACGCCACCCTTCAATCATGTTTCAAGGAAATCAGCCATTAAAACATAACCTCCTTGGTGGAGGAGGTTATGGTCCCACAGTGAGCATTAAACTGGGGCACCATAAACCTCCTGAGCCCTCTGACAGATCGCCCAATGACCTGCACATTAGACTATCTGAAGAGAAATGTCTCCACTTCAATGAAACTTAAATACACCATCATTTTGTACAGCTGGAGCCAGAGTCTGCACAGCGGCATTCTGGGGGATGGAGCTGCGGCAGTGAGGTTCTGTAGATACACGCGTTCAAGACACTGTCAGTCGGTCGCAGCTGAACATGTTTCAACCCATCAGATGACAAATTAAAAACAAACTTTCCAGTGTTGAGAAACGGCAAGAATAAACAGAAAAATGTATTCAACGTGTACTCTGACTATTTAATTTGGTCCATGTCCCATTTGATAACATGGAGGCAGGATTTATGACCTACCAGGAGGCAATCAAGATGCATTGGGGCAAATAGTCCATTTTTATCTACAGTCTATGGTCCTGACTTCGCCCTTCGTCCTTAAACTCTTTTAATCCAGATTACCAGCCTGCTGGGATATGAACATCCACCATGTTTCACAGCTCACCTCAACTTCACTGTCTTGAAATCTCCATAAAATCTGTCTCATGAAGCTTAGATGCACCTCGATCAGCACGTCCTATTTTACAGATCTCTAATTTAGCACGAGAGCTAAAACTTATTGCTGAGTTTCCCTCTAATCCATATCCATCTGTGTCATATTTGTTTACAATCAATCTGGTGCCATGGCAGTTGGGCTGCACACAGACATGTTTTGAAGCAACCCACTCGTGTAGCTTTTCAGAGGGGGGAGCTGAAGGGAACGCAGACGAGGAGAGAGCAGGAGAGAGGAGGGAGGCGAGAGCCGAGGATGCAGCAGAAAGTAAAGGAGGCTGAGGAGGAGAGATAGCGCAGCACTCATTATCAGCTACAGCAGTCCAGAGTTTAGAAGACATGAGGAGAGCTCCTGAGGGCTGCCAGCACACACACACACACACACTGTCCCCTCGCTTTGCAGCTCTCACTCTTTACCCTTGTACAGGCAAAGCAGAGGAAGCATTGTACAGAAGAGTATTGTTTTCTACCCCTCTGTGTGTGTGTGTGTGTGTGTAACTTAATGCATCTACCAATTGTGGTGAGATTATTTCCTTGGAGGAGAGGCTATCTCCAAATGATTACATTTGGGAGTTGATTGGTCAAAGGGTGACGTCCAGATAATATGGTCATAAAAACACATTTATTTTCAAAGCTATCTCCACAAAGTCAATATGAGACAATATGTTTTTCAGTAACCCTGCTATCTAACTTCAGACTGTGTTACCATATAGTGGTACGTTCAGTGTGCAAAGCATTCCAGCGCTCAGGTTTTTCCCAACTCATGCCTGTCACAATCTTCAATCAAACAGATCTGCTGATGTCCCTGTTGTTGTGCTGATTTCTCTGTGGCCTGGGAGCGACAGTGGGTTGTCAGGGGAATAGAAACACATGAATCAACATGAACATGTCAGTTGATTGGTTGTGCCGCTTTCAGGACAGTGACTTCCGAGGACAACAGAGGTCTGAGTCACCTCGACGTAAATAGGGTCAGAGCTATGCTTAAATAACAGTTATTCTTTCTAGCATGTACGTGAGTGTACCCAGTGTCCCAAATTTGACAAATCCCACTTGCAAGAAAGGACATCCAACTACAGAATGTCAACCTCAGTATGAACTGATTCTAAAGAATGATAACGTATCATCAAATCCTCATGATCGAAGAGAGTAGAGCCACAATACAGTCCATACATCTGATTTATGTCTTTACTCTTTAAGAGTCATTCTCTTTTGCTCGGTCTGGGTGTTCCTTTAGAAGCACGGGACAGAAGAGCACACAGAGTTGGCATCAAGGCTGAGGAGAGCTATCAGAAAGACACAGGCCCTCCCTGGTTGTTTCCCTTTGCAACAGATTGATATCAAGTGTGCTGCAGGACACACCGTGCATGTGTGCAAAGACTGACTTTGGTGTGTTTCTGTGTCTCTGTACAACATGCATTCACAAACGAAGGCTGGGCACACTGAGGAAAACCAAGAGCCCGCCTGTTAATTACACAGGTTAATAGAGCAGCTCGAGCAGGACGTACTGCGACTCCGGACAGAGGCAAACCTGAAGGCAATAGCCATTAGACTGATTTAGTTCAGGACTTTAACTGCATCAGGACGATGTCCCCGACACAAGGAGTTTTGAAGATGCGCTTTAGAGGAAAACTCTGCTTTGAAATCTTCTGAGGTTCTTGTGAGGGCTCAAAGTTTAAATCCCATAATATTTTGTGATGATTTTCATCTCTTGCTTTCTAATGTCCCTTCTGCATTCCCAGAGTCCTCCTGGCCAACTTGTTTCCATGGAAACGTGTCCTCGGACAAACCCATCCAGTTTACCTCGGCACAAAACAACAGCGCGAATGAAATGGGTTATTTAAGTTAATTTTTGGGAGTGTTACTCAACAATTTCTTCAGCACTCGAGCTGGCATATTTGATTGATTGAAATGGTAAATTCTGGCAAGCTTGGTTCTTTCTCTGTTTGTTGACATTTATAAAAGATACCGCATTTATTATTGAAGTTCTCCTTGTCTAAATGTCACTTGGACAACGTGGCCTGTTGTCAGGACGAGCAATGCTTTACAAGTAAAAGCCAAATAAATAAATTATGACACTGCCGCCGAAGCTTTATCTCTGATCAAATGCACATTGAGGCAAGGAAATTCATGACTCTGGAGCTTGGCAGTGTCTTCTCCAACATTAGACATCCCACAATTCTACACGCTGTACTTTTAAATAAAAAATTGAAAATCCTTGTACACTGCAACTGATGAATAAATGTTTACTGGTTTCATACACAGTCCTGCTATAGTGAATAAAGCAAGACAAACAACTCTAGGTGCACACTTACCTGCACACAAAGAGCACATGGGAAATTTAAATTAAAGTAATGGGTAAAAGCAATGTGTGTGTGTGTGTGTTAGAGGTTAGACTCAGGCAAAGACAGAATCAATGATGATGCAAGGTCATGAGTACAATAGGCAAAATGTCCAAATGCCGCAATAGTTAATTGAAGGGTTCCCATAATGCAACAGTCAGAATGCGAATGTGAACCAGGCTCAGTCGCATTAAGCTCAGGGTCACCCCACAGTCAAATATGAGACTCAAGGGAATTCAATAAGTGGAAATTAATATTTTTTTTCTAAATGTTAGAGCAGGACAGAGGCTCAGAGTCAGGGGCGTATGATAATAAGAGACGAGAAAATTCAGCATGGATTCGAAAAATTGGCAACAAAATGGTGAAATATTCACACACTAATGAATATCTATAAATAGGAAGAGGCTGTGAAGTTGCAGCATTAGAAAATGATGAGTGCTCATCAGCACAAAGGGCCTCCGCTCGAGGAGTGCATTAGGAGCAGAGGGACACCCTGATAACAAAGAGTGGAAGATTACGATAAGCCCCTGCCCTCCAGTTTCTGAGCACTGGCTTTCCAATGAGAGACACAGGAAGAAAAAAAAAGGGGGGGAGCAGATGAGGGGGAAGTGACTCTGAGGATGAGATGGATTTGCCGCTGCTGGGGAAACTGGCCAGGAGAGGGCGCTCCTCACTTGACAGATTAGCAGAGCACATGCACACACACACACAAACAATGCTGCATCTTCAACATATCCACCAGCAGGAGACATTAGTCTTGGTGCAGGCATTATTTGTACATTAACCTATCATAAAATCTGACTTTTTGTTATTTCTCAAACATTTCGTTGAACCCTCAGCGCTCCAGCCTGACCCAGAACCACTGAACAGTCAAATGAGCGTCCTCATCCATTGCCTGGGGTCGTTCATGCCATTAGTTTAAGATAAGCACAAACACAAAGCCCTGCATCGCTCCAATCACACAAAAAGAAGAAACAGTCATCTAGCTCTGACACGACAAGCTGAGGTTGCCATGGGAACAGGAAGCCGTGGTAGACTTGATAAATAACCAAACTACTGTGAGGGGGCACAAAGGTTGTCAGCAGCTGTGGAAGATGCAGAACGTTGCTCAGCAGAAGGATATGAGTTTGAGATCTGGAACGTGTGTCTGAATGGTGATGTGTGAACTTTGGTGGAAATGTTTTTGACAAAAATCAGATGAGTTTCCTCCTGTACTGTGTCTTCTTGACAGCACAATAGATCAGAATAGAGATATTTTCAGAGAAGTCTAACTTTTTTTTAATCTAAAATGGAATTTGCAAACATTTTGCCAAACTGATTACACATGTACTATGCAGCCTTAATCGATATGCACACAAACAGAAACAAAGATAATGAACTACATAAACATCCAGAGGTCCCTTTGCCAGAGTTGCGTCTGCTAGAATCACCCAGGAAAAGTTTCAGAGCCTGACACATCCATATTCATAAGGTTATTTTAATAAGTGTCCACTCTGTCAGAACACCTTGTTCTAAGTCCAGTTGAGAAGTGCCCCCCTGGGTCCTCCATATTCATGCAGCCATTGTCGGCCACTAAACACACAGCAACCGATCCTGCCATGAAGAGCGGAGTCTTGTAAAAATACTCAAACTAACTTGAACTCGCGTTAGCAGATCTCTTGACACACTTCTCTGAAATGGATTTAACTTGCTTAGCATAAAAAAGAGCACTGCTCTGTAGCATTAGAAACCCCTGGAGAGAGGGACCGGATTACAATTTGACCAAAGACAGCCTTGAACTTAACTTACACTTAACCCTTATCACTGGAAATAAGCTGCTGATTTAAAGGTTTGTCGGGTTCCTCATCTGCTTAAATGCAGATCATCTCTCCTCCATGCCCCATAAAACATTAATTTCACGCTGCAAGATGCTGCAGTGATCAGTTCTAACACCAAGTTTCGACCTGCGACACCGACAAACTCTTGACAAGTTTCTCTTCGTCACCAAGGTTGCCGCGCCCTTGCTGTTCTCCTCAGTATGTGTCTCACACCTGCACAGGAGTGAGCAGTTAGCTTTCTCTCCAGGTGTCCAAGAAACACGGCTGTCCAAAGCCGACATCCGTCCTGCACTGTTTGCAGAACAAAGTGCGTAACAGAGGGCTAGGTTCACCTCAGAGGGCAGATGCTGTTAGGATGACAAAATGGCTATGAGTCTGACGAATGAGCGAAACAGTGCAGGGACGGCACGAGTCGGGGGACGGCGGAGTTAGGGGGGCGGGGTTTTGTTAGTGGGATGGATGCTGTGGGAGCCCATGTGCATGCAAGCCTTGTTGCAGTCGAGAGGTTAGAGAAGCCGAGGCGCCGGGTGTAAAACGAGAGGTAAGAGAAGTCAGTATTGTGAGGACTGCAGCCAGGTACCTGAGTATATCTCCCTGCTCTTCAATTTCATCAGCAACCTCTTCACACCTGCAATAATGTGAAGAAGCCCGTCATCATCACAAGTTCGCAGCAGCTGCCCTCAGCCCTTCTCCTCCCTCTGACATGTGAGTGGAGAAGAGCCCCGTGTGATCTAAAGCCCAGTAGTAGCAGTCTTGACGAACAAGACGCACAAGCTGTGCTGTGCTGTGAGGTTCATGGTGATAAAGTCCTTACACGTCATTATATACACGCACATTAGTTATTTGCATAACATGAATCAATTATGTTATTCCACGTATAAGCATCTTTTCTAGAAAATTCACCTTTTGTAATGAAAAAACATTTCTGTAATCATATCATGATGCATGTTGATGTGTAATGGCATCTATTTGTAGATACTTTTTTAAATACATTTTTATATTCATAGCATATTGTAAATTTCTACTATTTGTGATGATTGTACCTGTAACTATATATACGCAAATACTACTGCAACAAGATCTGCTGTAACAAGACAATCTCCCTGGCCCGGGGTCAGTGGCTGACCTCATCTTAAAGACAGTGTGCAAAAAGTAAGAATGGATATACACATATAAGCAGCAGGTGAGATTTGATGCACACAAAACCAGGTAGACAGACAAATATGAACCACCCACGGAGCATCCAATCCCCCAGCAGCACCACCCACTCATCACTCCCGCTGACCGACTGTCTCCTCCTGTGTGACTGATGTGTTTGGTGGTGAGGGGGACATCTGCTTGGTCCTTACCTGTGTTCCTGTCGGGTAAGATACAGCAATGCTTCTGCAGTATGCCTGGCAACACCTTCCGAACAGGACGCCACACGGGCGGGGAGAGAAGAAACGAGAGAAACAGAGATGTTAGGATCACAACAACTCAAAGCAGACGATCGAGGTGGGGGGGGTGGGGGCAACAGTGTACAGCACACAGCAATGAATAATAACCATAGGATCTACAAAATGAAACACCTCTTTACTATGATTTCTCTGGGTTTGAAATTTTGATTATATTTGATGCAAAGGGTGGCAGCCCCATCTGTCAGCGCGGTGTGGTCATATGCCCTCGTGTTTAGAAGCCGCCTCTGCTCCCTCAGAGGACGTTGCATCCGCAAATATCTCTGCCAGCTACTGCAAGACTCTCCTCAAGCCTGGGGTGATGGCACTGATCAATAATGTATGATTACAGTCCATTTGGTGAAGAGTTCTATAAAAAGTGAAACCATCCAAAGGTATATGTCTTAGATGCTAATATCTCACTGTCACCACCTGCCGTTATGTTCTGAGGAAACACTGCAGAATCATTTCGTGCTGGATGAAGTGTGTTTTAGATTGTCTCTGTTATCAGACTTTGCTGGGACGATAAAACAGGTACAAATATGCAGAATTACTGAGAGAGAGGAGCCCTGGGAACCAAATTGAAGTGGGAGATATGCAAGAGGCTCAGCAGGTGTATCTTTGTTCTTGCACAGTCTCTGATCTGTCCAGTACTGCAGCAGCCAATCCCCTGCAGACGCTGGGCCCATCTCCAGCTTATCACAGGGCTGACACAGAGACAACAACCATTCACGCTCAGATTTACTCTGACTGGCAATTAACTTAACCACGTGTCCAGGCTGTGGGAGGAAACCAGTGCACCCAGTGGAAACCCACACAGGCATGCTTGCAGACCATGCAAACTGTAACAGACAGAGGTGCAGCAGGGTTCAGACCCTGTCAGTGCCGCACGACTGTGGCGCCTGACAGAATCTAATGACTTTTGTAAAACAGTCGGACCTCTTCTACTTCCCTCTGGTGATAAAATCCCTGACTTGCTGGTATCTCGAAACTCTCAGACCTCTGTCTCACCCACTCGGGGACTGAACCAGACTGATCAGATAAATGTCTGGGAACATATACAGCATATACAGTGGCACTTCGAGAAGAGAGAAAAGAGCAGATATTAAAAAATGGCCTGTCTCTGGGGACATTCATTGAGCTATATCAACCCACTACATCATTCATGCAGGAGGAAGACCTGGGGCACTTCCACTCATCCAGCTCCATTTTCCATTCGACTAGCAGCACAGCAGCAGAGGAAACCCTGTCAAGATTAGGACGTCGATGACGATGGTCAAACTATAGATGACAACATCAACTCATTTCAGCCAAAATGCACGTAGGCAGAGCATGTCCCTTGTACATGATAGAATAACCAAGTTATATATCTAAGTCTGAACTATCTTGCAGTATGGTTTACTAAGTAATTATATAATAATCTATCTGTATCTCCATTCATTCACGAAGAACTATTTAAAAAGTTGAGTGAGAGAAATGGAAGGCTCTGCGGAAGGTTAGAGACACAATGATTGGTTTGTAATGACTCAAACAGCTGCATGATGTACAGTTCTAATTTATGCTGGGGAGCTGGCTGGCAGGCAGAGGAGTCGTACTGGAGGAGTGTGGAAAAATTAACTGTCAGCAACGCTCTTCAGTGTTTCAGACACACGCAGCTGTCACTCGCCTCTCATTTACGCTTTAAAGGGATTGCAGTCCGGATGGGAAGCGCCTAATTTCATATCTGAAAACCCGCTCAGGCATCCATTTGTCTTTTTAAGCTCATCTTGGGATGAGCACAAGGGAGGATTTATGCCGCCGTGTTTTACCGAGACAGATAAAGAAGATACACAAGGACAATCCCACGGACACATGTAACTGGGACGGGTGGAAATGCAAAACAGCCGAGATCCTGGTGTGGTATTTTGGGTATTTGTACAGATTTGTTTTTCCCGTCTTATACACACATTTGAATAAGTCTTTTAATTCCACTGGATTTTAGGGCCAGGCTGATTCTGTTCCGAATCTACCTGAAAAACATCTCTTTCGTTCAATCTAAAGCTATAGATAAATATAATCAGCTCAGTCTGACAGTTTTGTGTTTATTTCTTGCAGCCAGTGAAGATGCAGCAGAGGAAATCAAATTGATCCTCCACAAGAACCCGAAGAAATAACCTCAGGACTATAGAAGGCCAATCTTGTGAATGACTCTTCAAAGCCCATTGAGGCAGTGAAATAATAAACGGCTCCATTTGGCAATGTTGTAGTAGTTTGCCATCATGCTCCACCAACACGACTGGGGGCTGTTCTTTTTTTTATTCCTGAGGCTGAAATAAAAAGGAGTCAGTGTCGAAATCACTGCATAGTACTGAATTACTCCTAAACTATCCATCATTTTGAACCATCCAATGAGAGGAAGGAGCAGATTCTGCAATCTCATTCTTCATTCTTTGTGACCGTAAGTGAGGGTTGAAACTCAATCAAAAGCATTGTGTTGTGGCTCGGCTCATTTTTTTTACAACTCCAACATGACTTGAAGGTATGACCTTTTAACAGATACACTATCCCATCCACTTCAGCCCGTTTTAGATCAGCTCATCAAATAAAAATGAGAAAGCAGCGAGAACATTTCGTGCAGAGTCGCAACTGCATTGAGTTATTCAGGAGGTTCAGGTTTCTGTGTTTTGTTTCTGAGAACGATCAGAAAAACAAGGCTCACATTTTGGGGGGGTTTCCATTAGAACTGAAATCTGTTGAGGCCACCATGGGAGAGACAAACAGGCTAATGCACTCATCGCATCTCATGGCTGAGATGAACACTCAAACCAACTACTGGAGTAGATGAAGACATCCTTCTCATTTATATCAGCACTAGTATGAGCTTAGGGTGAAAAAAACAACCTTTAGCTCAAAATAACTGATTACTTCTCCTCCTGAACATTCATCTGTCTTGTTTTTCCTGCTGTTTCCAACATTATCAGCATTATATTTAAAAAGTGAGCACTACATTACACAAACAGATTTTTTTTTGATGAAAAACACCCAAATATAGGGTAGCACTGCACATTTACCCTTTTCAGGTTGGGGTTTTAAAAGTGGCAAATATCACTGAATGCTCATTAACGTGTAAATGTGGCTTGAAGCTTCTGATGTAAACACCATAACTGTCCTAACGTTTAATTTCTGAATGTAACTAGTCAGAAGTTAAGTGTCCATGTTGTCAATGTCTGGACTCCATTTATAGAATTACTCTGTGTGAGCCAAGGCTACAGCACAACCAGACCGCCTCTTGTCCCACCGATGTTTCAGGACGCTCAGAGAGAAAATACCTGCACACGCGCAGCCTTACCACCTCCCTCCAAACACTATTACTGCTGGGGACAGGCAATTATCACAAGTGGCAGTGTATAATAGGATATCTTGGCGTTTGCTGCTTAGGGCTTCAGTACAACTCTTGGTGGGCTAATGGAGATTTGAGCGGACCAACTGGAAGTGGACTCACTCCAGTAAATTTCAGAGCTCCTCCTGTCTGCCTCGAGCATTATCTGCACCTACGTGCAGATTTCGCAGAAATAAGGTTTGCCAGGCAACCCAGTAGACATAGAGCAAACTATCATAACAAACACCAGAAGCATTGTTCAATCTGGGGAGGAGGTATTTAGTTGCTGGATGTCACTTACTCCCCTACAGTCAACTTTAGGGGTCAAAGACTTTTATAGTTTCATTTAAATGAGGACATGATTTACCTTTGTCTCCAGTCAAAGACTTTCAATGGCACACAGCTCTGACAGGAGTCACAGGGACACGTCCCTCTGCAGTGCAAACTTCCAGAGGCTGCTGCTGCTGCCAGGTACAATCATCACAAATGATGACATCACAAGCTGGGATCAGAGAGGCTGTATTTATGATTGGGCAATTAGAATGGAGAGGAAAGGTTACTGATACTGTAGTAAATTGCTAATGGACCTTGTAATGAGTCACATCTGACTCTGGGCCATGTTGCAGCTACTGCACAGCAACACTGGGAGAGTGCAATGACACCCACATGCCCGCAAGTGCCCACCGCAGCACAAAGGTGATTAAATGAGTAGCGTTAGTGCACACACACACACACACATACACTTGGCTCTAATGCATTATTAGATTCATAAAGCTCAGTCCCATCCGTCCTGCATCCATTCCCTTTACATCCATACACTGAAGCCAAATTATTTCAGAGGTTGGGGGGGAGGCATTCATCAGGGACAGTAAAAGAGAAAGACAGAGTAAGGTGGAGCGAGAGAGAGAGAGAGAAAAGGTGAATTAAACTGCAGGACAACAGAGAAGACGATAGAAGGGGAGGCAGAATGGGAGGAAGCTGAAACATCCGTCACGGTATGTGGATGGAGGTAAAAAAAAAAAGAAAAGAAAAAGAAAAGAGCCTGCTAAATGTTTCAACATTTACTTTTAGTCCGACGAGTGCATTAACCACTGCTCCTCACCCCCCGCGGACCACAGCGACATCACCACACACAGAAATGCAGCGTTACAAGTTCACTATGCATCTTCAAACAGATTATGAGAGCCTTCTCATGTCACTGACAAAAACAAGAAGCCAAGACAAGCTTCACACGGATGCCATGTCTGCTGTATGTGCACATGAGAGGCGTCAGGTTTTTTTTTTTTATTGATGGCATCTCCTCCGTCCATTTGTGCATTGGTTTGCTTGTTTGCAAACACAGACAAATGACAAATCTACTAAATGGATTTCCACAAATCTCGCTGCAATTTTGGTGCAGATCTAGATAAGGGGGCTGATCCGGGATTATATCTTTTTTTTTTCTTCAACATTGTCAATTGTGAAGTGGTTTACATTAAAACATATCTGATCTCAGACATGCTTAGGGGACTGATATCCAGTGTGTGTAATTTGCAGATCAAAATAAAAATGGGGATCTGATTAACTTCAGTGTGTTCCATAAGGGGAAGGTTGCTCAGTGGTAGAGGTATATACACTGTGTATGCACAGTGTTAGAGTTTCTACTCTTTCTATCAGCCTCTAATCTTTTTATTTAAAGAAATCGCGTTTCTCATACAAATAGCCAGGGCATCACTGACAGTCTGATTAGCAGAGGTGGTTATGTGGCAAGGTGAAAGGTGGGACCCCTAAAGCTGCTAAGTGACAAGTAATTTATTTTTCAGTCTCATAAGGACTTTTAGAGATGACATTCACTTCTCACCTGCCACCTGCCCACCCACGGGTTCCCTGTCTGTTAGCTACAGAGAGGCTACAGCTATGAATACTTATTATCAAACGCCCAAGTAAAGTACAGGCACAGATGCACACACACAGACACACACAAAGATACTGTCAAATCCCTCCTCATTGATCTACAGTAATTGCGTTCACCCCTGACTGCTTGGTGCTGCCACAGCTCTTCAAGTCATCTGCATAATGAACGAACATTAGACAGCTCACCTGCTTTCTGCTATGGCGGTAAATGCCGTTCCCATGTATGGTTAGCAGTGTATGATGCACACCATTTCACATTCATAACAGACGCAGCCAAGGGTCATCCCAGCAGTTCCACGTTACTGAAGAACAACTGGCTGACCACTAGGGATGTCAGGATAAACTGGTTATACGATTAAAGCACTTCGACAGGTCCTGATTTCATAACTGTTAAAATTGCAAAAATTACGACATCTAACTACGGTGTCCTGCCCTTTTGCGATTCATGTTCTGACTTCGCGAGCTACTGAAAGTTTTTATGTTTTTTTTCAAAACTGCTCAATATTTCACTCCCATTACAGAAGAACTTCTGTCCCTTCAAAATAAAACTTACACACAGATACACAGCTTATGACAGGAAACACAAATTTAGTGACCGACCTTCCACTATAAAGAAACTTAATAAAATAGCATACATACATTATTTTTTAAATAGCTAAGCCTTACACCATAACAACTAACTGGATAAAGCTGCTGAAAATAATACATAGTTCAGTTAAATCCATTCAGTTCAAGCTAAATATTGCTTGTTACGAGGCTTTTTTCTTCTTTAGTATCAATAATCGTGCAAACTGTGAGGCTCTGATATTTCCTCGTACAATCATGGCACCACGATGTCATTTTGTAACATCCCTAGTTGTGTCTTTTGCCTTCCATAGTATCAGTAGCGTATCGTGAAACAGTGATCTTTCCTCTGACAATAACCGTGGAACCAGAATTTCTAAATTGCGACTGCCATCTGAAAATAAGAACTTTTTGTATTATTAAGCGTGGTACAGCATCTGCGACGGGTGAGCTGTGATAACACCACTGAGGTTCAAAAATAAAGCATTGCAATGAATATAGTCACCCTATTTTTAGCCGCTCTGTGATTATGATGTCTAATGATGTGAGCGCTGGCAGACAGCACTTTGTCACTCACAGTGTGTGCTGCTGAGTGCTGTGTATTTGGATTGGGCTACTGTGCTGAGACAGGCATCCTATACAACTTCTTTGTGTAACGCTCAATCTATTGGAGCAGGGACGTGAATGCTTGCAACTGCATTGAATTTTAAACAACACAACGTGTCAGCGTACAGCACAGTGATGATAAGGTTTCTGCACCACCAGCAGTTAAACAGTCCTCTCTTTGGAAATATACCCAACGATAAAGGAGCAATAATCAACCATTTACATGACTGCAAGTGCCACTGCACCAACAATCACGTGCTGCTCAATGACTTCTCCACTGTAATGCATTATGTAATATGTTAACACAGGTCTGTGGAGTTTTTTCTTTAATTCATACAAATAGCAGAACTCTTTCACTGCCTTCTTGTGTTGAGCTTCAAGGAGACTGACTCATTCAGCACTGAGCACACCAGGCTCTGTACAGTCAGAGTAGCCCCATCCACCTACATGGACTACAGTCGAGCATGATAATACAAAGTATTACATGACAGTGCACATCAGACGGAGTGTTGGGAAGATCTACACTGACATAACATCCCTTTTGAGGAGTTCGCCTTGTGCTAAGAGGCTTTTTTCTGCCTGACATGCTCTTCATCCCAGCCTCTTCCTCTGGGATAAATGAAAGTGCAGGAATGGTATCCAGCAGGGAGTAAAACAACCATGCATAGTACTGCTTAACATGGTTTTTTTAAAAATGATTGATTGACCATTTTGAAAATGCAAAAGTCTCTTTGCATTGCAGGACTAAGAAAATCCTGCAACAACATTACTCGAACACACCCAATTGATCCACTCCTGCATCTGCACCTTATCGTTTACAGCTCGGTGGTCAAATGCACTGTTTGAATCTTTGTTAATGTCACATTTTAGTAGTTCAATGTGTACTTAAGGATTCATAAAAGAGAGAGCGGAGTTACCTTCTTCAGGGCTGACATGCTAAGGTGGATCCTCCTCCTGCAAAAAAGCCCGTTTACATGCTGGGGTCCCAAGCCAAGTTTGGAGGGTGCGCAAATCCTAACTCTGCTCGGCGCTGATGCTGAGCCATGAGGTGGCTGTTTAATATTCTCATCTCATCTCGCCTCCAGCCGCTGCCTCCGTGTGCTCACGCCCCTAAACTCACTGCAGTTGCAGGTCCTGGACGCAGGGGGCGCTGTAGCCCGATGCATCGCCGACATTACAAATTTAATTTAGCCTTGGAATAAATTGGTCTTGATCACTGTGACAGGAAGACAAGATCACTCCACTGACTTCAGATCATGGTGGAGGAACTGTCTGAATTTAATTCGTCCTGCACTGATTATATTAGACGTGACTTAATCTAAAGAGATTTAGAGTTATCATTTCTTTAGTCTTACTCATCCATGGCCAATCAGTGTCATAATTACACGTTATATCCTACATGCTATATTAAATAGCACTGACTTATAAGCCGAATTGAAGAATGGCTTTGGCTGATTGGGATAATATACTAAGCCATGATATTAAAGAGGGATATTTTGGAAAATTACCAAATCCAAAGTCCATTGCCGTTATTTTTGAATGGAATTCGGCCCAGCCTTCAGGTTCTCCCCTCCCTCCCAGCCTTGTGCTGTGTGTGAGTAGCAGCTCATGCAGAGCTGGATGAGTCACAGCTTAACTAGTTTACTGTAGTTTGTGAAGTTCAAGTCAAGTTAACAAGTTATATGTGAACACGACTGGCACGGCTCTTACTTCCTGGGAGTGTGTGGTGCCGTCTCCTCCTCTCCGTCAGGGAACGAGCTCATTTTGAAGGCGAGCATGCCGGTTAGCCTGCTAGCATGCTACCTGTAGCTGCCTAGCCACCCGCAGCTCGACTGTTTGATTCGTCTTCGCCTCCTGTCAGCGACATGACAAACAGGCAAGAAGGTGAGCATCGCCAGTGTCAGCTGCAACCTCGGGGAAACTAGGGACCTCACGTTGTGGCGTTTGTTTTGATGCTAGCGTGCTAATGTGGCTAGCCAGAAGCTAGGTCGCGTTAAGTGGTAATCGATGTAAACAAACGCACGTGTTTAACGGCCAAGCTATGAATGACTTTGTTGTTTGTCCAATACTGTGTCACTGTGATGTTGATGTAGCAGCTAGGCTAGGCGAGGTTGAACTACAAGCTCGAGTTCAGTTTAACTTATTTTCTTGTGAGAGACTTGGGTGTGTGTTTGTGTGTTGCTTTTTGTACACATGTTCTATGTATAACAAAGACTGTTTTCACATGATGGAATACGTGGTTGCTTCTTTGACTTCATCCTTTGTTCTTCTTATTTTGGGGTTTCTAACCTTCATGTCCAGAACTCTCTGCACTCTCGGTTGTTAAATGTCATTGATTTTAGCATGAAGGGAAACATTAAGATTCTTGTTCATAAAAGAGGTCAGGTGCGTTGAAATGCCATCGATAATGTCACGTCTGTTTCTGTTTCTGTCTTTCTTAGTCTTTCAGTCCAAAGTCCTGCAGAGGCTTTTTCCTGTAGCTCCCAAAGTGGAGAAGGAACCCTGCCCACCACGCATCATGGGAGCTCTAGCTAACAAAACCTTTGTAAAAAGAAAGAAAACTCAAGAGGACACTGCTGCAGGTATTTTGAGAAACTTCAAGCAAAAAAAAAAAAGCCAAACATTTTTCATATATTTAACATTAGTAAAACACATTTCTGCTCTTCACATCAGGCCTTAACAGCTTCTCTTTGTGTGTTTCAGGTGATGCAGGGCAGACAAAGAGCGCAGCCGTTCCCCACCGTCGGGTTTACACCGTTCTTCCTCCTCCTGCAGATTATAAGACACATCCAGAGAAATCACTCACACTCCCTCAACTAGAAAGAATAAACAGTGCCAAGGACCCAGCTGGTAAGACGACTATAATCCTACATTTATGGACCTGTGCCATGCATCATAAAGCCGGGAGAGATGTATATGGGTTTCCTCCAGGTTGGCTCTCTGCACTGAAGTCACTCTTTCTGATTATCCTGCCACTCTAGTTAGTGGAAAGCGACAGTGATAATCAATTGCGTTTCCGGGCTGCAGAGAATTTGAACGCAATGCAGATGGTGTTTGAGCTCGAGTGATTTCTTTTCTTTTTTTTCACTTTGAGAGCTCTATTAAATGTGTTGTTTGTGAGCTATATCCCAGCAAAGCGACACTTAGCCCTCTGTGTTGCCGTTTTTAAGGCTGAATTGCGAGCCGGTGTTAAAGCCAAGATGAAGTATTCCTGACCTGGGATGAGCAGAGTTGGCTCGCAATCCGATATGGAGATAAGTCTCACACTTGGCGGCTGATATGCATCATTTAACGACTGTTTATCTTTGTGAACCCAATGAAATTCTCCGGCTGTAATAAAAGCCCTGGCTCATTACGCGTGTCTCTGTACTTCTCATCATCTTCCTTGATGCGGTTCTTCATCCTCCTGACAGGCCTCTGCTTTACCTCAGTGAAATAAAAGAGATTTGTTGGCTCAGACACTACAGCTTCCAGAATAAATTATGAGGTGAAGTTTGATTAATTGTGCTCGGCAGCTGAACACTGCTTAATTTAACACGTTTTTGAGTTAGTGGGCAGGGCGCCTTGATGGATGATGCGATCCAGAGCCCTGTTTAAGGTCATATTGAGTTGGGCTGGATAAAGGTTTCCTGACAATAAAGCAGTTAATATAATCTCACTGAAACGGTCCAAGACTGACTAGTTGATGCAATGTAGTAATAGTGGACGTGTTCAGCCAGAGTAAAATCGATTTCCCAGATTTAGTTTTATGCTGTGTTTACAGTGAAGTCTGTGCTCACAATATTTTATAAGATATGGAAATAGAGCTAATGCAAAGCTCCATATTGATGTGCAGCTGTAGGCTCATGCTGATTCAAGGAATATTTCTCGAAGTAAATCTTTTTCAGCTGATTCCTGCTTGGTGTTCAAAAAAAGGGGACAAAAAACATTTCTTAATCCAAATTAAACAAAAGTTTTCTTTTCTGAGGATCTTACTGCTGTTAGACACTGTTTAATTTTTAATCTTCCACTCTATATTTGTTCAGTCTCTGTTCAGGACCTGTTTCTGAACAGATGGTTGCAAGACTGAACCACCAGAGTAATAAAATGACAGAAAGTCCAAGTTCTCCTCAGATTTTTGTTAAATTTACACTCTGGTCGATGGGGCATTTTACACTCCAAACCTTGTTTGAGTTGAAACTCCTCTTTTTATATCTTCTGTTTGAAGTTATACTCTGCCACTTCTTCAGCTGCATTAATGTCCACGTTGCCACCCAGTCAGATGCTGCTGCTCACTGTAGTGAGTGGCTGAGTGGCTAAGAATTCGATGGGGTGCTGCTGTCTTTGACCTCACAATGACTCAGGAGTTGTTAAGGAGAAGGGAGGTGTGACGAGGCAGAGTGGGAGCCGCTCCTCTAACAAGATCCCAGTTTCTGCATGGACTCACACCTCAGTTAAATTCATTCCTGGTTTGAGTCGAAAGAAATGGGCCTATGCAGTGATCAGAGTTAAAACAGGGCAACAGGAGCAGCAGTGATGATTTCAATAGGGTGAAAGGGAAGTGATCATTTTTGTGTGTCACTGATTTTACTGCTCAATCACCGCCAGTTGACTTGTGTCTTGATAAATAAAGATTAAATGCATCAGTCTATCAACTGATGCATTCATCAACATGAAGGAAAACCAGTGTGAATGCAAGAATCTGCCATTTTTCCTCAACCGATGGATTCTAATCAAGAGCTTCTTCATTACTGTCGCCAACAGAGGAGAGCGTCCACGAGAGCAATGAGGACGCAGACCAGGTTGAGGAGCAAGAGGAGCACAAAAGAAAAAGGAAAAGGAGGAAAAGGAAACCAGGTCCTCCTCATCAAGACTCTGGGCAAGATGATGCGGCTCCAGGTCAGAGTCAAACTGTGGCTGGGGGAGGGGAGCACATTAGCAGGAATAAGAAGAGGAAGCTGAAGAAGAAACGGCACAAAGAGAAGCTGCTCTCCAAGGGTGAGATGCCCCGAGCTGCTGCCCTGGTGTTTACGTACCAAAAAGATGGAGGAGAGGAGGAGGAGGAGGAGGGGGAGGGGGACAATGAGAGGAGAGCTGCTGAGGTGTCAGACTTCTTCAGGACAACACTGGAAATCTATTTGTCAGATCGTAAGTACTGGGCAGAGGCGCTCCTAGCTCTTTTACCATGAACTGTTAAATCAAGTGCTTGTTGACTCTTATTTGGAAAACTAACACCCTGCTGTTAAAACTGTGAAAACTTTTTTTTAATCATGTTGGAAGCCATTATAAGCAAAGTTGGTTCAATGCAAAGATGTAATCGTGGAACCTTTAATTAAAGGCTACTGAAAGCACATTAATCAAAACCAGGGGCCAGAATGTATCGACCTTTGCCACAGCCCACCTGTGCTTATTCAGAAAATACGTGGCAGTGCATGAATTAACAGAGAAGTTGAAACAATAAGAATGAAATCAGAATTGTAGCTAATTCATCCACAACTGTTTTGATTGATTAATTTATTAAATTCTTTACCCATGATCCCCAGCTCCCTAACCAGACGAGCTACCACTTTGACAGATATACAGAACCAGGACTATTCTCCATATTCTGTCAGAGAACCGACAAACTCTTTTTTTTTTAAGCTGCTGTTGTCATAATACATCATCCTCCCCCTCTGTTCCCCCTTCAGCCAAACTGCATGTGAGTCCTCACCTGTCCGGCACAGTGGAAAACCTTCTGAGCCACATATCCAGCGGGTGTGAGCCAAACTCTGTCCTGAAGCAGCTTTACAGTCTGAAGACTTCCGTTCAACACAAAGAGACAACAAAACTGGAACAGGCACTGCAGGAGCTACACAACAGCTCCAGCGTGACTGCAGGTCAGTACTGCTATCGGGGACAACATCCAAAATGGTAATTGTATTTTCCAAGAGGAGCACGAGATAAGAGAAAGTGTGATAAGGCTGCTAATAAGAGCTTCACTCGTATGAAATGCTGTTTCATGTTTGTTCCGAGCATCTATCTGTGTCTACGCTGGCCTCCTCTCGCCAGGATCTGCTGGGGCAACTCACCGACCCGTCCCTGCAGGTTAATACCTGCCTCTCATTCTCACGGTGTATTGTTCACCTGCCCTTACTCGCCTTCATCTGCTCTCACCTGTACGTACCTGCCCTGGATTTGCTACAGGAGTTAATAATATAACCTCTCACACTCGCTGTGACCTCCACCACGAATTAACGAACGTGTTTGAACTTGTTCACTTTGCCAAAACATCCCTGGTGTCCCCTGAGTGTGCGCTCGTGCGCTCATTTGCGTGCTTGGCTAGCTGGCTGCGTAATAGGATCAGGAGGGACTTTGCTGCTGTCCTGCGCAGAAGAGTGTGTGTGTGAGAGAGAGAGAGAGAGAGAGAGAGACTGTCGGTCACACAGTGTAACGAGTGTCTTCCTGTCACCCAGATGATGCCATGTAATACAAAAACTTGTGCCCATCCTCTCCATGCATCTAATTCTCAGCTGACAATGTATGAGTCATGCTTCGAGTCACTGTTTTAAAGCACGTCACAGCGACGAAATACAAACTGTCAAAACCCGTCAAAGAATTCGCTGTGAATTAATAAACCTTGGTTTGTGAAGGTTAAGTCCCTGAAATATCGGAGGTGATGAAATATTGGATAACTCCTGTCAACATCCACTCTGTTAAATCTTAATTCCTCCCACAGCCGTCCACAGGAGCCTTTCTTGCGCGTTTCCTTCAAGGGAGTTCATTCCTCTGTCTACCCTTGCAGTGGCAATCAATCGACTGCAGGAGCAGTTCTGAAGCACATTTCCTTTAAATAGATTTCACTGCACCCTGGAGATCCCATCACGAACAACACTGGCTTTTACAGCATCCTTTTTATGTTCTGCTCAGATTAAATTGAATTCAGATATTTTTTTTTTTGAGTGCAAGTAAAAGAGAGAGCGAGAGAGAGTGTGTTTGGCTGTCAGATTGAATGTCTGCACGCTGAGAGGTGATTTTGATTTCTCGAGCTCAAAGTGCAACAGCAAATAAAGTCTGCGACGGTTCCTGTGGTATCGTCGTTGTCAGGAGTCTCGAGCTGTGACTGAAACGTGTCTCACTGTGTCTCTGTGCTTTAGAAGAACACGCTGCCGTCGCGTCACTGTTCCAATACTGGATCACAGATATCCTTCCCCTGCGGGGCGACAAGACGCCGGGACTCTCTGCCACACACCCGTGAGACTGTCAGTCACACTGAAGCACAGACGCCGTCGAAAGGATTACTTCTGTCGCTGCGTCTCGAAACTTTCCTCTCATTTCGTGCGTCGCCAAATGTCAAGCTTAAGATGCTGCATAAAATATTTTTATTATTAAAACCCGTCTGCTTGTTTTTCCTTTGTCGAATCCACTTTCATTCCTGATATTGTAGAAAGGCATAAGGCCAGCTAATCCTCAGCTTTCAGATTCCTCCCAGAGTCATAAAAACTTTATTGATCTCCGCAGGGAAATTGCTTTGTTAGCTCGCCCGCCCACCACGAGAGAGCCTGAAGTTGTTGTCATCAGCCGAGCAGATTCTCTCCTCTCTGTTTGTGAGAGTTGCTCTTCTTTGTAGTCTAAATTCATCCAGCATTTATTCGGCATTACCGTCAGATGCGTATTCCAGATTGAACCCTCTAATTGTCGGAGGAGGAAATGTCAGCTCTGCCGAAGGTGCGGTGTTGTTCGCAGATGTTATGACATTTAAACCTGGCTGGTTAGCATAATAGCTCCAGTTCACTCCCTGCAAATCAATATCTGACTTAGTTGCAGGGGCCTTCTCACAATTGTTGTCCTATAGTCCGTCGCATTAATTAGCTCAGTGAAGGACCAGTGATGACGGTAATGGCGTCTCAGCAGATAGTCGTTACAAGGCTGAATGATGAACAACAGTTGCGTTATTCCCACAACCCCCTTGGTGCTGTTATCTAACTACACTCGATATAGCAGCGCAGCATGTTGTTGATGGACCTTGGGTTACAGTGCCACCCAGGGAGTCTGTAGCTTAACCCTCAGCATCACTATCCCCGTCTTCAGCTCCCGTAATCTATTCTAATACTTTCGCCCATACCTTAATGCCAGGGGCTGGGTTCAGGAAGAGGCCAGAGACTTATCTCGGCTGGACGGCGGCACTGTGACGACCTGTGTAGGAGCTGACGGCCTCAGACCAGGTTCAGACGAGCTGCTGTCTTTTCGGGTTCTTCACAGAAACACAAAGGCAAAGAGAGAGAGTGTGTGTGTGAAGTACTATAGTGCTGAACAATTAGCATGGTGGCAGCCATCTGCGGCCTCCATTCAAGGGCGGATGCACCAGGTGCTGTGTCTGATGGAAGTTCATGGGCTCATTCTGCAAACAGTAGCCAGAGGAGACCGTCCGTGCACAGAACACATTACCTGTCACACTGAGGTAGCTCATTATAAAGTTCATGGATTATTTTCATTTTCTCTGTGGGCTGGCTCCCTGACCATCACGTTGCTCTGAAGTCTCTCAGTAATCATTCAACCAATTGCTGTGGAAGTTATGACGGATACTCATTAGACTTTTGCATTTTATTGACATTTCCTTATTTTAACTTCTACATCATTTCACATGTAGTGAAAAAAATTAACTTCTTTATGATGGATTAACAAAATGTAAATATTCCTGGTTCCCAGACAGTCGTTTAAATCCACAGCGTCACCGGACTGCCATCGTTTTTGTTAATTATAAAATCATTGTTACAAATAGTGTGTGAAAAACAGCTGACACGGTGGAATGGGAG
The DNA here is from genome assembly GCA_016785235.1 of Pseudorhombus dupliciocellatus. NCBI lineage: Eukaryota > Metazoa > Chordata > Actinopteri > Pleuronectiformes > Paralichthyidae > Pseudorhombus > Pseudorhombus dupliciocellatus. The sequence goes on from JAFBJW010007502.1 coordinate 7,240,972, forward strand.
AATGAATGAATCAGCAGTTCCACTCCTACATAGCGATATCAGTTTTAAGGGACATGAGTGGAATGGTGGGTTGATAGAAAGTTTCGCTGTCCCCAAATAACCTCGACATTCCCATCTCAGTTTTTGTTGGCATTTCGTTCACAAATGTAAATTGATAAATAAACCTGCTAAATGTTAACGGCATCACAGCCTGCTGTATTTTTATCTCCTGTTGCAACCTAAGCTCACTCAGATTTACAAGTTTCGGCGGCATCATGTTGACTTTGCAGTGTTGTTGCCAGGGTTCGAGATTACCCATGGATGCATGAGTCGGGAGTCAGAGTCAGCTCCTGTTTACCGGAGATGTTAAGAAGGTCGTAGTCGGCCGTGCTCACCAGAGAGAATCGAAGAAAAAGAAAGAAAAGTTACCAGCTACTTTAAAATAAGACCTCGCTGTGAGCTCTGGACCCCGAGGCCAGGCAGGACATTAAAGCTCAGAGAAATGTGCTGACGTGGCAGGGGCAGCTTTTCTCAACATCGACTGGAAAAGATCCAAATCGATGTGCAGTATGTGGCAGATTCACCGAACGTAGAAGGCCGTCTGAGGAGCTGCTGAATTTCACAATTCCGTTTGAGGGCTAATGTGCACAATCTGCCTCGTAATCAGGAGCTTCTTCTCCGTCGTGCTCGTTCCACTTTGCGGTGGTGTCAGACTTTTTCGAGCAAGATGGAAATGGGCCTCTCAGTTGGAAACGTTCAGAGCAGAAAGCAGAATGTCTGAAGAACGGTATAGGGGTAAACAGACAAAGCAGCAAAAGATACTAATATTTTTATACAGTTGATCCATAAACAAGACAAAGTTCCATTGAATGAGTCATTTTAACTGAATGATTTTTAATCATTTATAATAATTATACAGTACAGTTATATAAATTCAGCACAGCTTCACTTCCTCTTTGATATTCAAGCTGCCTTCTCTGTCCCCATGTGCCAGCTCCTGTAATCCCCTTAGACACACCACAGGCCGCCTCTCTCTTATGTAAAGACAGGACGTTATAAGGACTGACGGGGCTGTCCTACATCCAGACAGGAGAGCGCAGGTTGAACAGTCAACACGCGCACGCCTGGACGGAGCCTCCGGCCGCGGGTTTCCCCCTCTAGGGAGTCCAGGCAGAGGAGTCTGAGCCTGTCGCCCGGCCTTTGACTCACCCCTGATCCATCGGGAAGGCCACAGGAGGAACGCTCCAAGATGTTTTTCAGACTGCCGAGACTGACCCCGGGCTACATCAGGCTGCTGCAGGTGAGGATTCTCATTAAGTTACAGAGAATCGGGCTATTTATGTCAGGTTTAGCATTGATCTGACGGAATAAGGAGGCTCTGGTTTGATACTCGAGTGCTGCCGTGTCTTTTTTCAAACTACTTCATATTTTCCTAAGCTGTTAGTTTTGCTCTTAGATGCAAAGGGACACTAAAGTTGTCCGTAATGCTGAGTATCAGGGGCCTAAAGTGCTGAGTCATTGCACGCTGCCTGCAGTGGATTGCACTTTATTGCTATTTATCTGCAGCAGGCAGTTTGTTTTGATTTAGGACCTTTTAAAGAAAAGGGCAGAAAAGCCTTTAAACGGCTTGGACTTGAAGTCAAGGTTGCGCGGCACTTGGCGAGTCCTTGTTAACAAGAAGAAAGTGAAACCATTCGATTGTTCAAAGCGGCCGTGATGAACGTTTGCAGCTTTATGGCATGGGCCGATTTTCTATAGGGACAGAGCATACAGAGGGGTGGCTTAATTAAGATGTATGCTACCATTATATAGCCACTTCTCAGTCTGTATCCTGCACATTATATCCATACCATCCGGGCTGTTGTTTCTGTAATTATAGGATGCATTTTGTTTTAGCTCATGAAACACACTTTTTTTTTCCTGCTGTTCCCCACAAACAATGCAGGAATCCACTGACAGTCCATTGCACTGTGAGTGGAAATGGGAGCTGCGTGAATGAGCCTTCCTAACTGCCTGTGACACGGCTCCATTAGAAACTATGAAGTTTCTATTATCTGTTCCTCCTCACTCTTTATAATTGTCAGGGACCCGTGGAGGAAATCGCCTGTGACGCGAAATAGACGAGCTTTTTGTTTTTCGCCGCGCGGAGACGCCGCGTTTAGGTAAATGAGAGAAGATGGGTTTTAAATCTCTCGGGCATTGGTGGAGGGGGTTGAAGGGGGAGGGGACGGAGGTGAGCATATTGTGGCTCACTCATTTGGTGCATACGAGGTTCAGAAAAAGCGACTGCGAGGCATGTCGCTTCCTCCTTCCGTAACTCTGTGATGATTGTTGGAAAGAAAGTTATGGTCTTTCATAGTGGCTCAAACATACTATTTCTTCTTTTCCCTCCTCTTCTTCCAGACCCAGGCCTTTCATAATGTGGCTGTAGTGCCCCCAGCTGAGAGGAGCATGCCTGGTCTGGCCGTGCTGCTGGGGGCGGTGGGCATCGCTATGTGCGGCTACAGCTCCAGGCAGTTGGCCCTGTACCACCGGCCCTCTGCCCGCGTGCTGCAGTGGATCGGCACGCACACCGACGCGAGCGCCGCGGCCCACAAGACCCCGGTCCTGGACGCACCTCGCCGGGCCAACGCCTGCCAGGAGATCCCAACCCCGTCCTTCGTTGGACAGAAGTTCCCTTAAAAAAAATAATAACTCGCAATTGTAGGATTGGAACCGGGTCGGCCGGCGTCACTGGTTGAGTTTCAGTTGCTGCACTTCAGCGCGTCTAAGATCGTAGCTATGCTGGCCCGTTGCAAAAATGTGGCCCATGTGCTCTCTGACGATGTGCTGGTGTGGATTTCTGGCTGAACCTGTGCGTTGGCAGGAAGATGGGAGGGATAGATTACGTCGTAGTACGGATAATAGTGTGACATATGTTAATATTTAACTTAACTTAACTTCCGCTGGATGTCATGAAAAGGTCTGTGACATTAGAGCAATTAGTGTGAATGATTGGATGAGCATGTGATGATGCTGGAACTTCCCAAAGGCTCGACACTGAATGAGCTTAATGTTTAATTCGGAGACATTGTGTGTCTCCTTGAGGCCGGCCGTAATAAGGGACTGACACTTGGCAGCGCTCCCCTGTACACAGATGGTTGGCAACCCCCTTCCCTGTACACCCCCCCCCCCCCCCCCCCCCCCCCCCCCCCCCCCCCACTGCCCGTCCCCACAGGCAGACAGCCAGCCATGTGTAAGTGCTTCAGCGGCCCATCCCTGCCCATGACTTCAATTGATTTCCTCTGAGGAGGAGCGACCCCCCATCCATCAAGTAGCCTTGGCGTGGGCCGGCACAGTCTGGCATCGGCTGTCAATCAGGAGACGCTGGTGGAAGACCCAGGCTGTGACTGAATTAGTCTGAAATTTGTTTTTGTTTTTTTCTGTTTAGAAAAGTTTTGATAGTTTTGGTCAGGGCAGGGTGAAAGACACATTGTGTTAAGGTTTATTTACTTTCAGTATCAAGACCTGAGACATGTAAACAAACAAATACACCGTGCCGGATTAGCAATGCTAATTTTAACATGCTGGGACACTGCGGCTGGCAACCAGGCAGGGTAAGGGTGGTGATTCCTCCTGGATTAGCCAGGGTTCTCAGCGAGTATAATTAGCCCAGGTGGAAAATCATCCCTGGCACACACACACACACACACGAACCTAATCTGGTATTAGTGAGACAAGGACCCATGAGAGTCAGTTCCTGTGCATCCCAACTTTGTACCTTTCCCCCTGCGGTGTCCACCATTCATCCCTCTGTCGTACGTGGAGTCTGTACCTCACGGTGTGTCCATGTGCGTTTGACAGTTAAAGGGATTTGAAACGTGGCGAGACACTGAGCGTGGTTGAGAATGCGTGCAGTGCCTTGCGGAGCGCACACTGTCTTTAAACGGACCGTCCTGCATGCTGAACGTGGACGGTGTAGAAATCAACAGAACCTGTGGAGGGGGGCTTTTAGTTCTCTGTAAACAAGCAGAGGTTTTTACTCTGTGAAGTTGTGAAAAAAGAGGATGGTGAGAAAGTTGAGTGGTTCATCACAAGGAGGTCAGCCAGACCTTGAAATCCATTTTTTTTTCTCTACATCACTCAGGAGCTGCTGTTGTCAGTCAGACTAATTGGAACAGTGGCTTTTAGGATCTCCGGTAGCAGCGGTCCAGAACCTACAAAATTGTCATAATCCACTCAGCAGAGGAAACTAATGGCTCATACCGGCAGCAGATACTAAACAATGTGGACAGAGACCCATAATGGCGAGGTGAGGGTCTCTGAACATCAGGGCTGTGTGTTCATACGCCTGAATCAGCCTGAGCTTCACCTGCTCTCACATCCAGGTTCTAAACTACTGCTACTCCTGTCCACGCTTTGAAATCAGTGTGTGTGTATGGGATGGAGGTGGTGTAGTGCACCAGGCTGCTTCTGATGGATTCTCTGTATACTGCAGTGTTGCACAGTGAGCACAGAGCCCCTGTGAAAACCTATTGATCTCAGTCAGCGAGCGAGCTGGTGTCTGCTCACTGCAACAAACGTCCTGTTTCACTCCAGGCCAGAGAGAACGAATGTCTACAGACGCATCAGCCGTCAGAAATAAAGACCTTAGACGGTATTGTCCCCCGGGGGAGATGAGTTTAAATACAGAGGATTGGTTTGGAAGCCCCGTATTCGTCTTTGTTTGCAGAGTTTCACACATCAGTGCTCATCCATTACTTTCAATAAAAGCTGCGTCCATTATAGGAGACGTTTGTTCTGTTAGCAACTTGACTGATATTTAACGACGTTGGAAGAGATTTATGAAATAAAAGCATCTGAAACGTGTCTCTGCTGTGGCCCCTCAGTCACACCTGCGTGTCTCACTGAGAAATAACCGTTGATAGTCAAAATGAATTATACGCCGTTTCGCTGTCGTCACTCTCACAGAGGGAGAGATCATTGGCGCACCTGAATCTGAGTAGATTTAAGGACTCCAATGCTTCATTAGTAGTTACTTGATGTGACACATCTTTTTTGTCCTTATTCTGCAGAGAATCACGACATCTGTGACCTTGTTTAAAAATGGATCACGTTACAATTTAGGAGCCGAGTATAAATAAAGAAACAAATAAAGGCATCGCCAAGTAAATGTGCTAGGGACTGAAATCATTTCATCCTGGGACAGAAACTAATAATGATGCTGTTGACCTCCTAAGATAGACAATATTCAAACATGTGCCCTTGTTAAACAGACAGAGGCCAAAACAGAACCTCTGTGGCAGAGATCAGAGCCAGAGACAGTCTCTGAGTAATGTAAGAACAAACGTCAATCTATCCCCGAGCAGATTCCTCAATATAAACGACACTGGACTCACAGATCTTTGAGATTTTGACAAAGTGATACAGAGTTGATGTGTTAGACAACCAGGTCAACTAAAATCAGGTTTATTTAAATGGCACTTTACACAGTGAGGCTGAGATACAGATATTAAAGAGACGAACCCAACAGATCCCACAGTGAGGGCACCATCAGAGTTTATAAAAACAGGCTTAAGAAGCTTTGATGGAAGGAAATGGAAGGAGCGAGCTGTGTTTGTGTTGTTTAGGGAGAATTCAATCAAGTCATAGAGCAGCACTGATTTAAAAAAAAGGTCTCAATGAAATGTAGATTAAATAAGGTGATGTTCAAACAGCAGGTCAGAGGGTCACCAGCCTCACACGCTCCATGGAGGAGGCAACAGGTTCCTCCTGACGCAGCGTAACTGCGCCCTCTAGTGGACGCGGCCAGAAAGGCGCGAACTCTTTCATCCTTTTTCATTCGCTTCTGTTAAAACCAGGTTTTTCAGCGTTGATCCGGGTTTATATGTTTGCGTTGGAGGCTGAATCCAGCCGGTGTTAGCCAGTCTGTGGGCCCGGCGGAGGCAGCGGGAGCTCGGCTCCGCTCCGGCTGCTCCTCGCCCCTCTCCTCTGCGGGGAGGCGGCACCGTGCGCCGGAGGAAGCAAAGCGCGGACACGGAGAGTTCGGCGAGCTCGCAGCGGATCGTTCGGATCTGGACTCGGCCTCTCCCAGCGGTGTGTACCTGATGCGTTTTAACATTCCGCTTCGATTTCAAGCTGCAGGCTTTGGCGCAGTGTGCGCAAGAATCAACTTTTCTGGTCATGTCTCACGCGCGTTGAAAGTTTGGTCGCGCGTCAAAACTTTTCCAACGCTCTGATCACAAAGGTGTCGAGAGAAATGCTACGTGTTTTGCTAACTTTTTTGCTGTTTTGCGGGGTACATTGCGCGTATAGTGTTAACTCCGTTGACTTTGACGCATTTCTCCTGAGTGGTCGGATGCATTCAGACCTGGTTTGGCACGTGTGGTCCCGGCTTGTTTCAGCCTGTTTCAGCCTCACTGTGCGGACACGCTCATTTTCCTAGCATTCAAATGAGCATCACTGAATTACTTCTCTACTAGAGAATTGAATGTATGTGTGTGTGTGTGTGTGTGTGTGACCTCCACAGTGCCATTTTGCTGTGGACTGAGAAAAAGAAGCGACAGACACCCACAGGGCTGCACCTGGGGCCCTAACCCCATCACTGTAGCAGCATGGGCAACTTCTCCAGCAAGGATGGCCATGGACCCACAGGTACACACACACACACACACACACACATTGGAGACTTATTGGAACATGCATTGTTACCACTTGCCTGCAATTTCACCTAAACCCACCCTTTGACTGTGACTGTAAACAGAGGGAATGCATGGATCATGTCCTTTGAAAATTCCTCTGCTCCTCACTGGAATTCTGAACTGGAGTTCTATTGGATTTGGCACCACACAGTCGACTGACAGTGTGTGTGTGTGTGTGTGTGTGTGTGTGTGTGTGTGTATAAAGCCAGCACACCTTAAGGCTGTGATTCATGTAGTGGTTGCGTATTGGAGAGCAGAGAGGAGGGATCCAGGAGGAGTGAGCATAGTGCGGGAAAATTCCTTAAAAAGCGAGGAGAGGTTGAATAAGAGGCATTCAGGAAATATGAGGCAACAAAAGGAGAAACAGGCGGAAAGACTCTGAGTGTGCGCGTGCTGAGTGGCAGGCGGGCTCCTGGCAGGCTTCCTGCGTGTTGCTCAGTCAGTGGTCATTCTCCTCGCGTCCCCGTGTGATTCGTTTGGGCCCCGCCGGGCCAGCTGTGATGAATCGGCAGAATTCCCCGGCTCAGCACAAGGGCAGCGGATTAATCATGGGAAGCCTAATGCTCTCTGACACACACACACACACACACACACACAGTCATTCAGTCATTCTGCCACCCATGGTTGGACGGCCACATTAAGGTTTGGAATGAAAAAACAAAAATGAGGGGTGGTGCGTAACTTAGCAAATGTTTGACTGCTGCCCTGACATCACTTGAGAAAAAAAGTACATTCATCTTTGGAGCAGTTTTGTCCAAACAAGGTAAACAAGGAAGGAGAGGGAGGAGACGTGATATCCACGAGGTCCCATCATTTCAGTGTTTAATGGAGCGCTCATCCAAAATGTAAAAATCGTGTCCACGTGTCAAGTTTCACTGCTGGGACATGGGACATTTGTCCTCTGAGTATGAGTGTGTTCCTAAATTAAAGAATGAGCAGCGCAGCAACATTGAGGATGAACAGTCCGACAGGAATTTCTCAGTTTAAGAGTCTCCAGGGGCCCGGTCAGCCAATGAGGCCCCTGTTGTCCTGGTCCCCTCACATGCCATAGGACTGACCACAGGACGGTCCTCTGCCGTCACTCTGTCCATGATCGAGGGAGTTAGTCAGCGTCTCTTTAAATCGGCCCAAACGCATCGCTGTCTATTGTCTGTGTGGTGACGAGGGCTGAGGTTGGGGTGAGGGTGCAGTCGACATGGTCACATGATCCACGCTGCAGAGTTGATGCATCACTTCCTGCTGCACCCTGCTGCTCAGTAACAAGGGGGGGGGGTTAAGACTCTAGATTTGATTAACGCCTATGTGGGTTTATCATGAGGTCAGATCTGAAGTTTCAGCAGCAAGTGGCATGCGAAGAAGTCTCCCCCTCTCACAAGGACCTGCTTTCACCCTTTGTTCTGAGGATCTGTCACAAAGATTCTGTGAGAGCGACTTTCATGTGCATGCACGTGCATGCCCGCTCACTCATTCTGATCTGCATGCTGTCTTTCCCGACCCATGGAAATCTTTTCCTTTCCTCAAATCTTTCTAACTAACAAACAAAAGACAAATGAAATGAAAACATTTGCTTTGAGGGAAGAAACGTCTTGACTGGACGGGGTCTGTAAACATGTATTCACGTCTTGATGTTTCTCTTCTTCAGGGGTCCATGCAGAGAGTTTCCACACTCCTCCTACCTCCCCACAAAGTGACGTTCCTCCCATCATTCCCGCCGTCCCCCAACACCTCAACGCCTCCACGCCTCATTCTCCCCTCGCTGCCCCGCTGTCACCTCCACCTCCAGTCCCAGTCATCACGTCAGTTGGGAAGAAGTCACAGCCCGCCACCACCACCACCACCACCACGCTGACCACTCCCAGCAAATCCATCCCCGCTCCTAACTGGAGGCCCCCCCCACCGGTCAGCTCTAACAGCCCAGCTGGCCCGGAGCACGCCAACTATCCTGGAGCCGCTGCACCGACGACTGTGGGGAGGAACGGGGGTCCGCCTACCTCTACGCCTCGGCCTCCTGGCTCCCAGGGGAAGACTGTGGTTTTCAGCCCCACAAAGAGCCCCTCCCCTCTGTGCAGCGCCTCACCTGTGGCGGGCAGCGCCTCAGGACTCACTTGGAGGGAAAGGGACAGTGGTCTGAGTCAGTCTTTTCTGCTGGGGCAGGAATCTGGGGACGGCCAGTCTGCGGAACTCAGGAAGCTGCTGGACGAGTGTCGGACGTCACTGGGCATCGCTGGCCGCAAGGATCAAGCCACGGACACAGAAGGTGAATTTAAACACCACTAATAAATCCTATTCAGGTCTGCCGATTCATTGTTTGAACACTGAAACTTTTTGCCTCATTGTGGGCTTACCGTTTCCCATTCTGAGAAGGGCAGGTTAGTTTCCTTGACATTTCTTTTTCGTGTTTGATATGCGTGTGATGTCTTATGGCATTTCTGTTTCCTTCCCTCAGAGATACTGAGACAGCTCCTGGCAGAAGTGAAGACTTTGAAGAGCACTCTTGAGGTGAGCTGTGCTCCATCTTAAATACATTCTGGACAGGTTCTCCTCTCCCACCTGTTTGTGGCAGCTGCTCTGTATGCGGCTAACAGTGACTGTGGGTGAAGCCGCTCCCATCAACTGTAATGATTCAGTTTTGGTTTGGCATCTGCAACAGTCCCGCTCCCCAATTAATTCCATTGCTTTTGTATGAAAGTCTACAATGGAACCAGAACAACTTGAACCACCCCTGAAGGGAAGTGACTTTGCAATTTCATAACACACATTTTGAAATATTTTAGTAAGCTGAAAAGTAAAATAAATCTAATTAGAGGGGCAACACAAACTGAAAAGGAAGAAATGTGCTAAAAAAAAAAAAAAAAGGGCTCCTTTTTCCCCCCACACGTAAGAAAAAAAGTTGAAGGAGTGAGGAGGATAATTATATCACTGTAAACAGGAAGTCACACACCAATTAGACATAAGTCACTGTAGTGTTCCAGGAGACGACACCAAAACATGTCAGGAATGGGCCCCACTCGGCCTTCTGGGAGGTCCAGCTTTGCAAACTGGGGCCTTCCTGTCCTGTGCGTCTGCGGAGGGTGTCCAAAAGAGGACATCCTCTCACATCACCTCCTGTTCAAGTGTCTCAAAGCTCATCGCAGATCTTTGTCTAGCCTCCTTGGGGAAGGAGAAGCTAATTCTTGGAACATCTGCAGGACAGCTGTTGCTTTCATTGTTAAAGGTTAAAAAAAAAAAAAATTTCCACCACAGCGAGACTTTGAAAAACTTTGCATGCATGCTGCAGACGACCATTCGAAGCAGAACACATCGGCTGTTCTCCCCTAACTGCGACGATGATGATTTCACTGCTGACAAATGCAGTCGGCTCTGGATGACAAAGGAGGGCAAAATGTTCCTCAAGGACTCAGACGGCCTCTTTGGGGTCAGCGACAGAGCTGTACATGGTGCTGCCTGAGCCAGTTGGTTAGTTTGCTTCTTTCCTCGCTATGACAAGAAAACGCCTGTGCGACTGTACCCGCATCAAAATGCACACACATTGCCCCCCCCCCAACACGCTTGGGTCCAAATGCTGGGGCGTTTCTTGCTCTTCTGAGGATGGTGATATTCTGTGGTAATTTCCTGTTAGCCGTTGCGTCCAATTCCTGACCCTCCCTTATGAGGATTGTGAGCCCGCGGCTCCTGGCTTCCTCCAGGTCTGCCACATATTACTACAGCTGGAACATCATCTGCAGCACGCGTCCTTTAAAACCATCTGGTTTCTTCCCTTCCATTATTCTTCTATTCTGCCGTTTATTAGAATGAGAAACACTAGATTTCCTGCTCCTTGTGTATTTATTTATTTTTTCTCCCACTCGCCTTCACTTTCCCACGTCTCCACGAGGACCTTGGAGCTGTGGGCCTCTGTGCGAGCCAGGTTAACCTCAGAGAGAACCGTGGGGGGGGCGGGCAGTCCAGCTCCTGACTGAATGACTGTCCATGGAGCCTGTTTGTGGACAGAGAACCGCAGAGGAGGAGGAGGAGGGGTTCACATTGGGCTGTTTGGGAGACAAACCTTGTTTTGTTTTTGTGCTGTGTTGGATAGGGGGGGGTTGCGGGCGGAGCGCTGCGGCTTGAAGTGACTGACTGACCGTGTGTTGTTGTGTATGTCTCTGCGTGCTACACTTTGGACACAACACTGAAAAAACCTGCACGCGTGCATTGAGAGTCTTGGCGAGTACTGCAGTTTTTTTCTTTGCAGGGACGCCGTCTGCCCCCCCTCCTCCTCCTACCCTCGCTGTGCCTCTCTCTCCGTTCCCTCATTCTTTCTCCATTAGAGAGCTGACCGCTCCTCTCCGAGCTCAAGAACTCAGAACAATTACCCTTCAACTTCAGCTGCACTGCTCCACTCCTCCCTCCCTCTATCTTCGCATCACTCCCTCCCCCACCCACTCCATTCTTCCATTTCCATTTATCTTTTTCTCTTCAGCTCTGACCTGTGTTTTTTATTTACCTTTTAATTTCCCTGTAATTCCAATACACAGTATTCTACTAGTCACATTTAATTAGCATCCCCACACACCTCATCATCCATGCTTCGTTTTTAGCCAGCAGCCGTGATGTTTTAATAGTAAAATGACGTTTAAAAAACAAAGACACGTTATTGCCCAATATGCAAACAAAGGATGTGGTCCAACGCACCATCTGTCTGCGCTTATGTGCACCGCCAGTCTTCAGTCTTCCCAACCAGCTAAAACGAGGACACTCCCATTCATGGCAGGGCGCTGGATGGCACGTCACATTCATGCTCGGTCCCGGAGATTTGGTCCGCAGATATTTTTGGAATCAGTTCCAGGTGAAGGAGATTTCCTGGAGCGATCTCCAGGTTGGCAGCTCCAACAAACCACACTTAAAAATGATGCGATGTGTGTGTGGAGAATGCTGACACGGACAGTGGTAGTTTATACATTTGTAGATTGGTCTACATAATCACTATTGAACCCCATAAACAAATGTGGGCCCTATAGACATGCTTGTGCATCTGTGTTGTGTATCTGGTGTTGGGTTTTCTCTGGACAGTGAATGGCAGCACCTCAGGGATGGTCTTTGGTGTCTGAGGGCCTTCATGCAGCTTCTAGGCGCTCATGTTATTTTCCAGAGGGAGTTTGAGCTGTTTTGTACTCTGTGTGTGTGACTGCTACAGCAGGAGTGAAAAGTCTCAGTCTCAGTAGGCATAAGAGTATATTCAATCACATTTTGGAAGGCTGGAGAGAGGAGCCATCGCAGAGCGACGTTTCCCCCAAGTATGTGTTCATGGACTGGGTGCGGAGGTGAACTGGGGACAGATGGTTCGAATGCACACTCTACACATAATCATCAAGTGTTCTGGACGCTTTCCATGAACTCAGGAAATCAGAGGTGCACCCACACTATGACGGCAAGTGGATCGTGTGTCCTTGTGTGTGTGTGTGTGTGTGGGCGCCACATCTGGTCTTGCAGTGGGCCACTAGGTCAGGTCTTGAGGGGCTGTGTGTGTGTGTCTCAAGACTGACAGTCCACACCCTTATCTCAGTGTGAACTGAGGAGTGCCCCTTCCTGTTTCCATAAACAGACATGCTCCACTTGGAGTGTCCACGCTCAGATAAGGCACGACTCGGCGATGACAGGATCCTCCGTATCCGGGCGCTTTAATATAGAAACACGGAAAGGGCCGATCGTTTGACGCACGTCGCCATCGACGGTGTGATCCAGTGTGAGAAAACTTAACAATGCAGTTCAGTGGTGAGGTAAAACAATAAGAGAGGTGCTTGTGGGACAGGAAAGGGGGAATATGATACTCTGCGTGTGTGTGTGTGTGTGTTTGCACACATCCAGTGTAATCTGGTCCAGCTGTGGTCTTAAGTCACTGGTCAGAAGAGTGGGCGTCTTGGCTCAGACAGGCCTCCTCCTCCTCCTCCTCCTCTCTATCCATTCTTCATCTAATTACCAACCCTCCCCAACCTCCTCCACCGCCCTGTGATTACAACCACTATTATTCCCTCTTCTCTTCTGCTTTTTCATATTCCTTCTATCTGTTTTATGATTATGGGCTCTTTAAGTCTTTTGTTTAATGGTCTGGCATCATTTACCTCTTGGCTTCATTGGCTCTGAGTGCGTCCTTAGATGTCTGGCTTAGTGTTTGTGCTTGTCTCAGGCAATGATACTGCTGAAGGATGAAAACGGCTCATTTTTTCATGTTTCATCTTGAAACAGAATCAGCTCTTCATCTAAGCAGTGCGGCCTGTTTCTAACGGAGACCGGTAACCACAGGAGTTTCACAATGCATCCTTGGCTCAGCTGCTTCGTGGTGTTTTCTGTCTGTGTCCGGGCTTGTTAGGGACCTTTCATTTTCCCGAAAAATTGAACGTGCATTCTTGGTTACTTGATTTTTTTTCGATGACATGAGCAAAACCTTTTGGCTCCTGATCCGTTTATGCCTCGTGAGGGCTGAGGGCTGAGGGCTGAGGCTCGCCCCTCCAGCTTCCAGCTTCCTAATGAGGATATTTAATTGTTTGTTTGTCTTGTGAGGATTCAGTGCATGCTTGATTTTGACGATGAGATTCAGTTTGGGTTTTAAAATATCATGTTTAATCACTTTCTGTGGAGATGTTGCAGAAAGTTGGCAAATGAGCATAATTATGTTGAAAACTGAAAACATTATGTAGAGGTATTCATGTCATTCAAATATGATAAGTTTTTTAAATGTAATTCCATTTCCGGGAGGCTCTAACTTGGAGATGCAAAACATGCTCCATTCCCCCCCGATCTGTCGAGGTTGGTTCATGTCACAAAAGCAGCTCTAGTTCAAACTGCTTGGGTTCTTTTACAGCATCTCATCAACTCACCCACTGTTTACCTTCCAGACGGAGCGTGGGGAGTGGCTACAGTTCCAGTCTGACCTCCAGGTGGCGGTGTCCGTGGCCGACCGCCTGAGAGCCGAGGCGGAGGAAGAGCTGACGGCTCTCCGGACAGCGCAAAAAGACGTGGAGAGGGAGCTGGCCGCCGCCCAGCAGAGGCAGAAGGAGGCCGACCTGCAAATAGTCACCCTGAGGGGGGAGCTGAAGGAGAGCAGGCAGAGACCGGCAACTCTCAACCAGGCGGAAGGTAAAACTGACCCACGGGCCCCGGGTCAGGCCCCTGAGAGGCCCAATGCAGAACCGACCGTCACCTCTGAGAGCAGAGAGGGAACACAGAGGGGAACGGAGAGGACGCCCTACAGGCTGGGACGAGAAGGGACGGAGAGACGGAGCGAGAAAGACGTGACGAAGAATGTCGTCAGCGAGGAGGCGAGAACGGACTGTAAGGGCGTGGCTAAACGCTACCTGAGGAATGTGACCAATGAGGAGAGGAGGGGAGAGGAGGTGCGACCCACCGAGACAGGACGGACGATAACCACAGAAAGATCGAGGTGCGTTCAATGATTTGACATTGATCCCTCATGGGATTATATAAAACAAATATAACATATCACATTAATAGCTAAAATATTGAGCCTATTTCCTGTCGTAATAATTGATTTTCTTGCCAGATTTGTTCAGTGGCTTCTTTTGAAAGTGTTGCTATCGATCCCCAGACAGGTGAACAGTTGGAGCTGAATATAACAGCTGTCTTAGAACAAAAATACCACCCACAACATCTGGTTCAGCTCACTGTGTGTGGCTGTGTTTCAGAAGCCTCTCCAGGGTACCTGCCTCGTCCGACCTCACCCTGCAGAATGGCACGTCTCAGTCCAGCACCGCCTCAACAGTGGGACCCACGAACACGGTGCACATTACATCTTTATATCAGTGTAAACGTCTGTGCAACAGAGTGGATGTTGTGATTATTTTACAAATCAATTCTTTTTGTTTTCTAGAACTCTGGGCAAATAAGAAGCCGAAAGAATCTGGACTGGCAAGACAGCAAGTCAAGCACTGACATAGGTGTGTGTGTGTGTGTGTACAATATTGTGTGCAATAATTCACAGTTTGTGATTTGTGTCTAGATCAACTACTACTGTAAAGTAAATGCGGCGTGGGTTCTGCCTCGCAGCACATCACAGGCATTTTGAGAGAAACAAAAATGGTGAAGCCCCAAACACAACCCACTGAGGGTTTGTTGGCGACTATTGAGCAACACTTTGGTGCGGGCTGTGGGGGAGAAGCTCAAAGAGAGCGACTGTGTCCTCTTTGGACGCTTGGCTTTTTAAACCAGTAGAAAAGCAGGACGTGCCCAAAGCGTTTTGCTTCGGAAAGATGTTGAAGACCTCTCCATCATGCGTCTCTTCAAAGCTGATCTATTCAACTATTACAGAAACAAGCACACAAAACACATGAAACTGCCAGATGCCATGGTTCTGATGAACTCACAGAAAAATAAGTAGGAACGTATTAGAGCTCAGATTTAAAAAGCATGTTGGTCGTTGTTCTTTATAGAGTGATATTGTTTACAGCTTGTCTTACTGCCCCCAAGTGGCCGGCACATGAGGTTGCAGAACCAGCACCTCTCCCTCCGCCTGGTCATCACTATGGTTGCTCTTTTTTCCAGGGAAACGTGAGGAGTCTCTTAACAAGTATAACTCTGCCCTCACTGAGTTACCTCCCACCAAGTGAGTCTCACACACACACACACACACACACCTAATTGCTGTAAAATGAATTACTCACGTTTTTCTGTTGAACTCAATATTGGGGCCAAAACAAGTACGTTTCTCTTTCAATCAACGAGCCAACCTTGTGACAAAAGCATTTTTTTTAAATACCACCACAATCTCTATTGTATTGTTAACGTCAAAATCTGAGGTCTTCAGTGGCTTGTGTCCTGCTGTCAGGTCCCAGGACGGGTTCAACCTGCTGCTGCGTCGCCATGGAGGCTCCAAGAGAAACTCGCTGCTCCGCTGGTGTCAGAGCCGAACCCAGGGCTACAAGGTAATCATTCCGAACTAAACGCATGTTAAATCAGATTAAACACTGTAAAAGTCTCTCTTCTCTTTCTTTACAGAATATTGACATCACCAACTTCAGCAGCAGCTGGGCCGACGGCCTCGCCTTCTGTGCCGTGTACCACACCTACCTCCCCTCACACGTCCCCTACAGCAGCCTCGCTCCGGAGAACAAGGTGAGAGCCGGAACCCGTGAAGCGAATGGCGCCGAGTGATTAATGGCGTTCAAACTTAGCGCTTCGCTCTTTGTCTTTGCAGAGGGAGAACCTCAGTCTGGCATTCAAAACTGGAGAGGCCGTTGGGATTGCACAAACCCTGGTACGCCTCTGTGTACTTTACAAATACAGCAAAGCCTCAGCTGACGTGTTTCAGTGACGGATGAAAGTGTGTGTTTTTTTTTTTTTATAAAGTTATTTGGAATCTTTGTTTGACAGACCGTCGAGGAGATGCTGAGGGCCGGGGGTCCTGACTGGCAGAGGGTGCTGAGCTACGTGGAGCGCATGTACCGTCACTTTGAGATGTGACCGCTGACAGAGGTACTGTCAGGACACAGCAAAGGAGAGACATCACGTTGTCACGGCGATGCCTCCCTCACTCCTGCACTATACCTTTGGTGGGTCAGTGGAAAACAGTGCGAGATGTAAAATCATCTAAAGCTGCAATTTGCAACTTTTTGATTTCAAAAGCCGTCACAACCAAAGGACATAAACGCTGACGTCTGCTTTTCCCACTCGGGTCATTTCATTTTTTTAATGTGACTTTACAAAGGCAACAGTTACACTGTAGAAGAATCCAGCACATCGCATTTCAAACATTTTCTGAATAAGTACTTCATAAACATTTGACAGTGAAGCAGATGTGTTAGGTCCACATGAGGAAAATGATATGTGGTATATAAATACCTGATAAAGGCTTGAACATAAAACATTTAAATATCCATTTTGTTGCCTTTAGTTTATTTTGCTGTCATATGGAAATGCATCCAGGACCATAAACTAAAGATGGACGACATGACTGCTCCTCCCATAAAGCAATCCAGAAGATCTCTATCATGGCTCGGTGACTTCCTGAAGTATGTGCAAAAAAATCTTCCGTGTTAGAGGATGGGACATAAACCAAAACTAAATAGTCCCTAAAAAGATTGTGTCTATTGATTTAAGGTAGCAAGGGAGGTTAAATGCAATGATTGATGTGAAGTGAAATCCCCCCGATTGCTATCATACAGACTCTGACTCCAAAGGTTTATAAAAGTGGTTCTGAGACGAGCATCAAGCAAAGAGTTGCCTGTTGCAGCTTTCAGGATAAAGCTCCTGGAGCTGGAAACGTCTCCACACTGGCAGAAACTATCACACAGTGACTTTGATCAGAACTGTTCACCCTTGCCTCTTTACCCTCGTATGTGACTCTCTTTTGTCCCCGGGACCTTTTTTAGCACTCTGTAAATATGCACTTTGTCTGCACTTTTTTTTTGTGATTGGTGTAAGAATGTAACGATGCTCCGGACAGATCTGTGTGAAAAGCGCTCAGTGTCAAGGCTGCAGACCAGGCTGCCTTTAGTCTGTGAGTGTTTGGCAGTGATGGAAATCGAATGAATAAAATCGTGCCTCTGCGATGCACCCATGATGCATTGGTGCTCAGGGATGTGCATGACAGGCGTGACGCAGATTACACACACACACACACACAGGCAGAGTTTTAGTTTCATGTTACAGCTGCATCCGCCAAATGTCTCATTTCACCGCAGCTGACTAACTAAACACCAGGCACTGTCATGACATGTTTCATGCCGCGTGTGTTGCCAAAGTCGTACGTGCCAAGATGCACCGTCTATTGTAAAAGCTGTTTATATGTAACTAGTGTGAAAAAAGAAACATGAAACCAAAGAAATAAAGTATTGATATTCAACTGAAGGTGGTTGAGTGTTTTCCAGCATGTGATCCAGGATTTCCCAGTAACAGAGCGTGATCAAAACTCATCGCCTCAGCTTTAAAGTCATCACTTGTCCTTGAGTCTGCTGCCTCCTGCTGGTGAGGGAGGGTTCATGCAGGCTTTAGTAGCTCTGCACATTTTCTCTCACACTAGCAAACGGTGCAATGATGAGGATGATCCCTAGAATTTAAACCCAATAATTGTCATTCATATTGCAAAAAGAAGGACTTGGTTACGTGCAGTTTAGTGACTGATCCACATTTTCTCCCTCTGCCCCCCCTCGACACCGATTCAAATGGCATCATCTGTTTTCATGGCAGGGATTAAACTCTGAGGGGTGTTAGGGTCGCATGTCCTCCTGGCATTCTCGACGTATTTTCTTTCCACTCTGTGGAAACGCCTGAGCATCTCCGTGCACTGGGAATTGTCATCCTGAGAAAAGACAGCTGAGATGCTCCCCTCTGGGCACAGGCTTGAAAGAGTGTGTGTCTGTGTGAACACCGCCCTCCCTCCCCACCTCCACTTCCCCATTGTGTGTGACAAAGAATTATAAGTGTGATGGTATGAGCCTGCTTCCTGGGGTGTGTGTGTGCATGACACCAGTGTGGGGACAGGCGGAGTTGTCCAGGTCAGGTTGAGCTCGCCGCGCTCGCGGTGTCCCCTCAGTTGCCACAGTGAGACGGCGTGCAGCTGGATCATGGGCTGGATTTGGACCCTGGTTGTGTGTTTGGGAGCTGTGTTTTACGCTGCACCTGTTTTGACTCAGAATTCATCCAGGTTAGTGGTGGGCCTTTTTTTTTTTTTGTAAAAGCAATCACAGCACAAAGAACAGCTGAATTCTTGTTTTATAATCCATGTCTCACCTCCCTCTGATCAGGACCTTGTTTCTGATCTCGGGTCCGGATGTGGTGCATGCTGGGACACCGACATCACTTGCCGTCACGGTTCTGTCAGACCTCCCGGCCAGGGTGACGGCTGAATTGACACATGGGGACATCAGAGTAGTCCAAACGGAGGATTTCCAAGGAGGTGACGTGTGGTTACAGAGATTTAGGATTGTTAGACAAAAGGATATTTGACTAAAGCTTTATTCTGCTTTTAAAGGTCTGACCCGGGTCCTCACACTGCCTCCGGTCAGTATGTTTCTTCTTAACATTATTCTTTCTTCTCAGAAAATCTCTGGTAATTCTCTCCAAGACGAAAGGCATGATATCTAAGCGTAATGTCCCCGATTTCTAATCATTCTCATGCCCTTGCTCCAGGTTCCTGGCTCTATATCCCACAATTCCCTGTTCAACCTGACAGTGAGAGGCTTCAGGGGAGACAGCGTCATCTTCACCAACACCACCACCCTCGGCTTCAACCTGAGAAATGTCTCCAGCTTTATCCAAATGGACAAATCCCGCTACCAACCAGGGGACAACATCCGAGTCAGGATCGTCTCAGTCCAGTTGGATAACCGTCCGTATACAGGCACCGTGGATATCGCTGTACAGGTAGGTTTCTGTCATGTGTGGGGGGACAAAGCTATAGGAGGTGAATAGACTTTTAAGCCCCGGCATTGTCTCGCCGTGGGAAGTTTGACCAACGTCCCTTTGTCTCCCGCAGGATCCCCGTGGGGACGTGGTGGGGAGGTGGAAGTCCACAGGGACTCTGGGAGTAGTGTTGCAGGAATTCAGTTTAACAGAGACGGCTCCTCTCGGACAGTGGATGTTCACCGCAACAGTGAATGTACAGAACAGTTTTTGTTTTACTTGCTGTCATATCGTATTTTTAAAAGAAAAAAACCCCCACACACCTGCCAGTTTAACCTGCTGCTGCCTTTGCTACAGGGCGTGACTGAAGAGAAACCGTTCTCCGTGGAGCATCACGGTGCGTTTTCATCACTATATCATTAGCGTCACCTATAACACTGATAAATGACCATGTTCATGCCAGCTGCCTGCCCACACCTCTCCCTACAGCTATTGATGTTTTTGAATTTTATCAAATCCGTGTGAATCTTTCCCTCAACATTATCTCACAAAAACATAAACCCGTCTTTTAATTACTCTCTGTTCACATCCTTTCCATCCATTGTTACTTCTAGCAGAGCGTCCTCATTTCGAAGTGATGCTCAAGACGCCTCCACGGGTCCTCGTTGGAGACGACTTCTCCGGATCAGTCAGAGCGCTGTGGGTTCAGTTATTCACTTATTATTCATGTCAATAATCGATAATGTCACATCTGCTATTTGCACATATGTCAATAATGTGAAATGTTTTTATTTTTTTTTAGATACCAGACTGGACAACCTGTGCTGGGGACATTATCTGTCTCCATCTCGCTGGCCCCTGATATGATGCCTGCAGCTGCAGAGGACAAGCTGACACAAACCAAAAAGGTGAGGGATTTTTGTCCTAGTAGTTCATCTATAAAATATAATATAACTTCACCCCTAATGACGTCATCTGAGCTCTTGGTTTTTCTCTTTCAGATCTATGGGTCGACACAGTTTTTCTTGAGCAAAGATCAACTCCGAACCCTCCACACGTCAGCAGGAAGCAGCAGCAGTGCAAAAGTGCATGTTGTCGTCTGTGTTACCAGTAACTCTACAAGTGAGATGGATTTAAAAACACTGGCAATTGATGAGGAACTTGATTCCCTGTCTGACGTCACCTCTCGTCCCCTTAGGATCTCAAGTGAACAAAACGGTTGAAGTCCTCCTCATGAGGAACGCATACCAGCTCACCTTCCGTGACCTCCCATCGTCCCTCAGGCCATCTTTAAACTTCTCTACAAAAGTGAGTGAGCTAAAGTTGTCACTCTGTTCATGTGTCTCCCATGAAGCTAAGAGCTGCTCGTCCTCATTCCACAGCTCAGGATCAGCAGGTACGACCTAAAGCCCCTGAGCTTGCGGGACCGAGAACACTTGGCCGTGGTTGAGGTCGATCAGAGAACGTCAGCGATGAACTCCACTCAGTCAACCACTTTGACGGCCTCAGTGCCCGAGGACGGGGATGTCCACATCGAGCTTCAGTTACAAGCTCAAGTGCAGATGCTTTTTATTCGGGTCAGTAATTCTAACACCTCTAACATTGATCCTGCAGGGAAAACTGGCATTCTGCGGTTTCGTTGTGCGTAAGATGAGCAGCTTCACTTCAGGAACTCATGTTAATGAGCGAGCTGAGACTGAACCGAGTATCTGAGTTTGACTTCATGAAACAATAATATATGCTTTATAATGTGTTTAAATTCAGGCCAGATTCCAGTCCAGTGAGGAAACACTGACGCTCTACAACAACTACGTTTCTCCGAGTAGCTCATATATTCAGATCTCCCCCATCACTGCCTCACCTGCACAGGTAGCCATGACCGTGAGCTTTGACACATCGGGCTAATACATGGGCAGTGTTTCACTGTGCTTATATATTTAACTTTCAGGTTGGATCACCTCTTGAAATAGCAGTGGAGAGCACCTTCGACCTCGCTGCCCTTCACTTTGTGGTATGTTTAGTCAAACGGAGCATCGATTGTACCAGTTTTTATTGTTGATATCCTCGGAGATCAGAACAGGTTTATCATCTTACCGCCCCGGGGATTCTCAGGGGCTACAAACATACTGTACATATGACCTGTTCATAACCATAGGGTGTGCAAATGATAAGCATCTGTGCACAAAGCACAGCACTGCTGTTCAGTATAGAGTTGCATAATGTAGCCAGGCTCCAGCTATTTGTATTTGTGTTGTGTTACATAAACGAAATATGAATCATACGGGGTGTTGTGATACAATTAACTGTTCCCACTACCGATTCAGATTCATGGACTTTGCCTACTGGATGATACCAAGTAACAGTGCAGTACACACATTTACACAGGAGCTTATTTTCTGTATTTTAACATCTTTAACCCTGCATGAAATTGATGATCGTCTGGCTCAGGTTCAGTCCTTTGAAAAACACTCACTCGCCACTCTGCTCATAGCTCCTCTTCCAACGTTGCACTTCCAGGTGAGCGCCACAGGTCAGGTGCTCGCTGCTGGAACACAGAATTCCTCCTCTTTCCATCTGAGCCCGACGCTGGCCTGGTCTCCCGAGGCCTGCATCACCATCTACTGCATCCTCCCTGACGGAGAGGTCGCCAGTGACACGGCCCACGTCCCCATCAGCCAACACCACCATGTACTTTAATTTATCACTATTTGTTTCTAAATTGGTGGACAGCTCTTCTGGACGAGTCTGTGATTTTGTGATTATGTCTTCCGGGCAGGTCTCTCTGAATTGGAGCCGTGGCAAGGCTCGGCCCGGTGAGCAGGTCTCTCTCTCCGTCAGTCCTGTGGAACCCGGCTCTCATGTAGGAATTGTGGTAATGGCGATGCATGATGATGAAACACCAGAGGAGGACCTGCGCTTAAAAGTGGAGCAGGTACGAGAACTTTGAATCTTTAGTAGAGTCTCCAGAGGGCTCCCCCTGCTGGTGGGATGTGCAATCTGGGTTGAGACATTTTGCCAACTGTTCCTGACACTGATCATACATTCGCCTTCATCTGTTGTCAAGACAGCTTTCCCAGTTCGACGCTGTGTGTGTATTCAGTGGGGGGGACCACTGAACCAGTTGGTCTGGCTGTAACCAATCTGTGTGCTTTGTTAGCCCATGCCTCTGCCGCCTCTGAGACTCTGAGAGCTGGTAACTCTAGTGTGGCGGCTGCGCGGCCTGAGGGGTATTGACTGATGCAGGATGGAGGAGACAAAGCGGCCCGTCACAAAGCTGAGCGTTCCTCATCTCCATAGCTCTAAACCGCCTGTGCTTGAACGCATCGCGCGGCAGTTTACGCCTTACATCACCTGTCAGGCTGTGGCCTACTTTTCTACATGTCAAACTGATCTTTTTAGTTGGGCTGTTTTGCAGCAGATAGCAAATGCATGGATTTTGCTCTCAAGCTTATGTCTTCCACATTGCAGGAATGGCATATTTGGATGTTGACCAATGCTGCACTTTATCAGCAAAAGCAGCCTCATGGACCTCAGAATGGTGGGATGATAAATAACTTATTTACCATTTGTTGCACATTTCATATGGCAAGCAGAGAATCAGTGTGCTTCCAGGGGGGAAAAAAAAGATGGATGACAAATAAGATGATATTAAAGATATAATAATGGTAATATAAGAATAGAGTTAAAAGAATAATAAAGAAAGTGAAGAACCTAAAGGAAAGGAAGTATTCGACCGAGACTAAAAAGAAGACACTGCCTCAGACAGCTTTCTTTCCTCAGGTAATTGATTCCAGAGCACTGGGGCCCTGATGGCAAACTCCACACTAGTCCACAGCGCGTATTCAGGAAGTAACATTAGACCTTTAGCTGGAGATCGCCAGTCTGTGCAGATGTAAGCAGCGATTATAAGATCAGAGATGTAGCCCGAGGCTACGACGCACAGAGGCTTAGAAGAAATCAATACTTATACAAGATTTAAACAATAACGAGAAGACATGAAACGATACTGTTTTAAATGGAGCACAAAACAAAAATATAAATAAATAAAAGTGAAAAATCATAGAATTATATATAGTACAACCCTTTAACCTCACAACAATGAAAAGATATGATTACAATCTGCTTTAAAAGGAGAAATAGCTTTTAGAGGAACACATCAAACGGTAGAGAATTCAAGAGTGGCTTCAGAATGACTAAGAGCTCCACAGGCTGATTCATAATAACTGAGTTTATTGTAGATAAAATTTAAATAACATAATGAGCCTTCAATTTACATTGACTTTTTATTCATAGCCCCTCTTTTGGACATTTAGAACATTTTATTGTCCTGCTAATTTGGTTTTACATTCAGCTCTCTCTCCCTTGTTTGGGTAGGGCGGGTTTCAAAAGGCGACATGCTATTGGTGGAGAAGTATTGGAGCCCCTGGATGGACGCCACTGAATCCTTGGTTTGGTTGGACACTACTGTCAGGTGAGTGCTGACACAGTGCGCAGGCTCGGGTAGATGAAACCAAGTGAGTTATGTTCTTATATAAATACTGTTTCGTTTCCCTCAGTGACACAAAATGGACGGGTGGGGAAATCACAGTACCAGACGGCATCACCGCTTTAGGAGCCGTAGCCCTGGTCATGTCAGGCAATCTGGGTTTGCGCTTCACTCCTGTGCCAACAAAGGTAACGAAATACTCAGTATGTGCCAACTGTGGCCTCTGGATATTTCTCACTTGTGGGTTATTTTTCCAACCCTTTTTCAAAGTTGCCATTGTGCTTTGTTGGTGTTGAACAGGAGATGCAGGAATTTTGAATCTACTTTTTCAGTCCTTAATCTGTGTGCTCTTGGTTACAGATGAGCGTGTCTAAGGACTTCTCTTTGCGTCTGAACGTGCCATCTTACCTCATCCGTGGCGAAGAGGTAGTTGTGGAGGTCGACGTCATCAACCACTTAGAGCAGGACTTGGAGGTCTGAATAAATCTGTACAGCGAGCAGTGTGGCTGAAGTGTGATTTCATGTCTGAAAGGTTTTTTGCTTTGCTTCCATACGTTCCTCTCTGCAGGTGATCGTGCTGATTGCACAGGGTGCCGCCTTCGAGTTTGTCCTGGGAAAACAAGGCGACGTCTCTGT
Organism: Pseudorhombus dupliciocellatus; assembly: GCA_016785235.1. Taxonomy (NCBI): domain Eukaryota; kingdom Metazoa; phylum Chordata; class Actinopteri; order Pleuronectiformes; family Paralichthyidae; genus Pseudorhombus; species Pseudorhombus dupliciocellatus. The sequence goes on from JAFBJW010007502.1 coordinate 7,265,086, forward strand.
GGTGAATGCCCACAAACTCACCTTGAGTAGCTATGCCTTTGCTTCAGCCTGGTTCCCCGTGAAGCCCACAGCTCTGGGTGAGATGGAAATCTGTGTGGACGCTGTGTCTGCAGAGGCCTCAGACAGCCTGGTTTGGACGGTGCATGTGAAGGTAGGGTGTGATTTAAAGACGTTGCTCAGGAGGGACGGATGCAGTAAAAATACACATTGTGCCGCGTGGCACACGGGTAATCCGAGGATAACAGTGAACCTTTCTGTTTCTGGAGCCTGAGGGAGTCGAACAGTCGTATTCACAGACTCTGTTCCTGGAGCTGGCACCAGAGAAGCACAACAACTCCAGATCCGTCTCCTTCTCCTTCCCAGATGTGGTGCCGGGCAGCCAGAGGGCCCATGTGGCACTGGTTGGTGCGTCTATCATTTGTCTTTCCCTGTTGAACCATTGGCTGTTCCATCTGAGCGCATGCTATGTTTACTTTAGGTCAATTACGCATGGGTAATATGTGTTCCTATTTTCCTGAGTGTTTGGAGGTAGAGCTTTGCTGTTTGTCCATCAGAGTCCGGAAACCGTTCAGGTGCTGCGTGTTGGGAAATGGAAACAATGAAGCTCAAACAGGAATGTTTTCTGGTGGGCAGATTCAGAGCAGCTGTCGGGCTGTTGGCCGCTCGTCATGGCAGACAGGCAGGCTTCAGGATTTTCCTCAGCTCCAGCCACATATGTGGTGTCTGAGTATTGCACTTTGAGCAAATGAGCAAGATGGAGATTGAGATGGTGTTTTTACTGCGTTTGAAAAGTGTGGTTTTTCCTTTATAGTGCATAGGCTGTATACAATTATGGTTATTGACTCTCCACTTCCTCCCATTTTACAAAAATGAAGCCTAATAGCCCATGGAGGCTTGGAGCTGCCATCTTTTGCTTTTGCAAAGTGGTGACGGTGTCAGTCTCAGCCATTAGTCACGGTGTTTCACACTGTTTTTATGCACCAGTTAAATCCTCCCTTCCTCGCTCGTGTGTTGCCTCACACAGGTGATCTCTTGGCCTTGTCCTTCAATAACCTGGACTCTCTGGTCCAGCTGCCTCAGGCCTGCGGGGAGCAGAACATGATCCGCTTTGCTCCGAGCGTTTATGTTCTCCAGTACCTGGACAAGTCAACTCTGGATGATGCAGTGATCCGGAAACGGGCTCTGGGTTACATGATGGAGGGTGAGTAGCATTTACGTAACTCACTGGACACACGTGTTGCTAAATGACCTTCATAAAGCATATTGTCAGTGTTACTAAGGCTCTACAGAGGAAATTCACTGATTTGAATGCTGAATTTCACTTCATATGTTTATCACCCGTGTTTTGCTTTAAGGATATCAGAGACAACTGTCATTCCAACGACAAGATGGATCCTTTGGAAGTTTTGGTGACAGCGACCCCTCTGGCAGCGTATGGTGGGTTTCCAGTCTGTTGGAAATGATACGAAAGAGGTAGTTCAGTGTAACCTAGAAGTGTTGATATCACAGGGTCAGTAAGGTGTGTGGAAATGAACCAGATTGAACTCAGCAGAGCAAAAATCCCCCTTTGCACGAGGGCCCCCAGCGTCCACGGCTCACACAAATGAAATCGCTTCCTCTCATCCATCACAGGCTGACGGCCTTCGTGGTGCGGTGCTTCCTCAACGCTCAGCCCTACATGCAGGTGGACAGCAGTGTCCTGACCCGAGCCATCACCTGGCTCCTGAAGCACCAGGGGCCTCAGGGAGAGTTCAGGGAGGTGGGCAGGCTGATCCACACGGAGATCCAGGGCGGGCACGATAACAGTTCAGTGGCGCTCACGGCTTATGTGGCGATTGCGCTGCTGGAGGTCGACACCTACGCGGTATGTCGGGAGAGACAGTGTCTCGCTGTGTGACGTGTACGAGGGAAGAAAGGCGGAGACACTGATGATCTCTCCTTCTGGTTCCTTGTGAAGGAAATGTACAGAACCAACGTGACCCTGGCCACGAGGTACCTGGAGAGCAAAGTGTCCAGTGAGGTGCTCAGTAACTACAGCCTGTGTCTGGTGACGTACGCTTTAGCTCTGGCCAACAGTCCCGAGGCTGCCAACACCCTGTCCCAGCTCAGGAGCAGAGCCGACTACACCGGTAATTAAATAGAGACTGACTGTCCTGATGAGGAGGGTGGATGTATCAGCAAAGATAATCTTTATTAAACCACAAGTCACATGTATTTTTATTCAGGGTCATGCCATACCAGAGCTGTCATAAACTAGAATTTCCTGTACCAATATTATCTGTAACAACTATATTATCCCTTAGATTCCTGGTCAATATTGAGTATTGTGTGTTTTATCTCATTTTTTCACTACAAATGAATGGTAAACACTGAAGGAAGTTGCTCAACATGTTGAGTACTAATAACTTTTACATATGAAGCTGAAATTGGTGGTGCCAGTTTGATTGAACCTTTCTGATTTGAGTGAAACGAGATCATACGTCGTATAATTTTGTTCAGTACCCGGATATCGCAACAGTCCTACTTCCAACTGATATTTGAGATTTACTGAATCCCCGAAACTGCAGCACTGGTGAAACCCCATGTGCATCTTTTGTTGTGAAAATATTGAATATCGAGTATTATCTTGTTCTGTTACCAAGCAGAAAACATGTGATATGTGCCTCTGAGCAGCCTGGTTTAGCTTTACAGACGCTGCTGGAATGGATGCGTTTTAAATTTCCAGATCCATCTTAAACCTCGTGACCTGATACATCTGAAGTTGATAAATCCACTTTATTCCAAAGATGGAGTTATGATGTGGACGTCCTCCGCTGGCCTGAAGTCACGTGACTGGCAGCCGTACTCGGCGCAGATCGAGATGGCCTCGTACGTCCTGCTGGCTCTCTTCAAGCGGGCCAGTCTCCTCGAGGGCATTGCACACATGAAGTGGTTGAGTAAGCGCAGGAATTACCTGGGAGGCTTCGGGACGACACAGGTGGGTCGAGACACCTTCGTGCTGTCACTGAGGTAGATGATGTTTAACTGGTTCAGTCTAAAAGACTGAAAACATTAGTTTTATTTGCACCCTCATACATATATTTGTGTTGTGAGTCTGTGTTTATCATAAAATACATTTTCCATATATGCATGTGTGTCTGTACTGTGTACGATGGTATGTTACTGATTGTTTCCGTCCTCAGGACACGGTGGTTGGCCTCCAGGCTCTGTCTAACTACGCAGCATTCAGTGGCGCCAACGCCATCGACCTCCGGCTGAATGTATCTGCTCCAGCTGTTTCTCTGTTCAGCATCAACTCCAGCACTTATCGGATGTATCAGAGCCAAGAGGTAATAAACCTGTTGGTGTGTATCATTTCTTTCTTCTTATATCTCACATGTTGCTGCAGTTAATGAGCCGGGGTTTCCCACTTAGATCAACGCGGACCAGGATCTGCACATAAATGTGTACATGGAGGGAAGAGGATTTGCCATATTCCAGGTACAGTAAACAACATGGTTTTGTTTTTTTATTAAAGCTGTCCACACTGAAGGAAAATATCACACCCCAACTACCCCCTGCAGTACAGGATTGTTTCCATTCTTCCAATTTACTCAGCTCAACATGAAGTTCAGCCTCACCGGTGGAGCATGACTAGAATAAATTGAATGCAGCAGCTGCGCATGAAACCTTCCCCCGGCACGATGCTACAGTAATGCAGCTAAATGCTAATGCTGGGGGAAAATAGACCATCTGGAACACATGCTGCAGTAATCCAGCTAATATCACAGATGATGCTGACTGTGGTCATGCTCAGTGTCATAACCTCGGCCACATCGGAACCCATCTGTCATTAATACTGTTGAAATAGGTAAATAATACAGAGTCAATGGTGTCCATTGCCATAAGCGGTATCAGTTCTCCGACTGTGATGAATACTAATGTGGGCTGCTGTAGCACGGTGTGATTAAACATGAGCACGGATCTATCCAGATGAACGTCTTTTACAACGTGAGGAGCTCAGCGTCGTCGCAGGCCTCCGGACATCCCCCAGACGAAGAGGCGCTGTCATTACTCGTTGACGTGGCCGAGGACAAAGACCACAATCACATGCTGCTGTCGATGTGCATGAGGTTTGCGCTGCAGCACAGATTTATAGTTTCATATTATGGTGTCCATCCATGTCAAAATGGAATGCAGCAGCAGGCCCTGAACTGAAATGTGTTTTTGTCTGCTCCAGGTTAAAGGAGAGCCAGGCCATATCTCAGACCGGCATGGTCATACTGGATGTGGGCCTGCTCAGTGGTTTCAGGCTGTCTCCTGGAGCTGCTGCTCTGACGGATCTCATCAGGAAGGTGGAGGTTCTGCCTGAGAAGGTCAGCCTGTACCTGCATTCAGTAAGTATCCCATGGACCAGATTTAATAAATGACATTCTGATAAAAAAGTAGTACATCGTTATTCTGGCACATTTCAGCTCAACAAGTCTGAGGTGTGCATCGGCCTCCCTCTGAGCAGAAACCACAAAGTGGCCCGTGTGCAGGACGCTTTGGTGCAGGTTTACGACTACTACGAACCTCGTGAGTACAACTCCACATTCCTGCTATGATTTCACACTGTGTGTATGTATTTATTGGCTGGAGTGCTCCAAATGTTTCCAGGACGCTGTTGCGTTGGAGGTTATTGTGAGAAAGAGACACGGCCACAGTCAGAATTCTGGAGACTGCTGTGACATTGGATCAGAGATTAGAATAATCTCGTTTTCTGTGTCAACCCGATATCCTGAATATATTTCCTCTGTGTCGCAGAGAGAAAAGCAGTAAGAACGTACAACTCAGACTTTCTCCGCAACACGGGTTCGTCCTTCTTCTGTGGTTCGGACTGTGGTCTCTGCAAACCTGGGATCACAGTTACAGTCCCGGGTCCCTCCCCCGTCTTGTCTCGCTCGGTAAACAGCGCCACACACAGGCTGAGTTGCGTGCTTCTTGGAGTCCTTGCTTTCCTTTCATTGTAGTTAGTTTGTGGATTTTTATACTGCAAAAAAAAAACAAAAAAAAAAACATAGTAATGAATGTAAACTGAGAGACCTTGATATGCACTGGATCGAATTCAGAATTTACAGTGTGTTTTATTTTTTTAAAGCGTTGAATGTGGAATAACTGTTTTTGGAAACCCACCTTTATATGTCATTTGTACTGTTTACCTCGTTTGATTTTAAACATTAAAAAAACATATGAAAGCCTTTTTATCCTCAATTGTAAATCCATGTGTTTATTCTCCAGCCTTACTGCAGTTTCCACCGGCTGTCTTGACTTTTTTAATATACGTCTACACGTTAAAGTAAAACTCCGGGGACGTGAATGTGGCAGAGGGAAGGATAACGTAAAATGATTCGGGGTGAAATAAAGCCCCGTGTTTACCCCTGTGCCACATCACGTAACTCTACGCCCGAGGAATGTGGACCGACCTGCAGACATATGCACACGCTTAAATCCTCCCAGCTGACGTATCATAAATCCTGAATGAGAGTTCCACGATGTGGACCTACTGTGTTCAGTCCACAGCACTTTTCATTTTCTACAAAGCAAAACATTTCACAGCGTGTTCACCTGAATGCTGTTGCCTTTCTGACTGTAGTCATCGATCATCTGGCGCGGGCACCGTCTCACTTTGAACAGTAACAATATGGAAACGCTGAGTACCCTGAAAATGAATGACCCGGCCTTTCGTTGGTGAGTTTGTTTGTTTGTGAGCAGGGATACGCAAATGGGACTGGATGGATCTTCTGGGCCCAGAGGAACCCCACAGCACTTTGGTTTCAGATGTAGATCCTTTTTTTTCAGCATCACAGAACAACGGCCTTTTCATTTGATTGCTCAGGGAATATTTCATGGGTCTTAATAACAAATCCAAGCGTGTATAGTATGGGGGACAGATGTTTATGAGTGTGTGCAATGTGGTGCAGATCCAACGTTGGGGAATGGTGGGCCTGGTGGAGGTTGATATATTCTCTGGATTCTTTGTTTTTTGCTGACTTGTTCCCTAAACCTCACATTAACTCAGTGAGACATTATTACTATCTTACTGGCTATGCATCTGCAAAAGTTCCCAGAGAACAATGTACAGTGAAATCTGAACAACTGCCCCATCACGAGTGATTTATTCTCTGTAACTGGACCTGATCTTTGACCTCTTTTTAAGACACACTCTTACCTTATGCCTTTCTTTATCTGCTGATATTTAGTATTTTAATGCCATGTCTGGTTTTTATGTCTTCCCTTCACTAGGCTCATTGGGCAAACGCAGTTTCCCTCCAGGGGAAATAAAGCTTTGGTTCGTAAGCAGAAACAGACATGGAATGAAGTATTGTACACAAAAGAGCTAATCCTTACTAAAGGCAAACTTCTCCACTGTTGGCCCTTTACTGTTTGGCTTGGGTGGAATGTAATAAATGGTTACAACCTGTGAGAATTGCCTTAATCCCTCCTTAAACTGAATTGGATCCTTCAGTGAAGTAGATTTACACCAGTGCTGCAGAGTCACAGAAGAGCTGGTTTGGATTTCTAATTTTACTGTAGACTCGGATGTCTGAAGATTTTGAGCATATGTCAGCAAACGATCCCGTTCTCATTCGCCCTGCTTGTCCCCGTGGTGTTCACATATGTCATTTTTATAAGCCACCACCTTATATATACGCATGTGCCCCCTGTTGTATCCTCACAATGTCTGGAACATGTAGAAGTTTATATCTATGCTACTTTATTGCTCTTGTAATATTAAAAATTTCGATGTCACAGTACACTAATAAGTTGCAGTACCAGACTGAAACACCAGATGGCAGCCTTGCTATCGAAATAGTTCAAAGATGAAGCGAGACTTCAAGGTCACATCAACAGGCAGCATCACAAACAGGAAATACTTCTGCCTGTTAACTCAACGTATTTCTTATCTAATTTTATCTTGTTGTTACTAAAATGTTTATGCTGGTAGGATGTGACATGACATTCCCTCAGGGGATATGAGCAGAGTTGCTGGATATACTTTTATAAGCATTCGTATTCCATATGATGTCACATTATTTACTGCCTATAAGTCCTTTTGTGGGATTTTTTTTTAACAGTGCTGTGCCTCTCTCTGTGAATAATGGCCTAGGCATTAAGGTCATGACAGACGACCCCACAATCCAGGGTTTTGTTATGGGTCAGGCTGCACAAACGTTCGGTAAATCAGCGGCTTAAATCCCTTGTGATGTCATGCATTCTCTTTGACAGAGGGCCGACAACTGTCTGATGTTGTGGCCTTATCCCTCTGCAAGTCTTAGTCTAAGTGCAGCCGAGGTATTAAGATGTTAAGATGAGTTGAAGGAACCTTTCTTAAAAATAATAAACACATGCAAAGAGAGATTCATGGCTCCGTCTTTCACCACTTCATTATGCAGATGTGAAGCAACAGGAGATTTAAAAAGAACAATATGTAAAAAACCTCCCAAAGCAAAGCTTGTGTAGAAATGGAGATGGGATGAGGTCTGTGGAGCACATGCTTCAGGTCGTATCGTAGCTCAGAAAAAACACTTAGGTCTGTTCTCATGAATTTGAATTACTAATAATCACTCCCAGCAATGTGTGGGTGTGAGCGTTGGCAACACACCGATCACTGGGGGTAGGGGGGGTAGGGGGTGGGTGCAGATGTTGGAAACAAAGCAGAAATCATGATTTAGGATTTTAGTCTCCTGTTAGAGAAACATGCAGTGTTGCTGTTGGGAAGATGGACTGTGTGTCTTGTTCAAATAAGCAACTGTCATTGATAGCAGGCTGTTTGATCAAACGCACTCACCAGGAAGCATCTTTAAAGTGAGCACATCAAGATAAATGATGTCACAGGTGAATATGGAAACTGATAATTGCCCATGTTTTGTCAAAAAAAAAAAAAAAGAAATTGTTGAAGCAATTGGAGCGATATGTGTGAGTGTGTATTTAACGTAGAGTAGCAACCTTGTTGATTTGTATCCTCAACAATGAAAAGACGATGTACAATAGTGTTGTAATGATATATGGCACAGTCTGTGTGGAGTTTGTGTTTTGTTACCACAGTGATTCAGGGTTGGATGATGTGGTTGGGACATGCTTTGGACAAGTCTGATGTTTGATTTCAGTAAACCATTTATTCCTGAAACAGCGATAGTGAATCGCTCCCTGTGGCCCGGCTCCAGATGACGGAGAGGAAAGAATCGCCAATCACAGTGCACCGCCACATCATATGGAATTCCACTGCTGCTGCTGTCCTCACACAAATCAGCGGTGTCAGCAACGAAGATGAGTCGCAGGGGAGAAAAAAAAAAGAACTTCCAACTCCCAAGGGACGCAAAACCGGAACGACTCCCCGCGTCTGCGACTGGGGAGGACGATGATGCGTTTGTTTGGCAAGTTATGCTTCATTCAGCGGGGCGAGTCATGGAAAATCCCTTTGAGCTTCCATCCCACCCAGCGTGAGAGTTGTATTTACACAACCCCCGGGCGACCCTGCACGGACAGACCCAGACGCACGAGTCCGTCCCAGACAGAGGGGACTCTGAGGAACAAAAGCAGGGCTGCAGCTTCCATCAGTCCTCCTCCTATGAGCGAGGCCTCTCCTGATCTTATCGCTGGGGTATGGAGCTCTCAGGTGGAGATGCTGCCAGACTATCGTGTGTGTGGGTGTGTGTAGTGTGTGAGTCAGTGTTTGTCTGTCTGCATCACTCATACAGTATATAGTATGAATCATGATCCTTTTCCTGGCTGTTTCCCACAACTTGGTGACTCTTGATTCAAGTAATTCTAGTAATAATATTATCATATTCAAAATTCCAATTTGTGTAATTGGAGGAAATGTATTGAATGAACTGAAGGCTGGGTGGAAAAAATGATGTCATCGAGTGTAGAGGAACTTGAAAAAAAAAAAAGCTTTTTCTGTTTCACAAAATTTCTGAATTTGTTCACTTGCACAGGAATGCAAAGAGTAAAAAAAGATTCCAGCTGTGTGTCTAATGTCTGAAATTGCAGTAATATCCATGCAGGATCAGGAAACGCACATGGATCGAGTTTTTGTGGCTTTCCTCCCACCTCCTCATTTCACAGCGTGTACCGTGTGCGTCTCCGGATGTGAGCGTGAACGACCTGCCCGTCTACGGTTCCAGCACAAGCAAATGAAGCTGTTGTCACTGACGTGAGAGGGGCATCCAGTCTTAAAGGCCCCGATGATAGCAGCTCTTGGAGGGTGTGATGGATTTATTCTGTCTGGCTCAGGATGGTTCCTTGACTCATCACCTCTGAGCTCCATTTAGTCGGCCTCACACATGGCACCCCCCCAAGAACGAATGATTCAAAGTAGCAGACAGACGAAACATAATCAGTCTCACACACGAAGGGGGCAAACTCTGACTCGCACTGCCCGTATGACTCCTCACTTTGGTGCTTGCACAGTTTTCCACTCATTTTTCACCGGGGGTCAGTTTTGCTACCCCAGATTCAGCTGTCGCACATTTCCTCCTCCTCGCCAGTCAATTACAGTAATCAGAAACAGGTGGGACCAGGGTTTACGCCACCGCTGCCGTATGTGTATACGTGACTGCACTGTATTCACACAGAGGACAAAAGAGAGAGGAGAGGAAGTCAGAGCAAGGCTGTTTTGATGTGTGGACGCCTGTTTGTGTGGACGTTTGTGACTGACACGGGATTATTATGTATGTGTCTAGACCACGGAATCGGAGGGAGTTCCTGCAGTCTGATTAGGACCCGAGCGCGGTCAGAGTCGTCGGGAGGCCAAGCTAAACTGTTGTGACGTGAGGGGTCGTGCAGTAGCAGCGATCAGGGGATTGATGAATGGAGGGCGCTGAGCAAATAAACGCTCCCACTCTGTTATTCCGCTGATGTGCAGCTCGATGATAATGAAGAGTTCAAGAGCAGACCGGAATGCTGCTGGAAAGACTCGAGGTTGCGTATATGCACCTCTGTTTCTCATTGTGCGGCAGAAGTTGATTATTTCTGCTTTATCAAGCATTTCACCTGAAGATGACACGGATCATTGGAGAGCTGTCACTCAAACACAGTGCGCACGCCCACAATGACCTGAGGCACAGTGAGGAGGGACTGTGAGTCTGCAGGGATTTGACATACGCTATCACTGGATACTTCATTGTTTATTTAAAATGAGTCAAATAGCTCCAAAGAAATGTGAACGGACACGTAGTCGTAGTGACATCTTCAGCTTGAGCTAAAACAGTACAGATTTGAGGTAGAGTCCTTTAACTGCTAATCAAAACCATTTACAAAAAGTGCTTAAAAAAGCTAAGTCACAAGAGAATTATTGTCTGCTCCTGGTTGTCTGCTTCTGGCAGAATCCATTTTCTTTGTGACAGAAACTGAAAACCACGTCATGGATTTATTTAAAGTCCAAATTCTGATCCCATCTGTGAAACAAATCTGTGTAAAAAAAAAAAAAAAGTACCCATAACTTTTAGTTGAACATCCTCGCACTGGGAAGGAAAACACTGCGTATCAGTCCGTTTCTCTCTCTGCCTCTCAGCGCTGTCTAATCCCTTCTGTCCTGTGATTTCAACCGAGCTGATCTTGTTGTCTAAATATTTCCTGTCACAGTTTAAGGAGTTTTACAGGATGGCAGATGGTATAAGGCTCAGAAGCACAATAATTCCATTTCGCAACAGGGCTGTGAGCCACTTCAGGCCCACTACAATATGATGACGTATTGTGAGTTATAGGTGCGCTCCCTGACTCCAAGCTACACTCCTCCAGGTGGGAAACCTTACCACCCCATTACCATTAATGAGCGTGGATGTACTGTGTGCATGCACATGTTATGAGGTCTCCACTCAGGAGTGGTGTTCAGTCATGTGATGTTTTGTCAGCAGGCCATTAATCGCGACCATAAAATGCGTGCAGCTTTGAAACACCCCCTGTTGAGATTTACTGTGAATTAACTCACGTGTCTTCTGTGTATCCCACTGACGCAGTCGGTTCAAGCTCGGATTCAAGGAGTTCACATTCAAGACCTCGTAAAACGTATGACCTGGACCTTGGCCTCGCTGCTCCTTTTAGCCTCTTGGACACCTTGAAAGGGAAACTCGATTGTGTGACAAGCCCCAGCAGTGTGGATTTCATTGAGCCTCCAGACGTCTTTACAACATTAATGTTAAAAACTTGCAGTGATTCTTGTTTTCCTTTCTTTCCCATTTGGAGAACTTTTTTCAAGCATTAGCTCTGTCTCTGTGTGACAAGGGACAGTTTTGTGTCGTTGCACGTGGGTATCTCTTTCGTGACCTGCCCTGTGTTTCTCTCCTCCCGCCTCAGACAGCATCTGTATGTACATGTTCTGTATGAATGAGTGAACAAGCACTCCACCCATGTGGCGGCCGCTGACACATCAAACACCTTGGGGAAACACACCCAAGGTGCTCCTGAACTTAGGTGCAGCCAACACCCCCCCCACCCCCCCACCCCCCCATCAATCTTGTGGTGTTTTTGTGGAGACAAGCTGAGCTCAGACAGACAGAACAGGAATGTCTGTCAGGGCAACACGTGTGAGTGGAAGGAAACCAAGCGGACCAATGGAACGTTGCTAGCTGCAAACTGCAGCCCGTTGTTTTTCATCCAAATGTAAAATGTTCACGAAGGAGCTTTGTGTCCACCTCCACTGCAAAAAATGATTCTTTGCAGTGTTTATGGTAGATTTAGATGTTGTCGTAACTGTCACGGGGACAACAGGCCAGCTCGCAAACCGGATACCTGCTGTGCTCTGAAGCCCTTTGGTGTTGACAGGCCAACCTTGTTCCTATATTAAGAACATCTATCTTCCTGATCCCAGGTTTACAGTCAGGCTGTAGCGACTGAAGTGACCTGTATGTAACTTTTCCTTTATGTGTTGTTTTTCATCGCATGTTGACATCCGAGCTGAGTCCCGATCACACCACACACTGTGCCTGCCGCCGTTCAGTTATTGTTTGTACTCTGTGGAATTTTCCTTTTCCATCGGGCTCCCTTCAGACATCTGAGGTCCACATGAGGCCGCATGCTGCCATGGATCCTCTCCAGTAGCCTTTTTCTTTGTGTGCGTCTGCTTGTGTACCTGGAAACACATCGAGGCCCGGCACACCCCTACACATTAAAAACACAAATGCAGTTGAGGTCACCCTATTTTAAGGAAATGATTCACGTTTTCCATTAAAGCAAGGTTTCTGTTCAGGTCTTGATGAAGTTATGAGTATAGCCAAATCATCATTTATCAAGTCAACCCTTCTAAAGTGGTGACAAGCAGACAATATGAAACTGTGACGCAAGATGAATATCAGGAAGGTGTGACTGAAAGAGAACATGCGTGCAGAGTGAACCTGCTCCGACATATACTGTGTTGTGTCATTGGAAGGACTGTCCTCCTTGTTTCCTGTATAGCACGTAGCACACATAAGGCAGAGACATCTACGAGATGGAGACAAATGGAGTCAAGACGTTCTGAACCCCCTAAACTGCTGAGACAGGGAACAAGGGTTGAAACGTAATAGCCCTGACCTAAATAGATTTTACAGCCGCTCCTTCCCCGCTGGGGAGCCGACATATGCAGAAAACATCAAGGGGCAAGGTGAGCGGCAGCAGACATTATCTCCCTCTCCGGTTGAAATACAGTGGGGTTAAGCTCAATGCCATGCGGGCCACAGCCTGCGGAGAACGGCTAAGACTTGCTTGAGCCAGTCATGCCATGTTCGACACAGCTCTGCCCAGACAGGGTGCACTCCGGCTAACCCAAATCCGAAAGCCCAGCCTAATGAGCAGTGACAGAAAGCAGCAGGAAGGGAAAAAAAGATAAACGTACACCTGAGGATGTGTGGGAGAAACACGTGAGGAAAGAGAATAAAGAAGAGGCTGAAGATTGATTGAGCGCCAGGCGTCAAGGGGCCGCGGTGTCTCCCGAGTGCAGTAGGAGCCTTTATATTTTCTAGACTTCCCCTAATGTATGATGGAAGCCGGGACCACCGAACTCCGGGGGAGTGGGGGGTTGGACATCCATCTGTATCAGAAACCACCATCTCCCTGTCTCAGGCCTCTTTCCAGGAGACGCTGCGGAGCCTCCACAGTGAACAACAAGAAGCTACTGACATTAGGTCATGGAAAATCTGGGCCCCCAAAGCTAGTAATTGCTTAATTGGACAGCCTTGCTCCCCTCAACTATTTCTCTAGTCTTTATTTTCCTATGTAGCTCCACGCATTGATGAGAACATAAACCAGAGAGCTCTCTCTGAGAGGTGTGTGCACGTACACGTGCCTGCACGTGAATACTAGTCCTGATTGTCGGGGCTGAACTACAGCCCGTCTGTGATTTGTGGTTCTCTGATTTGGAATTTTTTTTTTTTTCTGTGTGAGCCACAGGGCTCACATGTGGGCATGCTTGTCAAAGAGGATGCAGTTTGGTGTGATGGGGCCTCTTCTCTGAGCAAAGAGCCAAGACTGGTCAGAACTGGTCAGAGCGGTAATATCTGTAATGTGCTTCTAATTTTAGTCTGGACCATCCGATTACTGGACCACTGTCTGTATATAATTGAGTGGAGCCTTTATCAGATTAGCCTTCAAACATCAAACATGACTTTAGCGTTGACAAGCCCCCTTGGAGAGTCCCTGGGCCCTAAATGAGCCTACTTAAGTATATTCTTAGCACTAACTTTGTTCAGAGTTCTCAGTCTCAAGATCAAAGTTTGCTTTTTTGGTGGAACACCCCGGTGAGGGTCAGTCCGGGCCAATTTGTTACACCACTTGAACACTGAAGCGTAATGAAAGTCAGCAGACCCTGCAACCCCGTAGGACCTGAGCGAGGCTCTCCACCATTCTGCAGTCCAATAAAAAAAAAACAAAAAAAAAAAACGCTTGTCCAAAATGGGAAGTTTCTTGTTCTATAAGTGCTCTTACTGTAATATGAAGAAGGGATTCCAACAGGAGTGTTTCTCAGATCAGTTTCCTGTGCATGTCTTCCTGTCTGGAGAATGATGGATTTCATTGGTACCAGCAGAAAGAGGAATATTGCAAAGACTGGATCTGACCACTAATAAAGTTCCTTTTTTGTGTATAGAGATCTGACTGCTGCGGACAACTCTCAGGCCCCATGAGGCTTAGTAGCAGTCCTGGCTCCCCAGCAACACACTTGTTCATTCATTTAGCTCAGGGTCTGAGGTGTAGAACAGATGCACACCATGTCCAAGGATTTCCTCCCTGTCACTACTGAGTAAGAGTTACGACGCGCATCGGTGCTGATGTCATTATTGTGCAGGAGGGGAAATTGAAATACCTGCTGCACACAGAGCTGCAGTATTGCCTGAGCATTTATTACTTAATTTCAAATGAAAAATATCTTCGCTGTGGTCTCAAATTTACTGGAATCTTACCTCAATATTTCCATTCAGATGAGCAAGAATTTTAACAGATCTCACCACAGGCAAGTGAACTGGCCATTTTCATTTGAAGAGCAGTGCCATGCTGCAACTGCCGCATCAACCTGAAACAGTCATTCCAATTATAAATTGGCATTAGCCTCAAAGCTGCTCAACAGGACGCAGATAATGAGATGCACGTGCACTGTATGTGCATTTCAGATCAGCCAATTGTAAAGCTGACAACGTTTTTCCCCCAGTAAAGCAGGAACAATATTAGTCTTGATATAAAAGTGCCACAAAGCATTTTCAACATTTCCAGAGTAAAATCATGTGGTTATTTTCACTCAAGACAGATTAACATCTTTTCCTGGGAGCATGCGGGGACGAACATATGAAGAGCGAGCCCCATAATAGTCGAGCGCTAGAGGAAACAAATTGTGTGTGTGTGTGTGTGTGGGGGGGGGGGGGGGGGGGGGGGGGGGGGGTTGTGAGTGGGTGCTACAAACAGCTCAAGTGTCCTCAGATAGTCACTTCCTGGAATGACAGGTGGGTGGACAGATCGTGGGATAAAGAAGAATTAATGCTCAACTCATAGTTTCCCTTTCATCATTTTTCCATTTATTCCACTTTGATATCAGATCAAACAATATTTTAATTGGCTGTAAAAACGAATGTGAAAGCATCCAACATAGTGATAACTGTCATTTATTCATTGGAGGTGGACAAACAACTGTTCACGCTCACATATAAACTCAATTTAAAGTGAGCCTGGGCCCAACTCAGATCAAAGACGTAGACTATCTACATTTAAAGTAGGAACTCTATTAATATATCAGAATAATACAAGTTACGACTACAATTTTTGGCAAGTGTGAGAACCAAAGTTTGCTCTGAACATTTGGGAAAGGAGCCTCACCTCAGCAGCTGTTGATCACATGAGCTTCGTTAGTAGCTTGATGATTAAATTGATCCCATCCCCGACGTTGGCATAATGACGGTTTATTATTCCTGCCACATGTACCTTATTTAAATTCCACACTTGCTTCAGACCATAATGTCAAGAGTGGCTTTACCATTCATTGCCCAGTCCACAGTACAGCATGTTTATAGTACCTGGTGGGGCAGTATTACGCTCAACTGAACAGACTCTTCTCCTCAACAGGAAGTATTATAATATATCAAATGACTGCTGGAATAAGAAAACAACATAAAAAGTTGCATGGGCTGCATGTTGACAAGGATCAGAGTGTTTTTTTCAAATACACTTTCCAGACATGCTGTTCTGTTTCCAAACCCCACGATCTGGAAATGATCCATTTCTTTTCCACGTTTCACTTTCCAGACCGGTTAAAGAATTCAGTGCGTAGTTTACCATCTGCCCACAATGACAGAGCGTAGTTCATCATTTTAGGGAGAACAAATTAGAAAAACAACAAATCCGCAGATAAGATTATATAAGTGTTTGCAGAATAATAACATTTTGGCTGATCTTTAGTTGTATCACTCCCACTGAAATTGTTTTTCTCCATGGTATCCCACTATAACTTTAGGAGATCATTTCTATCTCTCCTTTGGCAACTGCTCATCATGCTTCATTCAAGGGGACAGGGGTGATTAATGATTGGCTGTGACTTCTTGTTTTTTTCTTTCTGACCCTTTGAAGTGATTTTGCCAAAACAAGGCTTGTGCCAAGCAAGAGCTTACGCTTAAGAGGACGATCAAGGCCCTGAATCTGCATTCCAGAGCCAGCCGTGCATGGGGATTGCTGCAGATGCACGTGGACTGACAGGAACATGACATAGTGAGAGGCTGACCTCTGAGTAACAGGAACGTAGACAGGTATGCCAATCAATCAAATATAATTTGTACAACTCATATTCACAAATCATGTGTAACAGGGAAACAGGGACTTAGGCGAGCCTGACCTTACATGGGACCCCATGAATCCCAAGCCTGGGTTTGCCTCGCCACAATCTCTAAATTAAAAATCAATTAAAATGAATCGTTACACCATTAAATTCAGATTGTCCTTGGCTTTTGCTCTCTGTGGGTAATTCCTGCATCTTATCTCCAAATGCTGCCCGATGATCCTAATGTGATAATGACTTCAACAGCCTGTCATTTTCTTCTACTTTCCTTTAAAGGGGAAAGAAATGAAGTCATGACATCAACTCAACTTAGTGTGGTCTTGCCCATTAACAGTCTCAGCCCCTGACAGAGTCCATCTGCCTAAAGGGTGAGCTCATACTTAATTTAGCACATGGTGAACAAACCAACAGTAAATGGAAGGTGCTGATAGGAAATAATGCACATGATAAAAATTGCCCGGAGCATGTTTTCCAAACCAAAGTGATGAATTAGCCTCCCTTAATGAAGTCTTGTCATCATTTCTTTTTCAAGACATGAGTTGAATTTTGTGTTGAAAGTGGCTAATCTCCGGAATTTTGAACCGATCTGCCGACTGTACGGGCAATACAGGAATCCTGTCTTTTCTTCATCGCCCACTGAGCTCTGTGATTAGTTTCCAAGGCTTTCATGCAAATTCAGCTCCCAGGCTTCATTTTCCACTCGTTAAAAGCCGACCCCGGTGTAGCGTGGCAAGTCTCTCCGGTCATCACATTTCTCTCTGAAACAATACAGTGGGCCGACTCAGCACTTCCTCTGTTTTCCCACGTTCATTTTTGGAGTATGCCTGCTTCTCAGGCCATGCTGTTTTATTGGCTGTTGGTTGAGAAGGTTCAGAGGTGTCTGTGTGTGTATTTGCCTGAATCACCACCTGCAGTGCACACACACACACACACACACAACATTATATCACTGTGCTCTGGGGGGTTTATTCTCTTAAACCACAGTTGGTGTTCCTCTCACAGTGGAGACAAAGCTAAACAAAGACTAATGTTTTTAAATGTGGGACACCAGTGATTGCATGTCGTAATAATCACCCTCCTGTAGGAAATGGTGTTGCCTGAAGTGGGTCTGATCATTACGCCGCCTTAAAGCATGACCTCATTTGGCTCTGGGCAGCCCTGGTAGGGCCAGCTCATTGGACTAAAGCTGAAAACCATCATTGTGAGCTCATAAAGGGCTTCTTTAAGTTATGTGAAGCCTGAAGCAGCAGGTCATCGCAAATGATGACTGTTAAAAAAAACATGCACCAAGAAATGTATTCCACAGATGCCCCATTGTTCACAAGTCAGATTAGTGATAGTGCTACAAATCTAATCTTGATGATAACATCATGGAGAGACCAAGTTCTAATCGTGAATCCAGAGACTTCAGTGTGGGAAGGCTCATCCATTTTACTTGATTCTAGCAAAATGAACATATGTGTCTGTTTCCTCTTCTCTCTCCCGTGTAGCTTTCAGTCATTTAAAATTTTTACGATTTTTCTGATGTTTACTTTGAGTTGTGTGATGATTTTGTCTAATTGTTCTGGATTATCTACCTTGAAACTTTGGCCATCAAATTCAGGTTGATCCAGGGATCTTTTTTCGCACTTTCTTCAACTCTGCAAGGGGGAACACTTTTCAACTTTTTCACCATTTTCCCAGAGAATACGTCTGGCCTATTTAATAACCTGATATCTATGAGTGTGTGGAATTTGGTGCAACCTGGGGACTTTTGGGTCTGGTGTACATAAAAAAAAGTATAGAAAATATTAGCCTGTGGTTTTTCAGGGGTAAACCAGATGTCATTCTTGGCCATGTGCAGTGACTTCCTGTAGTCCCAAAACTCTGTTGACCTCAAGACTCCCAATACAAAACCACCTAAAAAATCATTTTAGCCATGTCATGGATGGATTAAATTTTTTTATTAATTTATAAGGGTGCTCATGGTTTAGTAAAAGACGAAGTGTTTCGCTTTTTTCCTGCCTTTTGTTTTTGCTAAGCTAACTAGCTCCACATTTAAAGAGTTGAATCGATTCTCTCATCAAACTCTGAAGCAGACGGTGCTGAAGGCAAACACAGGCAAAGACCTGTTATCCGGTCTTAATTTCAGAGCTCTGCTGTGGATCTGCTGGTCTTCTTCATTCATGTGGTCGCACAATGAGGAACCTATTCTTTGTGACATCTGTTTATGGTTCGACAACATGAGCACAAAGTACAGTAACACAGAGATGGGTGGATAAACAGATGGAGTGAAACTATGTGCAGACAACAAAGGTCTGATTTAACACATGTAACCACAGTTACATGTGTTGTCTTATTGATTTGATTTGATTGATTTGTATCTATGGGATTTAATATTATCCATATGAGGACAAAATGTAATCCCAGGTTTGACAATAAAATGTTATGTCCATATTTTATTGATGTTATTGTCTCAAATATTGGACACAGAGGATTACACTGACAACTTGGTTGATTGATTTTTGTCTCTCTTCATGAGGCATCAATAGATAAATATATCACAATATAAGTGCTTGATCAAAGCCGATCAGCCTCCAGAGATCTGGATCTCAGAATTACAGTAAATTGTGTTGTACTTTTTCATTTCACCAAGTCTTCAATGAAGCCACATCTGAGGGCCACAGCAGTTTGTTCTGATTTACCCAACGAGAAAGCAATCAGCATCGCTGAGTCAGTATGTATGTTCGCCATCGCTTCAGCTGCGGCGCATTATTTGCAAGCCGGGACCAGTGGCGGTCTGCATCCCGCCTGCCTCCACGCAAAGACTGTGGCTGCTGAGCTCTTTCTTCTCTCTCAAGGCAGGATGTCAATAAAAGCACCAAAGCTTTTGGTCAAGCCAGACAGAGGAACTGCTCGGAGCCTTTTTATGGAGCATCTCGTAAGTTCAACGCACAGATGTTGAGCGTAGTCTCAGGGTGGGTGGGTGGGGGGGTGGGGGGCGCGGGAGCTGGAGATGGAATCTGAGTAGGTATGTATGTTACTTTGGGTCAGTGCAGCAGGGAGAGGCCTTTCTCTCTATGTTAACTGCCCCTCATGGTGGACACATAACATTTCAGCAAATACATTCAGTCTCTCTTTAGGGCTTCAGGCGTCATTTTGTGTATACAAACCCACTCAAGAGAGCAGTGGCTCAACGTTCCAAATGAAAGGTTACACTAATACCAAGAAGCGGAGCAGGGTGCCTCAGTGACTAATGCACTGCTTAACAGGCCTTTTATTTGTTATTCTTTGCTTATTAAACCTTTAAAGGGGTCATGGGTCAGAGTGGCTGCCCCGGGAGAGATGTAGCTGCTTGATTAGTAAAACGACCAGTTGGCAGTTTCAGCTGAGCGCACAGAGACCGAAAGGCATCGCAGGTTCTTCAGGGGAGGAGGAGGAGAGCGGCAGGGAGCCTGGTAACATGATCCAGAGTGGCAATGGGATGATGTCATGAGGGAAGACAGGCGAGCGGCCAGGCCACCCGCTGTGTGGACAGATATATAGAGCAGGAAAGCTGCAGACAGATCGCAGATGTAGCACCTTATTCTGGAAAATGTGTGATTATGTTCAACCAGATTTGTGTCTGTCTGGTTAATTTCATTTGTCCATGAAGGAAATTTGTTAGTGGGCAAAAGCAGATGGTAGAAAAGATGTGTGCAATCAGTTGCATTTAAAAAAAATTGTTTGGAGTTCATCCTTTGAACTTTTTTTTTTTTTAATATGTTTTTCTTGGACACTCTTTTTTAAATTTGTTTTTATGATTTGAAATCAAGAAAACATTTTCTGTGTCGTAATTTCAGCAAAATTAATTTTGCACATGCAATTTTTTTTGCATCCCAGAAAAAACATAAAACACTTCCTGCTCAGTCTTTCCACATTTTAACTGTACTGAAGTTCTCAAGGAGCTCCTGATCCCTGTATGGTGATATTTGGGTCTGGAGCGCACACATGGTTGGCCTTTAAATGTAGTGGATGGACTGGGGTTTAAACCAGCAGGTGTCACTGTTCGTCTGTGGCGTCTCCTCCCACACCACTTAAAAAAAACCAAAAAACTGCTGAGTGCTGGTTGCAGATAAAAGTCAAAGCTCCAGATAATATGTCAGATCTCGGATACTCACTAGTTTTGGCTCTAGCCTGTGAAATCTGCCCATCACACTGAAAGTATCTGGCTGAACTCTGACCTCTGCTTTCAAACATCCCTCAGGCTCCACACATGCTGCCTGTCTGACGCAGCGATGGAAACATGTGAGAATCCTGATTTATGCTCATGATATTACTGTGGTGTAAAATGTTACACAATGTTGGTAAAAACTGCCTAAATGAACTGTCAACTGTGGCTGTCATCTCTTTGACTTATGTTTATCAGCATATTTTTAAATGTCAAATACGATACCCCTAATAAACATTTTAGTGACCCCCCCCCTTGGAGCTTTATTTGTGGACGTATACTTGGATTCATATTCATTTGCTACCTTAGAGAACAACACACTTTTATAATGTCTTCCAACATTTTCATGGGCAACTCATTGAAAACAACATTAAGAACTAAAGAAACAAACTAACAAATCCATCCAAGGTCCTCCATTCCAGGACTATGATTATTATCGTATGAGATTTTTTTAATCATCTGCTGCCAAATGACTATGTGAAAGATGGATGAAGAGACAGTTTCTATCTTGAAGCCAAACCTTAAATGACAACCTGCAGCATCTGTGGAAGTGCACACAGCAGCCAAGCTGTAATAGGATAAGGAATTCAAGAAAATAAAATAAGTTGAAACACCTTGTCTGTGGCTGGAACATGTATGCATATGCAAAATTGATTAAATATTACTCAACACCCGCTATTGGAATCTAATGCCTCTATTTTGAAATGGTATTGACGGTCTATAGTATACTTTTATTTTGATAAGGCAGTGCCAGTAAACAAGAGACGTTCGCTAAAGTGGCAGGTGAGTTTTGCTAATGGATGAGAAATCAGACGTTTATCACCTTGAAGACAATGGCCTAAGGTTTGTGAATATTTCATTTCCCGCTGTGGTTAATGTAGAGAGAGTGAAGAAGGTACTTGAGTAGTTTTGCTCAGTTTAAAGGAAACTGTGTGTGTGTGTGTAAGCTAACAAGATGCCTGCAGGTAAACGTGCAATTAGCTTTAGCTTGGGAAATGGTCGCTCATTACCACGTTTGTGTGTGTAGTTTAACAATATGAGTAGCAGTATGCTCACTCCCGAGACTGTCTCATTTACATTAATCATTTTTTGGCTTGTTTATGATAATATGATGTGGTTTATAAAGTGGCAAGTTATTTCATTTATGTTGAATATGTTTTATGAAGCGTTAGAGTTAAGAGTTTGTTAAGATAAATGACCATATCAAAGTGACTGGAGATAAACATTATCAGAAATGTAAAAGGGCTATACAGGTCCTTTATAAGAATATTAAAGGATGTAATGTTTATGTGTTCTCCTCCTGGTTTGGAAGTTCACACTGGTCACAGCGTGTTTGGAGAAAAGTGAAAGTAGGATCAGACATGATATATTGTTTCTTAGAGTCCTAAATAATAGTTAATTGTATGCTAGAATGGAGTGACACCAAGACATGGCTAGAGAGACCTTGAGGCCTCTTCTCAAAGACAGATGTATGTGCAGTAAATTTAACCTCCTCTGTATTTAAAGATAAAAGTGAAGCCATTTTGGTCCCGTCCCCCTGTAATCGCTCTGTACAGGGTGTTTCTCTATCGCACACGAGCGACCACAGTTGTGTTTCTGTTTTTAAAGCTGACACTCGTTCTTTCTCTGCAGACGGATGACAGAGCAGCTATTTTAAACAACACATTTATTCCTGTTAATAGAAAAGTATTATGGGTTCTAAACTCTTCAGCAGTAACTCTTCCCGACATTTCTGAGGTAGCTATGTCATTCGGTTTAATTTGATTGTAAATTGACAGCATTTTATTACGCATGATAAAATCATGAGGTTTTACGACTCCTCGGCCAACTCCTGTTTCACGCCATCACTTTAATTTCATCTCGTAAAAATTACAATGAAATGCAAGGAAATTCCTGTTAAATGACATATTATGGCACACTGGAGAAAACAACAGACAATAAACTGTCTACAGTAGATGATATTACCTCGGACAAGGAGGTGATGTTTTCATCTGCCCAATTGTCTGTCTGCGTGCAAGATCACACAAAAACTATTGAAACAGATTTCCATGAAAGTCAGTGAGAGGATGTGGTATGAATCAGTTAAGCACCTTTTACATTTCGGGGTGGATCATCTTAATATTGCGAGATGGACATATTTCAACATTAACACCGTTTTTCCATTTCCCAGAGATAAATGGAAAAATTACAGGAACTAATATTCATCCGTGTGTACAATTTGGCTAATAGCTTGATTACACTTAAGTGGACTGTTGGGCCTTGGTGATGTTTTTACTCCTGCTGAGGATCATTCTCATTGCAGCTTCTTTTGCTGATGTGATGTTATTGATTAAACCTCCAATGTGCTTTGACCTGTTGGTGTGAAGATGATTAGGTCTTTAAAAAGTCGGGATACATTTGTACTTGCAACCTGCTGATGCAGAGTTCACCCAAACACTTATTGTGTTGTTTCCATTATGACAACAACTCAATGGTCCTAAATGATGATTGCGGGTTCATTTCAGAGTTTTGCAAAGTCTATTGTTCTGGATGGGACTTGAATCCAGATGTGATCACCTTCTTAGAGGAATCATTTTCACCATCACTCTGGGCATTTTTGGGCTCTGTTTATATGCAGGCAAGGAAAGTCTTTTGATCACATATTGATGCCACGCACTTGTTTTTGTTTGCTCATCGGTACACCTCAAACCTTTCCTTGGATAATAGGTCTTATATCATTTGTTCTCTAGCCTTTTATCAACTGTTTACCTAATCTTCTGGTCTTTGTGGGTTTCCGCATGTGAAGACTTGAGGCCCTTCTCTTTGTGCTTTCTAAAGATGGGGTGGACAGATGAGTATCTCTCTCTCATCATGATCCTTGCAGGCACCAAGAAATCAGGCCACATGAAGCACGGTGCCCTTGAAACACATCTGGGGTATCTGGATGCTGCTGGAAACACATAAATATGGACATAGTCATTCAAAACCACACGAACAGATGCTTAAGCACAAAAACAAAACAAAAAATGTACTTATGAACACAGTATTTTGCTACCTGCGGCTTGGATAAATGTAGACACTTTGTTTTAAGGAAATTCTTTGGATATTTGTGTAAAAAGTGCCCACTTCTAGTGACATTGTCTCTACTTATT
This sequence comes from Pseudorhombus dupliciocellatus, assembly GCA_016785235.1. Taxonomy (NCBI): domain Eukaryota; kingdom Metazoa; phylum Chordata; class Actinopteri; order Pleuronectiformes; family Paralichthyidae; genus Pseudorhombus; species Pseudorhombus dupliciocellatus. Next base: position 7,288,658 of record JAFBJW010007502.1, read on the forward strand.
GCTCCAAATAGTCTTTCACGAATCACATGATTCTGATTTTTTTTGTTATATAATTGGTAAACTCAAAACAGGGATGCAGTCTCAAGCTGCCTGAGGAGAGACGAATCCTTGACTCCAGATTCCACACATACCTTTGGGCTTATTGTGAGTAAGTCTTGGATAAAGCCTCCAAAACAGCCCTGTGATAAGTTTAAAGCCTTCTAATGGCACTTAATTGGACAGCTCTTTGAGTAGGGAGCCGCACCAGAGGGCTCACCAGCCACTCATCAAATTTTGTCGAGATAGCATGCATGAACATGATGGGAAATTAGTGGGTTAATCAATGATTCAACACAGCTACAAAGGTCAGTTCATCAGGCCAAGTCAGTGTGTGTGGGTGTGTGTTTGTGTACTTCCCTAGGTCCAACACAAACTCAGATCTTGTTTGGTCTAGTCGAATTCCAGTCCTTTTAGCAACAGGTCATTTCTGAACTCCTTGTTAAAGTAAATTGAGTTTAAATGGATGGTGTTAATGCAACATCCCTACTAGTTTGGCTGTGCAAACCTGTGTGTGTGTTCAGTAAGTAAAGTACGGGGCAGAGAAAAGAGGTTGTTGTGTAAAAAAAAAAAAAAAAACTCCTCCCATCCTCCCTTTTTTGTCCCATTCGAAACTGTTTCAGTAACCAGTGGTCATCGCCGCACCATTTCCCATGGGAGTGTGCCACTGTTAAGACAACTTAGTCACCGCAACACCCTCTCTGTGTTGATTCATGACACCAAACACCAGTTTCAATAGCACCCACTTAAATGCCCGCTATTTACCAAACTCTATAATAAAGGCCAAATGGAAACCCTCACTCTCTTCTTTAGTGGCTTCCATATAGGAGACATCAATCTAAGGATGTAACCAAACCGGCCCCCCAGCTGTCAGTTGTGGCAGCAGACGAGGTTTTAGTGGATCTCTTATCCTCTGAGTGAAGGCAAACCCTGAAATTTTCATCATGTATGTCTTTTTCAGCAATTTCTTGTTTGATAGCTGCAGATGCTCCGCAGGCATTGTATTGGATCCAGAATACAACTTGTGTTGTTCTGTTATCGAAGTGAAAAAAACTAGTTTCCTTCCCCCCGGACCAGTTTGTGTCTTGTAGGTATGGAACTTTATTAGGTCTGGATTGGTAGGGTTGATTTTCTGTTCCAGTGTTTTTTTCACCAGTACCAGCAGCACGTACCAATATGAAAGGCAAGCTCATTTTCACAAGAATCCCTTTAAACCCTTTAACAATCACAATCAGTTGTTTTATTTGCATTTTTTTTTATATATAATTACAAAGCATACCCCAAAGTCTCAATTTAGCCATTAGTTCCATTCAAACTTAATGATGTCATTGAATGCAACAAAAGATGCTTAGTGCACTTAACTTTTTTTAATCTGATAGGTGGATTGCAATTTCTTGACACAAGTTGACCTTTCACACAGGAACAATGTCTGTGTCAAGTATGGGCACAACAGGAAAATGTCTTTCAGGAGTGGTATCTGGATAGAATAAAGAGACATGATGTCAAGGTTTGGCTGCAGAAATCCTGTGCTTTAGTTTTTGAGCACATTGACTCTGGCGTTTGCCCTTATCACCAAAATATCTCAAATCTGTCCTCCCAGTTGGCATCATTTACATGGACATTTTGCATACCAATGTTCTGTGCTTCTGAGGAGGAGCTGTTATCTCTGATACATAATTCATGTCATGTAATGCGTTAAATTAAGAATTTATTTTTAAATCTGATTGGCTGGACTAATAGACAGAGTAAGTGCAGTGAATTAATGTTGATTATTCCCACATTATTGGCAAGTGTTTTTCCAATTTTTTTCTTCTGGGCATTATCACATACATTTTCCTTTGTGTAAACAAATATAAATAAAAATAAAGTTCACATGGCTTGAAAGCCTTGCAGTGTTTGGTTGCTGCCGTTGCAACCATCAGCGCTTTTAAAAATGTATTGTCACGTTCATATTGTTGGGGTTTTCATTTATATCACACACTGCCCCACTGGCAGCGTTTACTAGCAGTTACATAAGGACAGTGACATGGAAAGACCTTTTTCATGGTAAATTAAACATAATGAATCCTTGTTTGCTAAAGGGTCAAACATACTTGAGCGCTCACTCTTCAGAACAATAAACAGCATTTATTGTAATTGGTCACATCTGGGCACACGGTCAGGCAAAAGTCTGCGGTGAAACTGAAGTGCAGGATTGTGCCCAATCACTGGGCAGATACAGATACAAGTGTCTTGCTGTATTATGATAAATTGGGAAGCTTGCTTTCTAAGCTCTTCAGATGGAAGGCACCAAATGTTTGGAGCTGGTGTGGTCGAACCTGTCAGCTTCGTCTCAATTTATAAGCCACTCCTTTATGTGATCTTTCATCTACCAAACATTGCAACATGAAGAAAAAGAGATCTTGACACCAGATCAGAAAAAAAAATCTGCACTTTGAAATATTCAGTTCTAAAAACATGCTCAAATCCAAATATGCTGCATACGAACTTCCTGTTTCCTGTTATTGATCTGTGTCATGCCTCCGGCCAGTTATTCACTTTCAAATGATAATCAGAAGCGCAAAAATGCATTCACTTCCTACCTTGCACTCACACTGCAGATCTCCCACCGATTTCAGGCCATTGTGCAGAACAGATGTGAGGCACTTGAAGAGCTTTTATTGTGGGAATAGGTCATTTGGGTTAGCACTGAAAAGAGTCACTTGAGGAGAATGTACGTGGGAGAAGGATATGGTTATTTTGGACCAAATAGCTCAGCTATTTCACCCCAGTTTACCTTCAGATCTCCAAGATTGTTGACAGACCAGCCGAATGAAGGCCTGGTCAAAGGAACAAGCTGTGTTCGTGTATTGTTTTAAAATAAGAAAACATTTTAAAAAAAGCACTTGAGGAAAAAGTTTTCTTGTGTACATGTTAAACAATGATCCAGTACATTGGCAGGACTTTAATTCAACTGATAAATGCTGGTTTTTGCAATAGAGAAATATGTGTTTCAAATCTGTGGTATTAATGCTGATTTAAATGAGTGGCATTGTGATTTGTTCATTTAGCAAAATATGATCACTATTTAAAAGTATTTATTTTAGGCTAGTGTATTTTGTAACTTTTGTGAAATGTTGCTTGGTTAACTCCATCTTGACTAGTTGAGGTCATTTTTGCCCAACATTTGGACTGAATAGATTTCAGCAGGGTCTGGAAGCAAACTGCGCTGGCTATTTTCACATCTCTGGCGGTATTCTGTAGGTGTAATCACAGTGAGTAATGAACTCTGAAAACAAAATCTACTGGTAAATGTGGACGCAGGCTTAGTTATGAATTTCAAAACAGGTTGTTGTTGATCTGCAATTCATTACACCAGTGAGAAAACGGCTCCATAGAGAAAATATTGAGCAGATTTAAGAACAGCCGATTTTTTAAAACTGGTTAGAGCTGAACATCAGTGAATACTTTTGACAATGTTGATGAAGATAAATTAGTTCATTATTCCCCTTGTCCTCAATTTAATAACTGGCAGTACAATATTATATTTTTACACAACCTCTGTACGAATGCTGTAGTTAATAATATTGCATGGTTCCCTGACTTTGTTTGCTGCAGCTGTACAGTCATCATATGTTTAGCTGTGCAGATGTCACAGCTCCGTATCACCTGGTGCAGGTACGCTGTCACGTTTGTGTAGCAGCCCCCTGTGGGAGTACCTCCAGCTGGAGTGACACACTGAAGTTTGTAGACTATACTGTGTACTAGGGGGCCAGGCAAAGTAAGAGTGCTGAACCTCCCATGGCTCTTATTAGATTTACATTCACATTCACACACACCTACTCTGGAGAAAAGAGTAAATGTAGTCCATCATTTACAATATCCCTCAGCTGTAGTTAAGCTCATTTGAGTAGCCTCGTAGAACACAAGCTTTTGATTACGAACAAAATATTCATCCAAAACATGCAAACATACGGAGTTCCTTAACACTTTTATGACCAAATTTTAAAATAAACTGTGAATGGCTGTAAATGTCGGCTTCTCCACCCTCCGCAGAGGCAAAATTTGCCATGACGATCCAATACTTTTTTACTTTGAGAGAAACTTCAAATACTTTCCACATGTATGAATGAATCAATCAAATTTTAGTATTCCTGAACTGGTCTGGATGTAATAAGCACCACGTCCACAATGTTTATTTCGTCCTTTTCTGTAAACAAGAATGTAAAATCTCTTGAAAGAAGGGAGAAGTAGAGCTGCAAATGCAAGCACTTGATATTTACATAAAGTCCCAGACCCTAAATCAAATGTGCACTAACCGCCCCAAAAACACTCTAAATCTTTGTATGACATTGTGAACATGTGTCAATCCTACAGAAGAAAAAAACCCAACCATGTCTTGTAATGTAGTAATGTCCTGTTACAGTTTTAATGTTGAGATCCAGCAGCGTTTCCTTTATAGCTTGTGGGCAGGTCATTAATCAATCCATAACTAGGCCAAGGAAAAACAAACACTGAGTCCCACCATGAATCTTCACAGCACAGCAGTGACACACACTGCACAATGCAGATTTATAGAATCATTAATTCCAGGAGACTTACTCCAAATGCGAATGCAGAAAACAAACGGCTGCGTTCTCTGCAAGTACTTGACCGGTTCTTGTATTATTATTATTTTTATTATTACCCTCGACTGCTGGTTTCTTTTAAAGGGACAGCAGAGGGATATTCCAGTTTTTTCTCATTGTGAACCGGGGACCAGATAAAGCCAGCATTGTCTGCAGAGCCAAAGACCTCAATTGTTGCCCAAAAACTGTTATAAAACATAAATCAGCACACTACCACACTCAGTGAAGCCTTTTTCATTACACTGAAAAGAGTCTTGTTTTATTTGAATAAATCATGCATACTAAAGCTCCCTTTAATATTAACTGGAACACTAATCTGAAAAGTATCGGTTATTCCAGTCTGACCAGTTAATGCTATAAATTACAAACCCCTCAATTTTGGGAAAATATTTTATATCCTTAATAGTTGTTCTCAAATCAGAAATATTTACATTTTAGGGCTCTTTTTATAGCTATAGTCCACAATGGCAACTAAGAGAGATGTCTGTATTACTCAGGGTATTATGTGAATTAAACACAACAAAGAACACATTTGATTCTAAACCGAGTTAAGAGTGGACTGGAGAGGAGGAACAGTATGATGTGTTCTGTTGAAAGCTTTATACAGCTGGAAATTTGGAGCCTTTCACTTTATGCCATTGCATAACAAGTTGAGTAATTCCAGACCGTATTGAGAATAAGGGAGGTTTTGATGACATAACAGTGCCATCTAAAGTTATTTATGATGGTTTGTGTTGGACAAATATTATGCGAGAGTCGTTTGGATAGTAATGAACCTGTCACAGACGACAGGAAATCATTTTCATTTCATAGAAAGAATGTGGGCCCTAATGGCTTTTTAAAATACGACCTCTCACGTCAGACCTGTCTGGGGGATAGATCCTGAGAGGTGACCAAACTCGTCTAGTCTTATAAAGCATGTATGAGACTAGTATAGTTACCAACTTACAAGCTGTTTAAAATTCAAAGCTGCAATTGTAATTTGTCTGTCTGTGTTTCAACACATTTTGGAAGATTTTTCCACCCGATGGCTGGAACAAAACCTTCTAAAGGGACCAAATCGTGATCCGTCTGTTCCCAGTATACGATTTCCAGGATCCTCTTTGGAACAGCGCATTAGAGTTGACTTATGCAGAGCAGATGTAGATAGGTGGCCAGTTTGAAAAAAAAACATTAGTGTCATCCATTGCCTGCAGAGAAACGTGAAATGTGCACATCTGCACACTCGGTGGTAATTCCACATTCTTTCAAGTGACGATTTGGACTTGGCTCAGCAGCTCTTGCACAATGTGAAATGAATCCTTCAGAAAAGGATGGTTTCATTAAACATAATTCAATACAATTATATGCAGTGTTGAATCAAAACATACCTGATCTATGATATGTTGAGGTGGAGAATGTTCAGGATTGTAGAGAGAAACCAAACACTTTCCACAAGCAGATGCTTGATGAGAAAAAAGGTCCCTTCTATCAGGCGGAAACCTCTGGTTGAACTGGCCCTTTTTTCTACGGCAGTTCTATTGTATTCATAAGAATTTGTAGTAATGGTTTCAGTTGTATGTGTAAATGAAATCATTATGTTGAGCTGAAAGAAAATAGCTTAGATTTTGTCTCATTGATAAATAATAGGATGTTTTATGGAGGGCTTTGTATGCTGTCTTCCCAGGCTGGGATAATTTTCTCTGTCCAACTTCTTTGACTTATGAGTCTTCTTATTCTTCCTGTTCAGAGGCGTTCAATGAGGCCTCTGCACCATACGCATGACCAGCAGTGTAACGTATTAAATAATGGCATTCCTTTGATAGACATAGACTCAGATTTGTCCATGAAGTCCATTATTGTGGACTCCAAATTAACCCTTACACTCATGTGCTATGAGGGCCAGAAGGCAGAGGACCATAACACCTGACTAGGATAGAGCATGGGAGACACTACAGTGTGTAATTAAAATTGAATCAAAAAACCTAAATTGAGAGATACATGCTACATAAATGGTTGCAAGAGAAAATTAAACACCACCACAGCACGACATCAGTTGAAAATTACCCACAATTACTTAATTTGTCACGTGGCTTCTAATAAAACAATACACTTCAGTTCCAACATGAACTTACTCAACTACACAGTTTTATTTAGGGTCATATTGGCACTGTACACAGTTATTCAGATTGAATTAGGCCTGCAGGGAATGCACTGTATGGCATGTGGATGGAATTAATACGTTTTTAATTTTTTTTCCTTTCTGGTCAAGGCCCATTTCTTTCATGCTCTCTGCTGCACTGGCAGCAGAAGAGAGTGACGCTCTGGTGCCAGAGACAGTATAATTGCAGAGTAGTGTCCAGAACTTCTGAGAACGATAAAGGATGCCATGATTTTTCTCTCTCCAATATGTCAGTTGATATTAAATGGCTGATCTACAAGTATAATGCTGAATAGCAGTTCCAAATACATTGTTAAGACTGTAAGTTGCATTAACACGCTAAATCTTACCATAGTACTTTTACAACGAAAAAGATAGAAAATGTGCTTGTTACCAATTGCTGTCTGTAACAAAAGATGAAGATAAATAACTGCTAGCTTTGGCATCACAGGCAAGCAACCAAGCAAGTCAGTCTTCATTCTATTCTATTATTAAACATTAATTTGTGTATTTTATTCCAGAGAGGTTGAGCTACGTCTTCTGCTAAGTTTCTAGTCCATTTCATAAATACAAATGTACATAAATACTTAAGGTTGAATGTTGCCATCACTTTGTTATTTTAAGTTGCCCCAAAATACACGAGTACTACTTTTCTAAACGTACACACATCATTTGAAGTTTAAAATGGGAACTTGTTAATGTTAGTGGTAGAGTAATCAAACATACACATTTAGGGGTCCATGTTGAGAGCTTTGCAGACTGTAATCAGCAATCATCACAGTGATCATTTGTTCAGGTTGACTCCCAGCTCATGTACTAATGCATCTCAGTGCCACAGGCGGCGCAGCCTTTATTGTGGGGGATTTACATCCCCATGACAAGACGTTAACCCTACGAGATGATTGACACCCGGCAATCAGCAGAGAACACGAGGGCCCCTGTTCTGGAACTCATGCCATAAATAAAGCACAGCTGAGGGGAGGTTTTCCAGAACGCTAACCTCACAATAAGGATCGGAATAGAAAAAGCAAAAGAAACCAATAATTACATTTTAGGCCTTAATTTGAGGCTCTGTTTATTTTCACAACCATCGACCAAGTAAATGGTAAATAGCGCATCTATTCTAGTTTTAACAACCACTCGATGTTCTTTAGAATAGAAGTCACATTCCCTGATTCACACCATTCACATTTTGATGTTCCGGACATTCAGCATGTAGTGTGGAGAACATCTCCTGTGCCACAGCCACTCACTGGCCTATGTTTTTCACTTCCATCAGACATCCTTCCTGTCCTGATATCACTTTCCAAAGAACTTCTATTTACTTTTTAACCTTGCCAACAAATTTTTTCCTTTATGAGCAGACAGTGAAATGCAAATGCAATGGCATCCATACAACTGAGCTATAAAACCTGCAGCTGCTATAACATTCCTCCATCTTGGTTTTGACCTCTGTGTGACTTTTGTGCCAGGACTCCTAGAGGTTGTGAAACATCAACATGTGTCAGTTTTTTTGATGGGGAGAATCCCTTCTGTGGTACACCTTTGCTGCACTTCCCTATTTCAGTCTCTATTGTCTGCAGTACTTTTTATTTCCTGCAGAGGCTGCAGATGAACGCAGCATCTTTTACAGCACATATTTCAACATGAAGGAATATAAATGGTGGCTACCCCCCCTGACCAGAGCAGACCTGAAAACCAGTCTTATTCTTTTACTGTGTTATGACAGGTATATTTACAAGTGCTCCATGTCAGTGCCTAAAATACCTGAATGACTTTAATTATACATTTCCTCACTTGGAAGCTTTTACAATTTCCTGGAACAAACCATAACTATGAAAACGTTTGAAGTAATTGGATAATTCTTCCAGGGAATGAGAAACGGTTTTGTACGTCCTTCTCAGCTTTAAAGTTCCATATAATTATCCAGTTGGGTTATGTATCAATGTCTCATCTAATTATCAAGGAACTCCTGTCCCAACTCAACCTTTAGCCATCCGGCTCTTCAAATGCCTCTTCAACCCTAGTGTATTCAGGTGGGTCCTGTCATAACCTGATAATGGATGTTAATATTATTATGTTAGTTAGCTTTTTTTCCACTGTAATAAGGCTGGTTGTTTGGTGAAGACGTAGCAAGTGCTGTCCCAATTCCTGTAGAGAGGGCACTTCATATCTAAGGATAGGGCCAACAGGGGAGAGGAATCTGGGCAGGGCCTAAGTGATGTGGCTCCGAGGTGTATTGCAGTGTAGAATACTGGTTGGCATCTGGTACTATGATGAAAATGTTTTGTTTCAAGGAGAACTTTGCTGTGTGGGTTCAGTTGAGGCCTTCAGGACCCTATTCATTGTTGCGTCAAATGGTGCAGTTCATCCGCAATAAAATGCTCAGATCAAATGTGTCTTCAATTTATTCAAATTCCAAAGATAAAGGCAGTGTTTAGTGATGATTTATTTGAGACAAAAAGTCAGTATGGATTTTATGAATTCTGGAAAGACTTCAAGCTGCTTGTGGTATGAAATAGAAATGTCTTCCATCCCTGAAGAATGTTCACTTACGCGAAGACCCACGGTGCAACAGATATCAGGCACTCGGGAGGCCTCAGCAATAATGAGCAACAGCCGTCAAACTCCCTGTTCATCACTTGGTTGCTGCGCTTATTTCTGCCTGAGGATATGAGCTGAACAGTCTAACTTCGGACTCTTTAAATCAGAGAGACACTATGAATGGAGAACGCTCTGTGCCAGCATTAGCAGCTGAAGACGTGAATCAGGTTGAACAGCCTCAAGCTGCCAATTTGCCGCCTCTTTTTCACATCAAGCTAACTCTGCTCACTGTTCGCACCCACGACACAGACACGTGCTGCTAAGGCGCACATAAATTGTAATGGACAGTCACACGGGGATAAAATGGAGAGGGATTAAGAACATCTGCAACTCTCAGCAGTCCAAATGAAAAATCTGTTGAAAACATCATTCTTCTAGTTTATTTGTTCTCACAAGCGATGACTCTTCACGTCTTTGAAGCATGGATAATTTACTGACAGATCTGAGATGTTGACATGGTTTGTATTTATACTAAGTGAACTTGCATGCGCTCTAGCTGTGTCTGACATGGTAGAATCGGAGTGATCGTCATTGTTCTAGTGTTTTACAAGATGAAGAGTGAGGCTGCCTTTTCTCCAAATGCCGCGCAGCAGTGAGATCAAATCAGCAGGGGCGTTATTTTCTCTCGTAGCTTTTTCATCATGTGCAGACTGAGTGATCTCGGCCCGGATGAAAATGTGTGAAAACGGTCAAGGGAGTTTGGTGCACTCCATTCTGGTCAGGATCAGCTCTGACTGCTGGCTGAGTGTGCATTTAGGTGCAGCGGGTGTTTTGATAGGAGGTAGGTGACATGATGCAAAAAGCCTATGACGGATTATATGTCTCTCACATCTGCAGAAACTCTTAAAGGCACTCACGCACCAAGCAATTTGAGAGTTCCGGGAGTTCCCCAAGCACTGAGGCTGAAGCCATCTAGTTGTGCTATACTTGAGCTGACGGGAAATATAATGTCTGATATGATCACCAAAATCCACTGATGAGGATAAATCAAAATTAGGAAGCTATTATCCCACTGATTCCAATCAGTTACCCAGCTACATCCTGAGATTGAATAAAGCTGTTTTAAGCCTGAAGATGTAGCCCATTTTGCTCTTATTCTCTTGTCCTGGAGAAGATATCTGGAAAAAAAACGGAGAATCTAAACCACAAATACTAAAAAGCACGAGATAAATAAAAACATGCAGACGTGGTGAGTCCTGGAGGCTGAACAAGTGCTTTTTGATAAAGGCCTGATGGATAAAACAGCCAGTGATGTTTTATGTGTTTTATTCTTAATCTCTACACCTACAGGGAAAAGCCCAGTCTGAATTTCATTAAACAGCACATTTCCAAAACAAATACTCAAGTATAAAAATAAACATTTTAGTACAAACCAAGAGAAAATGTCCAGCAGGTTTAACTTTAACTATTATCTCCTCAATTCTTAATGAAATCTACTAACCTAACATAACCTGTTGCATATCTGTATAATGTTGTGTTTAGATGACAAAAACACACACTTTTTGTCAGTGCTGAAATTTATAACAAGCTTAAATTCAAATAATAGACACACAGATATATGAGTGGGGAGTCGGGCCCCCAGGTAGACCATTCAAAAGATGAGGCTTCAAGCCAGGAAAGCCACGACGTTACTTTGCTTTTAAGGTGGCTGTTTTCACAATACACTCAAGAAAAAAAACTTACCTGGGAAGGTCATTAAATGTTCTTGTTTACCTTGGACAGCTGAAAGGAACTCTTTCCTACCATTCTGGCAGAACACACAAACAGGGCCTGCTATAGCAGCAAATCCTCTAAATAATCCTACCATACTTCATCCAGGATGTTTACAGTGGCTCTGGGTTGAAATTAAGAGATGCTCGATAAATATTTGAGGAATATAAACACCAAAAACGCCAGTGGCTGTAAAGGCACAGGAAACTTTCTATTGGTATTATCAGAGTGGTGGTAGGGTGTCCGAACTGAAGCAATAACTCAACAACCAAATATGCTACATGGTCTGTTTGATGATTTAAGAACAAAATAGTTGAAAAAGGCCAAGAATTTGTGATCGTGCACTTTTATTAGTGCGGATAGAATCCACAAAACCAAAAAATGTTAATGGATCAGTTTGTAAAATCGTGATAGGATCTGGCATTCTTTGTGGTGCCCAAACATCCCTTTCCTTTCTCCTCAGCCTTTAAAAAAAACAAAAACAAACAAAAAAAAAAAAAAAACCTCTGGTTGGTGGAACTTTCTGCTGATTTTGTGCATTTGCCCACCGGTGTCTGATTAGGGCCCAGCCTAATTTCAAATCCAGTTGAGGTGTTTCCAGTGTTTGTTCTTGGCCTCAAAGAAATCTCCTGGAAATGCAAAGCTTTTTCTTTAACCACAGAAAGCTAAGGAAAATGTTCCAGCGCACTAGTCTACAGTAGCTTAAGACAGAGAGAGACCCAGACGATAATATACACTTGAGTGACACTGCCAGAAACCACTGAACAAGAAAAATGTACATTATGTAAGAGGCTGCTGGATAGTTGGCCTGTAGACATCATACCATACTGGTTGTGTGTTGTTTAAATGTTTAAATGTTCAGAAACCTCAACATTTGAATAGAAAATTCAAATCAAAATGACATCATCATATATAATGTCCCAATGTCCTCCGATACCCTCGTAAGAACAGCGTTCACCAAGGGCACGTGGGGAATGTGTTTTGGTCACTACATCCACTTGTATTGCTTCTTCTGGCAGTGCACTTTTGAGCATAGCTTTTCCTTTTGTCACAGTGAGAATTTCAGTAATTTAGATTTTGAAAACAGGCAAACCGTGATTTCATTTTTTAAAGTATGCAAGAAATGAGAGTGCAAAAGACACACCCGATTTCTTGAATTCTCCCTATGCAGCTTTACAGTGTAACATTTTGGTTGTGGCTCCTATAAATCCCCAGATGTGATGCTTGGGCATTGGGAAGGATTCTTGTTGAACCAGGATGAACAAAAAACATTTCCCTTGTGATTTGGTCTCTTAAATTTAACTTGAGTATGTAATCTCCATAGTCACCACATGCCAGTGAAGTAAGGTAATTCTACTCTTCTCGATTATCATCATCATTAATATCCAATTAGAGAGTGAAGGATAAGAATATGTCTAGATGCACGACTGAGTGGTAGAACATGAGCACAGATTCTGGTCCAGCGTCCTCTGTTAGTTCACAGGAAACCCCCAGTGTCCATCCGCATTCATTTAGCTTGTGTGTGTGTGTGTGTGTGTCTGGAATAGTTTGTACTGCTGGTTCGCTATGGTAGATGTCCAACTTTTTGTTACACGAGGCATCACATATCACAACTCACATGCTTCCTTCTGTGCAGGAGAGATTCCAGACCATGATGAAGAACACATCGTTGGCAATGAAACAAAAAGAACCAATCCATGTCTGATCTGAGTGATGATCGCTGAAGCAGAGCTGCCAGACCATGCAATCTGTGAAAGACAAAAGTCAAACAGGTATTTAATTTAAAACATATTTACTGGTTGTCTTGACATTTAACATTAGTATTTATTTAAGGATGCTGAGGCATTATGTTCACAAAAGAGGAATGATTTGCAGTGAGGAGGGAGAGGTCAAGGAAACAAGATTCCAGTCAGCAAACAAGCAAATTCAGAAAACTTTGTCTTTCTCTGTAGCCCTTTTATTGAATTATATTAAGTACAATGTGGGAAACAAACTGACAAGGGGGAGTAAGCACAACACAAACAAAATTAGAAAAATTCATGTTGCTATGTTCCCAGGCGGCTAGTGAGCTACAGCTGGAGCGGCAACTTACTACAACAGATGTGTGGAAAGACCTCTTAGCGTCATTAGGATATGAATTAGTTAAATCCATCCACAACAAATTATTCCAAAAAACAGCTAAGGTGAATAGATGTTTCCTCATTACTGCTATTCTTTGGTTCCTCAGTAAAAATAGAACAGACATGCAGTTTCCATTCCCAGACATTTAACATCTTTGTAGTTAAAGAGCAGACCAATTTTATCAAGTACCTGCAAAAAGTTCTCTCCAAAAACCTGCAGCTCATTTGTAGCTAATGTGATCGCTGTCCAGATTTGTTCCTTATGTGTGTTCTGTTTCCAGACTATATCTCTGCTTTATGCATCGCACATGATGTCATATCTGGCACAAAGTAACCCTAGAAAAGCAGCTAATAGCGTTGATTGTAGCAAGGTCATTACAACTATCCAGTGTCTTATGGTCATTTTTCTCAAGGATAATTCAAGTTGAAGGAAATGCTTGTTGAAGTGGGTTTTGTGGCGAACTTAGCTTGTCTCTGAATTTCAAGGTCAGTGTACATGTTGTGATCCAACTTCACACTTTTGTTTGTTTCTTAAACATGAGACAAGACAGACAAGGAAATGAAATACTGTGTTAAAGGAGGGACTGAATATTATGACATTTACCAGGACTCTTGTGTCAGTCTTTCCATTTTATTTGGTTTCTGTTAGAGGAAAATGATTGAATGAAAAAAAAAAAAAAAAAAGATGGTCGAAACATACTTCTTCTCATTAGCCATAAATGAAGTCACAGTCTGTGCAGTATCAATCACGAGATGAAGTCACGGTAGTGAAGTCTTGCTGCTACATGCACTGGGACCATTATACTTCTACTCATCCACGTCACTTGTCGAAAAACTAAATATATATTATTACTCCCCAGGACTGCTTCATTTCTTCTTCTACTAAAATTCAGTATTGTACCTTCAGGTGTTTCTGCTCTGCATGCTGTCCAGGAAATGTGAAACTCGGAAAACCAAGAACACTTGAATGCACAAACTTTGGTTACAGATGGAAAGCATTTTGTTAACTAGCATTTTCTGTTTTCAAGAAAAAAAACACATGAAAGGCATATACCCTAAATCAAATTATATATAGGTCTGCGATAAATGCAAGTCTGCGTCTTGATAAGCAGATAGTCTGTTGAGAGTCATTGCTCATGGGCCGTGTCTTGCATATGCATGGGTAGCAACTTTCTGACGTTAACTGTGAAACCCAAATCATAGGATGACATTACTTCGTGTGAGTGAGTAGTGATGAGCAGTTGCTCCTGCTTTTATCGCCGTTGCAAGTTTCCAAACTTTTAAAGCGGCACTCAACACTTCTGACAGCCTCAGCAACATCTGAGGGATTTCTTCCTTTGTTTGTCAAGCAGTGAGAAGAAGAGATCCGCGGACTTTACTCTCTAATCCCCATCACAACACTGAACGTTTGCTTTGAGGCTTCAGATGTCCGGCAGAGGATGAGCTGCATGCAGAGTGACCACCCTGTCTGACAGATCAGCAGATAGCCAGCAGGCTGTAATTTAGAGTGTCAGCTGTGGTCCGACCTCAGCCTTGCTAATGCTGGAGGATTATATAAGCAAACAGAGCAGCTCTGTAGATCATGTGCTAGCGTCGCTTTATAATCGATGACCATCGATTGCAAGATACAGTTGTTGTTGGCATGGTGTCTGCCGGATGACGTCGCTGTTGAAATAGTGACAGCAGTTCCAAATTTAAACAGTATTGAAGTCTCAGAAACGTTGCATGTGTCAGATACGAATAAAGAGTAAGGAGATGAAGATGTCAGCTGTGTCCCAATTCAGCGACCACCTACTTCAGAGCCTTCATTTGAATTTAGACTGCCCTGAATTAGACCGCCGCTATCATGATGTGCAGCTTCTTTTCAACACTTGGTGTCACACGTGCCATTCTACCAGGATGCCTTACTGTGGTAAAAAGTTTGATCTTGACTTTGTGAAGCAGGATTAAAAACAGTAGCAGCGTTAGTCTCCGTCTCTCCAGCCCTAATACGCTTCCTCCCCTCCTCTTCTTCCTCCTCCTCCCCCTCCGCCTCTTTTATTCACATGTGTTGTGAATTATCCTGCTGGCTGCACACGTAATCTGGAGTCTTCCTCTGATGGACATGGCCCAAGCAGACTTTCACTCATCCCCGCTGACAGATCTGAGTGGAAAGTCTGTGTCCAGTTATGGTGTAAAAACACTCCCAGTTCCAAACCTGACTGCTGGTGATCAGAGAGAGAAATAGGTCAGTAGCAGTGATACCACCATGACATCAGCAAGCGATTATTAATGGTGTTATGGTACATCAGCGTCTGACGGGGAGAGATCTCTCCAAATCAACCCTGACAGCTCCTCGTCTTTTTATTTGACTGGAGTTTACATAAACTGTCTCAGCTTAGCTCTGATCCCTATCCAGCTAACCTGTTAATGGCTGTTATTTTATTTACTTCACAGTCATCACAAACTATTCCTGCTGTAAAAAGCTTCTCATGGCATGTGTTTCCACTCAGTCCAATAATCTGTGAGGCACCGAGGCGATGTGAGATGGGGTGTCTTTGGAACTTCAGTGGCAGTTTTACGACCGTGTTGTGAGATGCACAAATGACTAGGTGACTTGTGTGATTGCTTGAGTTGCTCTGTGCAGCTGTCACAACATGATAGTCCCTCCTGACACCTGCTGTTACTGAATCAGCACCTTTGAAGTATCGCATGTCAGTATTTGTCTAATTTACACACAGAGAAAAGATAAATGGTGACTAGAGCCAGACAACTGAGGAGGACAGAGCTCGAAAGAGGAAAATCCAGACCGCCCACATGGCGAGTGGAGATTTTCTTTTTTCGTACAATATTAATGCACATGAAGCCATATTTTTACAATGAAGCATGTGGATAAAAGTGTATGGAAAAACAAAAATCCGACTGAAACTCTCAGTACAACATTTATGTAATCACGTTATAATTGGCCAAGTCACGGCAGGATACTTCTTTTACGTAAATCTGTCCAACTTAAACAAAAAAGTGTGAGATCTCACACCATTGACGGACTTTAAATTGAATCAACGTGTACAAATATTTCCACACAAGATATCTTACTCAATCACAAAACATAAAAGGCCTAGTTTGATGATGTCATGATACAGCGTGGGATGTCTGGAGTTGGGTGCAGTGGATATGAGGCAATTAAAAGATGATTATCTTCAATAATATTGGGGATTTGTCTGTGTGATAACATTGCTAAAAGCATTTTTGACAATACATAGTACATATCATAGTACACAGACGTTTACTGGTCCCTCGTTACAGAGGGACCAGTAACGTCGCTTCTCTGCAGTCAGGCCTATAACCTTGCACTACTCCTGACAAACTTAATGGAGGAAGCACCTCCTAACCCTACCTTCGTTTACTCACGGAGTTTCCCTCACTTTCTGGAGACTAATGCAATAATAATGATGTGTTATTTTGCCCCGCAGAGACTCAACAATTCAGCAAACATAACCCAATGCTGTGTTTCTATTTGACATCCAGCCAACACCAAAGGTTGTTTAAGACATTTGGGTTCTGGCTCAGTGAAAATAAATTCCACAAAATACATATACAGATCTGAACTGTTTGATGCGATCACCTTTCGATAACCAACATAAAAACAACAAAAAAATGTTTTTTTCATTTCCATCCAATGAGCCTCCTCTGGAACTGTCTGGAGTTCATCCACCACTTCCAGAATGTGAAATTTACAGTAAACGAGTAGTAAAACTAACACATGCATTTCTTCATTCCCATTCACACTTATATTTTATGTGTTTACGTGAGGTCCAAACATTCCAGGAAGATCCACCTCACAAAGGTCAGATGTTGACACCAGGGAGCACATAAACCCAGCATGCTCAAAAAGACTGTAGACCATCCCGGACTTCTCCTTCATCGATTTCCTCCATTGCTTTAACACAGAATATCCACCCAAGTAATTGCTGGGAGCAGTATTGTAATTTCATTTCTGAATCTTATGGCGAACCGCAAAGCCGAAACTATCTGTGCTTGTCTGCATTTCTCCTCTTACATGACGGTTGCTTGATGTCTACATGGACATGTGGCAGTGCTTAGAGAACTTTTCCACTGGTGCGAGAATCTGTCATGCATTTCTTTTTCTTTCCACTTCTTGGAGCCCAAGGTCGTATGGTTTACCAACGTTATGGAGATGTAAACCCTTGCATCTTGAAAATGGGTTGTTTACCAAGATTCTCTAATTGCAGCGTGACTTCAAAAGTCGAGCATGATAAACAGGATCTCTGCCAGATTTTGATGTGAATCTCCAATGCCTTCATTTATAATATGTCAGCAGAAAGGATGCAGCATTCTGTAAGAATGTCATGGATCTAGTCATCTGGAGATAAATGAGTGAGCCACTGGATTCATTTTAGCATTCAGTTCTTTATTATATAGTGTCTAGTATGACCTCAGGTCACTGGTTTGGAACCACATATATCAGTGTGATAAGAATAAACCATCTATGAGAAAAATGTATTTGACATTTTACTGGGTTTACTGGGTCCTGGTCAGAATCCTGGAGCTTAAAGCGAACACAGTAATGTGGTTATTTGGTAGGTGAAGGCAGTGATGTGATGACTGGCTAAAATTCGTAACTATTCAGTTTAATTTCAGAGAATTGAGGAAACAGTGGTAAATTTAGATGCTGTCATATCAACCATTTGATCCAGGAGGTTCCTCTTTGATTGGGGCTAAATTTGCAGTTGTTTAACTAACATCAAGACATCGCTTACTCGCATTTCTTTACTCTGGCTGAACAAACAAACTGTTCTTCAGTAGTCCCTTCAACACTAGCATAAGCAGTGCAATGACTGCCTTGATGATTGGCATCATGGACTGTGGTTTGGTTTGTTTGAAGACACAACAGAAAAGATTTTGTTTTGTTTCAACGACTCACTTTGTTGTCTACCATCTTCAACTAATTAGTTACTTAAAATGTAATCCTGTTGTGGATTTTGTAGTAGATGTGGTATACCATGCAGTACATGTTTATGTCCTCCTGTGCTGCACAAACCACATGTCTAAGCTGTCTGGATAAACAGACATCAGCTATAAGGTGCATTGTGCCATAGGTAGTGTAAAGCATAATGATTTACTGCTGTGGCTATGAATGTGTGTGGAAGGCATCTCAAGTGTGGATATTATGAGTCACTGGGCCCAGACGGCCCTCAGATCCTTCCTCTGCAGGTAGTGGGGCCGGCAGTGTGCAGGACTAGCTGTCTGGGAGACCGGCACCATGGAAAGTGTGGTTTTGTGGTTCATTTGAAAGGACAACACTGAAGGGTCAACAAAGGTGCCTTTAGTTTTACTGCAGCCTTAGGTGTACAGAACATTTTGCCCTGGAAACGGTTTTGGAGAGATTCTTTGTGACTTTGTGAATCATAGCTCTTGATTCATGAGAGTTTAATAATCATGGACTGTTTATTAATGTGGTGTAATACCTATCAGCTAGGACATAGATATAATATTTCATTTATTACTCAATATCTGAGTCACATTTCAAGTATGTAAGAATTAATAGCACTGATAATAGATTTCTAAAGTTGTTACAAGCTGTGTGTGTGTGAGAGAGAGAGAGTGAAAGAATATGTTCACTGTCTGGATAAAGACTGGAAAGTGGACATCATAAACCAGACAACACACTAATGAGCCGTTCGTGCACCAGGTCTCATTCTTTTATTTTTTTTTATGAAACACTTTCCGTCTGTAAAAATCAAGTTCTAGGAAACAAACGAATTGTTTGGAGTCAGTGAATCAGTGGAATATGAGACTTTACAAGGCTGTGCACATGGAAAGCTGACCGAAGTGGAGCGAAATGTTAATTCGCAGTGATGACCAATGAAACAAATTCCTTTGAACTTTCTTGTGTTGAGGCATTTACATTGTTACAAGACTGTTATTTAAGGCCACAAGGAATTTCTGGGAAAATCTGTCGCTTTGAGAAGCGAGGCAACATCTCATATGAATTTTTTCCTTCTAATGAAAGACATGACTGTGTGTTTGGAAACATTATATTCCCATGAGTCGTAAGCCTGATATTAGGCCACTTGAGAAAGTTGTCATCTACACAACGTGAGATCATCCTTTAGCAGTGAGTGCAACTGTGGCAGCTCTCATTAATCATCCTCTTCATGGCATTACCTTATTTATTTTGTCTTCTCCTTTTAACAATCGGGTTTAGAAACAACATCCTGTTCATTTTTCCCCAGATCTCCCCAGAGAATAATTTGGCCATTATTATTGTTTTCACTGCATTAAACATTGGCAACACTGTCATTAAACACTTTGCAATGGCTTCGTAATGACCCAGATCTGGCAAACAGAAGCAATACATGGGCTGGATGACAGTGTAGTAGTTGGATAGTGTGGGCCAGATCTGGGCTAAAACTGTTTTATTCATGTGGGGACACAGACATGATGGAGTAAAACACTTCTTTCACCAATAACAACATACAAACAGAATAAATCAGACTGAAAAACTGATCACTGCACAGTCATTTTCTTTTTCTGTTTTCTCTAGTCTGTTTCCCAGATTACACAATCAAACATTTAGCACTAGCTTTAGCACAACATTCAAACAGCGGACTGTGTGAAACTCCAATTAAGAAATCAGGTCTGACCACAACTCAAAGGGCAAGGAGGCTGACTGTGTGTTCCCTCAAACATTTGACTGATCTGTGCTATTTTCAGCTCCGCAGCTTCCTAAAGTTAAATTAAAGAGTGAGTCAGGATGTACTATACCGGATAATGAGAAGCATTCCCCCGACGCTGTAGTTGACTGGAAGCCAGCAGACTGCAAACCACTGAGTCGGCAAATTATGTCATGTATGGACCGATACAGTATTAAGCCTATTTGATTGTCGAATACTGCTCCTATAGCCGCTTGGGTCGTTCATGCATTAAAACCACAATTGCAAAACACGGTAATCCTGCATAATGGTGATAACAGGAGAAGGTATTAGATTTTACTGTCTGTGACATTTAGAGTTCTGCAAGAGATCTCTCAGACG
Source organism: Pseudorhombus dupliciocellatus (assembly GCA_016785235.1). Lineage (NCBI taxonomy): Eukaryota > Metazoa > Chordata > Actinopteri > Pleuronectiformes > Paralichthyidae > Pseudorhombus > Pseudorhombus dupliciocellatus. The sequence goes on from JAFBJW010007502.1 coordinate 7,308,912, forward strand.
CCAGAGCTTGTGGCGCAGAGTGCAAAATCTTTATCCTTGTCCCAGAACGCAAGTGCAATGAGGTGCTGACATTTTTACTAAACCCATAATTGCATGGTTTCTGCTGCTGGTCACTTAAACAGAGATCACATGCCATTTGATCAAGTTAGCCCCTTGTGTATCATCTAACTTTCCTGGTGTTATAGGACCATATCTCAGATTTTCAAGACTCCTCAGAAGTTCTAGAAAGTAGGCCTTTGCCCTGTTTAGTGATGTCAGGAGGTGACCTGAAACTACAGGAAGCAACAAGACAAGGTTGTCAAAAGGTCAAAGATGAATTAGGCTCGGAGCAGCAGCACACATCTGTGTGGCCATCTGTGCCATCTTTGTTCAGCTGAGTAACCTCTGTGGCAAACATAACCCTGAAACGCCTGGGAATGAGCTACGACTGCCCCGAGGCTCACATGTTGCTGAGTGGCACTTTTGTGGTTGTGGTTAGGGTTGGTCATGTTTATCGCTCACTGTGTCGGAGCCAAAACACCAGGGATTCCTCCTTCCTAGGTACACTGAGTCATTGTGAGCTGCAGCTGTAACAGCCCCTAATTACCTTTGTGACCGATATTTGTGGTGTTAAAACGTTCGAGCACATGAAGTGACTGCGCTGAAAGATTGAGCACTAAATAATGCTTGTAACTGGTAACAGAAATGTTGTAATTCTTCTTAAAATTATGTGCTGTGGCTGAAGGGTAGAGTAGTCCTCTGACCAGAAGGTTGGCAGCGTGAATCCGAGCCTATGCCAGAGTGTCGCACTAATTTTAAGTTTCTGCCGCTTTAAAGTTTCATCATGTTCACCAGTTAATCCTAAACTCTGTTTTCTGCTGTCTGAATCTGAACAGGTCGAATGCAGTGAGTTTAGGCTCAGTGGACGCATGTGTGTGTTGCACATTCATTTAATTTGTCAACAAAACATTCAGCGACATGGATGTTTACAGGTTTTTGGGAAATAAGCTTCCATTCTGCTCTTGTGTATTAAGTTTGTCATAAACTCAGATGACCCGACCCTCATGCTGGGTTACGAGCGTCAAATTATGTGTTAGCACTTTTTTAATCCAGGTGCTGTCTGTTTTATTGAAGGAGCCAAGGCATGCCAGTCCAGCATTAAACCTCAGCTCAAAGGAAAAAAAAAATTACTATCTTGTCTGGGGGTGGTGGTCCTTCCGTCCTCGTCCTCGTCCTCTCCTAAAAAGCTTTCAGCAGCGCCAGATCTTGTCAGAGGGAAACCACAATCCCCGCCTGCGTCATCCTTCAAAAAGAGGTTTCAAATAATTAGGAAAGAATTCCGGTCGTCTCTTGCTCCTGTGTGCAGCCACTGAATGGTATTGGTTTGGCAGAGGGAGACCGTTCACCCCCGGTTCGATGCTGCGCTGGCTAATTTTGGAAGGAGAATAGCAAGAGCATTATGGCTTAAAACAAAAAGAAAACATTATCCTGATTCCTGGCAGGGATTCTGGGAGTGCGGGTACTGTATCCCTGTCGTCAACGCTGTAACGCTGGGGTGCACCTTGTAATTTTCAAGGAATTATTTCTTGAATGTCAGGGGTCATCGGGTTAAACAGGAATTGGTAAGCATGTAATTACACAAGGGAAATTTGAAGTCTCTCCTCTTCTATTTTGCATTATTGCCATTTTCCCAGTCATTCGAGTACATCATTAATCATGGCCTGCTCAGGTCAAACATTTGAGCATTCAGCAGAACAATGTACAACAGTGTAAGAGCTACACCAATGTGCGTGCACATCACTTCTTCCAATTAAGCGTGTATATCACAATTAGGCCGCAAACAGTCCCCGGCATTTTGACCTAAGTGTCTCTGAAAGAAATTTTTGAATTGAAACCAGATTTGCACAGATTTGCCAAATCTGCAACCAAACCATGCCAGGAATAAACAAAAGGTTCTCTGTTGTTGTGTGAGAGATTTCCACATGAGAGCGATGGTTAAAGACACCAAAGGGAGTTCAATGAATGGTCGCTTTTCTCCCAATGCTTCATTTGAATCTAAGCACCCCGACATCACGATGGAAGATAGATGCCAAAGACACACTCACTCCTCTGCTATTTCTGGTTTCCCAAAAAAGAGCTTTTTAATTGGATGATTGAGGACAATTGCTGAAGAGAGGGACTTAAAGGGTTTCCAGTGATTCCTGATTTTTCTCTGATGCATAATGTGATAGATGGTAATTACAAAGCAGCTCTGACTGGCCAGTTACAAGAGGCTGGGAGTGTAAAGAGGCAGCAGATGCTGTAAAAAGTGAGCCACACAGCTGTACCCTGTATTCATGAAAGCGAGAATGGGCAAAGAATTAGAACTTGCTCCCAGCGTTTCACCAGCTTTTTTACAGATGAAAATTGAACTCTACGCCCTCTCTGCAGATATTTACACAAAGGCCGATACGTGAAGGTGGATAAAACATCATTATGTCCACTGACAGATTCCCCAGCCCCCTTTTTCCTGCTTCATCCTTAAATAAAGCAAATAAAGCAAAAGAAGAGAGAACCCTGTGCTCTCGAACGCTGGAGCTGAAACTCTCTCAGCAGATGGAAAATGTGAGTGGATGAAGAGCAAACAGTGGAAAAAGTTCCGGCTATGGTCTGAACATTTCTAATTGAAGCAGACAGTCCCTGACTGCACAGACAAGGATCCCATTTTCTGTACATACTTCACAGCAGGCATGGCCGACTCTCAGGCCATGAATAAATAAATCAATAATAACCTAAAGGTGTAAAACCGCCACAGAGGGCCAAGGCACACTCTTCACGGCCTCCCCGCTCAACAGAAAGCAGACATTGCTTTGGACTGAAAAGAAGAAGGGCCCTGTGAGAACATCCCTGCTATTTATGTGTCATTATCTGGCAACCCAACAGACACACAGGATTGTGGGTAGTGAGAATACATGACTCTTTTGTGTCTTTACAAATCTTCCCTTCATAACCTGAGCCAGGTTTGTTTTTCCAATTCTGGCCTTTCATTTCTCTCAGTAAACGGTTTATTTATCACCATGATGTCTTTCCATCATTCTCATCAGTGTAAACATTCTACAGTCTTCTCAATTGTTTAATGGTTCATTACTTTATGAGCTGCTGTATTGTGACTGTGAAACAGACCAAGCATGATTGGGGTGGACATTGTGAAGGTGATCAGTCCAAAACGGGTTCGTCCGGGTTCTGTCCCTGCAGCGTTTGAATGTTCCATCTGTGTCTGGAACGGTGTTGTCAGGTTGCTCTGGCTTCCTGCCACAGTCCAAAGATACGAAAATAAGAGTAAGGTCTTAAATAATTGCCCTCTGGTTATATATAGATTGATAGATCCCAGAATTAACAAAACACACACTCTCACTGGATGACTGGACTTTCCCAGTCGCTTGGAGGCAGCACTGTTCCTCGAACAAGCAGCTACTCAGTGGTCAGCATAACTTCTTTGTGGTTTGCTGTCAAAGGACCTCACACTCTGGTGGATGTCCACCTGCTGACTCACTGCAGTACGACACAACAAAGCCACAGCCTTGACTCTGAGACAAACCTGACCAATGGATTTCTCTACATCCAAACTTTACTAAAGTACTCCACTCAGGGATTACACACGTCCTGGATGGTGAAGGACATCCAAGGGCCACACTTTTGGCTCTTTCAAACTTAGGTACAGAGTGATCACCGTGACCCATTCTGAGTGGACTCCCATTAACATTTGTTTTTCAACATCAATCACTTATACTTACTTTATTTTTAGGATCAAATTATCCATAATGTGCTGTCAAATTACTGCCTCAGAGCTGCCAAATAAGCTTGGTAGAAGAATAAAATGCAAACATTTGTCATCAATTAACTCTTCATCAAGGCTTAATGATAGAATCAACCTCATTATCAGGATATTATTTTGATTTATGTTAGAAAGGTTTTTACGAAATTCAAGTGTACATAGATGTCATCTGGTTTAAACTGGAGGAAGACAAATATCTATAGATCACTTAAAATGGATTATTGATAGTTGCTGCCACTGGTCTGGAGAAGTCAGTCTTCCAGTAATTCCAAACAAGAGGCACATGTTGATCTCTTAGCCGAGAAAACCTGACACAACTGTGTTTTTCTGCGATGATGAGGACATTGCCATAGAAGTGTAGGAACAGTTTTATCATGATAATTTTTTTAATATGCAGACAGGAAGATGAAATCATATTGTCCTTAAGCAGATCCTGTGTGCAGGTGCTCTTGTGAAATAAAATTAGGGGGTTACCTCAGAGGAATCCCCAAGATAAGCCCGGAACCACCCTCGACTCACGCAAGAGTTATTGCCGACATCCGTCATCAGTCTCTGGGAAAATGTGATTATTATCTGACTGCACAGGGGCCTAAATGAAGCCAGACAGGAGAGGGAAATGCTGAACGCTCCAGCAGCCCACTTTCCAATCTAATCTGAGCTGTTGTGCACAGTAAACCCTCCAGAGGTGGGAGGTGTGGGGGAAAACAAAACCAAAGACATCTGCTGAAACCTGGCCGGACCTTCAGTCACAACACTGGAATACTCCAAGTACAAACACTGTTCTCCCCCCTTCTCATGTGGAGAACCCACAGGGGGAGCGTGTTATTTTGTTAATAAGGGAAGCAAACATGACAATGGATCCAGTACATGAAGCCAGATCTTCTGATCAGATCAGATCAGGTACAATCTGCAATGTTTCAGCTGACAGTGGAAACACACCAGAGTCCAAATCTGAGTTATGTCAGCCTAAGCAATATATATGTGTGTGTGTGTGTGTTGGATATTGAAGGTGGCACAAAATTTGAAGGAGGCTTGCCTCACTATGCGTCATGCAGGAGAAACCCTGTAAACAGGAAGGAGTTACGACACTGGCTCAGAGCCATGTTTACATGGGGCAATGTTTAAACCACAAAGGGCCAGGACAAGGTGAAGAGCCAGGATCAGTTTCACTTGGCAGCCTGTGTAAAAAGCCTCTGAGATATAATCGCAGTAAAGACCGCCCAGAACTACGTGTTAAACACATAAGCTAAACACAGAAAATAGGAGGTTTGCAGACAGGAAAATCACCTCCACTTTTGGGAGTCTCTGGTGTCTCCTGCCTGTAACTAAATTCTGCCTGAGCAGAGGAAAGTTTGGCCCTTTGAATTCCAGAAGTATGAAGAGTGTCAAAATCTATACAGGACACCATGAATAAGCTCCATGAACCCTAACACCCCCACAGTGCAGTTTGGCCTAAAGTCAGTTAATGCAAAGAGAAAATAGACAAATGGTGAAAGAACAATCACAGAGCACAGAGGGTTTCAAGTCCATCAAATCATATTACAAGTCACTTGCCAGTCAGTGAAGACGCTCTGGAAAGACTGATTATCTTAATTTAAACCAGATTATGCTACAAGTGATAATTGCATGAATTGATTGTGAATGTCTGTCTCGTTGTTTTCAGACCAAGAAAAAGAAATGCCTGGGAAATTTTGGCCGGATGCTTTCTAGAGTTTTTTCACCAACGGAAAACAAAGCATTGGCTGTCTATGTGTGTGTCAGGCGCGTTCACAACAACAGGCAACTGTCTGGAATATTCAGGTAAGAGGTGGTGTCATGGAAGGAGACAGGAAATAACGTGTCGATCCTACTGCGTATAACACACATGTTGCTTACAGCACAGTGACAGTGTAGAGCTTTTTACCAAAAGCTCTCAAACATAGTTTTTCTTCTTCAAAGTTTACATATTTGTGTGCATACTTTAAATCAGTTACCTGATTATTTTTCATCTCTAGTAAAATAATAATTTGTTTTTAGTGAAGCTGAAAGATGTTTTTGGGACTGAGTCAAAATAATTATGTTCATGGTAATGAAGAAAATAAGTCGTGTGAGTCATTCTCTTTGGCATGGAGCAATAACCCTCTAATAGCCTGTGGCTATGCAGGCAATCCTTTTTTGGGATGAATTCATTGTTAGTCTTGGTCTTTTCATGGGATATTTGAAAATAAATAAATAAAATAAAAGAAAGTGGAATGCTGACATTATTGGATGTTTTAGGACAAAATTAAAACGTGTTCCTGTCAGAAAGTCTAGTATAAGCACTTGTTGATAGTCACGTGGATGCAGACCTTCACATTTTGACAATAGTCAAAGACACTCACATGTCACAGTGTAATGTTTCCCTGTGTGGTGCCATATGATCACATTTGAGGGCAAAACCAGAGCTGCCACACAGCCCCTTAATCACCAGTCAGCTGACATGTGGCGCTAAGGTTGAGAGACAAATTATAAACTTCATCAGACATCAAAACCTTCCACCCACGATTCACTCTCAAGGATCATGAGATCACACAATGATGTGACTATTTCATTCAACAGCAGCGTTAACAGAAAATGTGATTAACCCTGGCAAAATGCTCAAACTTCCAGCGAAATGACTCAAGGCTCTCAGACATAATTTGTTTAAACCAGTGGAGGAGTTCAGCAACGTGAGGAGACAGCATTTTCCCCACAATCGTGCAGAAAATGTAAGCATGTCATTCACTTGAAAAAATGAAGCACTGCATTAAGTTGAGAGACAACATGAACAGGACAAAAACGGTTGATTTAATTCAATAAAGGACCGAATGTTGCCTTTATATGAGAGTAAAGCACCATCTTATTCATCAGACTGGTTCAGATTAACATTTGGTGTATTTACATAGCTGCAGATCATTTTAATAGACCTGCAGCTGTGTGTCTTACCCTCTGGTCCAGATCTCAGGTTGTCTCTCCAAACTGTAAAAGCATGGATGGAAAAGACCTGCGTTACTAAGATGAAGATTTATTAGGTCAGTAAAGCCTAACGATGAATCTTGGTTCAGAAAGACCTGGCTCTAATTGCAGTACTTAGATTCAATTGCAGGGTTTTTATGTTGTGTTTTGCAATCACTGGCCACCTCATACCAAAACAAGAACAGCATGAATCAGACTTGTTTTTGACATATGCAGTTTTCACTGATGGCACTGAATGATGAGGATTAGGAAGTGTCTGAAGCTTTGAATTACTGCTACCCTTCTCCAGAGGGGGCTGGTGGGGTGGAGATTGGAGGACCACAACCCCTCCAGTTGTCATCCGGTTTGTCTGTTACCACACAGCAGAGAAGCAGACGTCTGTGAAAGCCATCACTGATAGGAGCAGAATTATAAAAACGAAAACCTCCACTATCATCCTCTTGGAATGTGCCTCCCACACGGATGGAGAGGCCTCATAGCAGCACAACCCCCTCCCATTCAAAGTCTGAAAAATAAATTAATGTCCTCCTGTGTGGAGAGATCAAGAGAGGGAACAAACACAATAAGTCATGTGATCATTTTAGGTGTTTATTTCATGCTATGACGCACAGTTCAGTGTGAACTGTTTGTTCTGTAACATAGCATGTTCCACTAAGAGGTTCAACAGTGACTGCAGTGTGAAGTTGTAACAAGTCTCCAAAGGACCAGTGAGGGACAGATGTTGATGTAATGTTTTATTCTGTTGGCTGGCCTTGTTAACTGCAGCAGTATGGACGACATTCGGCTCGTTTTCTGTTCTGGTGAATGTTTGTGGATGGGAACTTCTGCATCCTGGACAATAGTCTAAACAAATCAATTCAACAAGTTTGTCATCCCGAGAACCTCTGTGATGTTTACCCAGCTCGACTTTGGGTTTACTTTGGCAGGTAACATGTTCTAACACTTACCCTCATTTCAACATCAGCTCTCCACAAAGATAGTTATGATTAATTCCCACTTTATCAATTCTGCTTCTTACAAGATCCCTCCCTTTGATTTATTTGACACAGTGCAACATTAAAACTCTGAAATCTGCTGTTGGTTTTATAAATATGGAGGGAGAATTCCTTCTCTTGTTGTCTGCGTGAACTTTCCTCTCACTGCAACCACCCAGCCATGGATTTTACGACAGAAAGCTAAGCATGGTGGCCTGTATGGCCCCCATCTCCTCCCCTGCTTTGTCATGCTGGTCTAGCAGGGGGTCCCAGTGCATTCCTTGGGAAAAGTAACCTCTCTGGTGTGTTCTGGGTATACCCTCAGATGCTAAGCTCAAAGTAATCAGGAGCCCAAACCACCTGAATTGGAGGTCAAGACAACAACACTGGTTCCATGATGTGCGATTGATCTCACTGTCAATCATGTGTTCTGTCTCACCATGATTTGTGAGCAAAAGAAAACACATTTTTTTCTGTGAATGATATGACATTGGGAAAGCCAGAGTTTTCAGGCCATATTAAAACGTGGGAATCCTAATATTAAATTTCTTAGCTATATATGCGATGAGAACATTTTAACAGCTCTCTTATCTTACGAGCTACTTCTGACGTTTGTCTCACTCAAAACACTGATGTATTTTTGCAAATATCCCAACAGCCAAAAAAGGAATTTCTGAAAACATATTCCGTAATTAGACATATTTTAGTTAGACTTTCCCAGAACAGCAGGATCTCTTCCTCCCCTCACTGACATTCAGAGAAACCTCTGGGACCTGAGTCACAGAGACTCTTTCTCCGTTGGGGATTCAAGGGTCAAGATGAGTAGCTGCTCTGCCAGCTGCTGCTGCAGCCTGGAGGGAAGATTGAAGGATTTTCTCTGTGAGGAAAGAATGACACAACACTAAGCTCACCCTCAGTAAGAGTTTTTATTCTCACAGCCCCTTGAGGGGGGTGAGGCACTGCCGGTCTGAGGCTACACAGACTGGCCCCCACACTAACACCCACACAAATATCTGAACGGACACAATATCAGTGTCACAGTGGGGAGTTCTGTTGTAGTTATTGTGAAATGTAACTAGCTAGCACTTAGTTTATGGTTTCCACTAGGTCACCGACCATTTTGCGGTTTTCGTCCTCAAGGGAGGACCAACCACACAGCCCCATGATACATCTGAAAGGTCATCCGAATATTAAAGCAACAATGTTTTATCTGAAAGCATCAGCTAAAGAAAATCTCATTACTTTTCTTCTTTTTTCTCTGTGAATGTTTTAAATCATTCAGGCCCTGAAAGTCCGTCAAATAAGCCAGTTCTGGACAAATTGTTGCTTTTAAAAACCAATAGTGGATGCTTAAAGTAATTGTTCACCATTCTTAGAGAGTTGGCTCTTTTAATATCCATCCATTATCCACACCACTTATCCTTTCTCAGGTTATTGAGTACCATGGAATGTTGTCGACTGATTCCAGATGCAAATGCAGTTATTTAAAATGTTAACCATTATCTTCTCTTCACAAAGATCCTCTGGATGAGTAAACCCTGAGAACCTCAGACCATTTCAGACTGCTTGTCATCTCTGAGTAAATACGCCATCACAGCTCATTCTCCAAAAAGGTTAGACAGTTCGTAAACATCAGTGCAGCCGTTGTTGGGAGAATCCAGGGAATCAAAACACTTGCTGGTTTTAATTATCAGCGATCTCCACAGCTGTGCTCCCTGCGCAGGACGTCTGTCGTCCACTGAACTGGAATCAATGTTTATTCAAAGCTCATCTTCAAATTTATATGGTCAGATCCTTGTTACTCTAGATACGGTGATGTTTACAACTGATGTAAAGCAGATAACCACAAAAGCCACTTTTTCCCCACTGACACTCCACCACAAATACAATCAATGGCCAAACAAAATATCCAACTGGCAAGAAAATGGGACGCTGCAACAACCACTCAATAAATTCATATATAAATATATGCATACTTATCTGTGCATTTAGTGTTTATTGTTAGGCTGCCAGTATAAGTCTGGATTCAGATTGCCAAACTACTGACAAGGCATTCAAAGGGAACACTTCATCAGATTTATTCAGTTGAAATGAACTGCATTGTTTACTGTTCAGTCTCCCACAACAAATCAGTTGAATTACGAGTCTAAGACATTTTAGTTTCCAAGATTTCAAGTTTTTGGGTTTTGAAAGGAAGACCCACAACTTTGTAGCTCCGTACGTTGGCCTGCTGTGGCTTTGAAAACATCAAGTGAGCAAGCATAATAACATCAGTTCACAGGAAGAATTATTCTTGGCTTCCTCCTTTATTGAAACAACATGAGGTTAATTTTCTACAGTGTAAACACATACGTGTTTTCTATGCCTGACAAAGTAGCTGCTTAGTAAGTGTTGAACCTGCGTGCCGTTGTCTCCAGTCTGCATGTGTGCTGCCATTCAACCAAGACTGAAATAACAACCAGCTCGTCCATGTCAGGCCCCTGGATTTGAAACATTTTACATGTGTCTTACATTAGTATTTTAACTTATAGGATACTAAAGGCAGGAGAATCTAGAGGGACTTTATGTATAAAACACACTGCATAGTTCCTCATTTTGTTTCCTGTTTGGGATGCATTTGGTGACAGGTAATGGGGCAAACCAGGACATGGTTGTTTTACGAGGAATAATTCACGACCAAAGCTCCTTTTTTTACAAGGACAGCTGGCGAGCTGCTGACTCTCCTCTTCCTATATCCAGAGTGGGAGTGCTGCTCCACTGTTGCTTCTGGCATCTCACGTTAGTGGAAACCTACTGTCTGCAGACTCACTGAATATCAGCCCTTGCAGGAGTCAATCCCCCTTCATGTTCAAAAGGACAACTTCATTCCTCCTCCATGTTTTGGTTGGCAATTCAAGAATCAAACTGCTTCAAGTAAAGCAATTAATATAGAAGTGTGTCTGGTTGCCTTTGTGTAGTGACTCCCCTGATTGCAACGTTCAAGCCAAGATGAGCTTCCATATGGTATAATGTGCTAGTATCGCTGGCAGGAGGGTTCGGAACTACTTTTTTGATGGAATGCCACAAAATGTATTGAGATATTAACACGTAAACTGCTTTTGCTGTTGTGTCGCATGGTGGAAATTTTGGTGCAGAGGCTTGTCTACCCAGCCAAAGGTAGGATATTTTTGCAGCTAAAAAACAGAAAATTGAACCAGAAATCTGGCTGGCCTCAAAGGCCATCTCATAAAACTCTTTGTTGTTATTGGTCTTCTAAAATCGGAATCGGTCAGTGTCTCTAGGGCTTAAAAAACCTTGGCTCCTACATATGCAATCATAGTTTGTCTCAGGGATCCATCATTCAACCCTGTTAATTTCAAGTTTCCACTCTGATGAAGTGGCCTTGAGTAATACTTGTACTAATATGGTTTGTTTTCTCGTGGAAATTTAGCTGTTAAGATATCACAATAAAGTCTGTATCGGAGATTTTCCAACAATCTTCAAGTATTCCTTTAATGAGGCATGTTGTCTGTCCACCCTGGGAATCATAAATTATTTGATGTAGATACATTAGAGCAGCATATATTTTTATTTGGTTTAGGTTTAGGTTTAATTTCTGTCTCTATCTTTATGTAAGACTTGCATTGTAATGATGAATACAGCCATGTTACATTATAAGCAGCGCTAAACATGTTTTAATTCACATGTGAAAAAATGCCACATGTTGCGATGTTCTACTGCATGCAAGTTCCATTATATCGTCTCTTACCCCAACTCACATGCGGTCATGGCACTCCTCATAGACCAAACATTTGTATTCATCAGTTACCCAGACTAATTCATGTGCGGCCCAGCGCCCATGCACAGATTCAAACTAACCCTAACCCTCAAAAACCTTAACTCAAACTCAACTCAAGATGGGATGCGATCAATTGGAAACAATTTCAAAAAGATGTGAGAATGACGCCATTGAGTTCTTTAAACTTGAATGTATTCTTCAGAGAATCAAAACCTGATGATGTGTTGTGGTGAGTTTTGCTGTCTTCAAACCTCAGTCTGCGTTATTGTGACGCGCTAACACAAAGTGTGCCCCAGCTGAGATGAATGCGCTGCTTCCATGCTGGAACATTGGCAGAAATATATCAAATAATTAAATCTAGTAAAATTAAAGTAAGATTTTTGCATTGTTCTTGTTTTGGCTATTTGGCTGTTATTGTTCTTCTTGACAAAAAAACTTTTTTTTCTGCAACATGAGCCGCCTTGATACAACATAGCTGTGTCAATATATAGCTGTCCATCAAAGATGACCCTCCAGTCCGTAAGCCATCTTAGCTTCGCACCAAGCCTTGAAACAGAGAGAAACATCTGACAAAAGGTGATAAAACCAGCCAGCACCTTTAAGACCATCCAGCCATTGATCTCTAGTCAAGGAAAGCAAATGTATTGTGACCATAGTGAATCGATAGTGAATCGGATATTGTGATGGTGGATGCTGGTGGTCAGTCGTGATCATGGAGGCAGCCGATGGTGGATTGTAATGGTGGATATTTAGGGTTAGATGGTGAACCTGATCATGGACAGCTCATCTTCGACAACAACACTGTTTGATATATAATATACCCCTTCACATATTCTAATAACTTCTCAGGAGTTAATACAACGGGACAGCTGGAGATAAAACAGGGGTTAGTTAAAATCTGGAACAACCACAAGCTGGAGCAGCATTCTTACAACTCTGCCACAAAGTGAACACAGCTGGATGCTGGATTGTCAACAAAGTCAAAGAGATGAGATGACTGAAGGCAGACTGGGTTACACCGGGGATGGTAAACAGGCATAACTTTTTGGGAGTTTGGAGGGAAACGGTGCAGTTGCTTTTGGTGAAAGAGGATCTTCAAAGGCTTCAGTGTTGTGTTGTTCAGTGTCACAGGATGAGGTCTAAACAAAAATCTGAAGCCCACGCTATTGAGATGGTGTAAAAAGGTGGGAACATTTTTTAGCAAGGTCATCTCTCTGCTAGTTTAGCGCTGAGGTAAGAATTGTAAATGAAGGAGTCAGAAATCAAATGTGCACTGAGATCATTGCTGTGGGTTTTATGTTCTACCCAACACTTTTAAATGGAGATTTAGTGGGTCGTACTTCTTTTTGACATGTGTTCTCATGTGAGATCTTTTGTGTGTGTGCTTTCACACCCCACCCAACCTCTTTTATGGCCTCAGTTTACCAGCTGTTCAGACACGTACAATTCTTAACCTGCACAAATTTCCATCTCTCATAAAATATTAATGTCTAATTTGAGATTTTCCAAACATGCCCCAAGGCCCCTTATTCGCATCAGGGTAAGAAATGAAAGGGTTTCTCAACAGATCTTCATGCCCCTTGTGTGGTGGTGGTGGTGATGTTGGCCTTGATTATCCACATTTCCGTACAGCCACCCAACTTGTTGATCCCTGGCATTTGTTCAGAGCTCCTCCTCAGACCTGCTTTCATACCAGCATGATAAGGGAAATGGCGTCAGTTGTTCCTAACTTCATGCATCTCTTGTTTCATCGTTAGATATGCTTAATGGGTGGAAATCTGTGAGTTTTTCCAGGTCTGCCATCTGTCCAGTGACATTTTTATTGTTTCCTTGTGGAAGTATAATCATTACAACCTGATAGGACCAAAACCAAACTGGGTGCATGTAAAAGAATGGGGGAAAATCTGGTATTTTGGGCCGCTTTCTTTCACACTCCCTCCCTCCTTTTTCTCATTGATTCGACATTCTGGACCCCCCGAATCCATTTGTTTGTCAACTTAAAAATAGGCTAGAACTCCAGTGTGACAGGTTTTGTCACCTGGGAAAAGAAGAGTTTTCTTTCATTCAGAGGAAGTTGGGGATTTAAGATTAACAGCTCGAGCTTCGTTTTTGGCAGTATACAAAATGTTTTGTGCAGTGATGAATGACAAACAATAATGGGAATCCAAGGCAAATGTTACATTTTCAGTAGTTTTATTGAAAAATGCCTCTTCTGTTTCAGAAATAAATAAGAAAATAAGGCTGTGTGGAATTCACAAAATGTGCAGTTACAACATGAGAAAGGCAATTCTATGTCAATAGTCTTGCAACCAAATCCAAACTGCATTGAGAGAAAACAACTACTATATTCTGACTTAGAAATCCTCAGTAAATATACAACACAAACATGCAATTCCACCTTTGGTAACAGAAAAAAGGTTTGGTTTGTTACAATAAATCAGATTATCATTTGGTTTACAAGTCATATAAAACATCCCAATGAACAAATCTTTGGGGATCAAATCAATATTCCGAATTCATCGTTGGCGCATCTGAAACAGCTTAATGCATAAACATGTGTATTCTTCCTTCACCACAATTTCTGATGGTTTTCACATGATTAGTGCTTTACACAATGGACTCTGATAAACACTTACAGTTACTTTACAAGCAGACACTTAAGATGGTAGCACTTAGCAAGCACACAGGTTTGTAATGAATGAACATGTAGGTTTGTAGTCATCTTGCTAAACTTTCTCACATCAAAAAAAAATATATGTTCAATATAACCAGGGGTATCAAACCCATATAAGTACTAGTTTTGTTCAGAATATCTCATGATCCTCACATTAAGTGATCGTGGAAGTCATTTCATCTTATGCTTTCTGAGAATTCTTTCTTGAAGCTATGACGTTTCTGTTTTGTCTCTTGTTAGTGATCTCTTTCCTCGTTGGTTCCGTGTGTAACCGGGCGATTGTATTGTCTCAAACTCTCCAGCCGGCTCCACAGGTATAGACGCTACCTCAGCTTCAGGCGGGTAGCGGTTGGCTAGAAAAGTATTCGGGACGGCCAATCAAATGAAGGTGTTTTTTCCGTCTTACAACCTTTGACATGCAAACTTTAAGTTATATTGCACAATGGACTTTCAGAAAATGCCTTGTATGTCAAGCTATTGATTCAAAAAGTACCAAAAAAGCTGAATATTTAAAAAAAAAAACAGTTAAAACATTTACAATCCATCAAGCTTTTGAATAATAAAATGTAGTAAAAAATAAGCAGCTGAAACTACAAATGAAACATGAAAATGGCAGGGCAATGAAATGTAGGGTGATTTGTCCAAAGCGCTGATGATGATTAAAGTACAAATGGAACATGCTTATATCTGTACCAGAGCTGTTTAAGTCACCTAATGCGCCATAAACAAAGGTTATGCTGGTAGTAGGTAAGCAGAGGGTTACGAGGCACAAGCTCAAAACAGATGTTAACTTGAATTTTAGTGAAATGTCCTGGTTCACACAATCATTTACAAGGCAAAAAACAAACAAACAAAACTTTAGGTTTATTTACACATATCACCGCTACATAAACATTGCTTTCAGCAAGAGATCCTTTTTGTTAGTAGTTGTTTCAGATGGTGTTTGGTACATGCTCCGTCCCTCGTAGAAATGCTCAGTCTCTGTATTTTATTTTTTTTTAACTTCCCAACGGTTTGTGGTTCAAGATGCAAACAGGCCAGCAGGTTGCCATCGCTGTAGCTTGTAGCTGTGAGATGATGTTAGTGCTGCTCCTTTCTGCGTGTTTTTTTGGGCGTTTGTAATGTTTGCTTTAATGTTCAATAATTATGTCCATGGTGATTATCTTTACATGCCCCATAGCAAGTGGGCAAATCTCAGAAACTTGGCTTCAAAGTGTAAGCGGCACAGCTGACAGAACGTTTACTATGCCATACCTGAAAATGGTTTAAAAGAGGGTGTGAGTTTTCTCTGTGGAACAAAGTTATTAGCAAATTATGCGATTCAATGCAAGTCATCATACACCACTAGCTAGAATGCAATGTACATGCCAGTTTTAAAATGGTACATCAAATGTGTGGAGGTATTGGATGCTGATCATTCACTAAATGCCCGTTTTGACATGTCAGTCCAACAAGCCTTTCCCTGGAGGAAGAATGCTCACTTGTCACTGAATGTAACAAATAAAAATGTAACTGTGGAGCATCCATACCTCCATACATTATCAAAGAAAGGGGTAGTGCAAATGCAAACGTTGCAATTGTAATTAGTCTGCATACACTTAATCTTATGTCGTACCATGCAGGACCTAGACAGTACTGTGTGTACCTGTGTATCCTTGTCCATTGTAAGGAATGCCAACACACTGAGAAGAGTCGCAGTATCCAGGGGGTCCTGGTGGTCCCCTCACCCCAGGAGTACCCTGGCGACCTGTAGGGCCACGAGGCCCCGCGGAGCCAGTAGCACCTGGGGGTCCCGTTCTCGACTCGCCTTGTGGCCCTGCAAATAGGAAAGAGAAGGTGAGTGAGAGAGGGAGTCTCTGGAGCACAGCAAATAAACCCGCAGACGTTCCCCCGTTAATTTTCAGTTGGAAAGGCGGGGGTAACATGGTGCTGCTGCACTGTAATTAAAAATTTTCAATGGCTCAATTAAAAAGCTGGACTCAAAAGGGAAAAAAAGAGAAAAGTCTGGAGCTGTGTGGAGTTACCCCCTGGCCCCATGTGTCTAGACGGTAAAAACTCAGGATGGAAATTTTCCCCCTTCTCTTTCTCTCCCTTAAGTGAGCCCATGTGTTGTCAATGAAGCCACCAAAGAAAGCTCAGTGTATAACAATCCAACTACACACATACACACAAATTAGTCATCAGTGTGGACTTCCTCCTCCTGGTCCTCAGTTGTTTCTGACTTCATTCACAGTGTTTAATGTTGGGTAGACATAAATAGAAGGTTTCTTGTATTGCAATACCTTCCCTGCGGAACACATATCTTCTGAGGATGTTTACAGTTCAATTACAACCAAGAAAAGGTTATGACTTTATTTTAAGATCTGATTAGAAGTTTATAATAACATTTGGTAGTGAAGTTCTGTAGCGCTGCATCATGACCTTCACTGGAGATCGTCTAAACTCCAGACACACAAATTATGTCCTTGATGTTGGACGTAAATACCTTCCCTTTATGGTTTAATATTTCACATGTGCACAGTGTTTGGAGAAGCTCAGTATACACAAGACATACTGTAAATCCTGCAGAGGAAAGAACTGGGATTGTGTTTGGGGTCTTTCCAAAGGAGTCACGTTCAGCGGCTGCTCAAGCGTCACTGCCTGAATCATATATACTGTATGTCAACCTTGGCTTCTGGTCGCAATTTGTCATTTCAACAGGAACAGAATACTGGAATACTGTTACATGAATATTTTGTTGCGATGGATCTTTTGTGAAAGAACAGTGGTCCAAACTGTTTCTGGAATAGGATCCTTCGATGTTTGCTGGAGTAACAGATTCAAGCTAAAGAAAGGGTAGCCTTTGTTACCTGGGGGACCACTTGGTCCTCTTTGTCCTCTGATACCAGTTCCTTGAGCTCCTCTCTCTCCCTTCTCTCCTGGCAAACCTACATAAAACATGGAAAAGACCACAAATCATTTTGACATAAATACAGCTGTTTTTTTCACTGATGTTAAATCTAAGGACAAGTCAGTAATTCAGTATTTAGTTGTACTTTCTTAAAACGTGGAGAAATACAGTACCTCTCTCTCCTTGATTTCCAGGTAAACCTGGGCCTCCAGGGAAACCAGTTCGACCTGGCTGTCCAGGCTCTCCACGGGCTCCCTGGTTGCCAGGGGGTCCAGGGGGACCAGCTGGCCCTGGACTGTTGCTACGATATCCGGAAGGAATCTGGTTGAGCATCATGTCGATTCTGCTCATTTGACCTGTAAATTAAGGAAAAAAATAAATTGGATAAGGTAAATATTTTGAGGACTATTAAATGTATACCCTCAGCATCATTAGAACAACCCTCAGAAACAGGAAAGGTTTTGCTCACTGTTCACAAGCTGTTCACAAACTTGTCTGGCGATGGAGCGCATCATGCTCTGGGATGCAAAGTCACCCTGGGGAAAAACAGACATTTTGATGAATAGTTGGCACTGCGTCTCTATTGTTGCTGGATAAAACATTTGTATGATTTGGTCAATGAAAAACGAAACATACCTTCTCTCCCTTCTCTCCTTTAAGGCCGACAGGTCCCTGACAGAGACAGGAACAAAGTTAGGAGTTAGCAGTGACCAATGTCTTTAAACTCGTCCTTCCCAAAATCATCACTTTAGAGTTGAGTATTTCAATACATACAGGATTTCCTGGATCTCCTTGTTTCCCTGGTTTCCCAGTGATTCCTGGTACACCTGGACTGCCAGGGCTTCCCTGAGAGAAAAAAGTGAAGAGTGAATCGTGTTATTTTAAAAATAGCTGCACATTAAGGGATTACATAATTTTCTTCTGCTCCATTAATGGTTGTGTAACATGACATGCATTAAGTGGGGATCTATGTTGCCGGGGGTGGGAGGTGTGGTTGGAATTGTTGGCACAAGCTGTCAAGAGCATTAAAGAGCTGATGGAAACAGAGAGCGTGCTCTGGACGGTATAGTGCATGTGAAGTCTGCTGGCGTGGTGCCTATTCTTGGCATGGTGGCTGAATTAAGTCAAGTCAGACCTCCACCAGAACCACAGAGGAAGAAAATGAGATGCGTGCATCATCCTTGTAATAGCCGAGGGTCCGAGAGACTACGGTTTGCATGCTGTTCCAGCACAGTGGTGCCAGAGCAGTAATTGTTGTAGATATACCAGGAGGTAAAACAAACCCGAGGGAGATTTATTTCACTCTTTTCTGCACAATACAAAAGTGCAAACACAAACACACTCACCATGGGTCCCGATGGGCCTCTGGGTCCAGCTGGTCCCTCCTTTCCTGGTGGCCCCTATGAAGAAATAACACACAATAACACGTGTGTTAGAGCTCCCTGGGGGCCCCGTTCATGTAATGCTCGACTTAACATTGGCTTCAGCCTCAAGTCTGTCGTTTGAAATTACATTCTCAGGTATTATTTCGGCTGACGAGAATGAGAACATGCAGCTTAATGGCAGGACTTCTGTGTATACGCTGAGCTGGTGATCACATGTTAAGTGTGTGTTGGATCCATTCCTTAGTGTGCAGTGAGCAGGCTGAGAGCGAGAACTTACCCGCACTCCGCTCGGTCCGACAGGGCCAAGAGGACCACGTTGCCCAGGAGGACCCTGGGAAAAAAAACAGACACACTTAATCAAATACTAATGATCAGGAACAACAATTTTATACAGCTCCCTTATGCCTCTGTTGAGCTAGATTTTACAGAAAAAAAAACAATAGTTTCCCTGTTATGAGGCCAAAGATATGTTATCACCCCATTACTTTAACCTGAAACAATCACTCCCCCATCAGTCAACACATCACATTGACTTGAACTGTGCTGTAATAACAAGCTTATTGTGTGAAGTAACAAACACTGCCAACAGGCTCTGAAGATCTCAGAATGGGACTTTTCTCTCATGTCTGACTGTTTATTCAGAGGCCAGAATACCCAGTGCTGATGTTCTCTCCAGTTAGATGGTGGGAGTTGGCTCCGATAACCTCAGCTGGATGAATGAACTCTCGCTCAGCCAAGAGATGGCTGCGTAATGCCAGCCCACTGAAATATGCACTTGCGTCAGAAAAGTTCTCGTGTGATATAAAATTGAAATCTCTTCTCTGTGTTGAGCAGTGGGATCGATAATCTGAAGAAGCCAAGGGTGACTTTGAAGTTTCATCCAAGAAGTTCCCCCGAATGAAAACTACTGCAAGTCAAAGATGCTCAAACTTAATTTAAGTGTTCAGTTACAATGCAGAACAACATGTTCCATTCCCTATTCCCCCTCTGGTAACATGAGTCCACGCTTCATAACAGTTTAACTGCATCACTGGAACCTCTACTGTCTGTCAATCAACAGGCTGATTTGAGCGTGTGGGTCTCCCCCCTTGAGGATGGCATGGTAAACCTCCCACTCAAAGTGTGGTTTCAATCTTGCTGAATGGACTGAATCCAGGCTCCAGTAGCAGCAGCACCGCTCTCTGCAGACAGTCTCCTGTTTCCTGTTCATAAACCACAAGAGGCGAGGGGAGTACTCACTTGAAGACCAGCCAGGCCCGGGTCTCCAGCATCCCCCTTTGGTCCCTGGCGGCCCTGAAGTTGGAGAAGAGAAGAAACGAGAGGTTTGTGGAGGATGCTTCACTCTTTGTTTTATACCTTCTTTCAGGCTTCAGTTGTGATTGATTTCATGTTTGGACAAGAACATCTGCTGGTAAGAAAATAAAGAAGCAGTCTTGCTGCCTGTAGACGGGAATGTAATGTGTTTTGGCTGTCGCTGTAAATCCTACTCGCGGGTGGATCTGCGGTATATTGCAACTATTGAAATAAACTGCACTGATCATACATGACAGTTTCTGTCATATGCATTAAAATCTACCTCTCCCATATCAGCTTTGTAGTGGAGGTAAACTCACAGGTTCTCCAGGTAGAGACAGTCCGTTGGGGCCTTGTGGTCCCGGTGGTCCCATTGATCCTGGGGGTCCTGCCTCACCACGTGGACCCATTGCACCCTGCAGCATTACCCAGACACAACATGAAGGCGGTTACATAGCAGCTCACTTGGAAAACAACCCAACACAAACCGTAATGAGGTTTTAACTCCACCGATACAGAAAAGTTAGCGGTGCTGGCAAATGAGCCCTTCAGGGGGGCTCCCTTTAAATCAAGTCGAGTAAAAATATACAGCAGTGTTTAATAAATGAATTCAGATGTGTGCAATTTCCTCGCAGAGTAATTACAGCTTCTGAAATTCCATGGTGATGAGATTTTGAGATTTATTATGTGTGAATTTACTATTATTGATAATGTTAGCAAGCCCCATTAGCTTTGACCAGTGTCAGATTATTTGTTTAGCACTTAATTTACAGTCAACTAAATCAAACATTGCAAAATAAGAAATAACAGAGTATACGAGCTGTGCTTTAAGTGAGGTAGACTTTAACTCACAACATTGCCACGTTCTCCTCTGTCTCCGCGTGGTCCCTTAGAACCTGGGCTACCCTGGAAAAGCAAAGATCCAAAAAAGGCTGAGTGAGTGTAAAAACAGCAGATTTCAAAAGCCCTAAAAACCCCCAAGCCCTATGAAATCCTCGCTGGGGCTTAGTGAGGTTACCAAGCACACATATTCCAGACTTTTCCCCAAGACGTTTCCCTGTTGGTTTT
The DNA here is from genome assembly GCA_016785235.1 of Pseudorhombus dupliciocellatus. NCBI lineage: Eukaryota > Metazoa > Chordata > Actinopteri > Pleuronectiformes > Paralichthyidae > Pseudorhombus > Pseudorhombus dupliciocellatus. Next base: position 7,329,740 of record JAFBJW010007502.1, read on the forward strand.
CCAACAGGCATTTATCTTTTGACACTTCTCCCTAAACCCATTTTTTTCTGTGCATGCCACCGGTCTCATCCTCTACTGCTCTTTCCAGAGGAAAAGAAAATACCAGCCCTGATTTGAGAGACCCTCTGTCTACTGAACTTCAGACTGCAAAGCAGGCCAATGTCAAAAAGGTAGTTATAGTTCATATGGTCATTATAACGCTAAAAGGTTCAGTGTTGATTGGCATAGGATAATCAGAAAGAAGGCACAGTCTGGATAGTGTCCTTACCGAAGGTCCCGGGGGCCCCTGGGGGCCAATACTGTCCTGTGTGCATGTGCACGAGTGGGGTAGGGATGGGCACTTGGCCTCATCTCTCTGGGAAGGAGGACAGAGGAGGCAGAAATTAGAAAAGACTTACTTTTCATACCCATTAATAACAGATCACATGCTACTCTGATTGAAACAGATTGAAACAAAAATCCCTGATGTAATCTTGTGACAGTGTCCTGGCAAACTGTGGCTGTGCCTTCGTCATTTAAGGAGAGGAGACAGTTCAAACCCTGTAAAGGTCATGGTGGAACAGCTGACATGTGACTGGACTCGGTAAAATTGCACTCAGGCTTTAAGACTAAATTCACAGAGAAGGCTGCAAAAAAAGAGTCTCTAGCATTGTGCAAATTATATAAGATGGCAAATGATGTGATTTATTAATGTCGGATGCAAATTATAGACAAATTACCTCTAATTGGATAAATGTGCCTATATCTGGTATTTAACATGGTATATCCAAACAAATATGATTCACTGTCCTCTCCGTGATCTGGAGGAGCGCTTGTTTTCATGTGTTTTAGGAAGGTTGTACCGGCAACAGTCCAATCAGCACAAATACTCAGGACACAAGGTTCTATTCAGTTTGGCAGACGCAAGAAGGAATCAGCATTTCACTCAAAGGCCACATTCTATTTTAAAGACAACACGGAGGGTGAAGCCCTGGGATGTTACGCATGTTTTATATGTTAAATCAGAATGGCTCTCTTCTTCAAACTTAAGTCTACAAACTGTCAAAGTTCTCCAGTCTTGAGCCTGTTAATGACCTATTCAGTCTTAAATGAGTTTACAGTGACAGTTGTACTTACCGTGGCGGGCAGGTCGCAGCATTTGTCTCGACTGATCCAGCTCAAGCTGCAGATAATATCGAACATCTGGAGCTGGAACTACACAACGTAAGAAAAAAATGGAGAGGTGTTACTAATGGCTCCCATTCACAAATGTAAGTTAATGTTGCGAGCAGACAACAACAAGGTCCTCAGGGGGGACAGAATGATGGAGGGCCTCGTCCTTCCTGCCGTCACTGGGAGCAGTTATAACCAAATTGTGAACGTAAGCACAAGAGGTTTTTGGACATTGGCTGTTTGGAAAGTCGCGAGATGCTTTTCCAAACTTGGTTTTCCGAGTGATTTTTTTTTCACTTACTGTTGCAGACTGCCTCTTCCCGCCTCCAGACTTGACCAACTTGCCAAGCACTTCATAGCCGTCGAGTGTGATGTTGTTGGCCTCCTTGATCGGCTTCTCTGCCACCTCCTGGCAGTCCACGTTGAGCTTGACTTTCTCAGGAGAGACGCTGATGTGGAGCTGCACGAGAAAGAGAGGAGAGGATGGAGAGGGAGGACACCGTCAGTGAAACCTCGCACCACGCTGGGTAAGCAGTGATTTGTGAAAGCACAGGGGCTTTGGAAAAGAATTGTCTTTTGTCTCCCTGATTGTGAAACCAGTAGACTGGAAACAAATGAACCGAACCTTTTGAAACCACGTTGTCTGAGAAAAGGTGCCAATCATTTATTCTACATAATTGCAAGATTTCAGTTTTGTTTAGTCTTTGCAGACCCGTGTTAATTATAGACGCTGATATTACCCCAGAGCGGTTACTGATTTGGCAAACAGTTGCCGTTTGATCCCCCTGCGGAGGAATGATTGGAAAAAAAACTAAGTAAATATACAAGAGTTGGCATTTCAGTGTAACATTAAAGCTGCAGTCAGTGATTGTATAACAACAGGGGATGACAAAGTGCCAGACTGTGAGGTTTCCTGTCCAGAGGACCCAGCTCCACATCTTGAAACAATATCATTTTGCGGCGTGCCATCACACAAGACCTACGCTTTCCATACTTTCCCCTTCACAGTGGCAAATTCCCCCCCTGCTCATCAGTCAGACAAGCTTTCTTTATGTCAGGAAACGCAAGCTACCATTCCTCTCTACAAAGTCCGTACCAACCACAGACTAGGCAACCAATCACAGAATCACATTTGACTTCCTTGGCAACAGAACAAACTATTTGGTGAACCGCAAATAGGAGAGGGGTGTCGTTTATCCCAGGGTCCTGACGTGGATATATTACACCATGATGCTCTTGAGGGCTTACTGAGAAAACATTGACGGATCTCCTTGGGGGACAAATAATGGGCATGTATGGATATTACCTCACTGACCAATAAGTAAACACAATAAGAAACACATCAGTCACTGGGAAATAAGACTTCAGGATGTTAGGAGTGTCTACTGTTCCCTCAGATATGTTGCTGTTGAGTGAGCTGGTCCCTCTGCAGCAAAGTGTTGACAGATTTCCATTAATCAATTGTTAACACAGAGCAGTTCTTCCCTGTGTCAACACTACATATGATTTCAGGCTCTCAGCTGTAACGCACTTGTCACATTTCAATGATTTCTATCAGTTTCTGTTTTTTTTGTCTTGGCCCTTTTCTTCCATTTTCATAATCCTCAACCTTGACGGCCCGACGGTCTTAATTTCATGCACGAACTAATAAGCAGGTGTCAGAGCTCTCTGTAAAACAGATAGAGTGAGCAGACACTGTCTGTTTATTAAGTTAATTCATAATTTCCTGTATTTCCACTGGCGTTTTATTTAGGGTCACTAAGTCCACTTGTCCGGGACACGGAGAAAAGACTTTAGCATGTCAGATGAACAAAGAGAGCAGTCACTGGACATTTTGGCAGACCGTCCTTCAGGCCAGCATCAAGGAGAGACTTGGCTTTGTGGAGAACCTCATTCACCCACCCCCGCCCCTCCATCTTAATTAGAGTGTGCGTATACTGGCACAGGCCTCCCTGCTAAGCCTCTGGAAGGAAAGTTTGAATGACCGAGTTCAAGACTTCTCGAGGAGCAGTCAGGGTTGTCAATTTTTTTTTCAGTGCGGAAATTGAAGGAGTGACTGTACAACAACTCAAACACATAGATAGTCACTGTGGCTTATGGAAAATGTCCTCTTCACTTCGCTGAACAGGAAGGTTCCTGCCACAGACTCCCACCAGTGTGGGAGGTGATTCCCAAGGGGGGGTAGTCAGCGGCTAAAGCATCTGCTCAAGTCATTGCTGAGAGCTTTCCCACGTGTTCATCAGAAGCAGACCTCGACCTATGCAGCTACTTTGTGGAGAAGCAAGCTGACACATTTGTGTCTAACAGTGTACTGCAAATTGTTCATGAATCTGCAAACAATCAATTCACTTTTATCAAGCATCAGTTCAATTGAACTGATTGACTTTTTAGGAACAGCTTCTCAAAGTTGAATATATCATCTTATTCTCAAGTACAGATTTTATTTTTTACATTATGTATTATTTCTGTGGTAATCTACTGAAAATTATAAGGTTTTGGACTTTTGTTCATTCAAATCAATCCATCGGAAGATGTAAGAATTGGGAACATGTGATGTTTTACTATAATATATAGACAAAGGAATTCATCAGATAATCAAAAAATAATCTGTAGATTATAGAGGTTCTGATGCACCCAAAGGGAATGTTAAAAGTCAACATGTGTTTTTGTCTTTACACATGGACACTGAGACCAAAAGTTGTTAGTGACTTGCCACACACACACACACACACACACACACATACTGCGGCCATTGTGTAATAGCCATGGACAAAGTGTTGGGAAACCTTTGACAACACGTAAATACCCACCACCACAGCAGTGGCACTCACTCAGCAGACCAGCAAATGAGCAGCTAGGTAGACCGCTGCGGACACGGCAGCTCATGAAACACCAACTGCCACACCACAAACTAGTCACCCAGTGTACATTCAGACCTTAGTCTCCACTATGGCCACAGTCTGACAGAACACACACTACCAAACAGAGATCAAGCTGCTGTCCAACCATACCAGCAGTGATGTCATGTACAGTACATCCAGACATTTTCCACGGTCTCATTCATCTGTGAAGTTACCCTACAATTATTTGCGTGGATGCTAAATGCTCCAACTAAAAATCCATTTACAGCACACTCTGATCTACAAGCCAATGAATCGCACTCATCAGTCCCAAAATCTTGTAATGTCAGGAAATAGGGGCACTTTGATATTGGATAAGACCCTGCTGCATTGAAAGGGGTCATTCATTCAGATGACTTTAGAATTAGGAGGAAAATGAACCTGCGTATTACATAAGGAGCACACTGTCCTTGGGAACAAACAGCAATCCAATGCAACGTGACTAAGAGTACATTGGAACCAGCCACTTCTTCTTCAGAGATGAATCAGCATCTTAAGTCGATCCAGCTCAGTATGAAAATATACTGTCCCTCATTGTTCTGCTCGCTACACCCTGCTGTGGTGGAGCACAACAGAGGATGTTTTATATTCTCAGCTGCTTTGAGTTGGGCTTGAAGGCATTGGATGTCTCTTCTTACCTCTCACTGTGGCCCCAGGGGATTCCATACCATACAAATGCTGTTTATCACAGTTTACTGCTTGGCAATGTGAGCCCAATGTGGTGGTTAAACCACTTGGGGAGAAACAAAGAGCTCGCGAAGCAATAAAGCCAGTGTGGGTGGTTATTTTAAATTAGATCAGATTTTCACTGCAGCAAATAATTCATCTTTTACTTGTCTGAATATCTTTTTGCAAGAGATACCATGAGAGTAAAGAAAATATAATAAGATCTGATTATTTTTTGAAAAAACGGCAACCTGTTTCTTAAAGATGCTACCGGCCATTGTTGAACCCAACTCAGACCTACTTCTATTTAAGAGGTAATGCTGCTGAATGAAATCACCCAGAGAAGTCACTCACAGACATAGGAAGGGATTAAAATGCAATGTGAAAGGAAGTAAAACGAGTCAAAACAACACACTGTGTGCAAAAGGATCTATCAAGTACAATCAGATCAGTCCGTCCTGTCCAAGCCAAACTTTAATAATATCACTATGTGGTGCACACAGCACCCTTTCTCTTTAGAAAATCATGCTCTGTGTTTACCTTGTGGAAGCTCCCATGGAAAACCTGCTTCACTAGCCCCTCATTAAACGTGGCTTTCTGGATCTCTCCTCGGGTGTCCTTGTTGTAGAACGTGATTGTTTTGCTGGAAGCTGAAAAGAGAGAGGAGTCCTTGATGAATCCCTGACAATGCGTTACGACACGGTGGCACGCAAAGCAGGGACGGGACAGCAGACAACACATGGTTGTGGAGGGAGCAACGGGAGGAAGATGAGGCCTGGAGGGATTAGGTCCGTGGCCGTGATTATGTTCATGCATTTACCATGTGTGTTAGAAATGTATGAGAAGAAGTTACAAATGCAGGTCTTCTACGTCCTGCCTTTGTAATCTGACACAGGTCGATGCACTTCAACATTATCCAAGTAAGTTAAATAGAAGGAAGCTGGTAAATAAACAGTGCACACTGCTGTGTATATTTTAGGTGGGCAGAAGCAGTTTCCCCCCCGTGCAGCTGAGCACTGACACACGGCGGGTGGCTTACGGTTGACGGTGACCCCGACCTCAGGGTTGTTGTTTTTGTTTGCAATCTGCCAGATATCAAAAGGCTCGGAGCCTGTGTCGGGCAGCAGGCGGAAGAGCAGGACGATGGTGTACGATGGGGGAAGACCCTCCGGATGGATCTCCCTGTTAGTGTTAGAAAGAAAAAAACATACATCATGAGGTGTCATGAGGCCGAGCTGTGCCCTCATTACATTTGCAGTCAGAACATCACCTGTTACAAGTTAATACACATCTATTAAACCTCGGTGCAGAGGCTGGATCTGATTGCCAGTTTTCCGTGTGGCCTTGCAGAAATTGACCACATATTGAAAGTATTTTCTGTCCCCTCTCCTTTTTTTCTACTGCAGTTCCAAGTGTTTCCACTTGTGCGTATCAAGTCAACGGCTGTGTGCGTGCACGCAAAATACGCATCATTACAAACATATTAACAAAATATGCCGAAGGGCTTCGGATACTTAGCCTTAATGGTGGTCTAAGGCAGAGACAAAGCTCCTCACTCAGGGGTTCTTTGTTGGCTCCCACAGTTAGAAGGAGCGCCTGGTCCAGGAGACTAATAAATGCTATGACCAAATCTTTCTCACTGCGAACACCTTGTATTCCACAAGCTTCAACAACAAATAGCTGCTGGCTCGGGGCCAAAGGGCAGAAGGGAAACCCCTCTGACTACAGAGGCAATTGAACATGATTATGAATAATGACTGGGTTAAGCACCATTATCGTGCACAGGAGATGAGGCCAATAGGCTGGGAATATGTGTAAAGTGAGACTCGCACACACACTCGCATATATTATCCAGCCTCGGCTCTTACTTGGTGGGCTGGTTCAAGAAGGAATCCTTGTGAATTCTGTAGGCGATGAAGCTGTTGAAGGAGCCCGGCTCCATGGAGACGCCATTCATGCCTGCGAACGAGCGGTCTGTGATGTTGAAAGCCTCCAGCATCCTGAAGCCTGGAGGGGATTAAGATAAAGAAAGATGAGCCATGTTGACCCTGTGGAGAATATTCTAATTGTCATTTAGTGGTGCCCACAAACTATGTGCAGGTTAATGTGTATGCTTTGTGCTTACCAGGTGTGGTGAATCCACTGATGTAGATCAGAGGGCAAGCTGAAACAGGACGGGATGTAATTAGGAATTTTATTAATTTAAGTTTCTGCATTTTCTCTGGCAATGGATAATTCTTGTTACTTCTGCAGATTCACTTGTATAGAAATGCAAAGACTACAGAGACGTTTCAATGGTGGATGGATCTCTCTTACTGGAAGTGGCCGTTTCACAGATGAAGGTGATCAGGTTGTCCTGGATCTTGGCAAAGGCGTCGTAGTCGTCCACCACAAACACATGTCTCTCGCTGGGCTTGCTGCCGATAAGTCTTAACTCTGTCATGTCGACATCAGCCACTCCGACCACAAACACACTGTAGCCTGTGGGGGAAACACACAGAAAACAAATAATGACCATTGTACTGCTTCCAAGTAGCTGCTGGTTATTTTTATCTGAGTTTATTAAATCCACCACAACCTTTTGCTCAGAGCAAAACAGACATGATAATGACAAGACAGACCTGCATGCTGCAGTTTCTCTGCGCTCTTCTTGACATCATCCTGGGAGCGTCCGTCTGTGACCACCACCAGCACCTTGGGGACGTTCCTCCTCATGCCGCTGTCCGAGGTGAACACCTTCTCATAGACGTGCTTCAGAGCAACACCTGCATGAAAATAAGGGACCAAAGGGAAGGAGACATCAGGAAACAGACCAATCAAGATGGAGATGTTGAGTCAGATGTGCCAACACTTCTGGGTGTACCTGTCTTGGTGTTTCCTCCTCGGTAGCGAACATTCTGCAGAGCTGACAGCACGACGCCCTTGTCGTGGTAAGTATTTAGTTTGAATTCTGTCCTGGCATCGTCGCTGTACTGCACGAATGAGACCTGTTCAAAAACAAACAAATGAAGAATTTAAGGAATTGAGAAAAAGATAAATGGAGGGACAAATCTTCCCGGGAAGAAGAAGAGGAGATTCGTGCTGACCTGCATTCCAGTAGCGCTGATGACGTCAAATGCTCCGGTCATGCTCATGACAAACTGGATGACCTTGTTGAAGCTCTCGTCTCCGATACTCCAGGAGCCGTCGATGAGGAAGACCAGGTCTGCCTTGGCACCTTTGCATGCTGTGGCACAGAGACTCATTTTAGTTAAGTTGTAAGAGTTAAAATTCATTCATATGCAGGATGCAAATGCCAAAGTTGTGCTCACCGTCGAGTGCAGGGGGGACTGTAACTGGAGCAGGGGGAGTGGGAGGCTCTGTTGGCACCTCTGTGGGTTTGACCACTGCAAAATAAAATACAGACAAATGCAGAAGACTGACTGGGACGTACTATACTGCAACAGGTGAGGAGATATTCATACATCAAGCCAGAACAAAGCTCAAGTACAATTTACCATCCTCTCATACATTAGTGTTACTGAAAAACATTATCATACATGTCCTCTCCTTGACGCTCACTCCAGGTCCTTCCATGTTGGGGGTTTGGGTGTACACGGTGGCATTGTACAGGGTGTCGGGGGACAAACCGTCGAAGCAGTAGCTGCTCTCTGAGCCCCTGACAGTGATTTCCTGAGCTCCTCTCTTGGAGGCTGGAGGAGAGGAGCAAATCCACATTAGACAGATTCACCTTGCAGGTTTTTAACATATTTATTGTCTGATTCAACGCGGCTTTTTCCAGATGTCGTTGAGTTCAACGCTTACCGTCAAAAGGATTGACTTTGAGTCTGTAGGAGGTCGCTGCTCTGTGAGGAGCCCAGCGGATGCAGAAATTGTCATAGCCAACGTTGTAGGTGGTCAGATCTGTCACGTTCAGGTACACTGAGGGGAGGCACGCGAGGTGGCCATTAGCACATACATGTATTTCTCCTAACATCTATCACATTGATTAGTATATGATGTCTGTTGAAAATGAGATGATATCATCCACTTACATGTGGTGCCTTGACCAATCAGAGGTCCACTGAGGCCTGTGCTGTACTGGGCCAGCACCTTCAGGTCGTAGGTGGTTCCAGGCTTCAGGTTGTTGAGTTGATGGGAGGTCACGTCTCCAAGATTCACCTCCATGGACTCATCAGAGCCTGGAAAGAGGAATACAGATTCAGTCGTCACATCAAACAGCTTATTAATCATTTTTGTCCTTAAAGAAATTATGATAGCGTCAACGTAAAATCACGTGCGCACCTTCGGGCTGGTAGATAAGCTTGTATCCGTTGACCCTGGATGGGGCAGGGTCCCAAGCCACCCTGAAGCGGGTGTACCACTCATCAGAAACTCGGAGGTTCCTGGGGCCGAGCATGGCAGCTGTGAGAAGCAGTAAACAAAACTTTGGTTGATTGGAACGCAGCTGCAGGTTCTTTAGAATTTCACTCTATTTGTTGATATTGAGCTGTCAGAAAGGTAATTACTGTATCAAAGCTTTTGAAATATGGGTAATATATATCAGTCTGTGATCATATGGGTGATAAGGGGGGGGGGGGGGGGGGGGGGGAAGAGCCGCCTCAAGGAGCAGAGCGGCATTATTAAGATTTCCTTTGTTCAAAAGGCAAAATTGAGTAAGACACTGGCCGGCGCTCTAAGTATGAGTTATCCCTGAGTGGAACGCTGCCATTTTATGATTCTCTGGCAAACCTCAAGAATTTCATTTATTCCATTTCAACTACTATGACTCAAGAGCCTAATCAAGTGTGTGTCTGTGTGTGAGATACTGTGTCTAATGTGTTTAAGCATTCCTTTATACTTGATTTCATGTGTTCGCTCAGTTGTGTGTACCTGTGCGACCATCTCCCTCCAGCTCTCCTCCTGGTCCATCTGAATAGATTGCAGTCACTTTGATGTTGTAAGGTGTGTCTGGATCCAGGTTCTGCAGGATCGCGTTGTTTGTGTTTCCTGGCACTGTGGTCTAAAGCAGAATAGACATGCCAGAGCATATCTGGGTTATTTTTTGTGTCGTCGCGTTGGACTGTAGTCAGAAAAACAGTTATTATACAACTGCTTACATATTCGTCAATAGGGTCTCCAACGGTTGGGGCGTAGGTGATGCGGTATTGGGTGACAGGGCCGTCGGCATGTTCCCAGCTCACAGAGAGAGTTGTGGTGGTGGGGTCGAACACACGCATGTTCCTTGGGCCACCGCGGGGCCCTGAGTGTGGGGAGCAGAAAAAAAGTTTGTAAATTCCATACATTTACTCTGCATTTATGCACTATAGGAAACATGATACACCGTATCATCAGTTTCTTACTTGTCTTTCCACTGTCACTGATGGTGGGTCCTTCGCCATCGCTGTACAGGGCAACCACTCCGACATTGTAGTCTGTGTCTGGGATCAGCTCCCGCAGCAAAGCTGTGGTGGTGCTTCCTGGTACCAAAACCTGAACAGGGGCACCAAACGTGTCAGGACTGTATGTATTTGTACACCACCCGAGATGAGTGAAATTGTCCAAAGCTGCTTGTGTTGCACCCTCCCTCGAACACATGCCTGTTTCACAGCAACTTCCTGCTGTCAGCAGAAAGTGAAAGGTAGATGTCCTTTTGATGTTTGGTGTTGTGTTTGCAGTAGGGGGCTGGGGGGGTCTTTGACAGGCCGGTGCAGCTGTTTAACCCAGTTAGGACAACTGGTTGGATCTCCCCCTCACTTCCTCTGTGTGTTTGTGTTGTGTAAGGTTTAGTTTGTTGGCAGTAGTAAGCTCTGGTCTGGTTCTGTAACCTCTTGGGGAAGAACCTGTGCATTGGAGGGGGTTGCGTGTGAGGGATAGCACCATATGTGTGTCAGACCTGCAGCCTGGTGGAAGAATCTGTTCACCATGTTCTCATGTGAATGCAACAATGTCTGGTTGTCTATTTCAGTTCTCTTTGGCAGCCTAACTTTATATCTGCTGCCATCTTTCCTGATTCAAAACTTATTGGTGTGCATGAGAGTCTCGGTATAAAGCTGAGTTGGTAATTCATGCTGCTGATCGGCATCTGGTGTTAAATCTATTGGAGCTGACTGACAAATGCCACATTGCCATTGATGCATATCAGTGGCTCCCGGCACGGAAAAGGTTTGAGTCTGCCATAAATGTGCACAGCTGAAGGGAGAGAAGCAGAGAGCGGGTCTCATCAATAAACTGGAGTATGCCTCACTCTTCAAAGAGCATGTTATTAGGGTCCTAATGTAGAAACTGTTCCTAATGGTGCAGTCTCAGTGGCAAAACTTCAAAAGTGCCAGAAGTCCTTCACACATAAAGATGTGGGCACACCGGTGCCAGATGCCTGTTACCGTGTCAAAAACAGGAGTTGCAATTAAGGAATCTCTGCTCTAATTAATGGTTTAAAGCTTTCGTTTAGACCTGTATCCATCTGTTAATGATAAGAATTCAGCAGCACACATGCACCATTTGGTGAATAGACTGATGATTTGCTTTTAATAGCTCCGGATGATAGGCTCTTTAATTCTTAAAGACACATGGTGAAAGTGTGTTTCTCTCTATGCAGCATGTGCTCACAGCTCCAGCCGCTCTCTTCTCATGGATCCTTTAGTGCCTGTGTGTGCATATTGTATGATTTGAATAGCTTTTCTCTCCATGCTTACAATATATGCTAAACTACACTTCTGCCCACACAGCGGACGGAAACTCACCGACTCAGAGGGTTTGGCGCCAGTCAGAGGTGCATAGACCACCCGGTACTGCAGGACCGGGCCCGTGGCAGGCTCCCAGCGAACGTTCAGAGTGTTGATGGTGGGGTTGAAGACCTGGATGTTCCTGACGGCATATTGTATGATTTGAATAGCTTATATATATATATATATATATATATGCTAAACTACACTTCTGCCCACACAGCGGATGGAAACTCACCGACTCAGAGGGTTTGGCGCCAGTCAGAGGTGCATAGACCACCCGGTACTGCAGGACCGGGCCCGTGGCAGGCTCCCAGCGAACGTTCAGAGTGTTGATGGTGGGGTTGAAGACCTGGATGTTCCTGACGGGGCTGCGCTCCACTGAAGAGCCAGGAATGTGGAGGCAGGCATGGTGAGGAAGCGAAAGGTCGGGGTCAGGGGAAGGTAAAAGGCAAAGAAAATGGGTTCAAAGTGGTTAGAAGTGTGATGACAAGGTGAAGTGAAATGATGGCATGAGTGGTTTGTGCAGATCGGATGGATAGCAGGATGAGATGGAGACAGAAACAGAGAGATTTTTCTGTTAGGAACACTCGTAATAGTATTACACATAAACACTTATTCTTATTTGCTTGCTTCATCATTGAAGCTTTTTGATCTTGTAAAGCCTCTCAGCCACGTAGACACTTACAAGACTCTACATGCAACCTTTGTACATTTCCTGAATAGCAGTGCTGCTGCCATTCTTTGTCTCAACTGGAAAAACATGGTGTAGTTGTGCAGACAGCCAATGCACAGGTTCAGCCCAGTGAATACATGAGACTGTTTCAATAAAAAACGAGAACAATGCTCTCAGCAAGCAACAGACGAGTTAAAGGCTTGATTTAACAATACAGCTATTAACAGGACACTTCCTGTCCACGCCCTCAGGGTTAATGAAAAGGATACACAAGGCATACGTGTGGCCCCGTGTGAAGCTCGCCTTCTAAAGGAGCCAAAGCAGATGTTTTGAGGCTTTGTGCCGCTCCCCATTATAAACCTATAAATTCAAAAGGGAGTAGGGGGTGGGAGGGTACCGGGTAAAACACAGTCAGTGAGCTTCCTCACTGTTAAAGTTTCACTGTTGCCCAAGGAGCTGCTTTGAACTTAGAGGCATAATTAACCATCAGTGATTTTGTAACAGGAGAGCTCAAGTGGTGGGAATGTGATCCTTCATGAAAGATAAATGTAATTTTCAACAAAGCTATGAGGTCAATAGACTCTGATAAACAGTTGTTGGGAAAAGCCCCATAAACATGAGGCACCATTGCCACGGAAGGGAAAGTGGGGGTAACAGTAGCAGCCATGGAGCATGACCCCAGCCAAGCCAGTTGAGAGCCATAAAACATATAATGCTCTTCATTCATTTCCACACACCCCCGCCACCCTTGTTTCTTTTTCCCAAAGGGGAGCCAATTCTTCTGTGTGTGTGTGTGTCCCACTCCCCCCATTATCCCAAACACGACCCTCTGCTGCATCCTATAAATGGACAATATTACGGTAAAAAGAAAGGAGACACCATTATAGTGCCGCCAACCCGGAGAAATTCCTTCCTACGCCATCGCCCCCGCAAAATACTGACTCATTCCCGGCAGAGGTTGGTGGTTGGTGGTGAAACATTGCTGATGTTGAAACTCACATGGACCTTAGCGCTGTCATTATTACATATGTACCATGTAAGGTGTAGATTAACTGTGCATGAACGTCATGTGATCACAGAACTAAAAAAAGCCTTGTTGGATTTTATGAAATAAATCAGGGATGACTGGCTGCTTTTGGTGGTTAGGTGTCTGAGGAAACGCAAAACCAGCGGTCGAGGTCAGTGAGTTCATTCTGGAAAGACATGAATTGATCCTGAAATACCATGCTCTCCTCTACACTGTGAAATCTGTCTTCTAAGGTCTTCTGAATGTCACAGAATGGATCATTTTACTAACCTCTAATATGCTCAGTTATGAGTTGTGCATGCAGTGCTTACATGTTTTGCCGTTCTCCGACATGCGTAGTCCCTGTCCAGCGGAGTAGACGGGAACCACTGAGACGGTGTAGACAGTATCAGACTGCAGGTTCTTCAGCACAGTGTTGTAAGTGCTGCCTGATACCTGCGCCTAGATGGACCAACAACAAGGCGTGCATCAGTTTGTGCTTGAGCCAAATGAAAACTCTATGCATGATGGAGAACTCTTTTTCAGCTGACCATCTCCTCCAGTCCACCAGCTGCAGGAACATAGAAGATCCGATACTGACGAACGTTGCCCTCAGCAGGCTCCCACTGGACATTCAGGGTGCTGGTGGTGGGGTCGGTGACCTGCAGGTTCCTGACAACACCCAAGGGTTCTGAGGTAATATAAAGGTATGACATACTTAATATTGGGCACATCATATAAAAACATTTATGACTTTTTATTGGGGGAGAATCTTTGGTGAAAAACAACTTACTGGTCTTTCCGACGCCGTTAAGCTCTTGGCTGACTCCTCGGGCGTAGACAGCCACCACAGTAATGGCATATTCAGTGTCAGGGGTCAGCTTGGGAAGCAGGACAGTGGTCTTCTTCCCTCCAACCTGGGTCTAGATGGTGAAGAGTACATTAGCCTCATTGCCTGATAACTGGTCTATAATACGTAAGAGAGTAATATATGGATCTTGATTAAATATTAGGGAATTGAATCAATCGGTGTTTGCAGGATCCAAATATCTGGATCTACGGTGAATTTAAATGTGGTTTCATTTATAAATGATTGTTGATTTATGTTTTAAAATGGATCTGGACACTTTATGACAGCACTGAATAGAGTTGGATTTAGATATTTAAACAATAGTCTGCTAGTTTAGTTAGTCACTTAACTGTTCTTTCTCAAGTTTTTTGTAATATACTACCTCGACTGCCTCTCCTTTTGCAGCTATTAGAGGAAAGATATTTGATCTGTTTTGACACAGAGATAAAGAGTTAAACAACTCTCCATGTGTTTGTTGAATTGATGTCACTAACTTGATGGAAAGAATTCCACCGGAAAACTACCGGACTGTCAACATATCAGAGGAGGAATGCTTTGAGTGTTTTTGGACAGGGTGCGTCGCCAGCACACTGGCCAAGGTAAATGTGTATGCTGATGGCTAAAGCAGCAGGATGTCTTGTCATGACGAGCCATGACTCGTGATGAATTTACAATGTTGCTTTTGGCTTGAGCTGTAAGGACTGGAGATATAATTCGGATTTGAGAGTGTGTTTGCATGATACAACTCTCTTAAGCTTTCTCAATAAATTGAATTGAATCAATGAAATAGAAATTGCAAAAAGACCGATGTTTGGTCTGTTGGCATGAGTGTTCTTGTTCACGACATGTGCAACATGTGCGTCAGAAATTCCCCAAAACAGACAAAGTAATGCAAAACAGCCTGGGCTAGCTGACTCTTAAGATCTGTCAACTGTGACCGGAGAAAATTTGGCTAATATATTCTTGTTATCTTCCAGTTTTCCATCAACCTTTCACTCTGATATCAGCCATACAATCAACACATTTATATTCCATCAAGTACTGAAGTGGAAAAAATTCCATTTTGTCCTTGAAGGGAAACCAATGGGCAACAAATGAGCTGTGTAAAACTAGGCTAAAGCTGAATTTTGTATAAAAAAATCAAGCTGTGAATAATGGGGGTTCAAAGGACCAGTGTGTTCGATTTACAATTTTGAGGTTCAATTTACAAAATTAAAGTAGCCCTTAATGACGCCCGCAGTGTTAGCTATGTCTGTTCTCAGCCCATCACCCCTCACTTCTGATGACAAATTAGTCTCTTGGGCCCAAAGCCAATATTTTTAGGGTTTCCTGTGTAGACATTGGATATCTGGACCAAGACAGCTTCCTCCCTTTGGAATAGTCACAGTCTGACTACTTTTTTTATCACAGGAGTCAAATTTCTTCGACTAAATATTTACAAGCATAATCTGGTTATAGAGATTTGTCTGTTCTTGGTTACTATAGAAACAAAAACTACTACTACTACTAAACTACTACTCCCCTATAACCTATGTTGGCTGCCATCTGGCTTTTATTAAAAAAGAAACAAGGAGGAAAGAGGTTTGTCAGTGGCTTTGTGCAGCTCTACACAATTCTCCCTGAACATACACTGACCTGACTTGGCACGTGTACACCATGTCCCAGCTTTCAACAGCTGATCAAATAGCACGCACTGCAGGTGGACCATTACAGCCCAGTGCTGAGAAATGTTTGATCTCATAAGTATCTGTTTACCGTCTCCCAACCAAGCCGTTTAATTATTAGTTGTTAGAATTTTATCTCAACTCCTCGCATTAATGGTGAAATATAGCCACTTAAGTTTTTTGGAACATTATTTAAGTGGTTGTTTCACAGACTGCAACCTTGTTTAAGAGCTTGTGTGCAAAGATGCGTCACAGCACACTGGAGTTTTGCTTTTAGGTCTTCCTTGTAGAAGCAACGAGAAATGTTTGACAGCAAATTGAAACCAAACATTCAGCTATCCTTTCCAAAAAAGGCTTTTGCACACTCAGAAAAGCAGCCAAAAATGCATAACCAGCAGGAGACTCAAGCATCAGGAAATACTCGGAAGGGGTTTTGTCCACATTAATGCCACTATTTCCAAACAACGGATTAAGAGATTTGACTGAGAGTAAACTAAAATAATGCAATACCAGTAGCAGATGTTTAGTTAAGTGTATATTTCTTGGAGGCAGAGCTGGTCTAGTGGAAGAAACAAATCCACTGACTGAGTTAGCATCGGTTGTCTGGCCAAGTAATGCGAGACTGAAGTCCAGGGTAGAGGGCGAATGAGGAGAGGAAGAGTAAGTAGCATTAGAGCTTACAGGTGCGGCTAATTTAATCGATGTGCAAGCATTTCAACATTTACCTGATCAGATTTTCTGACATTTCAAACTGAAGCAGATGTACAATTCCTTCCTTTTCTACTCTGGATGGGTCTATTGTGAGACTTACTGATTGGCTCCTGCCTCCAGCAGTGGGGACATAAGTGATTCTGTAGTTCTGGACACGACCTGGAGCTGGATTCCACCTGGCGTTCATGCTGGTGTGGGTTTCGTTGAACACAACAAGGTCGGTCGGGGGTGCATTGGGGGCTGGGAAATGCACACACATCAATATCAGTATTACAACCATGTTAATCAGTCATAACGTTGCTCACGCCATGGATTTCCATGAAACATGTCTTTTAAAGACACTGTCCTTGATATTTTGGTCAGTCTATGTTCAACTATGTATTCTAGGCTTTAAAAATTCACTTCATTGAAATATAAGTTAATTTACTTCTCATACTATAACAAAGCAGGAGTGTCTCCTTTGTATCAAGGACTGTGGCTTTAAGAGAAGAAAAGACAATCCACCTCTCAGGTTATGTCTTTTCTGAAGCATGGATGGATTCTGTTGAACAGCCATGGTTTGATGGAAGGATGGATGGACTGATTAATGCATGAATGAAGGCGATGGATGGATGGATGGATGGATGGATGGTGGAACAGATGATGGAATGGGTTGCAAAAACAGGGATGCAAATCTCTGTTTTGCAAGGCATGCACAGTTAAAATCCAGTCATGAAGTCATGAACAGCCGTGGGTTGAAGGGTGTGGACATTGGGACAAACGGATGAGGACAGACAAACACACGATGAAACCAGATGTTTCAGCTGCAGCATCATTGGAGCAGTGGATGGGTAGGGCTTGATGATGAAGTGATGCTTGTCCAATGAACATAGCTTATGAACACATGGATGATAACACATGCTTTCTTTGCTTGATGGAAAAGCATCTTCTTGCTTTACCACAAAATACTTACCTGCGCTACCACCTTGTCTGGACACTAAAGAGGCAGAAATAGAAAGGTATAATGGTCGTACCCTGGACTGAACATGTCACTCAGCATATTTATGGAAGGTAAAATCAAAAGTTCAATCATTTTATTGCCTTGGATCAAGAGCCAACACTGATTCTGTAAAACAGTTGAACAAAATTGTGTAATTGCCGTCATAGAGCTGCTAGGTCTTACATGTTCTCTCAGTGCCCATCAGGTCCTCGCTCTCTGATTCATCGGGGTAGATGGCAGTGACCGTCACATCATAGGGCGTGTCTGGCTCCAGGTTCTCCAGGACATAGGTGGTGTCGTCGTTGTTCAGAATGGACTGATAAAGATTATCATTAACAGATCACAAAGATTACAACAAGGACACAAAATCCATTTTAGATTGATGGTAATTCATTTGGTGATGCAGTCTGTTTTTTAACACTTTTAATGTAATCATAATCGTCTGAGGACAGCTGCTTTCTCTTACGTATTGGAAGTTGGTCTCTCCCTTCTTTGTCCAGCCAATGCGATACAGAGCGACATCGGGGGCTCCATGTTCCCAGGTGGCCCTGAAGCTTGTCTGGGTAACCTCTGAGAATCGTAAGTTCTTTGGCGCAGGAACCACATCTGCAGAGAAGAGGGAGGGGAGTTACTTATGATGAATTGAAGTCGCACAGCATACATAAACAGCCCATTCCAAACAGGCAAGTTCAGAACGGACACTGCACCAGTTGTAATCATATTATATTTTACCTGTAATTGCATCACCCATCATTGGCTGTCCAGTGGTCTCGTCATAGATTGGAGTAACAGCCAAAGCGTACTCGGTCTGTGACGTCAGGTTTTCCAGTTGTTTGGTGGTCACATCTCCTCTGACTTCCAGCTGTTAATATGTAAAATTTGTACCAAATTATTTCAGATACACAAAGCTTCTTTATGCAGTTTGAAAGTAGAAAAGCCCCATATGTTTTCCTCTTCAGACATATGTTTGCCAGATCTTCAGTTCCGCTCTCAGTGTGCGTTTCCAGGAGCTTTGGCGACAGCGGTAATATTCACCTAATAACACTTGGTTGGAAACTTGACCAGAAGGTATAAAACTATGCTTGATCCAGAGGAAAATGGGAAACAAATAAGACACTCAACAAACAATAACAAGCTGCAGTATTTGACTGAACACCAGGAAATACCACACTGCTTTTACTGCTTCAGATTCCATTGGGTTTTATTAGCTGAGCCTCCAGAAATAAAACTTGAGGGAATCGTTTTTGATACCAATACCAGCTGCTGTATGCTTGTGTGATTGTTTGCACTCTCATTTTCATTAGAAACAGACACTTTATTAGTCTCTAAGCACCATAAAAGCATGCAGAGGGCTCCAGCTGGTGGGAATATGTCCTGCAGCCTGTGCTATAAGGGCCATACTGTCACTTATTGGGCTCCATCAATTACTATGACGGTAAGACATGACGATTTACCACTCTCTGGGCAACTTCTGACAATCACATCCTCAGCCCATGAGTCACATTCACATGTGTGTTTCCACCAAAGGGGTTTTGAGGATCACCTCAATCTGATTTATAGCTAAGGAAATGGCAAATGACAGATCTTAAGAGTTTGCAGCCGTTGCCCAATCCTCAATCTGTACAACCACCAAAAACACCCTTTAATCCCTCACCACGAGGGACCAAGTTGGGATAGTTTCATGATCTATTCTGGCCTCCAGCATATTCCCTGATGCCCCCACCCCTGCCAGCTGCAGTCTCCATTATGTGGTCCATGCCAAAACTTTGAAGGATAATCAAAAGAATATCTAAAGAAGTTTATCACCATCAAACCAAATGGCTCAAGCAGACATGAGAACAGTCTCACTGAATGTTGGATATGTAGTAAATGTATTGGCAAAACGGCTAAGAGCCTGTTTACATAGGTTTTTACAGGGTTTAGGGATGTGAGGAAAGGGAAGTGACAGTGGTGGAACCAGACATACCTCTTTAGCCTCTCCATCCTCAGGCTTGTAGGTGATGAGGTACTTGCGAACAAGACCAGGAGCAGCATCCCAGTAAAGCCACATGGTGCTGTGGGTGACATCACGAACCCTGAGTTCGCCTGCGGGTGGTAGGGGCACTGAACGAGGAGCAAAAACTCAGTGTTAGTCTCTAGGCAAGTTGAAGTTTAATATTAAAAAATGTCCTGAGTTTACAGTGCCCCCAGTGCGTCAAACATCACCAATAAATAAGCTGCTTTCAGACTTTGTTTGCGTGTTACATGGGATCACTTGGACATTCCAAGACAGACTCACTGAAATTGTGGAGCAACTAACTCAATTAAAAGGATCAGGTATGGCCCCTCTGGAGGCTTTCAGGAAAAGCTTGGATTTCAGTCTGTGTCAAAAAGCGGCTTATGACAAATTGGCTGCATTCTTGAAATCAACTCAGGATTGAGTGACCACGTACGCGTGACTCCCTGCTTGGTCAGTGGTTCGCTGGCTGATTCCCCGTGCAGGGCGAAGAGGGACAGCGTGTAGGCTGTGTTTGGGAGCAACTTCTCCAGCTGCACGTCAGTTTGGTCTCCTCCTACTCGGATCTGCAAGGGGGAAAGCAGACAATAGGGACAACATGAGGTCAGAGGGGAGGTGGACGAGAGGGACCTCTCACTGTCATGGAGAGAAACATTTGGACAAGAACAGTGAGACAAATGATCTGTTGCTGAATCCGGTTGTGACCCACTGGGTTTGACACCTCATGAGCAAATGATGATGTTCCCTTGGCAGAGTGAGCTCATGGTTCGCCCACCCCTTTGTGACTAACAGTGTTCCTCTGTGTTATCCCTTCTGCCTTGTCTGCTGAATGGTGAGGCGAACACTGGCCGCTTTGTAATGTGGTATTTTAGTGTGTGACATCTGCGTTTTGTCAAAAAATCTGCTGACAGAAGGTTGTGTTTGGTCCCATGTAGTGTTTAGCAGTATGTTTACGAATGCGTGCGTTTTTTGGTTTTTTTTTCCACATGTAAACACATCACATCCACAGCTGACTGGCTGCTTGCCTCCTTACCTCCTGCTCAACGGTGGGCTGAGTGGCGTTGATGGCGCTGTAGAGCAGCATGTAGCCCGTGGCGCCGGCTGCCCGCTCCCACCTCACCCGCATGGTGGTGATCTGTTCATCGTAAATGTCCATCCTCCTCACGGCACTCAGGGGCACTGGAGAAAAGAACAATTATGTTAAACGTACACATATGTGCTTACATATATTTTTTTATGGTAGGTCATATTATGTAAAGGATGCAGGTTTAGAAGTAAGTCAAAAAAATCCAGGAAGACAAAACCTACGTGTTGTCTCAGTTCCTTTAAGAGGCTCGCTGCTGTCCTCTCCAACCACGGCGTAGACGTTGACCAGGTACTGGGTCAGAGGGTTGAGTTGTTGGAGGACCACCGTGGTCTCAGTGCCGTCCACAAACACCTGTTGACAAAAAGAAGGAGTTGGTAAATGTAGCTGCAATAGCGAGCTGTAGTTTATATGTCTGGAGATATTTTTTCAAAATAAAAGGGGGTGTTTTTTTTGGGGGAGCTCTAATTCGTTTAAGCAAAATAATCAAAAGCTATATCTGTTTACTGGATTCACTACAAGCTTCCAATTAAAACCAGAAAGCCCTTTGACAAATTTCTGCTGACCTAAATGTCAACATGTGCTCCAGTCCCAGATACATAAACAATAATAAAACCTCAACAACTGTGATCACTATTAAAACCATGAGAGCTGGACAAAAACAAACATGCACTGCATGTAATGAAATTCAGTCACCAAAAACAGATCTCACTGCACGTTGTAGAGCCAAGGATCCTGCTGGCCAACAGGGCTACCGCTCATGATGTCATTCATTATTTGCTCCCTAATCTTCCAAACTGAGATCTGTGTGTTTATGTTTCCTTGCCCCAAGTCAAATCTTAATATCATAAGACACGCAGCGAGACGCCAACACAAACAGGATTGACGTGCGAGAGGAGATTAATACCCTCACAGGAAGATGAGCTAACATACTGCATGTTGTATCATAGGATTTACCTTCATGGGCTCTCCTGACACAGTCATGTACTCCACTAGGTACCGCTCCACTGGGCCATCAGGAGCAGTCCAGGAGGCTCTGAAGGACTGGTGTGTCACTTCAGACGTCACCAGATCAGTGGGAGAATCTGGTGCTCCTCCTATTTAGACGTACGTCCAGAAAGATTTATTCTTAAACATATCAGAGAGCAGAGCAGTTGATTTAAACCCATCCATACCTGGTCCCTTAACACTGTTACAGAGGTTGTCTGTAAGACTGTCCACAATGTCCAACAGGAAGGAGAAGTCAGCTACGTTGTACATGTGAATTTCATCCGGATCGGTGGCAATGGATCTCAACTCATTCTCATCAGCATTCTTCACACCTAAATGCAGTGATTGAGTTAATTAGTAGCTTGCGACACTTGTTAGATCATATTATGAGTCTGCAAGTCATGGGAAGTGCATTACCGATGGCGTAAAGCTCAATGCCTTCATCACGCAAGTTCTGAGAGTTGATAATGACGTCGTCCTGTGATTTGCCGTCAGTGACCAAAACGCCAATCTTTCGTGCATTAGGTCGCATCCCGACATTCTCCTTGAAGTTGTTCTGGAGGATGTAGTTCAAAGCCAGACCTGCAATGGTGACACAACGTGCCCTCATCACATTGATTTCACCACGAGACAGACAAGCTTAGATGGAATAGATTGGAGTGTACCAGTTAAGGTGTTTCCGCCTTTGTAGGGCAGGTTAGCCACAGCTTCCAGGAGGGAATCCCGATTTCTGTGAACATTCAAGTGCCATTCAGTCTTGGGGTCTCCACTGTACTGTGCGAGACCTGTGGACACAACACCTGTTAGACCAATTCAAAAACACTGTTTTCATATTATTGGCAGTAAGCTGTTTATCGATACACCCACCAATTTGGACCCGATCAGGGCCAATGTCAAAGACTCCCACCATACGGGCGATGAAGGCACGAATGGTCTTGAAGTTGAGGCGTCCAATACTCCATGAACCATCCACCAGCAGCACAATGTCAGCCTGTGCAGTGGTCTTGCACGTCACATCTGAGTGGCAGAAGGGAATGTGTCATCATGTGCAGTCGTAGTTTTAACTGTCATGTGCACAACATGTTTGGTCTGAGTTACAATGTGTGTGGAAGGTGTTCAAAGAATGTCAGAGTAAAAGGAAAGAGGGAAAGAAAAGTTCATCACATCAAAAAGGGCAAGGTCATCAAAACAATTTCTACAATCCTAAACACACATCTCCAGGAATGAGCAGGAAAACATTATCACATAATTTTCTCAGAGAACTTTTTCCAGGTGTCATGGTTATCATCTTCTTGTCCTGTAGCGTGTAGAGACAGTATTTTTTCTCTTTCATCCCAGAGGATAGATCAGGAATAATACACGCTTAGTGCCCCATGACATGTCACAGGGCCTCCACTGGAGAGTGGATGAGTGTGTTCTCCAGAGCTGCAGGGGTAATATTCAGATCCTGTTTTCCAGCACCCAGCTGTGCAGTGACATGGTAGGCATCTGACCCTCGGGACCTAAAAGATGGCTGCAGATGTGCAACAGGGACAGGCAGATGTTGCACTAACTGCCACTGTCTGCAACTGAAAACATGTTATATATTTGATTTATATATTGGTTTGTTTACACAGAAAAAAAGACACTTTAAAAGATAAGATCAATTCCTGAAATCTCTGTCAGTCAAGCTGGCTTACATAGCTCATATTCTCTATGTAGAACGGACACTGTATTACTGGCATGTGAATCAATAAATTAGAGAACTAAACTTTACTTTTTGCCACACCCAAAACTGTCTTCTGTCTTAGAACCGCCCTGTAGCCAATAGACAGTACAGGAAGATGACTGGGATCTTGTGCATCTGCCTCCCTGTTGAGACTGGGCCTGCAGCTGCAGCGGTCGAGCTGACCTTTTCCAGTTCCTCCCATGCAATCACAAACATTTTCCTCCTCTCGCGAACTGCACCGACTCACAAGGTAGTAAAACATTTTATAACTGCTAACAGATTAAAAGCTAATGGCCTGATTCGACACTGGCTGGAAATAAAAAGCGGAAGCCCAAAGTGACACAGTAAAGATGGGCCAGAGGGGCAGACAGATGGAATTGCCATTACATCTGTTATTTCGTGAGACAAAGCGCTAAGAGGAAAGGCATTCAGAGAAACTCCTTAGCTTTTATGGGGCATGGCTACAGAGAGCATTTTTCCGAAGTAATAATTTACAACGTGATTCACACCAGAGACACTACCGTAATGGTAATGACAGGCGTAGCAATTGAATAACTGAAAGCAAAATAAAGAATGAATAAATTACAGTTGCTCGTGTTTTTGAGGATAAAAGGATGTTTTCTGGCTTCACTCCGATTACTTTGAAGGAAATTTTTCACCTGTTGGCACGTAAG
This sequence comes from Pseudorhombus dupliciocellatus, assembly GCA_016785235.1. Taxonomy (NCBI): domain Eukaryota; kingdom Metazoa; phylum Chordata; class Actinopteri; order Pleuronectiformes; family Paralichthyidae; genus Pseudorhombus; species Pseudorhombus dupliciocellatus. Next base: position 7,353,500 of record JAFBJW010007502.1, read on the forward strand.
GTGGAGGGTCGGGTTCGTCACTGAGAGTGGTTTTCTCCTCTCCAGCCAAGGGCATACTCTCTCCTCCATCAAACATACCAAACACATTCACTGTGTATTTGGTACCAGCTCTGCAAACCAAAACAAACCCAGTGGTTTTTACGTGATTTACCAGAAACAGTTGTTTGTAAGATGCAGAGAATGGAAAATGAGGACACACCTGAGCTCCTCCAGCACCACAGTATTGTCAAAGGGGCCGACCTGGAGTTCTCCCAGGTCAATATCATCCCCTGCAGGGTGGAAAGTGACCTTGTAGCCCTTAACGTCGCCAGGAGCATGATCCCAAGTGACACGGAAACTGGTCTTGGAAGGCTCCGATGTTTGGAGGTTCCTTGGACCTTTGAATGGTGTCACTGGGGAGAGGAGTAGTGTAAATGAATTTCTAAATCAAAGAATATTGACTAAATACTAAGATATACTTTAATATTGAATTTAAGTATGAGATGGCTGTGACTGGGATGAGAACAGGATAGAGGTAAACAGAGGCAGTTTGCGTTGGCGAGACGTACGTGTTGTTCCCTCTCCCTGCCTCGCTCTGCCCTCTCCGAAGCGATAGACGGGCAGAACAGTGATGTCGTATGTGGTGAGGGGAGTAAGTCGTCGCAGCACAGTGGTGGTAGTGCCACCGGGCACCTTAGCTGCAAGCTGGCGCCCTCCGGAGGTTTGAGGCTTGTAGGTAACACGGTAGTTGAGCACGTTCCCAGGTGCCGCCTGCCACGTCACCTTCATGGTCTTCTCTGTCTCCTCAGACACTACAATCGCTCTGCCTGCTGCAGAGACTGCATAGAAAGGGGAAGGGGAAAAGGTTAAAAGAGGAGAAATGATGAATGACAGGTTGGGGAGGGGGGAAATGTGGACTTTGGGCTTCGTTCAGGCGGCAATCTGTGCTAAATGTGTGCGTAGCCGCCTATACTTTCAATATACCTATGGAAGTATACGCAGCATGGCTTTTCCTGCTGGTAAGTAAACTAAACAGTAACACGCTTGGCTAACTCACAGGCTTTCATCTGGATATCTGCTCAGTTTCCACATGCGTGTGAACACAAACACAACCAGGTATTTCAGATTTTCAGAGGGATACATTAAACAGGCCCAAATTTACATGATTGATTGTGTTTAGTCGGTGGCTGACATAGATGCCTTGAGAATTTAAACAAGCCCCATAGGTTTCTTTTTTTCCATTGAGTGTCGATAGTGTTTTTGGAATTTTATTTTTGGAGCAGGGAGGGCAAGTGTGAATCGTCAAAGGATTCAAAACGAGCAAAAGAAAATATTCTGAGCGCTCCTTTTTATTAACGGAAAAAAGGAGCTCATCCAAGTTTGCCGTGTGTGGCTCAGGCCCCAGAGACCTGTGAATTGTGAAGAGCACATGAAAAGACAGAGCCACAGATAGCGGGTGCAGTGCGATGGAAGGAATGAGCATAGTGAACGTTCAGCCTGAAAGCCGCCTCTGGGTTGTGTGCGGTGTGTTTGCCACCTTTCTTGTTCGCCAGAATCAATAAACACTAACGATGGTTGGAAATCTTTTTTTTTTTTTTCCCCTAGACCACATTCCATCTCACTAAGTGGTGACAATATCCCTCCCTAAATGTTGAGAGTTTCCGCTCAATGTGCTTTTCTCATCCAAATTCAGTCTAACAAGGGGGAGAGGCCGACGTCTATCTGTCCAGCATATCCCAGGAAAACAGGGTGCAGGTGCGCTGGACATTGCGTCACCAATGTACATGCACATGCGCAGTTTTAAAGATGTGCACGCAAAGTCTCTGACGTCTCGATGACTCAGCCAAGGCGTTAACAGAATACGTGTCTTTGACAGATCTGCGCAAGAGCCAGAAACATCTTCTACAGCTAAATTGGATTTCATGAAGAATTCGTTAACCAGATTCCTCAGTGATGATTCTCTAAGGTCTGTCTGTGACTGCACAGGACAAATAAAACTTAGGTACAAGGAACAAGACGTGTTAATGACAGGAAAGTCTAGACCTGGACTCTTGGCTTTCAAAACGATTGCCGTGACAGTTACACATGAAAAACTGTCCCTTTGTGGTCAGTGAGGCTTTTAATGGCTTTTATGGTCACAGAGTGGAATCGCATGAACACAACTCAACCATTTCATAATGCGACATTCAGAAAAGTGTTAAAACAAAGGAGGAACTTCGGGAATAGACACATAAAGAGACAGAGAATAAGGCATATGACGTGAGTGAGAATAGACGAAAATGGAATGATTAAGTGATGTAGTGGCGCAGGAGCTCCAGCATCTGAAGTGACTTACCATCCGTGGTTTCCTCTCCAACCAGGGGCTGGCCCTCGCCATGGCCATAGCCAGCAAACACAGACACCTGATAGCGTGTCTCCGGGGTGAGGCCGTCCAAGACTGTGGCGGTGGTGTCTCCTGCTATCGTCTTCTCCCCGGCCTCCTCCGTGAACAGAGACTTCCACCTGATTCGGTAATGACGTACGTTACCGGGCGCAGCTACCCAAGACGCGGCAAAACTGGTGTCCGTGACGTCTTTGGTCACCAGGTCTCTGGGTGAACCGAGCTCTGTGGATGAATTCAAAGGAGCACATCAGCAGAAGTAGAGGTATTAAATCCACATTTGCAGGTTTAATCTAGTTCCCCTAAAAACATTTTGAAGGGCTTATCTTTGATTTGATTTACTGCCATGGATAACAATTGAACTAAGATGGGGGTGTCAGTGCTGAACTACAAAAACACTCCAATCTTCCTCCAGCTCAGGGATTTATCCAGGTGTTGCTGATTTATTATGCAGATATAGAAATATTGTAGGTTGGAGGAACACAAGGGTGGGCAAATTGATCGAACCCCAGCGATAAGCCACCGACAGTTACTCATCCATAACCTCTCAGGATCTGTTTCTACAACCTGATTCTCCCCCTTCTTAATCAGAAACCGCTGGAAAAATATCTGCAAAACCAATCACAAATCGCATATCCACCCCAGCGCCTCTCCCAGCAGCACTTTAATTTTCCATCGAAACAGAGGAAACCAGAGCCACGAAAGTGCGCTTGCTACAAATGCAGATGGTGCGCTCCCTCTCTCCTTTCCCTCCTTCGCTCACTTTTTTGAGCGCTTGTCATGAAAGGAGACAGGCATAAAATATAGGGTGGAGGGGGATTTTGCGGTGGTGTTTCAGATGGAGCAGCCAACACATGCTTGGCTGAGAGGGATGCCCATGTTGAGATGGACTCCCAGCCGCCTGGCTGCCATATAGAGGAGATGTATTCACCACAGGAAGATGGGCTGCGCCACACGTATGCTCCTACACAACCACTGAGATTGTGATCCTTGCTCGAGCCCCTCGGGCCTTACATGCCAGCACCTAATGACTGAATAATCACAGGCTGAGAAGAGTGTAGCTGCTGGGTGGTCTCTGTCAATCCCTATAAATCAGTCTGAGGTTTGACGGATATAACTAAAATGTCTTTCCCTTTTTTTTTTTAAAGTCCAAATGTAGAGAACGAGACACATCACAAATCTCCCACATTCCCACCGATGATCGTTTGGAAAATTTAAGAGAACCCCGAGCAGGAGAGGCAGCCACTGCGTCCATCTGTCACCCTGTGAGTCCGCATCAGCATCAGTCCATCACAGAGGAACTGGAAACTCATCTGAACAGAAATCAGAGCAGCAGTCGGCCAAGCAGCAGCAGACTGATCCTTCAGAGCAAAGGCCAGAGAGGAAGAGTGATGGCCGCGAAATCAGACTGATGAAGAGTTCCAGATATTGGAGCGCCATGAAAACAGTAAGGACCACTAATAAATACCCAGATCATTCTGTTGAAAAGGTTCTAACTGCCAACTGCACAGGATGAACTTGACTGACTTTTACAACTGTGTGTGAACCAAGGACAAAGGGATCAGGAGGAAATGACTTCTGCAGGCAGCGGCTCCCTTGCAGACCTGCAGACAAAAGCTTGCATGGAGTATATTTATCCGTCTATTATCAATGCCACATATTCTTTGAGGTTTGCAGGGGAGCTGGACCCACTCCCATCCTTCCCTTGAAAAAGAGGCCGAGTAATCCCTGGCCAGGCCACCAGCGTATCACAGTGCTAACAGCCTTCCACACTCATATTCACACCCTCAGTCAATATAGAGTCTACAATTAACCTATAACCCCGCAAACTGCATATCTTTGGATTGTGGGAGGAAGCTGGAAACTCAAATGTCCACAGGGAAAGCAAGCAAGCTCCACGCAGAGAGACCCCAGCTGCACCTGGAGCCGTCTTGCTTTGAGGCAATTAGCACTAACCCCTGAACCACTGTGCTGCCCCCATGCAGTATGTGCATGATGAAAATACAAGAATAGAAATGCTGAATCTCCATGTCTAAGTTTATTTCTCAAGGCCCCCTTAACTGTGTCCTGCAGGAGGGGCCACTCTCAAATTAATACCTTGGACGAGGCCAGATCACAAATTCACACGAAAGCCTCGCCTGTGTCTTCAGAAAACCACATGTGACACAACTGAAAATCATCAAGGAGATTTAGTGCGGAGCGTGTGCTGACATAACCTACAGATCTGCCTGAAGCTTGAAAATAGAACTGACTGCACACGTTAAATAACATCTATGTGAGCATATGGAGGGACCTGCACAGTACTCGCCCCGCAAGCAGAATGCTAATCTTTTTTAAATAGACTCAGGAGTTATTTGAATCTCAGTATGAAAATGCTGAATTTAAAAAGCGAGGTTTACCCTGTCTTATTCAGGTTTTATTCTGAAAACCCCCAAATCACTGCAGGAAATGCAGTGCTCACTCAAACTGCCATCTCAGCACTGGCATCCCACTTCAGTTTTCCTTTACTGTATTGCTCTTGGTTCTAACACTGTACGTCTGCGCCACAAAAATGAAGCCTTCAGTGTCTCGTTGCCAGGGTTGCCCATCTCTGGCTGTTTACCTCAGAAGACCTTCAGAGCCAAGGAGAAAAAAAGAGTCTGGCAGTCGCACTGACACAGCCTGGCACAGCTTAAAAGATCGCAACGGCATCACTTTGCGAGGAAATCAAACCAAGATGCTACGTTTTCACCTAGCTGCTCTGCAAGTTGGTACAAAAGAGACTGAGTGCCTCTGGCACATGGGAAAAACATTTGCAGTGCAATCTATGTAATTAGTTATTAGAGAGATAGGTGCAATGGCTCCTTCGGGGGGTTGAACATGTGACCTCTTGGTTTATTGGCTGAGCTTCACTCGCCAAGCCACCCTGAGGCAACCTGGTTCACATATTTAAAAAGCCTTTTTTTCTTATTCATCCTCAGCCTCTCTCTGCCTCTGCCTGTCCTCTGCCCCACCCTGAAGGAAGACAACCAGACAGCTGTCCCAAAGACCAGACAGACAGCTCACACATCTTTACAAGGTGCTCATAGGTAACATCTTCCACATGTCGGATAAAACGGCTTCTTCCTAACTAAATAACTTTGGCCATGTTTGTGTATAATATTGGAACGTTCATCCAAGCATTCACCATAACACCTTCTCTGTCCTCCTGAGTCATTTCAGGATGTCTGAATTCTGTCCCACTCAACGATTCCGGACTGGCGTCCATCCACCGCCATAGCCACAAGGGATGGCTTTATGTGCACCACTGTCTCCCAGTTCTCACGCCAACATGGGCTTCACAAGGGGGAGGGGTCGCTCAACATGAGTGGCACTCAAAACAATGAGATCAGTGTTGAAGCCTGCTGATGTCATGACAGATTGACAGGGCTGGCTAAACAAAGTGCTTTGTCATGGAGCCTCTTTTTTCCTGCGGGGGTGTGTGGCTGATGACAGCACAAAGTTGCCCAGCGGAAATTAACTCTGTAATCGTACCCAAGCCCTTTGGTCACTGTGGGAAAAGAAAATCCTTTTCGCTCAGATACTTGCACTCATCAAATTATGAACAAAGATACACTGTACTAGTTTTGAGTTAAGATTTAAAATTTGGTGAGTTCTAAAGTAAACAGTGTGAGTCAAAATGTCCTATTATGCAACCTAGAGCACAGGCCCATGTGGTGTGTAATAAATCTATGTTGAAAAGGAACACACTGTCACTACTCATTGTTCTCAACACACATTATGATGAATAGAACGTCTAAGGATGGCTCTGTGGCTTCAAACTGCTTTCAAAAGGGAGTTTAAGACCTATGAGCTTAGACAGCAGCTGTTTCCATCTTGGCGTATAAAAAGATGAATAAAACAAAGGAACTGACTGACTTTTAAGACAACAGGGGAGTCACAGATCGCTGTTGTTCCCATATTGGGACTAAATTGAGAAATAAATCTTTTTGCCTTAACGCACCTAATGGAAACTGATTTTGAGCCCTTACAGGCCTTTGGATATCTGTTCCAAGCTTTTCCGTGCCTTTACTAGTTTACAAGCACCGCCCCACACCCACCCCACCCCCATCCCCCAACCATTTCAAACTCTTCATGGGCAGTAGAACCACCCTAACCTATTGCCTCTGCCAAAAAAAATTACATTAAGTACCTCATTCCTGTCTTTTCCCTTCTAACGACATCCCATATTCTGGACCAAGCTGGCAGTAGTATTTCTGATGTAGTCGCTTTTGAGAAATCCCAGATACTACATTCTTCTGAGGACTTAGTGGGAGACAAATGACCTAATTTCAGCATTTTTACACCATGCAGTGCTTAAAGTCATAAATACTAATTGATGACAAAGTTCCCCTGAACAAACATGCCTCTGAGGTTTCTTGGCACTTGAAAAGAAGCTGACCACAATAATAATTTCTCTATTCAGAAGTTCCACTTGTTGAGCCATGAAACATGCTTCAAAGGTTCACAGTTATACACTAGCACTAGACTTTCTCCCTTACCTTCTAAGGTGGTTCCTGTGCCCAGAAGAGGATCTCCCAAGCCAGAGGAATAGCGTGCACTGACGAAGAGCTCATATTCAGTGGCCGGTTGGAGGTTCTTCAGCAAAGCCTGGGTATTATCTCCTTTGACAGATATCTCTTTCCTCTCGCCCCCTTCAGCAGGTTTGAAAGCGATGCGGTACTGAAGAACATTTCCTGGAGCTGCCTGCCAAGCCAGCCTCATTGTAGATATGGTCTCATTAAAAACACGGAGGTCACGAGGAGAGCCACGGGCTGGGGAGCAACAAATACTGGTCAGACACAAGTTTCACATGACTGTAAAGCAGTTCCTTTAAACCAACAACATAACAACCAGAAGCTTTTCTGACTCACCTTCCTTAGTGGTGCCTTCGACCTGCATCTCGTCCCCTAGACCTTGAGCATACTCAGCAGCCACAGACACGCGGTAGGTGGTGATGGGGAAAAGCTCCTGGAGGACTATGGTTGTCTCTGGTCCAATGGTCTGTGCCTGCAGAGCCTCCCCACCACCACTCAGTGGAATGTAGGTGAGGTGGTACCTGATCACCGAGCCCGGAGCACTTATCCAAGACACCCTAAAACTGTTTGTTGTCTCTTCTGAAACTCGTAGATTTCGTACTGTCCCTCGCTCTGAAAAAGAAAATCATATTACAGTTGTTGTATTCTTGTTTTGATTCTTTTAGCTGTATCAGGCACAAGCTGAGTAAATGTGTCTCACCTTCAAGGGTGGTCTCTTCACCAGTCAAAGGAAAACTATCTCCTTTTTCATACTGGGCAAAGACGTTGACTTCGTAGGTAGTGACAGGATAAAGGTGGGGAAGAACGGTTGTGGTGGTGTCTCCAGGCACCGCCATGGAAATGTAGTCTCCAGTGACATCCTCAGCCTTACGGAAACGCACCAAGTAAGACATGACAGTGGTAGTAGGGGCCGTCCACGTGGTACGGAAGCTTCTGGAGGTGATTTCAGAGAAACTCAAATCTCTTGGTGGTAGCAAACCTGAAAAAAAATAAATAAAAAATTCGTCAACTTTGCAGCATATAGACCCTTATCTTTTGCAAGTCATCCTACCAAGATCACATTTTGCTCTACTGTGACTACTGTAGTATAAGTATTCACATTCCTCTCTTTCCATAGCCTCAGGCATAGGCATGATCTTCAAGTAATTAACAAAAAAAAACAAAGTAGTTGCAGATGGCAGTAGATTTTCAATCGGGCATGGAATAGTAGGGCACTTAGTAATTGGTGTGTGTTTGGGGACTACAAGTATGAATAAGCATATTGTGCAGTGTGATGAAAGTTTACCACTGTGTGGGACCACAGTTCCATTCTCCCTCAGAGCTGAGGGGGTTCTGAGTCATAATCATGGTCAAGTTAAAAAAAACATTTCTGCTTTTCTAGTTGCTGCTGTTTTTTGGAACTCGAAGTGATAACAAATGGTTTGATAGCAATCGTTCCAAAAGCATGCATGTGGTTTTGTGGTATGTTTACTTGTGGGGGGGAGTTGATTAAATCTCGCTGGTGCCTTGCCTGAAATCAATTTACACTGTATTATAGCGCTGTTTTGCTTTTTTCTTGATTGCATTGGCTCTTCGCCACCAACAGACAGCCAAATGGTGCACTTCCTAATAAGGACAGTATGGACTGACATAGAGCTACAAACAAATTGAGCAAATGGCACCCATCCAGAATATATGTCAAGAAATTATTGGCATATCATGCAGCTGATAACACTTGTGTGTGAGTATCCATACTCAGTCTTACTTCTCTTTTTGATGTTGAGTAGCTCCTGTTCAATCCTCAGACAGATGGACTGAGTCAGCTCCTTGGAAATTCTCTGGAAGGCATCAAAATCCTCCACCTCAAAGACGTGAGATTCTGATGGGGGATTAGCAATGGCTTCCAACTCAGACCTCACTGCATCCTTCACACCAACGGCAAAGATCTCCACATCGGCATTCCTCAGGTTGGTGGCAGCGTCCTTGAAAGAGTCTGATGACTTTCCATCTGTGATCAGGACCATGACACGGGGAACATTTTCCCTTGCGCCGCGTGCAGGGACAAAGATCTTGTCCTTGACGTACTTCATGGCCTTGCCGGTGTTCGTGGAGCCTCCGCGGTAGGGGAAGCTGCGCACAGCTTTCACAACATTGCTGATGTGATGGTGGGTGTTGAGGGCAAACTCAGTGTGTGGATCGCGACTGTACTGGACCAAGCTAAGCTGGACCTTGTTGGGGCCAATGTCAAAGGAGTTGACCAGAACCTCCAAGAAGGCACGAACTTTGGCAAAGTTTTGTAATCCAATACTGTATGACCCATCAACAAGAAGGACCACATCGGCCTGCACATCTACTCCCAGGGAGCACTCTTTGAAAATACAAGAAAGCATGGGTTAATTAAAGGCTTTGTATGGCTTACACAGTGAAACAAAGGTGACAAGTGAAGCACTTCAAGTAAATCTAACCTAAGGATCATTGTTAAATGACCACTTCATCTCACCTGTTGACACTTTGACAGGTTGGGTCTTTTCCATCGCCATAATGGGATCACTGGGAGTCAGACCTTTTAGTGCGTACAAGTTGATCTCATACTCAGTGTCTGGAGAAAGGTCACGGACGTTGATGGATGTCTGAGTCGCTCCTATGTACAGTTCCTGGCGTTTCAATCCAGGTAACATAGGAATGAGGGTGAGCTTGTAGCCTGTGATTTCCCCCAGGGAGGGATCCCACGTCACTCTCATTGACTTAGAAGCAATTTCTGTGACTTGAAGATTAGCTGCTGGTTCCACCACTGAGAGGAGAATGAAAATAAAAGTTTGGTTGGACAAGGTAAAAACTATAGTAGGAGCATATATTGCAATACATGAGGGTCATTTGACTCACGTTCTTCTCCGCTGAGAGCTGAACTGAGCTGGTCATCGACTCCGGAGCACACCTCTTTAATGATCTTTTTCTGCACCTCTTGGATCAGGTCAAAGTTGGGAACATTGTACACGTGTTTGTTGTAAGGTGTGGAGGCCATTTCCTTAAGTTCATCCTCATCTGCTCCTTTGATACCTGAGAGGGGAAAATGTAAAGTACGTCAACTTACTTTTTATTAGACTTTATTTCTTTTTATTTCATTTCCCCGTCTGCATCACAGATGTGGATGGCCATTGACGGACAGTTTTAGATCATTGTGTATGATAGATAAAACAAAAGTTCCTCACTTTTAAATATCTCACAGAGAACAATCAGTGGAAAATCAAATTGCTGCCAAGGACAGTCTGACTTTCACATGGTGGAGCACAGTTCAAGAAAACACTGAATAATAAACCATACCTAGGACAAATATTTCCACTCCAATGTTCCTAAGTCTTTTAGCATGCTCCTCCACTGGGTCCTGGGATTTTCCATCGGTGATGATCATGGCTACCTTTGGAAAAGCTTTTCTGGATCCAGCTGCCTCAGTGAAGATGTTCCTCAGCAGGTAATCAATGGCATCCCCTGAAGGCAGAAATGTATATGTGTTTTAAATGAGAACCTGACATTTATGGGTTGAACATGGCTTAGAATGGTGCGGAGTGTTTCAATCTTTTTTGGATCTTGTATGTCCAAAGATTGGGACGACAAAACAACTTTAAGATAATGTGAGAGCGCCTGACCTGTCATTGTATTTCCTCCCTTGTAGGGCAGGGAGCTGATGGCTTGCAGCAGGTCACCTCTCCTGGTGTAACGGGTGAGGGGGAACTCTGTGCGGGTGTCTGTGCTGTACTGAACCACAGCCACCCGTGTCTTGTCCTCTCCAATGTCGAAGGCCCCTGCCAGGGCGCCAATGAAGCTGCGGATGTGCTTAAAGTTTTCCCTGCCAACGCTCCATGAGCCGTCCACCAGAAAAACCAGGTCTGCTATTGCACTGACCGAGCACTCTGCAAAACAGATATTGATATTGGAGAAATTAGAAGAAGCCAACCGAAACATTTAGGAGATATGCAACACATTCGGACTGCTGTAGATTAGGAACGGTTTGGGTTTTCCTAACGTGCACACCCCTCATGGCTCAAGTTTCAAGACAGAAATGTGCAAGTTAAGGTATAGCGGCAATAGATCGATCTTGGAACAATATTTTAACACTGGTCCATATCTTCTTCTGTCTGTTTGGATGAACTCACATCCTTGACAGATAGTTGGACATGCATTCTGACATCAAAGATAACATTAACCAGTGCCAAAGAAATCGAGCTGTAAAGCCCGTCCAACAGTCAAAAATGTGGCTTTACAGACCCGTAAAGTTCCCTTTTATAATCGCAAACCATATGGAGCTTTAAATCATAGATACAACTCTGTGAAACATTTCAAATTCTGCTTCAGTAATTGACTAGTGATGTACTTTAATTCCCTGTTCCTGTCTCCCGTCTATGTTCCCTGGTCTAATGTTGAAAAATATGGCATCTAAGCAGAGGAAGGTTCCAGGCCCTTATCATCAGATGAGTGACCATGGCCTCTTGTCAATGACCCCAGATACGTCTCAGGACAGTCTTAAAAGGAGATAAGCAGATTAAGGTCTGTGGGCCCCCGGGGGTCCAGGGCACAAAGAGTCCTTCAGTCTATTAAAACTTCCATGGATTTTTGTCTTCATTCTCATGTCTTTCTAAGTCTCAAGTTGTAGCTAAGTAGACATGTAAATTAATTATGTCAAAGTATTCTAAGGGGCATACATGACTCCTTGTTGAGTCCTTGGCTGAGTAAAACAAGAGAGAACCTCTGGTTTAAGGGACAGAACTTGAGTCTATAAGTTCCCCTCTGTGATGCATAACGGAACCCCTGTGTCTCCATGTGTTTTCTTGTTGTTCTGGATGGTTTCAATTAAAAGAGCTTGACGTGTGAATTCCCAGTCACTGTCACAACCCTGCCTCCTCACCCTGTGACCACCCTGACACGGGAAATTATCCGCTTGAAAATATTATTCCAAAATATGAGGGGAAAGAAATATATAGTTAAAGATCTGTTCGATTTGGGTTGACACCACAGTAAACACACTCACTGAGGGCATCTGGCTGTGGCTTCCTGACTCGTGTGCTGGTGTTACTGGACTGGACTGAAACACAGGAAACATTTGGTGAGTTTGCACATTCATACATTGACACTCACTGTTTGTTTTTTCACAGCGGAAAGGGGGGGGGTTAACACTTCATAAAAAGGAAACAAAAACACATGCGCACAACAACACATTTCTTTATGCTGCAATAGCTCTGAACTGAGCTATACAAGTGTCCAAAAACAGACCCTTTCCTCCCAAAGACAATAACTTTTTTTTTTTAACCAACATTGATGTGATGTGAAGTCTGTACTTACTGGTCAGTTGCCCAAAGATGGGGATACTCTCCTCTGACCCATAAAATGAGTTAATGGACACAGAGTAGTCCAGATCAGGGGTCAGGTCAGTGATTGAGGTTTGAGTGGTATAGGCATCGAGGGTAAAGTCTCTTGATGGTTCATCTGGGTGAAAAAAAATCAACAAATCAGAGGTCAAGTTGCACCATGTGTATTTTAGTTTGTATATATATGTATATAGTAACAGAGTGTACACAGACGCCATACGGACCTGCATCTGACACAACTTGTATTCTGAAGCCCTGTATCGTTGTTGAGGGTCTCACCCATGACATGTCCACTGTGTTTTCATTTATAATTTTAAATTTCAAGTCTGAGGGAGGTTCCACTGCAATGAAGAGACAACACAGCATTATATCACAACAGACGTGATGCTCGTGTATGGTGAGGATATGATGTGATCAAATCAAACAGGTTCATGTGAAGCATTCACATTGATCCCAACGACAAACACTTCAGGACTGAAGTGGTCTTTGTTCGTTGTTGGGGACAGACAAACACCCGTTTGTGAGGGTGACAAAGTAGAAAAACACATAACAATGTCAAAATAAAACTGGGTGAGAAGCCATTTTGGAACAAAATGACATTTGTTTGAGTTGCCCGCCCAAGACTGGCCAGCAACTCAAGCACCGGCATACACGTTGTGTGTGTATGCCGACATGTGCAGGACTCCATACAAAATAATCAAATCAAAGTGCAAACACTGAGTGGACCATCCAACACATGCTGAGTGCAGTCATTACAACGCATGCCCTGACCACACACACACACACACACACACACACTGAACTGCTTTTTACGATGGAGCTCTTCTCAGAATAAAGGAAAAAAAAACACAGACTTCATTCTTCAGTCATTGATTATACAATGGAATCAAGGTTGCCATATAGTTGTTGAACTAACACTTGAAATTACTGAACACCATATGTTATATATACATTGTATATAAACATATTTCGGAGACAAAAGTGATTTTTAAAGCTTATTTGGCTGAGACACAAGTGAGTGGCACACATCCATTGCAAACCTTTGAAAAACAATACACAATTTGTCACCATAGACTCTTGTGTACTTTTTCATTGGCAGCATAATGCATAAGAAGGCACGAGAGATCAATACTTCTCCAGATGTGCTATAACAGAGGAAGAGTGTACCTTTAGATAAACACAGGAAGAACATGAACAGTGTGACAAGACCACGCGGCCTCACGCCGAGCTGACGTGATCGCAGCGCCATGCATCATGTACATGAGAAAGTTGTTTGGTGGAACAACTTTGATGGACTGGACAGTAGTTTCCATGTACAGTTGGGACCACACAGACAGAGATGACAAACATATTTTAAAATGATATTCTTTCTGGCTCCCAGCTTGAGCAGCTGGGAGCTCAGGTTAGTTAGCAGAAAGGGAGTTAGTATTTAGCACTGTATTTACACTTCATTTACATGCATGAAGTCATATCAGGCTTAAAAGTGCTAAATTACATTTTTTTTTACCTTGCTGTCATATATGTAGATATTTAACATGCAATTCTGCTCTGCTCTTTTCAATACTGATAAAATTGCAGTGGTGGATCAAGAACTTGTTCCCAAAGCCACACCTCCTTGAACTGATGTTCTTCAAAACGTCTTTGAAAATAAACATTTTTAACAAATGATCATATTTAATATTTTTGTAAAACTTTTTTTTGTTTGTAGGTGACATGCTTTTTCTTTGTTTTTCGTTTTTTTCAGAGACTACACTAATCAGATCTCAGCTGGGGCTAGTTCCCCCCTGGCCCTGTACCTGGATCCGCCCCCGGAATATCGGTGTGTGCCAAAAACTCAAAATTAGAGATGAAGCAGGAAATCAATTTTTAGTGACATAAGAATGTTTTCGCCATGAATGATGATAGCTACTGAGTGATGTTATCTGTGCTGACTTGAACACTTGGAGGTTAATCCTCAGTGGCACCAGGAGTCCCAGTCCATGCAGGAGAGATGTGTGCATAGAGCTTTGGATGTAGCGTAGAAGGAGAAAGGCAGAGGCAAGAATATCATTGTAAAATACACTTCGGAGGATGAAGCTTGGGACACACTGAATGCACAGGCAGATGACAAACAGGAGCCCAGTGAGTAACTGAAAACACTGGGATTTGGACGATCACCAACCTGGCATATCAACTTGATGGACCGTGTTCCCCCTGAACTCTTCGTGAGAACTCATCTCCAACACCCCATGGTAAGGTGTGTGCGTGTGCGCATGTGTGTGTCTGTCTGGTTAAATTTGTTATCATTTCTTTGAGCACATGTGCTTCTGGTTTTAAAAGATTCCGAGGCACAAAGGAGGTTTTTTGTCGTTTCAAAAAAAAAAAAAAGACGAAAGCTATTTATATATGTATATATTAAACTCTCTGGTTTGCTATTTGGATCTTGTGGTTGCTATTGTTATTCAAATGTCTGTCCCATCAGGACATAATAAAGGTCCCTCCTGGCTCCGAGGGGCCAGGCTCTGACTACTGTTCTGTTAGTAACCCCCGTCTTCTTCCAGCCAGCTCTCCTGGCCTGCAGCTCTTGCCAGGAGGAGAGACCAGAACGGAGGAGGAAAGAGCTCTGGCTTTCCCAAAAGAGGTAGGACAGACGCCAAAGTAATTCCACAACATGTGCTGACATTAAACATTACTACATATTAACTTTCCATATGTATTGCAACTCAGCATTTTGGTGGGTGCCCGCAAAGAAGCCGGAGAAAGGCTCTTTGTCTTCAGGCTGTCTGAGGATTAATTTGCTCTACTCGTATTTCATCTTTCCATTCGGTTTGCGGAGATATGTGAGAATTGACGTTCGACTCCTCTCAACCGGCCAGGGAGCTTTCAAAGGAAGGGGGGGGGGGCTCCTCTCAACCGGCCAGGGAGCTTTCAGGGGGGGGGGGGGGGGGGTGGTTCCAGAAGGTTTCCATACAATATTTCCGTAATTGTCATTATCCGGACTGAAATGTTTGCATACGAAATTACTTTGAGACATTTTCTGTCAAATCTAGTGACAGATCGTTAACAGTGTGCTGCTGGCTACTGGGACATGCTCAGAAAATGCATTTAATTACCACTGAACCATTCACATATGAGCACAGATCAGAGCTGGAAAGTCAAATGCTTTTGCAAGTAAATGTCTTTTTTAACTTAATGCATTTTCCTAAGATTTTTCCAAGTCTTCTACCAATAAAGTCACATTATGAATCCACTGATGAATTATGGATAAAACACTCGACCCATAATGAGACACTATAAAAAAAAAAGGACAATTATGATCAACCACAGCAAAATAAGTGCCTACTGAGTACATGATTTAAATGTGTTTCTGTTGCATAAGTGATTTAATGACTCGACACACTTGGTGACTTGATGCTGAAACCAATACTGTGCTACCAGCTCAGTGGACCTGAGGGAAACATTACAGCATGAAATGAGTTTTGTTCTACTCTTAGTGTGTTTAAAACGTTCAATCAGATAATTGAAACGAAAAATGGCAGTGAGCTTCGTTCTCTTCTGAATTTGCCAAATGTGAATGAGGTAATTGCAGCTGTAGAAGTGGTTTAAAACGATTTGGGTTGCAGCTTGAATACGAGAAAAGTGGATTTGGAGTTTACATCAAAGCCCGTGACGAGATCAACCTGACGCTACAAATGAGGGAGAAAGTCATGACAGTCATCAAAGAATTAAACAGCACTCAGTTCAAAAGTCACATAGTCAAATACCATACACATAACATGACAATAACTTTATTCAGTTTATCAATACAAACGTTTCCATGTGATGACTCTGACATTAAAGTAACACACTAACCAGTGGAGAGGTGAAAGAAGAGAGGGAGGAGATAGGAGACAGGGTGATAGTATGTAGGCGGAGGCCAGGTGGTTTCATTTACCTTGAGCATCTGTGGAGGATAACAAGGCTGCGAGGAAGGCCGCAGTGGCCAGTGACAGCCCTATCTTCATGTTTGGCTTCTGAGGGTCAGCAGCTCATCAATCACTCTGAGGACAAAGAGATACAATAAGTTCGAGCTGCAGATCCACACCTCAGCGTGGGGCCGTGACCTCTAAACCAGATGTGCGGGTCAAGCACAGCCGCGTCCAGCCGGTCAAAGTAACACGGGACGGACAGTTTGCCTTTAACTTGGACATATTTACAGCGGATGCAGCATGCACAGTGGAGATACACACTCTCCTGGAATGTCTTTTTTAGCGAGCGATCCAGATTGATGGCTCTCATTATTTCCTCTTTGTTCTACTACGATAACAAAAAGTGCAAGCTCCATCTAGACCTGCTTAGGGCCACACCTTGTAGCCTCCAGCTGACGCACACACCCAAAGGTAAACACTTGTACTGACAGCTGCTGGACTCACACAGGGAGAAAAATGCTCTTTCATCTGCTTCAGCTTAACTGGAGAGCCACTGCTTTCTAACTTTCCTCCAACCGCTAAGCTGTTATGAAAGTTCGACATCTCTGACTCTGTATTTGACTTTGTGCGCAACTTTGTTTTAATCCCACCTCTGCTAGGACCTGGCTATCTTCTTGTTTGTTGTACACATCTTTATTTTCTCTCTCTTGAGCACTTTGCATTTTAAGGATAAAGCGTATTTTCTCACAGTTTACTATCACGCTGAAGCTCACTGTCATTACCTGTGGTTCACTCTCACTTAAGCCCTGTAGGCATGGAGTCTGCATCACCTCATGCATCTAAATGTATGGAATTTATTGGGACGCCATCACCGCAGCCTCCTCAGTAAAAATGTATAGACTCTAGCCTCTGCTCATATATCACATGTATTTTTGTTATACCTTGTCAAAAGTACTAATAAATCATTGCAAACAATTTGAAGGGGAATTTAAGCTATAAATGTTAAATTGAACCCATTCACCAACACGGTCGACTTATCTGATCTCAGCTGCTCTGACGTTTAACCACAGGCTTTGCGCCCCGCCTGGTGCACAGGCAAGAAAACTGCAGCTGCCGAAGCCTCAAGACATTTGTCAGGGACAAACTAGACTTATTTAGAAATTACTAAATTGCAATAAATTTCATCTTATACACAACATAATGAACAGGATTCCAAATTGCAAATCAAATGACGTCTCCATGATTTTCATTAAAAGTGAAGTGACAAAAAAGTTTAAAAATTATTAAGTTCACATTAAGTTATTACTGTTAAGTTACACATTTAATCCATATATATATAATTATCGCAAAAGGCACTGCGGCACAAAACTGACAAAAAATTAAAAAAAAAAAAATCTCTCATTTAGTCAAAAAAGTCATAAAATTACCAATTTCTTCTATTTAAACTTTCACAGTACCTTATTATTTTCAGTGAATGCAAAGTTAGTCTACTCACCAATTTCACCCCCCTGACAAAAAACCATGAACAGACCAAATGTTGAGAGCAGCCTGTTTGAAGCCTCCTCCTGTGAGAGTGAGAAACAGACTGAGGCAGAACCCAGGTCTCCTCTCCTCTGTGTCTGAGGCAGCTGGAAGCTCCGCCAGCAGATGTCCGACAAGGAAAAACCTCCAAGTGGGAAGAATCTTTCCACCAGCAGCTACTTAACAAGGGGGGGCAGTCCCCTGCTCTCAATTTACCATCAGATGGGCTTCCTACGAAACCTGCCTGTCTCTAAGTGCCCCCCACCCCCTTCAAAGACTGATCCTGCTGCTTGGAAACTTTACTTTTTCTTTCCTCTCACTCCTCTGGTGGAGCTAATGAGTTTCCAGTGGCAATGTGATTTCACAGCCGTGGGCACAGGCAACACTGACAGGAGGAAGTGCTTCACATTTACAACAGGCAGCTTTCAATTCAGAACTATTACCATTCATGTAAAAGTTCAATGTTTGGATTTGTAAACTGAAATAACTCGGTGTTGTCCGACAGCATGTTTATTCTCTCTTGAATACTTATATTTTAAAAAAAACAAAGTTGATGTGTGAGACCAGTTGCTTCACGTTTGTTTATAATGAACTTTTGTTTGGACATTTCAGCAGCAGCTTTACCCTGAGTATCGCAAACACAGCTCCTGACTGACTGGTTTCTGCTGCTCCCTGATGGCCACAGTTGAGACCTGCACCATATGCTGTACATGCTCAGGTTAGTGACAGCGATCAATCATCGATACGAATCAACATTCACCAAACATCTATGGCAGGACTCAGCTTTTAAAAAGTGCCACAACTTGATGAGATGTGTGTTATTGTTTGCATTTGCAGCTCATATTTTTTATTATCATTGATAGAACAATTTGTTGTCTTGTTGCACACTCCTGTTGAACCGTGTCTTCCTGGAAACTGAGCAGTTCATTTCTGCTCCATGAAGACATCACCTATAACAGATGGGTCAGATAGAGCTGCAGCCAAATGACCAAGACTTCAAACTATTTCTTATTGATTCATCAGCTTACTGGAACTTTATTTATTCCCAGTAAATAACACTACAGACAAGAATGTCTTTCATCCAAAAAGAATCAGACTCTGACTCATGAAAGCTCAAACTGAAATAAACAGGCTGTCTATAAAAACCAGTTTACCTCCAGTTTACCTCCATGCTTGACAAAATAGTGACATCTTCTGGCCAATCACCTGTATTGCTCTTTAACCAAATGACAAAAGTAGACTTAGTCAAATCAGATAATCCTCCCCTGTTGTTGAATAGTATTCAGAATTCAGAATGCATGTTCATTATTTATGTCTTATTTAACGATAAATAGATTGATGATAAATGCAGCGGCGGTGGCTGAGGTGCAACGAGACAATCACAAGTGACACCAGCGCATTTAACAAGTTGTTTAATTGGACCCTTATAAACCTTAGAAAAATGGGTAACTTTCCGTTTCAAACAGTGTACGAATTGTGACCTAATCAACAACATAACAAGTGCGACAGAAGATGGAGTGAAAACAAGAGGAAAACGAACAGATGTGACACTTTTAAAGTGCAATCAGTATCATTTGGTCGACTTTGGAGAATGCAGGATCTTTTCACTCACTTAATAAAGAACCCAAACAGAATGCTGTGCTCTAATCAGCTGGAGGTGCCTCCAAAAGAATACTGGATGTGTAGGGTTATAGGATCGCGTTCGCGTCATTCATAAGAATTAGGTCAGATCGGAGTATTTTTAAAGATTAAATGCAGAATACACGGGCGCATTCTCGTTATACGACAAGTCACAGCAGAGGGTAGATTGGTGGGTATTAATTATAACTGTTGTCTGACCCTGCGTGGGTAAAGTGGGTCTTGTTAAACATCAATGCGTATCATAGTTACCAGCATGCGAGCAACGTTCAGCCCATCCTCTATTCAAGGTCACATCAGAGGTATGTCAATTAACTATATGTAATGGTACATTCATCAGCAGGACATAATACAGTAAATATTATAGACAATTACTTTAAAAATACATACATCCTTCAATAATCAAGCCATTTGCAAAGCGATCCTAAAATAGATACTTTATAGATTTAGAGATAAATAAGATGATAAAGAGGAAGTTGAAGACGACTGCAACTTAAAGCTAAATGCACAGAGACGCAGACTCTAGCATCTTCCTTTTAAAATAAACATATGTATAAACACAGCTTTTGACGAGAGCGAAGAATCTTCTGTCCTTCCAGAAACACGCGGCAGACAATCACAGACAACCAGTGTATTCACGCAAAAAAAAAAAGGATTTCAACAAGCAGTCCTGAACAGACCCTCCCACAGGGTCCCACATGCAAACAGAAGAACTGTTTAGTTTGGGATATCTGCGCTGTGGTTGCGAGTGTCATATTTATGATGGATGATGAGCAGAACCACACCCAGGAAGAAGCAGATGGAGCCCACTGTGATGTAGGCGATGCCCAGGAAAGGGTTCTTTCCCCCCATCCAGGAGATGGTGCTCAGGATCATTCGCTTGCGACCGTCAAAGCTGGTCACAGGGTAATCTGATTAAAACAGGTTAAAGAAAAACAACTGCAGCTTCTGAACAGAAAGAAAATGACAATATAGGACAAATATGGTGTCTACAAAGTAAAAGCATTAAGACATTTGTACCGCAGTCAATTCTAGGGCTGTTTTACAGCAGCTGAGTCAGAACTGAATTATCCAAACATACACTTGTTCAGTAAACAGGAATATCCTGTTTGCTGGACTGTTGATAATTCCAATTATCCACATGCAACAGATCCATTATGACACGCAATGTGCTGTCAAGTATTTTAATACACGCACACGAGGTCCTTTGCTGCTTCAGCCCAGTGGAAAACAGTCTGACTTTAACTTCTACTTTGATGTCAGCTCAAGATGGCTTTACTTGGTAGAATACTTTTTGATTTATTTATTTTTAATGAAAAAATATGTAATGTTACTTACATAAGTCTTACGTCAGTCATATGAAGGAATATCAAAGTTGCTGAATGACTTATTCTTCCCTAAAACTGAGACAGAGCTAAGAGGGACTTACCACAGGCACAGTGAATGTACTGGGTTATTAGTAATATTTGTATTGTATAAAATAGAGAGTAATAATATATACTGTAGAAAAACTATAGACTATGCATGCAGCCAAAATGTTTCTTATGTCTATTTAACTAACACATAAAATTCATGATGCTCAAAGTAGCTGTTTTTCACTGTAAGCCAGGCTGTAAAGCATTAGCCTAAAAGAACTTTGAGCACACCCCATCAATCACATGCCTCTCAATGTGAGGTGTGTGAACAGCTCTGCAGAGTAAACCCAGGGCGCTCTCTGCCTATGGAACATATGCTGATAGAACATTTTGTGTTTCTTTGTTTTACTCAGCAACCCTTTTAAGCTATCTCGCCCTGGCGTGGGCATTAAGGAAATAGTTCTTTGAGTCCCAGTGAGTGTACTGGCGTTTGCTCGTGACACAGGATTTAAATATAAAATAAATATTTGCTCGATGTTGTTTAAGTGTTGGTGCTTACCAAGCTTCCCTGTGTAGACAGGTTTTGTGAGTAATGATGATCTAGGACTATTTTATTAAATTGTGAAGCTTTCCCACCAGGAAATGAAATTCGACCCGAGAGCTGAAAGCCCTCTTTGGTTTGTCTATCGTGCAGCAGTGTTTCAGGGCGGAGTTCAAAAGGATACTGTAAGTGATGTTCAAGACGTAGTTGCCACTGGGCAGCGTGGGGGTGGTGCTGGACTTCTTCTGGATGATGCGGTACAGCTTGCGGAAGGTGGGCAAAGCAGCCGTGCGCATCCACACAATGAAGTCCTCGTTGATGAAGCCATTGTTGTCAGGATCTGAAGGGTCCAACTCGTACACTGGCTTCCTCCAGTTCAGCGGCTTAGTTGTACCTGAGTGAGGTTAAAACAAAAACGAGCTTGAGGCTGCAAGGCGAGGGGACAAGGCTGCAGAGCTATATCACTTTTCTTGAATATAAGAGCTACTGCTCTAACAAATCAACCAAACTGTGTTGGGATAAATTCTTGTTTTTAATGACTTTTAAGTTTCTGGGGTGATCGCACCCATTCACTAAAGTGACAACAGGCATGCAGGGTGAGGACTGGGAATACTAACGGCATCATTCTCCCTATGTGTACATTTAACATCACTCAGAAGAAGCTGTTTTCTGGTCCGAAACAAGGTTTGCTGAAGTCACCTTGGAAGGCTTCGGTGAGGTTGCTGCTTCCACTAGGATTCCTGAACTTCACATGCTTGTCTGTCCACCAAGCAATTCCCTTCTTCACTAGAGGAATTGGATTTCTGGTGCCATTGGAATCAACATGATACAGCTCCAGAGTGTCTGCAATGAAGAAGCGTTACATATAATATCAGCGCACAGCAAGAGTGGTGATGTCAGAGTTTCTGTTGGACGAGCAGCACTTACCGTTGAAAAGGCTGTTAGCTATGGCCCCACATGGGGCGATGGGCTTTCCGTCACTCATACGGTACGGCTCACATTCTTTGCTGGGGCTCTATTAACAACAGAGAAGGTGAATCTGAAGCAAGAGGCATCTAACGTAATCTCTGCTAAATCTAATCTCTGCACGATGTAAAAACACAACACTGTCGGTGTCGTACCGTCAGAGAGCCGTACAGCTGGCTGTCGTCCCTGGACTTCACGTAGCGTCTGTGGTTCTGATAGAAGTTGGATAGGCCATAATACATGTAGACATTGCTCTGCAGGGGAGGAGAGATATAGGAGAGTTATGCACCAGTTTCATCTTTGATGCACCGATAAAACAAATGTCATAGTTCATAAGGAACCTTTTGACTTTAGTTGTGTCTTATCTGGAATCAGTTGAGACTGAAATACAACTGGGTGTGAGCTCTTAATAACTGATCAATAAAAAACCTTTTAAAAGTTACTGGAGTGCACATGTCCAGACGAGAATAATCAATGCCAGTGAAGGCTCCAAAACAAACCCTGAGTTTACCTTTCTCTGGACTCAGAATAGATCTTAATGGCTGTTGCGTGTCAGGAGAGCAGGTTTTTTTCCCCTTTCATTAAACAAGCCACACTGTCAATATTAGAGTGGAAGCAATGCATTATTCATAGGATCCGCATTCTGTTGGCCGGTGTCCTGCTCACTTCAAATGGCTGATCCAGCGTGAAATTCACAGAGCAGAGGCACGGTGTCGTGTTGTTCCAGCTGACGCTGTTGGCACAGCTGGAGCAGGGACTGTCAGCGCTCACACCGGTGTAGTCGATCTGAAAAAAGAAGGGGTGGAAAACTACGTTCAGCTCTAATAAACGCATGTAGGCTCATCCTGTAGCATATCCAGGCACAACAACAGAATTGAAACGACAATTCTGTGTAATGTATGCAGTATGCTGTATTTTAATGTACAGACTATAACTGAGGCAGTGATTCAACTTTAACTTGACACTGTTGAACTGCGCTGTGTCCAACCAATTTTTTCCCAATTTCTTATCGGCACCATTGTTACAAGCTGGATGTTACACTTTAATGGAAACCAGTTTTGTCCACTTCTGTGGACACGGTTGGTTTTGGCCACAACGCTACAAATACATGTAGTAACTACAATTAAATGATTCTATGATGGTCAAGGTGCTAAAGTATGAACACCTCAGAGGACATTGTGTTCAATAAAATGACAGTAAATGAATGAAATATCGCCTGAGAATATTTCTCTTCACTGCGGGTGATTCATATCGTCTTCCAGAGGGAAGTTTTTTCAAAAGTACTAGTGTACTAGTTCAGCTTCACCAGTCTGTACCTACTCTGTCTATTATGTCTATTTTTAGTTTGAACATGGAGCCAGGGAGAAATGTAAATACAACACCACCTCCTGATGCATGGTAAGATTGACTAAGGTTCACTTTGTCACTTTGATTTGATCAATATCTGTTACTTCCCATTTGTACACAGGCGGTAAACGGGTGAAAAATATCCTGATGATCATCTGAATATTGAAATCGGTGTCAAAATTCCGTGAAGCTGCCCTGACACGACCTGCTGTTTTATTCTTATTGGTAGGAAGTAGCTAGCTAGCTCAAGTCGCTAGCTAGCTTAAGTCATCTGGTGAGGATGGACACAGGGTCAGAAACATGACAACATTCCTCTGGTTTGTGTTCTCGTGTGTTTCCTCGGGTCTCCGTGGTTTGTGGGGTCGCTGCAGTTTGCTCACGGTGACCGTAAAAGGCCCGAGGGAGCAGGGAACAAACCCTTGGCAACAGCCGCCAAAGGTCCGGCGGACATGACAGTTACTGTACCTCGAACTCCTTGATGTTGTTGGATGTGACGAAGAGGCCGATGCCGATGGGGATGAAGATGAGGCCGATAACGAAGAAGGCCGGCAGCACGGTGCCCGCCGTCAGAATGGGCTGCCAGGCCGGTAACCTCTGCTGCTTGAACGCCGTGTTGTCCGGCTTCTTGCTCTTCGCCTCCACCGCTCCGCTGTGACCCACGGCCCCGGAGTGCTGCCCGTCCTCCTCCTTGGCGTTGTAGCTGGACGCCATCATGGCTGCGATCGACTCCGAGCTCGGGGATCAGCTCGACCCGACGGACGACGGATCCTCGGTGACACCGGGGACGAAGCGATGAGGTAGACGGCGAAGCTGTCTGAGGAGCGGAACCTCCAGAACCTGGTTCGAATCGCCACTTGTTGTTGTCTTGGCCTGTCTGGTGAATCTCAGCCCCCGAAGAAGAAGACGGAAGCTGCAGAGCCTATAGCGTGTTGACACGTAGTAGCTACGTCACCGTACAGCAGACTCCTTGTTGCACAATCCAGCGTTACTATGAAAATGTTATTACACGTCTTTACATCGTTATTACACACTGAGCCTTGTCATTTTATTATAAACTTAATGATCTTGTACACTACATGAATTAACGCAGAATAGGAAACAATACCTTTCATTTCACAGGATTTAAAGACACATATATTGTCAATTAATTATTTTTTTCTCCTTTATAATTATGTAATATTATTGCGTTATCATTTTGATATCATGTATGTCTACACTAATATATATTTTTCCATTTATGTTATTTAACTATCACATTCGCTTTTATTAACTGTATTCAAATAATCAAATAGTCACATGACAAGAACCCATATTTATTTTAAAATACATATTAAGTACAAATCTTTCACAGAAAAAAATAAACATAATTTACATGAGTATTCTGGTCTAAAATGTTTCCATATAAAATATATCCATAATGTCACTCAAACACTCAAAGCAAGAGGCAGCTAGTAGCAGCACAATACACACTAAATACAAATAATATGAATCCATCCATATCACAGAAATAGACAGGAGACTGACAAGTATAAAAGACATTAAAAAATAAATGGCTTGGATATGGAAAGAGGTGTATAGAGACATCAGAGCTTTTCTTATTGTGAGTGTTGTCTTAATCCCCTAATATTTAGATAATGCATATCTGAACTATTATTGTGTCAGTCAGGCTTTTCCTCCATTTTGTAAAGCACTGCTGTTAACGGTGGATTTCTTCACTTCTATCCTCATAGACTGTGTCTCTGCTCGCGACTCAAGCTTCACTCCACCTGAGATGCCCAGGGATCCCAGCACAGCTTTCCCCGTCTTCAGGCTCTTTGACATTGGGATGCGGGTCAGGCCTGCGCGAGGCAGCTGGGCATCGTGCCCAGTCTGACAAAAGACAGAGAGAGAGAGAGAGAGAGAGAGGGGGAAAGAGAACAGTTTCTCAGCCAGGGGAATGAAGACAGGGAGCACTTGAGGGGAACATAATGAATAAATAAAGGAAATATCCATTACAGGAAGAGAAAAAAGCAAGAATTTCCAAACAATTTAACTGTTCATCTGCACTATAGGAACTGTGTGAAGGAAGAATGTAAATATTTATCCATTCTTTCACTAAATCCTAGTGGGTGAGCTCTCGTCCAGGCCAAGTTTTGGCGTGCCGTTCCTGGTGTAGTTCTGTTTTGTGTCAGCCAGAGGGCAGCGGGCCCTGCATGGCTGTTTGTGAATGTAAACACTGAGAAACAACTATAAATTACAGCATGACTGAAGCGGGATGGCAAAATGCCACATCATTAGCTCTGCTGTTCTCAGGCCACCCCATAGGACTGCTTCTGTCACGCTAGGCATCGGATCCACAAAGAGCAAGTTATAAGGTCCACTGAAACACCAACACAGAGCTGCTTCCTGACCCATTTCTGTCCGCGTGAGATGGAGCTGTGAGTGAACTTAATCAACCTTATGAAAGATCTAGTAGAGTCAAAAAAAAAAAAAAAATCAGTAAAGACAAAACTTTAAACTTGGACAGATTAGAATCAAAAATGTCTTTAACCATTTTCTATAACCTGTCCTGTTCACTAAATTGGTTGCACCAAACAGAACCTTTCTTGTAAACCTATTGGAATAGAGGAAAAGATTATTTGATAATGAGGATAACTTGAACATCTAAATAACACTTACCATGGTTTGTGCTGGCCTGGATGTGGAGGATGGAACAGGGGAAATCGTGATACTGCTCATCACTTTGCTCTGTGAGCTCCTGGTAGCCGTGGTGGTGATTTGGCGGGGCGAGCGTAAAACCGTCCCAGTTGATAAAGTCATCTCCTTGCTCTCTGTCACAGCAGCCACTGGCCTGACGACCATCTTAGGGGTCATGTTGTTGCCTAGGTGAATGTGGATCTTATTATCTTCAGTGGTGATGATGCTGGTGTTGGTGTGACCCTTCCGTATGGCCACTGGAACCATTTGCTTCTCTGGGGTCACCTTGAAGACAGCTCGGCCCATGGTCATCTCCTGTGGCTCTGGGGAGGTGGAGGCTTCAGACACGACAGAAGTGCTGACTGTCATAATGGAGACAGGTGACAGGGGCCTTCCCGAAATGGTGGAGCATGGTCGGTTGCTCTCAGGAGACTTGGCTCTGGATATAGCTGTGATGGTGACTGGAGACTTTGCTCTTTCGGGCCCCTGATGTCCAGTGGTGGGCTTTCTTTTGGGGGTTGGAGCAGAGTAAGTGGGAATGATTGTGATTCTTGATTTTGGTTGAGCTGGATTTGGGCTGAGAGGAGCTGAGCTGGAGAAAACATTCTCAGTCGTAGGGCTGCTGATCTCCAGAGTGGCCATGTTGTTTTGATGGTCTGGCGTTACCCGGATGTGTAGAGGCTGCCCATGCTTTGGGGGCATGGTCAGTTCAGAGGGCAGCTGCTCTCCATTAATGTGCAGAGGCTTTTCCAAGCCGGCCTCTTGAGGGGGATTGTCCTTTTTCCTCATCCAGGGAATCCAGGATTTCTTTAAGCCCATGTCGCTGCTCGTTGAAGGACAGCGCTCTGGCTTCTTCTGGCACTTTTGTCTGAGGTTGTTCATGATGTGATTTTCTTCTTGGACAGACTTCCTGATAAACACAGCTGGGGTATCCTCCTCTGCCGGCCCAGACGGCGATGCCTCTGTCTGTACTCCGGTGGACGTCACGGCCGCGTCCACCATTCTCCTCCCGTTCAAGCTGGGCCTTAGCGCTCGACTGTGGCGCTTTGCTATCTCCAGCTCGTTGGTGAGATGGAAAACTTCCGTTCTCATGTTCTTTGCTTTCTCTTCCTCTTCTAGGAACCTCTGCTGCAGGACGGAGTAGTCTACTTGCAACTGAGAGAGCTGGTCCTCTTTGTGCATCAGTTCATGGATCTTCTCTTTGAGGGCAACCACGTCGGCCTGCAGTTCTCTGGTTTTCACCTCCTCTCTCTTGCATCGTTGTCTGAGGCCTTCTTCCTGGCTTTCCTCCTCTCCTTTCTCAATGGCCTTGTTCCGAGCTATCTGATTCCT
Organism: Pseudorhombus dupliciocellatus; assembly: GCA_016785235.1. Taxonomy (NCBI): domain Eukaryota; kingdom Metazoa; phylum Chordata; class Actinopteri; order Pleuronectiformes; family Paralichthyidae; genus Pseudorhombus; species Pseudorhombus dupliciocellatus. The sequence continues at coordinate 7,381,017 of JAFBJW010007502.1, forward strand.
CATGTCCTCCACCTGCTGGGAGAGAATGTTGGCTTTGTCCTGCTCAGTCATAAACCGTTTTTCCAGCATGTCGTACTGATCCTCCGTCTTGATCAAATCTCCCTCCACCACTTCAAGTTGTTTGAGGCGGTTTTTCAGGTGCTCGATTTCAAAAGTCAGTTCCTTAATTTTGTTGTCTTCTCTTCTCATGGGGTCAGGCGTTCGTCCTGGGTCACATTTCGTTAGATTCTTCACTGCTAGCTTCTCTGCTTGCTCAAACCCGTCTAACCTCTTCTTCATTTGGCTGACTTTAGAATTAAGATCCTTCGATTTATCTATTTCATAAGCTAGTTTGTTGCTCAGCTCCCCCTTTTCTATGGTTAGAGTTTCTACTTTGTTCTCCATCTCTGATTTTAACTTCAGGAGCTTTTTGCTTTCTTCTATCAGTTTCTCAGTCACCTCCATGACCTTACTCTCCTCGACCTTGACCTTTATACTCAAATCCTTCTGTTTCTTCTCATCTGACTTCATTCGTTCCATCAGGGTCTTTCGTTCTTCCATCAAAGCAACCGTCAGAGACTTCAGCTTACTCAAGTCGTCCTTAAGACTCAGTTCTGACTTTTCCAACTTGAGTTCTGAAGATTCGAGCTCTTTCATACGGATCCTGAGGCTGACGACTTCATCCGAGAGCTCTTTGCTCAGGCCACCTTCTCTCTCTAAGGCAGCTTGTAACTGTGCACACTCAGACTTGCTGATACTAAATGCACCCTCAAGCTTCTCTAACTCCACCATCCTTTTCTGCAGCTTTTCCACTTCCAGCCTGAGTTCTTTGCTTTTATTGTCCTCCTCCTGAAGCCTCTTTCTCAGCTCCTTACATTGATTTTCAGTCTTGGTAATCTCCTCGTCCTTTCCCTCCATTTCCAGCACCTGCTTCCGCAAGTTTTCCAACTCAGCGATCAAGTTGGAGTTGCCACACTCCCCTTTGCCAATCTTCTCCCTGAGCTCCTGCAGTTCCTCCTCAGATTTCCTCAGAGCCTTGTTGCTCTCCTCCAGCTCCTCCACTTTGTGCGTGAGCCCTAGAAGTTTGGCGTTGAGCTGACGGTTGTGGCTCTCCTGACTGGCCAGCTTGGCACTCATCTCTTCATGTTGTTGGGCGAGTTTAGTGGATTTTTCTTTAAGCTCAGCCTCCAGGCTCAGCAACCTGTGGCCATCTTCCTGGGCATGCTCCCTGGCCTCACTCAGTGCCTGCTCCCTCTGTTGCAGCTGCTGGCTGACTTCCTGGACCCGCTGGCTCTGTTGGTCCATTTGCTCCAGGTGCTGCTGGCGCTCATTGACCAACATCAGGGCAAAGGACTTCAGCTTCACCAGCTCCTCTTGCACCTTGGCCAGACGTTTCGAGTGCTCCTTCTCCTTTTTGACCTGGTAGGCTTTTTCGTTTTCAAGCAACCTCTTCAGTCTAAAAGTAGGAGGAAAAAAATGCAATGCTTTAGATTGGTGTTTGTCAAAACCAGTTACTCTGTCTGTGTCAAGCCATCTGTGTCATGGAAACATGAATTATCAGTGCCCTGGAATGTAATGTTTTATTTCCAGTTACAGTTTTGATTTCAATTTTATTCTACTCTTTTCAGACTAGTTTGATCATCAAAATATTTTCTCTTTATGGCATTTATAATCTCAACACTATTCAAAGACTCAAACGCAAGGTACAAAATTCAAGATGTTGAAATAGCACCCAGTACCTGAAGTCATGACAAAAGAAGAAAAATAGATTTATTTAAATATATTGCTTCTTGTGCAGAATAAAGATCTTGTGATTTGTTACTAAGCAAAACAAATAAGGATAATCTACCCCACTACACCACTGCCCAACCCAAACAATGTGTTCATTGATGGGATAGAATCTCAGTGCACAAACTGCTCGTGGAAGTTTAACACCCCCTCACCAAGTGGTCCTCTTTTCTATTAGCTTCTTTCTATGCTGCTCATGCACATTCTCATCTCTTGCTCTGACAAAATGCATGCAAAGCAGATTCAATACAAAGCCGCATGGTCTCCTTACGCACTCAGAGTAATGCTATATATAATCTTTTTGCATTGCAAAATAAACCAAATGAGGGTGCACCGGGACAACAAAGATGCAGGTGCACACATATACTGTCACCTCAAATGGTTTTTTTTTTGACAGCACAGAAACAAATGAATCCAAAAACTTACCCTCTACCTCTATCAACAACCACAGGGACATTTCTGCTGTTAGATAAAATCCACAGAAGCAGGAGCCTCCTTCTCCACAGACCCTCCCCAGTCACATTCCACACATGTTATCAGGACAGAGAGGTGGATAAATACAGTAGAGTACAAGTAGACCTCTTGTGTGATGTCACCTCATCCATTTAAGGTAGAAATGTGTGTATGAGAGCAGTTTGTGCCGTTTGGGTTTGGACACTGTGAAGGGGGTGGGACCGTTGCCACAGGAGGAGTGTTTTGGCAAAACTCCCACTCTCCGATGTTCAAGCGTTCATAAAACATGGCTTGTTTAATGGAAAACAACTATGGACAGTTTTTTTTTAATCCTGAAAGTTTACAAATGTGCGAGAAAGAATGATAAATATTAACATTTCCTTCAGACAAAATCTGGTTTGGTTCAAGATTGGTGTAAATGAAATAATATCTGCGCATGCTGAACATTACATCTGCATAATGTCCCTGGTATGACAGGGGAGAATGTCTGCTGTAGTTCCACTCCAGGGGAAACTGTACCTGAACAGGGATCCCTCCGAAGTCTATGTGTGATGAGAAAAACAGAAAAGGATGATTCTAATGTCTCCCGTGTGGTGGAGACTATCTGGGAGGATTGAAGGTATCCATGGCGATAGGTTTATGAAGCGTTATATGCCCAGACACTTTCCATGGAATTATGCAACGTTTGTCAAATCTCTGCAGGTGAATTTGAATTTGAATCCTGTTGTTTCTCAACTTACACGTGGCAGTAAACATCCAACACTGATTTACTGCAGGATCCATTGCCAAGTAGCATTAGCAGGCACGTCTACTGGCTACTGTACAGAGGAGCCATCCAGCTCTTAAAATTCATACGGACACAGTCAGATGTCACTGACACCCAAGTAATTGGCAATCTAAAATTACTTTCCTGCAAAGGTCAAAGTCATGATGTCAGGGGGATTTGGCACCAGTGGTCAGGCAATGTAAGAACTATAGTTTCATTTAGAAATAACTAAGTGACTGCATCCAGTGGCAGCTACACATGCTTGGATATGTGAGCTGATATCTGCAGAAGATATTTCGTCATCTGTTTGTAAGTAAGATTATGAAAAGACTGCACGACAAATTGTCAGCCTTTGTAACATTCTGACATTTATTGTTACTGATCAACCAAAAATTTAATTCATTGCTCTTGATAGGAAACATTTAGGGAGCTGACATCTATAAATGTCTAAAATATGGTCAAATTTAAGGAGACTGTTGGAGCTTGGCGCTACCAAGCACCATTCTTGTTTGAAGAACATTTTCGCTTCAAGAAACAGTTTGAGTGAGGATGTCAGGTTCTTGGACAACTACAAAGTATGCTTTAGAAACATAAACACATTTCTCATGCAGGTACACAGGTGTGATATACAAGCCAGGCCCAAAATCCACACAGGGGCTTTTTTCCATCATGGAACAACATTTCATCCCATGTTTCCTTGGGAATGTGTTCAGAGCCAACCCCCCACGTCAGGAGGCCGAGGGCTGACGGGGACACGAGCTGCCAAAAGGCTGTCAATGCAGTAATGACCCTTCTTGACAGAGGAAAAGCATTAAGTGTTGAGCTAGAGAGCTGTTGATAATGTACAGTATGCAAGACTGATTTGGTGCGAAAAGAGAGGAATCAGATCTACACCCTGCTCTGTTCTCATGATCTGCCAACAGATTCTTGAATGATGTGTAGTTTTAGTTTAAATGACAAAGAAAACAGTCAGTCAGAGCTTTTCATTAGTGTGCGTGACTGCATTCACTCTTTGAACCTCCCATCACGAATGGCAGCCATTTCTTGACTTGATCGTGACACATACCACCATGCCACTGAAATATTTCAACTTCCTGACGTTTAAATTGCTCTCTTGTCCCAGAGGGTGTTAATGGCTGGTGGCTGTCTGTCAGAAACGGCCTGTCCAGTGCCCATCCTCTGCATTCCTGCAGCTGTTTGGCACAAGACCTCTGACTTCTCTCTCCTCGCGCTGGCCCAGATGGCTGGAGGAGATACTCATCGATAAGGACGAGTCGATGACATGCCTCCATCTCACCTGAGGAACTGGATGTCAAAACAGAGCAGTGCCTGACATGGTGGATTTGTCTGTTAGCCGCTGATATTTTCATGCGAATAACAGTTTCCCCCGCCCCCCCTTGGCACGTCCTGTATTTACCCCGGCCAAGAACCAGAGGAATTACACAATAACATCGGAAACAATTTCCCAGAAACCTTCAGGAGGATGCCGAATGAAGAACATATTCATTTAAAACTGAATCCTGATAAGAGAGGGCGTTAGCCTCAGTGGAGGGTACGTGCTCAGGTATTTTTAGCACCACAAGCCCGCCCCTAAAGTTTGGGAAATTTCTCTCGACCATGGGTTCTTTCGAGGCCAAAGGTTCCTTCAAAGAGACACTTTTTCTCTCTGTTTTCTGTTTGTTCTCCCCCACAACCCCCATCCTCATGACTCTCCAGTGCTTTGTATCCTTTTACGGCAACAAACAGAAGAACCTGGGCTCTGCAGGCACTTACAGATCAAACCCAGGAGGAGATCACCCCCCCCCCCCCCCCCCCCCCCCCCCGCCCCCGCCCCCCCCCTCTGCGTGGTGACAGAGGCCGACCGGTGCGTGAGCCAAGGAACCTGCTGGAAACTACCTGGCATTAGAAGGAGGTCACCTCTTACTAGATTGCATGAGAGTCAAGTGAAAGTGAACTTGGTGAGGTTCGTGAGGTGCGTGATTCTTGCCATATGCTTCAAACTGTAGTCGAGGCTGAGTGTGACCCATGTTTATAGGTTTTGGTCCTGATCCGCAAAGGTATGGACACAATTAACCCAGAGAATGGACAACAGACTCCTGATCCCCATTGGAGTGCATGTACACTTGATCCATTTTTATCCCCAGATTGAGTCAACATGGCTGTGTATTTGGAGGAGGTGGAGATGTGCATTCTTTTTTCAAAGTATCTATTTATATTATATACTTTATCTATGTTTTCCCCCTCAGTAATAAGAGTGTCAGTGTCTGGATGCACCCTCGCTGAGCTGCTGTCATGTTTCTCCTCACAGCTTCCCAAAAGCCCTCCTGTACTGTCACAACCACATTTGAAAAGATGCTAGACTGCACTAATTTTCCTGGCACATCAAAGCAACAAAAAAAAAAAAAAACACAGGTTGACTTTCATCTTGTGATCTCAGCTCAGCTTCTCCGCACTCATTCATGCACACGTTTTGCTCTGGGATAGATGTGTTTGGAAGTAAAACTTCATTAGGGTGTCAGTCAAACCAAATCCCAACGTTCTCTCAAACAAACCCAAGCTATCAGTTCCACACACAGCAAGTTTGCTGAAATCATAAAACACCCACCTTCACACACAGGTTCATTTAGGCCTGTGTGCTGACTGATTTACACTCAAGAACAAATTCTTTATTGAAACCTTCTAAATCATAACTACCCCCTGTCCAGTGAAACCAGCCTGAGGAGAAGCTGGAACACTGAAGCTGAAAGTCTGCTGCTCATTTCCCCACCGTCTCCCTCAGCGCCTGATGGCAGCTCACCTGTCATCTCCGTGATTTAACTTCCATGGTCTGTTTCCTGTGTCCTGCAGTAAAAGCCCAAGGTATAGGAGCAATGTGTGTGTGTGTGCGCAATGAGCTGTTTGAAGTTTAGACAGTTCATGAAATGCAGCATGTAAGTGGTTTCCAATCTGCTTTACCTTTTGACTGGCGCTGTGTTCACTGGACTGTGCACTACCTCAGGTCGCTCTCTTCCTCAGTCACATGTGCAGCCCATATTCACTCACACTGGGGCATCTGATGCACACTGTGTGAGTGAATAACCTCCTCCCGAGGTTAGTGAGTGAGAACGGTTCCCAGTGATGTGTTAATCACTGGGAATGGCAACGAAATACATTCCTCATCAAGCAGCAGCCAATTAGAGTCTTTCATGTGTGAGGACTTTAATTAGTACGGCCTCCTCCTCTCTCACAGACATTCAGAGCACATCCACTTCACGAGACTGTTTCATCTCTCAGGGGGCCATCCACACACACACACACACACACACACATCTATCAGTGTGTGAAACCCGCCTCCCCACTTTTAACTTCATCCATCCCCTGTTGACCAACAAGCCCTGACGCACCCACGCCGATGATGTCATGGGAGATTAGCTCCAGCTCCATTCCAACACTCCTCTTCACATCCTCGATACACACCCCATACGCAGGGGTTCCTCAGCTACAGTTTTCCACTGCGCCTCCCTCCTCCCCTCTCCGATCTATAAGCCCCTCTCCCTGTCAAGGTATGTGAGGTTATCACTTCATCAGCCAGCTCCCTCCATCCTTGTCCTCTGCTCCTCTCTCACCAGGCTGATGAGGCTGTTTTTCATACATGTCCTAAAGTTGATGCGTTCCATCACCCCCTCTCCTCTTTATATGTTCCGCACTGCTTTCATAAGCCATGGTGGCACTAAATCATGTTTTTTCATTTCCTCTCTTCTCACCACTCCTCTCCTCCCTTACTGCTCTCACCAGCTCCATTTCATCGTTTCTCCTAAAACCTAATTTATTTATTAGTCTGCGCTGCGAACAAACTTTCTATATGTTTTCTTGTTTTTTCATGCTGCTGTACATATCTCAGATATGAAATTTTTCATTTAAATCATGATTTAATCATATGATATATGTTTGTCTGTGGGCATCAGAGGACCATAGCAGTCCTAAGCCCCTAGTTCCCACACTGCTGTCCCTCCTCACCTCTCTCTCTCCTGCTCCAACAGGTTGGTGAAGTCGTCGCTCTTGTTCATGTAGTCCACGTGTTTGCGTTTCTCCGTGTCCAGCTCGTGAACCGTGCGGCGGTGACACTTTTCAACGAGCAGCAGCTGGCCCAGCATCCTCCGGTACGTGTCCTTGTGCTTCTCCTGCAGACGGTCCAGCTGACACACACCCACACAGAAAAAATAGACAAAGAAGTTGTTTAATTTGACGTTCCCTTTTGAGAATTCTAACAGTATTACTGACTCCTTATACACTGGGTTATATATATATTTAGAGCTGGTAACTCTTTTATTGTCTGTGCTCAGAGCAGCACACTGACCTCAGCCATTGGCTTTTGGTAGACGCTGTGGTTGTGTGGCTCAGTGCCAGTGAGGGCCGCGTCTCTCTGCAGGGCCTGGAGAGCCGAGTCGGGGACCGCAGAGCCGTAACGTGACTCGAGGGCCCCTGGCTCTGTGTGTTTGGACTTCAAAATGCAGATGACATCCTCTCTAGCCTGAAATCACACAGACAGAAGAAGAAAATAATAGAAATTAAACTTGGTCTCTGATGACCTCTGAGGCATCACGATGGTTGGACACACTGCAAACCTGCCTTAAACGCTTGCATGTGGCCATTTTCAACCACTAGATGAAGCTGTTGTGCAAGAAATTCTGCTTAGACTCAATCTAAAGTGTTTGGATTCCTCCAAGATGCCTCTTACAGGCATTTTTCTTTTGCCAAATACAAATAACAGGAGTTCAAAGGTCACCTGAAAAGTGAGAGTAACATTCGAACCCACCTGAACCTCTCCTTCCATGATCCCCAGCAGCTTAAGCAGATCCTCTCTGGACAGATCCATGATGTCCCTTCTTTTCTCTCGGGCCTCCGAGGAGTCAAACAGCAGCTTCTCTTTATCTGTGATCACCTCCACCTCTAACTTATCCTTGCTGTCATTCTGCTGAACTTTGGCCTTCATGCTCTTCACAGGCAAATCCACTTCCTGTTCCTGGCTGATGCCGTGGTCATCCTGCGGAACCCCGATGACGCCGTTGTCTTCTATTTCTACCCCACTGCTTTTGGACCGCATCGCCTACCTGCACCGAGGACAGAGAAGACAGGAGGAAGGTTTTTAATTCATTTTTAGAGCAAATACATCAGTTCTCGTGTCTTTTTTCTGGCACAATTTGTTTCAGTTGAAAGTTTGGCATCTGCATATATAACACTGTGTGTGTGCATTCCTGACACGTCCTGTATCTGATGCTCGGGGTTGATGGTCTGGAGACACATTTGCGGCGCTCCTGGGTGCTCTTACCTTTTTTGCTCACATTTAAAAAGTCTGATACAAACATTTTGTCCAGATCTTGAGGATAAATCCGTTGATGATGGACTCTGAATTTAGTTACACCCCATCAATCACTTATAACATCCCAGCTCTGTCCCCTGTTGAGGTGCAGCATATACTGTAAACTTGATTACTTAAACTTAAACTTATCTTGTTCTAACTGTATACATTTTACTGCTTTATAACTAGCGACCCTCAGTGCTAAATGATAAAGCTGATGAAAGTAATTAACAGATGGCTTCATCACATTATGAATTCACAAATGAAGGATCTAATGTTCGGCAGCGCCTCAGTTCATCACTCTGTTATCCAGACATATGAAAGTAATTTATAGACCGTCCATGTCACCCTGGTCAAGTTGCAGTGTTGGTCATTATGCTCTACATCTGTATCTTCTCCTGTTTGTCTGTGCGTGCGTGTGAGCATGTGTGTTGCAACATTTTTTTGACGAGAGCCTTGAGACCCTGAATAACTGCTCTTGATCAGTTTCAGATATGACATCGACACGCTTTTTAATTGCAAACAGAGAAACAACCCCACGCCCCTGAAATCCCCTCCATAGCACCCTGCTGATGTCATAGCACCCTCACCTCTGATTCATGCTCCGAGGCATCCTGAGCAAGTTCGCCAAACATTCGCTCTGCAATCTGGGATCAGCTACGTGACACAAGTCAGATGACTGTTACAGGAGAGGAATGAGACTCAATGTGGAGAGGCTTGAATGTGAGATTTCGCTCAGATTTATGTTTATCTTCTTCTCTAATAGCCGTCAACCCAGTCAAGGCTGAAGCAGACTCTAATGACGCTTGAAACCGTCTGTTTGAATCCCACCTGTTTCCAGGAAAACATGAGAGAGAGGAGTGGGAGATAGCTCTGCATCTCAAACCAAAAAAGAGTCAAATCTAACAAACACAGAGATCGGGTTCGTTTCTTATCTTAGCACTCTGGGTTCAGTGAGTGCACACTGGTTCCAAGGAGCTCCGGTTCTCAGCTGGTGCCTTCTTTCCTGCCCATAGCTCCTCACTGTCACGGAGTGTAATGTTGTGGTGCAGAACGGCTACAATTTACATGCCACCATTCAGACAGTGCCAACGAGTCTGAATGACGAGCAGGGCTGGAGGGGTACTAAAACGGGCACCAGTGAGGGCACGGCAGTGACGAAACTTAGAAACATACTGTAGATGACTGTGACGCAGTACAGCTGACAAAATGGTTGACACTTGGTTAGGCACTCCGTGGTTTATTTTTAATTCTGGGCTCCAGCCATGAGGATCCAGAGAATCTACTGTAACAGCTCATCTCGTTTTCAGGGTCACTCTCGTTCATCAGGCCAAGTGATAGAGCTGAGAGCTATGTGACTAAATGATTAGTAACTCAACTAAAAGAATAGTAAATGAATCAAACACAGGGATATAAGATAAATGAATATTATGACAAGGTGATAAATTACAGAGCTTAAGTTATAATAAAAACTATCAAGCCTCAATTACATAAAAAAAATAAACTAAGGGATTTTAATGTTCTGTAGACTGAGGGGAGCTGCTGTTGAGATTTTATAGTGTTAATGTTTCACACCTCACATATTCTCAGTTGATGAATATAAAAAAAATAAAACTCAAGATTCTTTCATATGCTTCACATATTGACACGTGTCATGCAGGACAGCTGTGGGAGGTGGTAGCCATCACTTCAGTTTAGGCTCTATTGATGATGAGCTATATCTTTTATCACGGCCTATTGATAACGGCACTTGGCATCAATATAATAGTTTGATCCACATTTACTGGTTGCTGCTGTTATGATTGTGGTTGATTTAGAGGAACATCTCAAACACGTCACATTCCCAGTGGTCTTTATGGAAAAGAAAGGAGAGCCAGGAGTTATCTCCAGTACACAGAGCTCTGCCCCTATGTCTGCCACAATGCCTACACATATTCATGGCATTTGAACCATTGACACAATGCGACCGCCCACCGTCTAATACCTTGATGTCTTCCATTATGAAAGGCTGGCCTAATACTGGGCGAGACCCCAGTCAATTCCTAAGTCTAAATTTAAAGTAGGACCTTAAATCTATCCCAAGGTTTGGCCCAGTCCAGCTGTCACATCACATATATGAGTATTTATAGGCCTCACCAAAAACATATGCCTCCATTCCTCAGGGGAAAGAAGGGGCTATAAAATTTTGTCACTGGTCAGCAAGTCAACAGGAACACGTGGCGGATAGCTCCCATATTTTCAGCCACAGACCGCCTCTGCAGAACGGAATCCATTGGTCAAATAGTTGATTAGTCAGTAAAAGTAATAAGATTAATTAGCAGGTGTTGACATTGGTGTTTGAGGATAATGTAAATTACTATCTTCGTAATGCATATTGTAGCATGATGGGTCGGAATCTGGAGACTGTGAAGTTCATGGAGAGAGGACGCGAGTAACAGGGGAGGTCAGGACTTAATATTCTGGCGTGCAGCCATATTCATTTGCCAGAGATGAAAAATGAGAACTGCAGCTGCGAATAAAGCAACAACGTGCCACGGGGGGGGGGGGTGATTAGTTTAATTCAGCGAGCTTCCACGTATTCACACCGCGGACCTAATGTGACCAAACAAGGTGTTTGAAAGTTTCTTTGCATGCGATCGTTTGGCAGCTCTCTCTGCCAGAGGACACTGATAAAGTGCGGTTCTGCGCTGGAGAGGCTCTTCCGTCCTTACAAGAAAAACAGACGCGGCCGCCAAGATATGGGAATTTCAATCAAAGCTGTAGCTTAGATGAGATTCCAAAGCTACGAGACAATCCGTCTGGATATTGAACGTTTTCTGAGACACCTATTTCCCATGCACGGGTACAAGCTGCAGACTCTTCCAGAGGAAAATACAGACAGCAGGATGACAGGACGGTGTTTTTGTCTTGATCCCAACTGAGACAATCACACATTCCCTCAGGATTGAACTTCTCAGGACCTCATTTGCTCCAGTTCTACCTAATTGAAATGTCCAAGAGTATCCATGGACAGAACCTAAGAATTTACAGCTTGTTGAAGGCTTCTATAAATACCTGCGGGTGACAATACCTCAAATGATGTAGCATACTGGAGCAAAATGTCAGCAGAGGTGATGGGTTTCATCCTGTAGTATTCTCCTGATGGCAAATGAACCTGATCCTCTCACTGGAGTTTCAGAGGTTAAGGTTTCCCTAATGAGCGAGCTAAGAGGAAGGTCAGTGGTTCTCCATATGCAATCCCTCACAGAATGCTGTAAGCAAGAAAACATCGTTGCAGCATAAGGACTCTAATTTATGACAGTGGAGCTGGTTGCATTTTGTTAAATATTGACTTTGAGTGTTAGGTTTAGGGTTAGGGGCCAGGGGCCAGGATTTTGTCCTGACAGCGATAGTGAATTCTGAACACTTGTGTGTGTGTGTGTGTGACTTCGGTCGCACAAACATGCATACGCCATTGTTCTTAAAGCGCCACTCTGTCACCGCGCATATGGATCGCCGCAGCTGCTGGAATACATGAGTCACCCCCATCTGTCAAAATTAGTTTCATATACAGCGGGCCATACATAATGGGAAACATGAACACATTTGTCCGTTATTTGTGAGAGCTGAACAAGCTGTGGCCTCAGAATAGGGGGTGGTTTCCATAGCAACAGCGTTTATCCAGTCTACCGGGAGGGTCCATAAGCCAAAACTGACGTATGAAGATCCTTTCTGGACTAAACAGCATGAGTGGATATCGTCTTCCCAGCTTGCAGATCAAGTAGGAGATCAGGTTCTGGTGGTTTCTAAGAATAGGAGCAGCAAGGCAACATATGGATGAAACAGACTGAGATATGCTTCGATGTCATGGTGGGAGCCTCTTGTCTGAACTCTCTTGTCTCATCGTCTACATGATTGGAATTCCACTGGGTGTTCTTCCTCTGCGAGCTAAAGAAATTCTCTGTTGGTGCACAGATAGAATGTCCAGTGTTTTGTGACTTTTTGGATAGTTAATGGTTGATGATGCTGGACTTCTGTCACAGGATCAAATCACTTCTTGCTTCCTTCATGGAATACAGGCCCTATTAGGAGGAAATAAAACAAATCTGCTGTATTGCTTGAGTGGTAATTGTTTACCCATGAGCCTATAAGAACTTCTTGTTAACTGCAGCATTTCATATCTTTAACTCTTTACTGTTGGGGGGTTGTGACTCATCTTTCTCCTCCTGTTGTTTACCTTTTAGTAGAAATGCGCTGGTTTACTTTCTCATAGTCAGAGCCATCACAGGACAGATGAGGTCTCTGGGTAGCTGTCATCATCACACACTGGTCCACTGGAAGAGTCATGATTATGTCATTTCCCCAAAGGAAAAAAAAAAACATGGCTGAGAGAAGGAAAGCATGTGTTGGATAGATCGGGTGGGAATGATTTCAAATAATATTTCCTCTTGTGGAGTCTAGATCAAACCTTTCTTCTAAGAGATAGCCTGACTGTATATGGAAAATACTAATACTTAACATCAATGTATTCGATACATCTGCAACACACGTACTAATACTAATACTGCACAGTAACTTGGTGAATGACCTCACTTCTTCTAAATTTACTCCATGTCAAGATCCAATTAACAATCAATCTACTGTCTCACACCACATATCAATGGTCTGAAGAAGATCTTGGGTTGCTATGGACTTTGAGGACTTATTTTTAAACCCGGGAGAGCATGAGTTATACGTGCCGCAGTCCTGCGAAACATCCAAATGTGTCTAAACTGCATTTTTAGAATTCAAGACCAGAGGCCTGCATACGACTGGAGCTGTGCATATGTCAGTGACAGCTGTTGTTGAGGCCCACCAGACGTATGGGAAAGACACCGACTGAGCTGGCAGCAATGCAGCTCCACCTCCCATTATAGTGCGTCTGCGTGCATGCACATAGCGATATCTTTGGACGAAGTGGCCCATATGCACACACAGGCATCTGCGTTCAACACAAATGCATAGTCGCTACAGCTATATGGCTATAACACTAGCATTATATCAGATAATGAGCAGTCATATGGTAACCTAGGCAACAATATAAACAACAGTATATTTCTAAAGATAAACAACAAGTCTCTACTTCCGCCCAGTTTTTAGTTTGGTTAGCGTTCCATCCACTAAAATGACACGCGAAGGATTTTGGACTGAGATTGCAGACAGCCACTTTGGGAGCCACTGAGACACTTTGGCTTCACTTAAGTTAAATATAAGCCTGATAACATCATGCTAATATAGATGAGATCATGCTACCCCTATGTCACCATCTGCATCAGGTCAGGTGACGCAGCGCTATAGTCATGTGATGAGGTAACCAGTGAGACATTTAACGCATCGCAAATCAATGCTGCTCTGGCAAACACTCACGCTCGCTTGGTTTCAGTTTAAACAGGGGCTGTAACATTGATTAACAGAACTGACGGACAAACTGCCCAGTCAACACTCACATACCTGCCTTTTTTAAGTGGCTATTTCACCGCAGACCTCACGGTGGCCAGCGTGAGAGGATGCGCTCAGACTAAACTGGAGCTTGCACAACAATGTTAATGAGTGATATCACTGCCCCGGCCCTCTCCGTCTTGTTTCGGCGGTGATATCACTGGGTGCACAGAGGCCACATCAGCTGGACAGGGTGGGAGGCAGCGGGGGAGAGGAAGGGTGAGGCCCTGGACACTGACAGCGGCCTGAGCCACACCTGCACCTCATTCCCCTTTAGTGGGTGAGACACATTTCACATTTTGTTTCTCCTCTTCTTAGTGAAGTGTAAGGTGATGTGTGCCTTGACAAATGGTCAGCGGCTGCAGCGGGAGCCATGCGCCTCCATGGAAGGCCGATGACCTCATGTGGATGAAATGGAATTCCTTGTTGGCGTCATTACAACCCATAAATATTCAGGATGATAGATGTCATCTTGCTGCAGCCTGTGAATGCCTCCTAATGTTCAGCAGTGGCGTGCGTCTTTGCACTTTGGCGTGTGTGTGTGTGCGTGCGTGCATGTGTGTAGAGTGAGTGTGAGAGGTGCATGGTGCTGATGGAGTTGGCGGATGTGGGAGGACAAAGGTTGCATGAGTGTGTGTGTGTGTGTGCAACCTATAAGCTCAGTCTCATATCATCTCAGTGCACCATCGCCTATGTTCTTTGGAGACGTAGGTTTCTCTTCCCACATGCGTCGCACAAAAGCCCTCAGATACTAAACTGTCTTATTCATACAGTGATATAACATGTGATTCATACTGCTCTCCTTCATGAATTCATAGCCACAATGCCAAATCTGTATTGCCACTGACAGTACTAAGAGTGGTCCCTTGTTCTCCTGGCTGAGTAATGAATTCAAAATGTAGAAATCCATACCATTTGAATACATTAAAATGGGCTGAATTGATTACACACTCCAGGAGATGGCTTGTTTCATTCACATGGCCCAAGTTCATCTCAAGTGGAGCCAGGAGTTTGACTGATGACAGTCCAGCCACAGCAGCACCTGTACCTGAGCCTGTTGGTGTCTCTGGCGAATTCCCACAAAGCCAAGAGGAACAGGGGCGTCATCCAAGAACCCCCGGAGACGCTGACTTACCTGTCGCGGTGCTGTTCCCAGGTTGAAGCAATTAGCAGCCACACCAAGTAATCCAAGAAAAAAAACGCACTCGGAGGAGTTGAGTATCCACTAATATCCTCTCACTTGTGTGGTCCACTTGTGGTTGGTGCCAAGGGCCATCTCTCACTCTCTTGCTCTCTCTCTCTCTCTCTCTCTCTCTCTCTCTCTCTCTCCGTCTGTCCTCTATCAGTTCTTCGGGTCAGGGAGGGAATGGTAGAGAGCACTAACACAGTACTGTAACTTCCCTCGCTCTCACCCTCCCTCTCTGTCTTTCACTCCCACAGCCTATCCCGTTCTCCTCTGCCCAGCACTCTAACTGTAAAACACACCTCTTGTCATCCCCCCCTCTCTGTCCTTCCCAGAAGCCAGTGGATGTCTGAGAATAAAAGAGAGACACTGTTACGCGGCCCCTCGGCAGTTGAAAGGGGGCCGTTACCCGGTGCGAGAGAGAGCAGAGGTGCGGTGTGATGTCCGATCTTGTCACGGGGCCAGATCTTTTCACTCAGCTGCATCCTCCACAGTCCCTCCCAACTCCTTTTGACCAGAGTCACACAGAGACTAAAAGTACGGCCCTATATTTAACTTGTCCACCCCTGCCAACACAGGGTGCTGTTAGCAGCTGAGGCTAGCTGAATGCTAGATGTCTTGGCTCTCCTGCTGCACAGCTAATTCTCCCTTGCTGCCGCTGACCCCTTGGTGACAGCTGAAGCCTACCGTACAATTTTCTCATGCTGGGAAAGTCCGGCGACAGCAGCCACTCAGGCCCTATAACAGCGGTGCATGGAACCACCAGTTGCTGACTGAGGAGGAATGAGCGTGGCCAAATTCCCCAGGACCTTGAGACCTAGACCGGCTTTCTGGCCCTGCTTGTTGAAAACTAAATCAGGTCAGGGAGCTAAAGCTGAGGTACAGCAATTGTGCTCAATTGGAGTCGTTGCTGCCAAGGTACCACTTGCATAAGACATGCAGGAATTTGAGGGGAAGCTTAATCTTGGTTTACCTTTTTACTTTTGGGATCTTGTTAAGACATTTTCTAAAGGGAAAATATAATTTTGTAATTGTGTGCAGCACAATATAAATTGACTTCAGTGTCCCTCAAAAAGAAAATTAGAATGAAGACCAACAAGTGGCATAAATACCCAGAGTGTACAGTATAACTTGCAGGTCACCTTTAAGAGCGGACATAGCAGAGGAGTAGAGTTGCTTGTGTTTGAACCACTTGTAAGCAGTTCAGGGATGTATCAGGCTACTCCTTCCGAATATGGCCTGAGTGATCAGATCTCAAATGTGTCGCCAATGTGCGTTGAGCTTGTTCACACCAGTAACTCGGAGCTGTCCGCCGGCGATCAGATCACTCAGGATGGAAGTTGCAGGTCAGAAGAGGAGCACCAAAGGTGGAAAGGGATTTACAGTCACCGAAGATGGTGAAAAGTGTTGACATGTGGGAATAGAGAGCTGAAGATGTAGGAAGCTGACAAACGCAGGTGACTTATGAGTGAGGATAATGAGGAGTATAGGTTTAATAGGTTGAATGTTTGGGCCTCCAGGGTCTGAAAAAAGATCAAAGGCATTCTGACATACTGAGCAAGCTTGCGAACACTGACAACACTGACAAGCTAATGTAGGCATAAGGGTAACCATCTACAACCAACTACCTTTACCCTGTTTAACCTTTGTTAATCCCGTCTGAGACATGATGTGTCCTTGTATAAAATTGCAGTTTCTTTAATTCTGTGATTTACAGTTTAATCGAAAAACATTATGAATTCAAGGTAAAAAACAGTTTGGACTTCATGTCTCTAATTTTATTCCTAATAGATTTATTTGGTGTGGACCTGGTCATAGAAAATACTAAAGCATGTTGTGTGTCAAAGCTGAGTGTTTTCCACTGCTTCATGTTTAGAGTTCATGAAACGATGCTGATATTCCTATATTTTATATATGATACAGGAGATGTCATGGGATTTCAACTCGGCCCATATATTTTTAGAGAAAAGAGAAAAGTCTTGTCTGGTCACACGAGGGAGACGTCTGGAGAACATAAGGACACTCTTATCACTAGGTGGAAACCAAAGCAAACACAAAGACACAGATAAAGTCACAAAGGAATTATGTCAGACGGACGCATTCCCTCCCTCCTGGGTCGGCTCTTTTGTGTTGCAGTGACCGTCCGTCTAACCTTTTATTCACACATTGAGCCGCCGCTGACTTAGGAGGGTGCGGGTCTGACGTAATGTTTCAGTAAAATGAAAACACACTTCAGCAATCGCAAATACATCCAGAGATGAGCGTGGAGAAAGATGAAGGACAGTTTCTGGCTCTTTGAATTCCTTCACCTCATTTGCTAATTGACTTCCCAAAGCACCTGACATTGGGTCATCCAAGAGTTCTCTAGCTTTGGAAAAACCTGAAAGAATTTTTTTTTTCACCTTTTTACTTGTCCTGTGTGTGACACTCAGTGATTCTTAGCGATGATAAACTCTAAAATACAAAGCGCATTTGTTTGACAGACCCCTTCCTCCCCACATATGAAGTCATGTGGTATCGAAAGAGGAAGATCTGTCCAAACTGAGGTCATGAGAAGTGTATTTTGATTGAACACCATGATTCCCACACCCAGAATGAAGTCATGTGGTGGGGATCCAGTTTAGGATGAGGTTTGTTATGATTTCACTCTGTATATACAATGCCCACAGGACGGTGCTGCTGCTGTCCGGGCCCATTGGGGCTGCGGTTGTTGGGAATCATGGTAAAAATGTGAGTCGGTTGAAGTTGCTGCCATTCCCACACTTATGAGATGCGATCAGAATAGGGAGCACTCAGATTTAATGAACACAAGATGGATGATAGAGTGTTGCCGTGGGACTTGCGTGGAAGCAAGGCAAGTTAACGACAGAAGTCTCATTCAAAAGGCTCCAGCCTGCAACTTTAGCAACCAGAGCTGTCCAAGCACTGTGAGATTAGACCAGACAACGGGGAACATGTTGTTCCTGGTCCGGAGCCACGAAGGGACTGCAGAGGTTTCAAGCAGCATAGATGAGGGCCAAAGAAAAATGATGAAGAAAAGTCACAGGACAAGAGATCTTTATACCCCTGTTTATTCTGGTGGTCACTTCTGTTAAGTGTGTCGTTTTTAAGGAAAGGTGTATTTTTTTCCTGCAGAGTTGGATAAGATCATATAAATATGTAGCTGAAGCAGCAGCTAGTTAGTCTTGCTTAGCATTAAGATTGAAAGCAAGGGGAAACTATAACCTCAGGGTGCTCCCCAGAGCTGAAGCTAAAGCATGTCGTTATAGGTCATAAATCACACCTCCTCCGTGTTTGTGGATGGGACCAAGATCAAATGTATTTTTCTTCAAGATGATTCTGTTAATTGAGTTCTTCTCTTCTCTTTTTTGTTTGTCTTGAAGCACTGTTTTTCTTTGCAGTTTTTGTTTTCATCCCCCTGGTTCAGTGTTCAAGTTTCATGTCAGCGCTCGTATAACACTAAATGTCTGATAGTAAATTCTGCTCAACGTGCCAGCCAATCTCACAATACCGCAAACACCACAGCACATGTATCACAGGAAAACAATGACGACCACAGGAATGCCAATGCTGAAGCACCACAGCGTCTTTTATGTGGTGCTGCGCCCTAGGTTGACAGAAAAGTGTATCTAATTAGGGGTTGGATTTTCCACTTCTGTCCACGGTAATAGTGTCCTGTCCAAAATGAAAAATGACCTCAATTTATTTTATTTTTTTTTTATAAAAAGGAAAATTACAATTTACAACATTTGAATTAAGCTCAGCTCCGACTGAACTTTCGGCTTAATTTTATGTGATTAGATGTGAAGATATAGACGTTGTAGATGTAGAATATGCAGTAAAGCAAATATTTGAAACAACTAATTCAAATGATTGGATTCATAAAAGTATCCTATTAGTGTCAGTATTTGTAAAAGTATCCTACTAGTGTCAGTACTTGTAAAAGTATCTTACTATTGTCAGTATTTGTGCAGTGAACATTGTTGAATTTGAGCATCAGCAACACGTCCCTGCAGTGAAACATTAAACCCACTCAACTCGGGAACGATCATCACAACATGGGTAGTTGCTGACCTCACTGTAGGCATCACATCCTGTGTGGTTTTGTTATATTTGTTGATGTAAGTCTAAATGATATACACTTAAGTATTTCAGTCTTTGTTTTCCTTCTGGTGTTTCAGTTATAGTGATGACTTGCCGTCTCAGAAATGTTGATTACTTGCGATTCATTTCCTGTTTTTGCTGATCACACACTGTGGAGCTGCACCGAGGAAGTGACTCTCTGACGCCCTCCTGTGGTGAGATGGTGTAACAGTCATGTCAAATCTTCTACTGTATTAAGAGAAAGGTGTGGGACTTTGTGACATTGTTCCCTTTACAGTGTATTTGATACATATGTGGTCCAAACTACCTCTGAATTATGACAGCCAGTATATTCAAACAGTTGTTTGAACAGAATTCCAGATGATGAATTTTGATATTCTGCAGATCTATTCCTGACTCTGTTAACTACAACAACAACCAGGCTGGTCTCATTACCCTGTCATGAAACTGTCGGTAAGGTGACTTCTCCACAGAAAGAGACCCAGGATGATCCTTGCCCTCCAGTATTTTTTTCTATTTCTGAGAGTGTTCTGCTTTGAGCAGCCGCACCAGGAGACAGAGCTGCCACTCATCTGCCAAACCCCTGAGGAGGAGGAGGGTATTTCCAGTCTCAACACCCGTAACCTATTGTTGCGCCTGAGCTGAGCCAGATGACCTCAGGGCCACAGGGTTCATCCCACTCAACAGCTGTGCATCACCCTACATCACAAATACTTGAACAATCAATCTGTGGCTGCCAGTACCTCCTGCTTTTTCTATGGAAACAAATGATATTTTTTTCGCATATATGCATCATGCATTTAATTGATTTATTTTATTAAATTATATAATCTTTTTGTAATTTAACAGGGAATTACATGCATTACCTTGGTCCAGTTCTGTTAACTTTCATAGCCATTCAAAATATAATATGGTTTCATTTAGAAATAGAGAAATGCTAATAATAAATATAATCAACATCAACATCATTTTTATTTTCATCTTAATGGCTATAATTATTCTTACTATTTTTGTTATTATTATCATCATGTAATATCATGGTCATACTTATTCTAGTGATGACGATTAATAAATAATGTTTGATGATTAATAAATTATATTTGTTTTATACAAACCAGCTTCAGAATAAAACCCAGTCTCAAGGTTGTAATGTCGCCCCCTCCTGGGTGATAAGCCTCATTACATCAATTCTTAACGGGTTTTCAAGGGCAAAGCTCGGCCCCTCCTACTCTAATTTGATTGGTCCTTGCAGACATCCTCGCAGCCTCATTGGACAGCAGGACGTCAACTGAGTGACGGAGCAGGAAATGCAAGGGTGAGGAGAGCGGTGCCGGTGAGAAACGTGTGTAAGTGATGTGTGTGTGTATGTGTGTGTTGTTCAGCTTTGTGTGGTCGCTGTCTTTGTCAGCTCGGCCTCTTACTTGCGTTGGTTTCACAAACAATGCGAAGCACGCCGAGTTATTTCAGAACCATCTTCTACGCGCTGTGTTGAGGACGTTAGCACTTTAAGCTAACATTAGCTGTAAGTGCTAACAACTCAGTGGTGGGACGCGTCGAGCAGAGTTTGAAGTTGAGTGTTCCGCTGTGCAGCGACGGGTTGAAGGGCTGCGTGTCGCGTCAGTGTGACGTTTTTGTTGTCTTTTGGAAATAACGTGACTCTTTCACAATAAAAGCAGCTGCTCATTAATTTGCTACTGCCAGAATAATAACACAGCAGCACAAATGTAAAAAAAAAAACCCACGTAGTTCCGTGTTTTGTCTTAATCCCGGTCCTTTAGTTTTCTGCTGTTGTCCACTAGATGATGCCAGAGATCTTACTGTGAGACTCATCGTCTGCCCTCAGCAGTCACTCCGTTTAAGGCGTCACAATGGAAATCAATCTCATGGCCTAATGAAGAAGTAATTGGAATTGATATCAGTCTGCCAGAATTGACAGGAAACTATCGGTTGAAGACACATCCTGTGTCATGTTAGTGGCAACACATGCATGTGTATGAGAGTTTAAAGGCTGAAATAAAGCTGACTCGGTTCCCATGCAGAATCACTGTTAGAGGACAAAATTACTCAACTGTTAACACATCGACTTTCAGCGTATCCATTTCAAAAGGTCACTCCTGATATGATATGCTGCATGTTATATATAGCAGCTTAAAAATGCTGTTACCTGGCAGATTGTTATCACCATCAGCCTCGCATTTTCATATACACGTCACTCTGTCTCTCAATGCAGCTGATCAGTCACAGTTTCTTATTCTGAACATGTGTCTATGTACCTTTTCTTATCAGTTCACCTGAATGATGTCCGCCTCCAGGAAACTTGCATCTTTCCGTCTGCCTCCCTTGCCAACTGTGAGTGAGCTGATAAAGCTCTACAACCTGCGAGCTGAGAAGCAGCTCTCGCAGAACTTTCTCCTGGACTTGAAGCTCACAGGTTAATATTCTTCTCACCTCACAATCTTCTTTCTTTCGCTCTGTCTGCAATGCACCAATCACTGTGAGCTTGCGTACCTCGCCAGCGTCTCCACAACACCATGCACTTGATTTCCCCGGCTCAAGATAGCCTTCCTTTCAGGCATCAACATCAACAGGCTCTTCTACACAGGGAGTGTTGATATCATTCCAAAGTGAATGGACTGAGCCAATTATTTGCAGCCCAGTGCGTAGCTCAGACCTTAACATCATTTTCAATGATGCAGTGCAGGTCTGATCTGCTCTCTTGTCCTTGAGCAAGGTCACAGTTAGATTAATACGTCTCGCCTTCATCTCACAAAGGCAGGTATTGCAACCTCACCAGCTATTAATCATAATTTAGATACCTGAGACTCGATAAACACACTTGTATGCTCTATTTCATATGATGTATGAGTTCAATTAGTTGAGTATATAATTAACAGATTGAATGCAAAGATAGTAAAAAAAAAAAAAGCCAAGCGTGATCCTGTGTTTCTGTATTTTCAGACAAAATAGTGCGTCAGGCAGGCAGTTTGAAGGATGCCTGTGTGTGTGAGGTGGGTCCGGGTCCTGGGGGCCTGACTCGCTCCATCCTCAATGCTGGTGCAGCCGACTTGCTTGTGGTGGAGAAAGATTCTCGTTTCATCCCTGGGCTTAAGGTAAATGGAGTGACTACAACGATACTTGCTTACGCACAAGGTCATGAGGTTATTCCACAGAAAAGATTTACATGGCTTCATCTGTCAGTAGCATAAAACCAGTTAATCTATTCTCAGCTGTGGCATCGTTAGCATCCCGCGGGGTGACTGATGACCGAGTAGTACCTTTTCATTCAGTCACATCACGTTCATCTCCACAGCTGTTATCAGAGGCAGCTCCAGGGAAGCTGAGGATCGTCCATGGGGACATACTCACCTACAGAATGGACCGAGGATTCCCATCAAACATCTCCAAGCCATGGGAGGGAGGTGAGAATTGAAAATAATGTTGTTGCTGGGGGGGTGTGAAGGAAAAAAGGCACGTGACTAACAAGTGTCAAAATGCGGCTCCACAGATCCACCAAACCTTCACATCATCGGGAATCTCCCATTCAGTGTCTCCACCCCCCTCATCATCAAGTGGCTGGAAGACATAGCCAACAGGACGGGGCCCTTCACATATGGACGCACGCGACTCACTCTCACGTTCCAGAAGGAAGTGGCAGAGGTGTGAATAAACTAAGGAAGCTTAGACCTTTTTAATAATAAGAACAGCATTTAATTATATCAACTTGTTTTTGGTTATGTTATTATTAATCCTAACAAACTTACAAACCAACCAACAAACACATGAAAAGGAGTGAACCATAACCTTATGGTGGATTAAATTAACTTAAATATTCAGTTTCTTCAGTTTGTTTTGTCTTTACATCAATTGATAGTGGTTGTTCTCTCCATCCAGAGATTGACAGCGAGCACCGGCAGCAGACAGAGGAGCCGCCTGTCCGTCATGGCTCAGTATCTCTGCACTGTCCATAACTGCTTTACCATCCCGGGACGTGCCTTCGTCCCAAAGCCAGAGGTAGGAATCAAAATATCTCCACCGAGGCGTGTTGTAAGTGAAGCAAAGTCCTTTTAATGCAGTGATTCTAATGTGTTGGGTTGTATTTGGAAAGGGAAATGGCTGTTTCCACTTCGGACCACTTTCACAAACCTGACGCTCACAAAGTGCTTCTGGCCAACGTGTGATGGTCTGTTTGAATTTAGTTTTGTGCTGACCTTTGCAGTGTATCTGCATGAGTTGTTCTATTACTGTCTATTCCAGATCTTCCTCTGTCTTCCCTTAACTCTTTTTTTTGCCTACACATAAGAATAGTTAAGAATGTTAAGAAAGTTCCCA
Organism: Pseudorhombus dupliciocellatus; assembly: GCA_016785235.1. Classification (NCBI taxonomy): domain Eukaryota; kingdom Metazoa; phylum Chordata; class Actinopteri; order Pleuronectiformes; family Paralichthyidae; genus Pseudorhombus; species Pseudorhombus dupliciocellatus. The sequence goes on from JAFBJW010007502.1 coordinate 7,404,414, forward strand.
TGTTGAATCCAGCTGTCAGTACTATCATTGGAGAAAAGCCAAATGGACACATTATTATTTCACAGCTCTCAGCCCCATGATAACAGCGGGGCCCACTCGCATCTCCGCTCCTGGTCTCTCTCCTCATCTGGTCCCCCGGTTCTGCCAGAGTCCATTGTCACGTCACAGTCACTCAACCCTCCCTCACTCTTCTTGCTTCAAGGCTTCATTAAGTCTGTGTTGATTCAGTGTTGTGTCTGTTCTGTCTTTGGACCCTTTCTAGGTTGTAATGATGCCTGGTGGATATTTCAGATGTGTCACGATCGCACTGCGCTCTGTAATGAGGGCCTGGTTCTTTTTTTAGGACCAATATCTCTCTGTGTGTCGTTCGGCCCCGTGAGCTTGTATCAGCGGTGAAAGAAAGGCGTTCCCTCTTATGCAACATGAGAATGCTATGGGGTTGTCTTTTTTCGGTAGTATTGTAGTCGGACAATGGGGCTACATAAAATAATAAAAGTACTGCTGCACATCTCTGACATCAGTGTTGGCTAATGGACAGCTCCGCAGTGATCTTCTTTGAGATGACAGACACGCAATTCTTTTGAAAGGTTCACTCACATCTTTGTACAACAGAGACCATGTTTTTCTTTTGCTGAATTAGAGGATAGGTGTTAGGTGGATGTCAGAGACGGACTCCCAGTCCCTTGAAGAAGTGGTGCCTCTTTAGGTGACCCACAGATGGTAAATATTTAATCTCCTGTGTGGACTGAAATCCAGCGGAGTGAATAGGACCAGAGCTGATGGCTCATTCCCTTAGAAGAGATGGCTTGCGATGTTTATTTAATCACACTAAGCTGCCTTTCCGTGCGTTTTTATTCTACTCTGGAATCTTATTTTTGTGCGCGTGTCAAACTGCAGCTTAATGGATTTCAGCAGGCTTTGTTTGTGCCGTGTTCGTGCACAGACATGCATGTTGGACGCTGAACATGAAAAGAGCGGACTTGCACTGCACACGCAATGAATGAGCACCTCGCACACAGGCCATCTATCCCCTCTAAATGTTTTAATGGGCACTTGGTCGAATTGATATCATTAGGAGAGATGATGGCTCTTTGATGAGCAGGCCTCCCTCTACTGGTGTTCTATAAAGAGCAGAGAGCACATTGTGTGCTGAGACTATCATAGTCTCACTGCATTGTCCAGGGCCCTCTCTGCTCATATGTACCATAGTATTCTTAATAAGGAGCCCTTATGGCTCTGTATTGTTTATTGGCGCACACCAGAGTAATTATGCACAATTGCATAAACAATAAAAATGTCCTGTCTGATTTATGCAATGACATCAAAGTGCTGGTAGAAGGGGGATTGAGGTTGTGACACACATGAATATAGACTTATAGCTTCAGCAATGGGTTGATGATCAAACTGACCTATATTATCAGAATACATAAACGTCTTTCACATGACGCATTTTGATTGTTTATGCTGCCTATAGAGCTCAAATGAAAAGGCAGACACTTCGTATAAAAATAGCAATAAATGAATGGCACCGTTTGTTGGCAGAAGCTAATTATAATGTTGGAGAAAGTGCCAATAACAAAGGTCTTTTCCTTTATAGTCCTCTCTTTCTTTGTGCCTCTTTCTATCTTCTGAGGCAGCTTGTGTGACTATCCCTCATACCTATAGCCAATAAATCAGCTCAGTGGTCTGATTATTCATATTATCCCATTCCCTCTCAACCTTTGGCATCAGCGATTGTCTTAATGGAGACGGAATTGTTCAGTTTGTTTGCGCGCTCTTTCTTTCCGTCTGCTCTTGTCACATCAATTAAGGCTCTTTTTCATTTTGTATCCATTTTTATTTATTTTAATAACATCTCTGATCACCCAGTGTTTCCACGTGTCATCGCTCTACGTTGCCGATGGCAGCTCTCCTACACTGCAGAGGGTAAAATATGCAGCAGCAGGTGCTATGCTACACATACAGCAATTAGTGGAGTGTGAAAAACCATCTGAGGTCATTTAACACTTTCTAATCAGACAAACACAGAGTCACAGAGAGCTACTGAATTACTGAACCTTTCCAAAATGCGGCAGTGGGGGGGCAGCAGCTGATTGGATGGTTGATCTGAGCAATGCAGGCTAATAGAATAATGAGATGGGAAATGTTGAATCCATTACACAACAGCAGCTGCTGGGGCCCATATTGACGTAGAAGGTGGGCAGATAGGCTCTTATCCTTGATGTTTAATCCGTCTGCCTTGTTCCTCTCGCCCCGGGACTCCACCTCGCTTGTGTCACACTGAGTGACTGAGATTGTCCTTGAGTGGCAATTGGCTACCTTGTCCCCTCCCCAGGCTCAGAGTGCCCTCAGTCTGTGCTGCTGCACATCACACCTGCCTCCCTTTTCTTATTAGCCACTTATCTTCTGTTAATTACCTCGGTCGAGGAGGTTATGTTTTCACCTTGGTCTGTTTTTTGTTTGTTTAGCCTGGATTACACAACTAACCTGATAGCCCCAATTATTTTTTAAAATCCTTTGTAACATGAGCATTTTTCAAAATTTCTGGAAAATGTTCTTGGAATCAGGGTTGACAGTCCACAACAAGTCACAAGACTCAATGCCAAATCCTTCCAGGCAGATGCTCCATAGATTTAGAGCACTATGGGCTGACAAAGCCCCATACAATGCTCCAGCAGGGAATAATGCACAGATCTTGACTCTCACTGCTTGTATTTAATAGCAAATCATGTGAAGAACTGTTTGGCCTTTGCAAAGATGTTTGTCCTCTGAGAGCCATTTTAATTCCTCATATAAATGGACAAATTGAGTGATCCTTAAGTCCTGTCTGCCATTCACAGCCCTACATATATCTGAAAGAGCTCTGTGAGAAAGGAAACTGAACAAGCTCTTGGTCCGCTTTAGCCATTATACAAATTTCCAATTTATATTCTATCCTGAGCAGAGGTCAAGGAGTTTTAGAGTGCACACTGCCGTCAAGGCGTCTGCATCTTCAGCACGGACATCAGCATCATCCAATCCAGACACATCGTCACTGGCTAATTTGCAAATAGTGGAGTGTGTCTTCCTCTGCTGCCGTGCCTCTCTGTATCTGGGCAGAATGTGATTTACGCAAATGAACATCTGTCCGTCACATTGAGCGCTGTAAAGCAGACAATAGATGCTCCACCATGAGCGACCTGTTGTTCCTTGTAGGGATACTCCTGCACAATTTTGGTGTTCATTGTTGCAGATAATGAGAAAAAAAGGTTGTGGGAGACAGATATGTGAAATGATATGGCTGAAAAAAACAGTACCAGAACATTAGTCTGAGAAAGAAAATGCGAAAGAGGGAAAATGAAGTGAGAACAAGGTGGGGGAGGAATATAAAAATAAAAGATGGATGGAGAGGACACATTGGGAACTGACTCAAACAGGAAAGTAAAAGACTAGGATTACATAGAGACTGAAAATAAGAGAATGAATATGAAATTAAATAGTAGTTTGGCCTTGATGTGATGTGTGGCATGAAAAAAGAAGAGAAGGAGTAGACATATGGGAAGTATGAGGTGCAAAGCCTCCTCCACACCAGTGCTGAGCAGCAGATTCATGACAGAGATGGATCTGAGAGGAGAGTGAGGCGCGCCTCCAGCATATGGTTGTCTGGGCCAGTCATCAGCCATCATCCACCAACTAACCGAGCCTCACAGGAGGAGAGCCCTACAGATGTCCGCCTTGTTACACAATCATCCACCAAGAGCACAGGCCAGATGAGTGGAGCCTAAATTAAATTTGTTAATGCCGCATTGAGCATCCATTACGGCCGGCAGTTGTCAGGGAGATTTAGCAGAAATATCAACACAATTTAGCCGGGGACTTTCTTTCTACTTCTTCTTTTCATATGGTATCAGCTAGTTTTTGAGTACCATAATAATTCCATTCACATGAAGTCACAGGGTGTTTCAGTCTTGGATGTGACCTGACTCAGTCCAGTGTGCTGCTCTGGCACTGATGGATATCTTCACTGTGACCTGAAGTGGCCCAGCTTTCACCTGAACTGTAGCACGAATCTGCTCTGCCCTACTGCTTTTATGATTTTTTTTTTCACCTGCTGCCGCACAATTCATCTAGGTCTATCTTGTAAATGGGGTCAAACATGGTATCAGGAGTATTGAGGGAAAGTTATTTCAATGACTTGTGCCAGTAGAGTAAGCGCCTAAAGGCTCGATCTCAACGTATTACAGACCCAAGGTTAAGAAGTAGCTAAAAATACTCTCCTCCTTTTTTTCCTGAACAAAACGCTAAGGTTGGCAGAGTTGGCGCACAAACATCTCCAGAGATCTCTTTCTCCTCCTAACAAGAAAGTGTGCCGGGTGCGCTCAGTCGGTGCTCGGAGTTTAAGGCACTCAGCTCTGTTTACTCAGTGAAAGTATCAGGAGAATACGCTGTTGCTTTTGAGGAGTGATGCTAAAACCAATGTCCCAAAGAAAGACAGTCTTCATCAAATAACCAAAAATCAAACAAAGTTAATTGCAAGGGACACAGAGACACTGGAAAAAAACTGCACATCCTTAGACTTTTAACAGTGACAGTTGCATCAACCTTTCTCTCTCTGTGAAAATCTTCCTGTGCTTCAGCTTGTTATCTGTGTCCTCATGAATACATTTTCCTCATCTCTGATCGGAGACAGTAATCTCCGGTCATGCATCTGCACCTTCCAACGGTTTAGCCTCGCTCACCTTCAGCCTACAGAATCCCCTCAGCCACGCGCCCCTGCCCCGTGCGCCAAGCTGAAATATTAAAGCGCCTTCTTTGAACTGTCAGAGTGTATTGTTTTCCTACAAGCTCTTCCTTTTGTCATCTCCATAGCATTTACTCAGCAGTTTACCACACAGCCAAGGTCGTTGCTGTTATTCCTACAGCCTCACTTGTGCGCTGGGTCCAGAGGAGGGGGCTCTAACAAAGGAAGGTCATTCTCCATCAGCATTGATGGCCACATTATATCTTCAGTATGAACCTCCTTGAGTTTAACAGCTGTCCAAAACAAAGAAACGCCTGCTCAGTATGCTCTCATACTGGAGTCATCGTATTCTTAGCAATTTCCAGGCATTTTAGGTTGACAGTTCTTTAACATATATAAAAGGATATCTCTCTCTGTGTCGGCATGACTGGTGAAGGGCATCTACGCTTTTGTGAGCAGCCTTGCTCTTTTTTGTCTCCCATTTCTTTTTCCTTGGCTGACAACCTGAAAGGCTATCTGCTGGTCAAGAAGGTCTATAATCTAAAAAAAGAGAAGGGTAAATAATCTGTAAATCGGATGTGGCAGTGTGGTTCAAAGGAAAAACGCTTCCGCATGATTAACCCCTGCCTCAAATTGACGGGCGCTCACCTCCCCTCGTCTAAGCTCACATTCCGGATCTGTCATAGCAGCAACTCAGGGTGAAAGCCTTTGATGGAAAATATAGGTTAAATACACAGAGGAGAAGATCTTATTAGTGTTTCCCCAAGAGAGGAGTAGTTATTTGATCTGCACTCTTGTTGCGTAACGGAGAGGAGTGGGAGAGAGAGGGAGCGAGAGAGGGAGAGCCTTGAATAATCCATGTTTGTTTCAAGAAAGCACATTCTGACTCTGCCGGTGTCAGTGAGGGTCCAATAAGCTGTAATGAGCGCCCACATTTTCTCTTGGAAAGTAACTATTTAACAAGCGCTCCTTCTGAGCCATATATCAGAATATATGTGGTAGAAATTCAATTTTGAGCAAAATCTGTCGAGTATTCAGATTTTTAAAACCAGCTCTGGTTGAAGTATTAAAGCTTTCAACATCTTCATACAGCAGTTTGTTCAGAGCAGACGTTGTGCTTTTAGCATTGTTACGATCTTTTTTTTCCTCCATTCAAGTTTCCACTTGCGAAAAGAAATAATTTAAATGAGATGCTAGGAATATTTGTCGACCAAGTAACACTCACCAACTAATCATTATATGTACATTTAAAAGAAAAATGGCAAATATTCTCTTATTATAGGTGCAATGTTGCAGTTTATATGATGATAAAAATAGAATGGAACTCAGTGGAGTCCAGACCTCTGGCCCACTGTCCCCTTACGAAACTGAATTTAAATTCACGAGATGATAGATTGTGTTTTTATTTGACTCTCACATAGACATACATATTAATGTGTCTACACATGATTTTCTTTATTAAGATCCATGAATTATTCGCTGAGCAAAGTGAAATTGTTGAAAAAGCCCCATTCCCACAACATTGGGAAACCTTTGATGATTCTGTCAAAAGTGTTGCAGATATGTTTTCTGTTGACTGACTCATGTTTCAGCTAAATTGCAATATTTACTCAAACCTTTCTTCAAGATAATTACTCATGTTTACGTACAGGCTTTTAATTTCTCTGCTTCTACAAATATCATAATTAATAACCTTCGTCATTATTTGGCTCTGACAGAATGTTCACTCTTAGGGACACTTTCTTTCTGTATTTATATTTTAATTAATACAACTACTGTCATGTATACTAGCCAAAGTGGATCTTTCAGCTGTTCCCTTCCCCCCTTCTCTGACAGTTTAATTGCATATTATCAGCAGCTACTCTACATGTAGTCATTTAACTCGTCAGATGAACTGGATGACTGGGATTGTTTCCATTCCCTCAAGCTCTCATTATAAATTAATTCATTTATTGTCTAATGCTTACCTCTCAGTCAGGGATGACAGGGACAGGTTGGCTGTGGTATTAAAACAATCTCTCTCTTTCAAAACCCATTTGCACGTAGTAATGTTTTATAGATACATATTTGAGTTGGACCGATGCTGCTGTCCTGCTGGGTGCTGCTTGCGTACTGCAGCCTCCACTCTGCTCAGTCTGAACTGGGAGATGAAAGCGTCTCCATCCCCTTCAGCCACACACATAAACACACAACATACATCAGACACGTTGCTTTCACAAAATAGTTTTACTGGTAAAAAATAGAACTACTTGCACAAGCACATTGAGACAACTGTATCAGAACTTGTGAACTTTTCATCATCACAAATATGCTCTGGCAAAGTAAGAAGTGCTAAAGCATCCACAAAAATAAGCTGCAGTTATCAAAATGATAAATCAGTGTCTTGGTACAAGTACACGCAGGAGAGTTCTAACTTTTTAGGACCTAGTCACTTTTGCACTCTGGCCATTTATAAGCGAATGAAATTGCGTGCTGATGATCAAGCTGCACAGCCACAAAAAAGAGAAATCTCTAGCTCCTGCTTCCCTGCTTATTCCTAGCAGACAAACATGGTTCCTTTTTTCCCCCCAGAGTGCCAGTTGGGTTATGAATTTGTACTGGTCCAGGGAGCTCTGAATGCTCAGCCTTTTGAAACCAACTGCTGTCAAATAAAGTAACACAAGTAAAGGTCTTCTTATAAAGAAGATATGATATGAACATGGTATTGTATCTTATATTGAAATAATCTACAGGGTACTCTCAGTAAAAACAAAAACACATCTAAAGGCTTAGATACTTGTGTACAGATGTCACAGACTTCCTGAAACAAAATGCTTTTTTCGTGTGTTCATTTATAAAATACCACACTCGTGACACCCAGATGAAACTCATTCGGAGTGGTCTTCGCTGTGCTCTGCGAAAAATAGGAATAAAGAGGATTTAAAATAACCCTCAAAAGCTGCGCTGGACCATACACAAGCATCTAGTCGACTTGAGACTTAGTCTGGCAGAACAAATCACAAATCCATAAAACATTTGCTAATGTATTATTCATGTACAAACAACGCAATAAAAAAATAAACAGAAATAACTCCAGATAGTATTAAAACGTGTCATCATGAGACGATTTGGCACATTCTGCAAACACATATCGTGTCAGTATTAGCTGATGACATGGCACATTCTTTACTTTGTTTATTGCATTGGTTATGGTGCCTGGGCAGTGAGTTATTGTCAGGAGGCCAGTTTTAAAGTCTGTGCTGGGCAAGGATGTGTAACTCAGGGTGGGATGGAACCCTGAACCCCATTGGGCTGCCAGAGCTGGCAGTGTTACCCACAGAGATGCCTGCGGCGTGCAGGAAGCAGCCTGCAGGTGGCGAGCTGGGCTTAGCCATCTGCTCTCCCCCAGGAAGCAGCATGTTTATGAGAGAGAAGGAGGGAATGTGCACCTCTATACATCACTTGACAACACACAAAGAGACAATATTCCGCCAATATCCTTCCCTGAGGAGTGAAAACGGAAGCATGACAGTGCTGATGACATATGAGTAGGTGTGAGTTTTGTTTACGCGTGCTTGGTGTGTTTGTGTGCGTTGTGCAGCCACGCTTTTCAGCATGCATCAGCGTTCTCTTGTCAGCCATCGCATCCATGTGACATTTGACACACGCAGGGGCAGGGTGTGGGTTGGGAAACGAAGAGCTCAGACTGACAGGTAGGAAAGGGAGGAGCGGCGGCACAGCCAAGTGGCCACAGCTTAAGTCACGAAGACCTTCTTGCAGGTGCAGTCTGGTGGCGTCTGCGCACTGCTGACGCACTTGGAAAACAAGTCACATATGGAGAGTGACTCAAACCTTTTTCAGCTGCCTGCCACACAGCTACCCAGTCGACCATGACTCAAGAAGCCTCCCCCCTCTCTGCCACTGCACCATTAAACATCTGCTCATCCCCAGTGTTTGAGACTATGGTATAGACACCGCAGCAGTGGGCAGAAAGCATTTTGAAAAACCATGTACCAGGGATCCTGCCTCTTGTCCCTGACTTGTAGAGGGGGATTAGTAAATGTAGCATAAGCAGAGGCTCTGATTAAAGCTTATGGAGCCATGGCGAGACAAAGACAGACCACCCCCCCCCTTCCGCAAAAAAACAACAACTCCATACCACTGACTGACAAGCACATACCCTCAGACAATACAGATATTTGAAGGCTGAATTCTGTTTCCATGGCACTGTGGAAGAGGATGACAAGAGTGAAAAGCACATGCAAAAAGCCAGCGTGTCTTGAGTGTTTACTGTGTACACTGAGACGCACAAGAACATGTGTAAGTGTGCGCGGGGTGGGCGTGCAATGACGGAGGGAGTGCAGGAATGGATTGAGATGGGTGGCTGCCACTAAACGGCAGGATGCTCTTTTAATTTTTTAATATTTTCTTTTGGTGTGGATGGAAATACAGACAGCATATCAGATGGTCCCCGCTGCAGGAGGATTGAATCTTTCTATCAATCTTGCTTCCTTCCATCTCTCTCTCTCATATTTCCACCTGCAGAGAAAAAGAGAGGCATCTGTTTGTCTGCGTTGTGGGTCTCAGTCCCAGCCTGGCAGCCCACATCTATTCCTCCTGACAGCCCTCTATGAACAGTTACAGCAGGGTAATGTTTCTACAGCTTTTCAGGCACAGGCATTGTGTGGCTATGTCTCAGTCTTCTAACCAGGCATTCCTCTGTATTAATACACAGACAGGCTCCACACAGCATGCTTTAGAGGCAACATATCAACATCGGTAGCTAACAAAATAAGACAGTTTATTTCAGTCATTTCCGTGTAGCATTCTAGTGGGTAAGTATACGAAAAAACTACAATGGCTTGCAATGAGAGGGCTTCCACCTCCGGCTCTCAGGCTGGATATTGTCTATATTCGTCAAATGGGAGTGTACCAAACGATTGTAAATAGCAGCTAAATGATTGCTTTTTTTCCCTCCCTCTCTCTTTCAATTCAAACCTTTGCAGAGGAAAAAAATCTACTCTGGAGCTTTCCTTATTTGCTTAATCCATTCCCTGGGGAACTCTCTGTGATGAAGGATGTCTGCATTTGGTTAGCGGCTTCCTCCGATTCTGCAGCACCTTATCCTGGCTCCTTACACATTCATGCTGTTTGTTCCAAGCCGCTGCTTAGGGAATACCTCCACTGCTTGTGCTTGCAAAACAGAAAGAAAAGGAGAAGAGCCAGATATAGGAGAAGGGGAGGAAAATGAATTCAAAGTTGTTGCCCTCCTCCCTCGTCTTTTCTCCACCTCCATGTAAAGTAGAGCCTCGTGTGCAACGTAAGCCGTGATGGTTTCCCCTCAGGCTCATCTCCCTTTTGCCGTGGCGTACACAGCGCTGCTTTATTACACATAGTCCTGCAGGCTGTAGCCGGTCTTATTGTCTAAGGGGGAGAGAGAACAGTATTGGTGCTGGAGCTCCTGCTGCTGCTGAAGCAGCTGTTGCTGCTGCTGCTGGAGCAGCAGTTTGTCAGGGGGAGGCAGCAGGACCAGGTCCTGGGGGCCATGTCGCTTTCCTGAACAGGACATACAGAAGATGGACCCCCCAACAAACAAGAATCCTGCCGAAACGAAGGCAACATACACAGCACCCCCGGGCTCAAACTTATTGCTCTCGGGCACACTGGAGTCCAGAAAGTTGGTGATGACCTCGTTGGTAAACCAGGAAGCTGGAACCAGACACAGAAACCCTGCGGCAACAAAGCAGCCTCCACTTGCGATTGCGGCGTGTCGCTTGGAGCGTCGTCCACCTCCCCAGCGTGTGCATTTTAGTCCCAATGATGCGAGGCAGAGGCCCATGGCAGCCAGCACGCAGCACAGCACCATGGTGGTGCGGGCAGTCTGCAAGTATGCGGGTAGGGAAAGCACAGAATACTTGAGAGTGCAACTGAACATGCCTGTGCTGTACCATGTGCAGTCCATCCACAGACCCTGCATCTGGGAGATCGCTGTGATGATGTTAGAGCCCACGTCTGCGCTGACCTTCCAGTTGGGGAGCACGGTAGCCACCATGGCACCCATGATGCCCAACAGAGCCAAGACAAATCCAAATATCTGCATGCCCGTGGATGCCATACTCCTTTTTTTAAAAGTGGATGCTGCTGCTGCCGCTGCTGCTGCTACCGCCGCCTCCTCAGCCGCTGTCCTCGCTTGGCAGCATTCACCCAGCCACAGCCAGGCTCATCGACCCCACAGCCCCAGCCTCCTCTCTCTCCTTCTCTTGGTGGTGGTCTGTACCAGCTGCCAGTCAAATCCCCCAGCCCCTCAGTTCTTCAGCCGCAGCTCCACTAGACTGGAGGAGAGTGACGGAAATGAGAAACTGAAGTGAGCGGTTCTCCTTGCGCTCCCTTCTCTCTCTCTTCCTCATTCACCCTCATACAAGCGCAGACTTTTTTCTGACTGGAAACAAAGGGGGAGCGTGAGGCAGGGGCGATCGGAGCTGGCTTTATGGCTGACTACAGGTAAGCAAAAACACTGGGGCTGGCTGTGCATGTGCTCGCTGCCTTCTCCTTTCGCCTATCCGGCGCCCCATAGAGGTGTTATTGGAGAGGGAGAAATTAGTTTGTGGTATTTGCAATGCTCAATAGCTATGTGGACTTAAAGCTGCAGCGCACTCCGTTCTCTCACATGCTGTGTGTTGTAGCACTTTGACTCCCCTGCTGTTTATCCAACAAATGGAGGCTGCTTTTTAACAACCATACCTGCTTATCCTCTGGCTGATCACTGGTTGGGGTTTAGTGAGCCACTAGAATTAAACTTGTGAATGTACAGCTCTTTTTCAATTATAATTTTGTCTGACTTTCTGCATTGGTACCGGTCTGGTCTGGTCTAAATAGATTACAGGTTAGAGCTCAGAATGAATAACCTGGACAATTTGGCTGAGTGATTGTTCTTGCCTTGTGGTGCGGAGGGAGAGAGGGAAGAAAGAAAGCGATGTTGGAATGATCTCTTACCCCGGCTGGTGCAGAGCTGGCTCTGACGCGTCACGCTGTTCGCAGTGATTCCTGTAAACACACACAGTCACACACCGACACACAGCAGCAGCGGTGGGCTGACGAGGGGGGCGAGCGGGAGGATTGAGCCCGAGCCACGGATCCATTCAAGTCCATTTCCTTAGCAACAGGGTCTGAGAGGAGGACATCCCATCTTCACCAACACACACTCACACCCACATAGACAGACCACACACACTCAGCACGAGCCAGAGAGAAATGAAGCAGAGCGCAAGAGCCTCTCTCTCTCTTTCTCTCGCTCTCGCTCCCTCTCCCTCTCCCTCCCCCTCGCTCTCTCCCTCTGTCTGTCTCTCTCTCTCTCTCTCTCACGCCTGTGTGTGTATGTTTGTGTCATGTCTGCCTTGACACTACAACTTCAGAAACACAGTTATAGAGGATCTATACAAAAGATAATCTATAGATCTATAATAACATCCCAGTTGTTTTTATCCAACCCCCCCCCCCCCCCCCCCCCCCCCCCCCCCCCCCCACAAAACCCACACACACACACACAACAATGAAAAAAAGAAATTAATCCACATCAGAATTGTTTCCATGTTAGGATGTTTTGTTGGTTTAAAATCATGTTTTTTATTCCATGATAAATTATTGATGTTCTTTTGTTATTATTTTTTGCTCTTGGTTGAAGGTTGCGGTTTTAAAATCTCTATGGACAGAGAATGACAAACAGCAGAACATTATAAAAATCTGAGTTTGATCTGTTCTGTGTCTTGCACTGTGCTCACATAGTGTAACACAATGCAGTTATTAATGTTGCTTTATTGCCTGGCCATATAGACCACCTAACCTTTCATCGCCTCCTGCAGCCAGCAGATTGTGTTCAGCTTATCTTAGTTAGTCGTTGTGTTTTTTTTCTTCTATTTCTTGTCTGTGTTCGGCCACTGGTTTTTCTAGGGTAAAGATCAAAATGAAATATTTAACCAAATGCAATGCACTGTATAGAGAGAATACAAACTAAAGAAATAAATTATATAGAGAATCAATAAAGAAAGGTTTATAGAGAAAACTCCTTTGCACTGTAATGTTAAAATTACCAACCCACCCCATCTCTGTATTGAGCTGCTCAGTAATCACACCACAGAACGGGAGCTGTACGAAGATAAGAAACTGCCAAGATGCAAAGTTGGATAAAATTTCCAAACATAGCCCCACTACACAACTGGGAAGAGTAATCTAATTAAGACAAGCTGAAGGAAAGCTGCTATCGTTACAACCAGACAGTGTACGACAAAGCTTTGTTAGTTTGTGTTGGTCGAGAAGAGCATGAGTACCCCACCATGCCAAAAATTGACCCTCCCTAGGGCGTCATATTCATCAAGCATCAGTCAGCAGGAGGCTAAAACACCCAGCTGCTACCCTATCTCACCCCGTCTTCCCTCTTCTCTCTGTAGAGGACATACAAAACAAGGGAGGGAGTGGCTAGCATGGCCTTGATTCATGAATGACAAAGAGGACAAAACAGGAGAGAGGGGGGAAATCAGATGGGACTAATAACCTTGGAAAGGCTGAAGTGTTGTTATTATTTTGCTACCTGAGCAAAATGAACAAAAAAACAGCCAGCTGTGGGAAATAATCTTGCCTGCCCACCTGCTCACAATCCAATGTCCAGGCATTGACCACGTTGATTTGGAGCCATTACATGTAGATAGGTTGGTAGCAATTGATTTGTTTAGCTATTGATCTGTTTGTTTAATATGGCCCAGTGCTCGCTCCAGCCTCTCCTGTTATGTCCCCTCAGAGACCCCTTTCTTAAAATGAGATCTGGCCAGCATAGCGTACACATGGTGCACACCTTCCAGCGCGATGTTATTGTCGACCTTCAACGCTACATTCTCAGACCTCCTCCTGGGATACCTCTGCAGTAGGAAGAGGAGAATACCCCCCCCCCCCCTGTTTTTTTTCTAGACACACTACAGTATGGCGTGCAACCTATCTCCTTGTAACTGATGAGACCCTAAGTGCTGATGCTGGTGTTGCTCTGTGGGGAGAAAGATAAATAAATAAATAGACTATATAGAGGGAAAGGATGAAAGGAGGAGGGGGATAAAAAAGATGGAAGGAGAGAAGAGCAAAATGCAGCTAACATGCACCCGGTGAGTGCAAACGTGTGATGCTGTGATGTGTGAAGATATTGCAGAATAATATAAGCGAGGTCCCCTTTTATTTTATCACCTCACAGCAGAGCAGCCTTTCTGCAGCACAGCTCTTAAGTCACAGCCGGACCACTTTTTGCCCACATTAGAGGGTTTTTTTTTATCGTTCCATTTGCATTTTTTTTCTTTTATGTGCTCCCGTTGCATAATTGGTTTTTGTGCCCATCATCTTGCAAAACGCAGTTTGTCCACAGCGGTGATGCAAGGTGTCGTGTCATCGCTGTGATCTGCCTGTCAATGTAATCTTGTTGTGGAGCAGGGCCCGGGTTCAGTTTCACCACACATAATGGGTGTAAACCCGTCTCAGGCAAAACACTTGTGACATGTCGTGAAATTACCAACATTAGCTTGATGAAACAGTCTCATCTTGCTCCCTCTGGATTCCCTGGGGAACATTGTGAAATGGCATTTATGAGTTTTTAAAAAACATCAAAATATTTTTTCCCCATATTGCCCTTTCTTTTCCACTTGTCCAGGATATTTCTCATTTTTTGGGGCATGATTCAGGCTTTTCTATGACCAAAGCATCTCTCCCAGGAGCTGCTCTTGTCAAAGACTGGGGTGACAGCCTTGACTGTCCTGTGTGCCTGCCGGGGGCAATTTCATGAGAAGTATGCCAAAGTCTTTCCTCCCCAAACCCCTCAAGTAACATCAGCCTGGTGGGTTCACTGGCATTGACGGTTGCCCCTCCTCTCTGAGAGACTGTCTCCCTCCACTGATGGAATGGAGGATGTCTTCTCAAGGTATTGTCATAATTAATGCAACTCTTCCCCCTCGGTTGTGAGCTCTCTTGCATTCCCAGGCCATATATAGCTTCCCCCCCCCCTTGCTCTTTCTTAGAACCTGCCATTATGTAAGCGCAAGTGTCGGTGGTTCAGGTAGCGCAGTCGCTGGTGCCTCAGGGCCCCTGCCATCTCATCTTGGTTACGCTTAAAGGGACATGACAAATTACTGCTCACATGCCATTGGGCAGGAACTCACCAAGAAAGAGACACTGGAGGTGGGAATGTGGAATGGGGAGCCTGGAGAACCACAGGGCAAAGCCCGGTAATAGAGTTCCTTATTGAGCTTTGGGAAGGTCAAACATAAGAAATATGGTAATGTCCAAGATGGATGAGTGAGCACTGTGCTCAGCTAGGTCAGTAAAGGTCTTGAGTTGCGGACAAAAGTGGTTATGGGACTTTCAGATTGAGATCTGTCACATTTTGCCCTTTTCAAGCTCCGCTTGGCTATTCAGCAGTATAATACATTTTCATAGACGACTGGAAGGTTGATGACTACGTTTACACAGACACAGTATTCTGACTATAAACCCTATTCACTATAAGACATTATTTCCACTTTGTAGTTTGTGTGCCTTGGTAATATCATTTTAACATTCATACAGGTAATAGAGCAGAGCCTGTCTGGTCCAGCATCTTATTTTTGTCTTTAATTTTGTCTTTAATGTGATCCCCTCATCATTATGTCTATATACAACTAAGATTACTTCATGTTTAATTTGATTATTTGTAAGGTTATTATATGAAAAAATGCAGTTTACAGGACAGTGACAGACAGTCTTCTCTATTGGCTTTAACAGGCTCAGATTAATGGTGTCCATGTAAACAGTCTCTGTCCGCTCATCATGTTGGCAGGTTCACGGTCCACGTGAATGTTGGCGGTCCTCGTTTTACAAAGCTCTGATGAAATTAGCTGGATTGCGAGAGTCGGAGCATGAGGAATTATCATGAGCTTGTGTATAGATCCTTACGTAACAGTCTTATTTCCTGGCCAAATTAGTGGTAATGATTCACTCGCTAAATACGATTGCTTGCTCAAGCCCACAAGAAATGATTAGCATCAGGGCATTTCTGGCCTGTCTGCTTTATGATCCTACTGCCACCCTCGTAAAGAGAAGGGGAGGGTAGGGGTGAGAGAAACAAGACTGCACTGGAGGGAGGGGGGTGTATTAAGCTTGTCAAATAGGGTCAATAAGTCAGTCTGCTACCCCAGTTCGGAGCATTTTAGGGGTTTTGCAGGGGGAGGGGTCGGTGAAGGCATGTTGCCTCGCAGCTCGGCGGAGGGCCCAGGTGACACCGTGTGATTTAAGACGGAGTTCCCTTGCATGTTGAGGTTATCAGGGGGAGGATTAATGGCAGCGAGCGGGATATATTACAGCAGTGCTGCCTAGTGAAGCCGTGTAGCAAGGCCATACATAAATCATAACAGTAAAGTGACTTGGACAAGCTGATGGCTGAAATGCTGTTGCCCGTATAGTCCCAATATCGACTTTTCCCCCGTGCTCCTCCTAAATCATGAAGTGTGGAATATAAATGGCCTAATTATTCCAGCAGAGAGTGAAATTAAAGGCATTCCTTTTTATTGCTCCCTTTGAACAGATGGTGGTCTGATCTTGCACCACCAAAAGCACAGAGAGAGGCAAATCCAGGCAGAAAGTCCCGACCAAAATCCTTTGCACGTCGGCGTGACAGGTGGAGGAATTGAATCGTCGGAACACGAAACTCGGTTCCAAATCAAATGATGCAGCTTCTGCAAATAAACGACAAATAAGTCTCAATATAAGACATAACAAGACAAAAATCAATACTAAAACGAAGCATCAGATCATCTCCGTATATCACATGCACACTTATTATTCTTGCTTATATCTTCAGGGCTGTTGAGACACTTTCCACCACTCCACTGCCGTCCCATTAAACGCCACTGCGGAAGGAAACTCGGCAGCATTCACACACATGGCTGGACTACACAGGGATCTATAGATGTGATAAGAGATAGTGCGGCGCCGCCTGAGGTTGTTCACTGAGGAGGAGGGAATCTAAACAGCTCATTAGAAATCCTTCACACACCCTCGGACCACTTCTTCTTTCCATCCCTAATTACCAACGGCAGCCCCCTCAGCCCAGTAAAATTTGAGAGGCCGCTGCGTATGAGGGTGAGTCACTCAGTCCAGAAATACAAGCTTCAAGGATGCACAGAGCGTTCTGCAGGGCATGGCGTCTCAGCGGGAGGGCTGGGTCGGTGTGTGACTGTGTGGCTGGCTCTTTACCTCCGTTTGTGTGACTCAGAGGGGACCGTGGCACTGTCTGTTTGAGCCTATTTGCCTCAGAAAATGTTATGCGTTTTTTCCAATAATGCTCTTGCATCTTTTCCTCATTAAGTGTTTGCCTCCTCTCCACGCTCTGTGCATACCTGCACACATTACAGAGTTCTCCTCTGTCTTCTCAGCACGTTTACTCTTTGTTTTTATTAACACCAACACGTTTCCGTTGAGATATGAGATTTGTTTCCTCTCTGTATGAGTACATTGAAAGGCACTCAAAACCAAAAGCACTTATGGGCAATAAAGTGTGCTGTTATTGCATCACTGCTGATTTTTCCCCACTGTAAGCCTGCTCAGTGACTCTGAGTACATCTCCTCAGTGCTCCCTCACTCTGACTGTGCTGCAGCTCCTCAAGGTGTCGCAGGCATGAACGGCATCAAGTGAAACCTCCTGTAAAGATGATTGCTAAAGATGATTGGGGGGGTGGGGGTCAAAGTATTTCACTTCCATTTGATCCTGCTGGGGTGTTCAGAAGTGGATGATCCCTTACAAGAAGCAATAGAGGAGAGAACACGTGGATCTATATGTGCTTGAAGGTTTAAGAGGTGGGGATCTGAGAGCAGGAGAGCCGGGCTCTGCTGAGTCTGGCACGAATACTTCCAACAGTGTCATGTCGGCTTAGTGCTGACCGTGCTGACACACGGAGGAGCGGGAGGCGGTAGCTAGTGAGGAAGTGGAGCTAAGGTTCTCGCCATCCTCCACCTGCAGTTCAGTCATTCAAACCATTGGCACTGATGGCACCATATAGAGGGCAGGGAAAGGTACTTATTTTTTTCCGAAAAAAATATAATTGTATAATAATTTAGCATTTAAACATTAAGAAGAATAAAACAGCACAATTTACAATGCACAACATTGAAATAGTATTGGCTGAAGAATAGCCAGCTCACTCCGTTGGTCTAGTTAACACAGGGCAGCCCAGAAAAGCCAATATACAATATGCATGATGGGAGCCATGTTCTCCATCAATTATTAATACAGTGTGCATAGCTATTAGAATGCATGGGAAGTTTTAATCAACCATTTAAGAAAAATATGTCATGAAAGATAAGAGTTGATTAACAGAGTCTCTTAGCGACTCATAAGTTCAGTGAGCTTTGGCAGGAATTTGTAAATGCCACATCCTTTGCCAGTGATTCATTCAATAATAATAATACTAATTATTATATATAGAAATGTATAGTGTTACTCAGCTAATGAAATACCTCACAAATTACATCTAGGGACATGCACAGTCTGTAACGAAACTAGAAATGCGTCTCTAAAGATGAAGCTTAAATAGTTGATGAAAAGGAATATATGAATGTTAAAATTGATAAACAGACCAGTAAAGAAGAAATAGCTTGGGTTATCAGATACATAGCTTCTGTCAGTACAAATTATGTCTTTATATATTTATAATGATTTAAAGTGAATTAGAATAAATAAAACAAAAACTTGACCTATAGAAGATCTATTTCTGGGAAGGTGACGTTCGGAAAGCTTCATTCCTTCCCTACACTTTTAAAAGGTATACAAGCTTTCCATCAGTTTCTCCATCGGTTCATCAGTACCTGTGCTCACTGAGTCTCTCGGAGCAGCAGCTCTGTGACTGCTGCTCCTCTCACTTACATCCACTCTGTGTACGCTCCAGTGGAAATCTGGAGTCTGACAGACAGAAAACAGTGGGAAGAAGAGATGAGTGCTACAGTGAGTCAGGTTCGCAGGTTTTAAGTAACTCTGTGGTGATGCAGTGACGGCAAGAGAAAGACTGAGGCTCAGTTTCTATGGTCCACCGCACAGGTGTTACTGTGGCAACTGGAACCAGCTCACCAGCCAGCCGTGCTGCGTCATCTGATTTTTCAGCCTCTCCTCTTTTCTTTTGTCCCAGTCTGTTGATCCCTGTCTCTCTCTCTTCTTTGTGTCTCTCCCACCATTTGTCAGGCAACCTTTCACTCTTGCATTATCCACCTCACTTTGTATTCTCCTTCCTCCTCACGACCGCCTCCTCCTTCTCGACACTGTATGTTTCTACATTCCCTTGTGCAGCCATCTTGTTTTAACCCATGCTTTTTGGTTTTGTCTCACTGTGTGTGTGTGTGTGTGTAGGTAGACGTGGGAGTCGTACACTTCAGGCCTCTGGTTCAGCCCAAGATCCAGCAGCCCTTCAAGCTGGTGGAGAGAGTGGTCAGGAACATATTCCAGTTCCGCCGGAAGCACTGCCATAAAGGAGTGGAGTGAGTATGCTCGCACAGCTCGATGAAGCCTGTCACACATGGATCCTTTCTCTCTCCCTCTTTCTTTCCCTCTCTCTTTCTCTCTCTGTCAGTCTTTTACTTTTTTATTCCTGTCTCATCCTCATCTATCATTCACTCCTCTACATTTTTAATCCACTGTTTTCTGACTGCAGCGTCTTCATCAAATCATTAATTAGAAAGGTTTTTGATTCTCCTTTCTCATGCACACACACACACACAGACACACTGAGAAAAACCTCTTTTGAATTTTCGTCGTAACCACAATCTGAACATCGGTAAAACCTGCAGATCTCTGTTTAAACCACTAGCAACAAGCCCACACTCCCACACACGTGTGCAACGCTGCCCGTCACCCCCTTGCCTGTTGGGAAAGTGCATGTGGGCCCTGAATAACAAAAGAGTCCCGGCTGTGTGAAAGAGAGCAGCAATTATGAGTCATTGAGGTGCACAGGAAGACGAGGGAGCATATTTTATGTAATGCAGTGGGTTGGAGGCAGCAGCGCCAAAATGAGGAGGAGGCACCGGCGGTGAAGCGCCTCGAAAGCATCTGTACAGGAGAGTGTGTGGAAGTGGCTGCTGCTCACCTGTAGAGGAAGAACACAGAGGGCGAGCTGAGGCAGGGCAACGCTGCTTCGCTGCACCATAGAGCTTTTTAGGTTTGAGTCGGCAAGATAAATGAAAATTAGAAATTTAGATTCTAGCTGCCCTCTTTTATGTCGGAGAAGTTTGTGTCTGTGGGAGTTTTGTCTCGGTGCCTTACGTCCCTGTTGTTGCATAGTAGTAGAACAAATTAAGAATTCATGAGCAGCTCCAGCCCTTTGTGTGATTTCAATTAACTTCACAGATTTGAAATAATTGCTGAGAGATAATTCCTTTCTGTTTGAACGTTATACTGCCATTAAACTTGCATGATCATTAAGATATCAAAGTGACCTGAGTGTAGAAATCTGTATGATCATTTCATCACTTGTTCTTCTTTCCCCTGCCTACAGAAAGTTGTTCCCGGAGGCGCGTCGCAACGAGCTGACGCAGCAGATGATGCAGGAGGCGGATGTGGACCCCATTCTGCGCCCCACAGAACTCACTATACCTCACTTCAAGGCTTTAGCAGATGCCTACGCTCAAATCTGCAGCCGCGAACCCTCTCTTATCATGTACGAGTACCGAGAGGAGCTCAGAATGAAGCACCACGCCAGGCAAACAGACACGCCAATGGACGCGTTGGAGGACACCTCAGCCAGTGCAGCACCGAGCCCTCTGCAACCCCACTGAAAACAGAAAAAAAACAAACCAAGAGAGGCCTGCTAATAGCTTCTGTTAGCACAGGGAGACAGCAGACTGCTCTTAGCCTCGACATTTTCACCTGGCATCAGCATGCATTTTTAAAATGTTTTTCTCCTGCGCCTAGGGAGCGATACTCACCTATCGGCGTACATGAAATCCTGGGACAGAGACATGGGCCACGAGGCACTTAAAGATCCTGGAGGAAGGGAAGCAGAGTCGTGTGTTTCTGGCAGATTAAGGAAAGCATGTGAGTTTCCCACAATAGCTCTTTAACAGCGAATTTCCTGACGTCCCAATTCTTACTGAAGTTCCAACTCACGTAACGCTCCGTCCCGTAGGAGCTGAAAGCAATGTCAAAATGTTTTCCCGGTGATTTAGAGAGGCGCAACATGGCGAAAACATATCCAGGCCATTATTTTTTTTAATGCCATGTACTGAATTTCCCGTCACTGGGGACACAGAGCTTAAAAGGGGGAGGAAAGTGCTGGGAAGTGATGTATTAAAAGGAGAGGGCTCCTATTAAATAGTGTTTTTGTTTGAAAGCCTGGTCATGTTGTTTTTTTCTTTGTTAATGTTTGAGTAAGATTACTTGTGTTTGTCTATGACTGTACACACTCAGGATTAGAAACTTTTGGCCATTTTTTCCTCATAGAAAAGACAAATAATCAATCCAGTCCCTGAGACAGTGATGCTATAAACATTTGTGATATTTCATCGACAGAATGTGACAGTCAACAGAATGGGATAATAATAACACCCGGTGTTATTCTTCAGGAATTCATATCATTAAATGTGTTGTTTCATGTGTGATATTTGAAAACCAGACCAGACCGCCAGAACGTGGCGAGGCTGCTTCCTGCCAGCGTGACAGATGGCGTGCTCGGGTTGACGTTCCAGATGGAGAGTTCACTCAGTTTTGATGATTGGTGGATGATAATGTGGATGTTTTTATTTTGGAAAGTAACGACTGAAGTAACACCTGAGAGGTAATGTATGATATTTGTGTTACCAGCTGAAGGGTTTTGTTTTAGTGGGGTTGGTCAGGTGATATTAAAGTCAGACATTAATGAGGTGTAAATGTAGGACTTGAACTTCCAACCCCTGCGGTATCACAGTGAGCACTGCCTTTGTACATGTGTGTTTCTGCAAACAGGAAACACTGTTCGCTTAGACGCGACTAGAAGATAAAGAACTCTGTCTCTCATCCCCACATTGAACATGTTTTAATTATTTCAACCCCAATCTAAAAGAATGAGCTCTGCACCATGGATCCTAATGAGCCTCACACCATTTAACTGTCACTACTGTCTCAGTGTGAGCCATCATCACAAATCACACCTGACCTGAACCAAACACCACTCTACATCTCATGTGGCAGCTCAAAGTGAAGCTGCAGCACAGAGGCCATCACAACACACTGATTTGGACATATAGAAAATGATTCCTCTAACATTATCTGTCCCCAGATTTAAACACCTGCTCATCACTACATCATAAAAGGTCCTCTGATGCGCACCATGGTCCTGACATGTAGCCGTCCCTGTGTGGATTAGTGGAGTGTGCCCCAGTGAGCAGGTGGTGGGCTGGCAGCGGGTTGTAAAAACTCTTAAAGACCCATTTCATCCAAAACACACATGTTCTAATGAGTCGAGTCTAGTTTCTAACCCTAACCCAACCCTAATCCTAACCCCAACCCCAACCCTAACCCTAACCCCAGCCCAAGTCCTCCCACAAAGACCTTTAAACACTACAATGACTCTGTATCTAGTTTTTAAAACAACTTTAAAACCTGCATTGACCCTGTCTATAACCCTACAAACAACTTTAAACTCTACAATGACCCTAACCCTAACCCCAGCCCCAACCCCAACCCTAACCCTAGCCCCAACCCCAACCCTAACCCCAACCCCAACCCCAGCCCAAACCCTTTCACAAACACCTTTAAACACTACAATGACTCTGTATCTAGTTTTTAAAACAACTTTAAAACCTGCATTGACCCTATCTATAACCCTACAAACAACTTTAAACTCTACAATGACCCTAACCCTAACCCTAGCCCTAACCCTAGCCCCAACCCCAGCCCAAACCCTAACCCTAACACTACAATGACTCTGTATCTAGTTTTTAAAACAACTTTAAAACCTGCATTGACCCTGTCTATAACCCTACAAACAACTTTAAAACCTGCATTGACCCTGTCTATAACCCTACAAACAACTTTAAAGTCTACAATGACTCTAACCCCAGCCCTAACCCTAACCCTAGCCCCAACCCTAGCCCCAACCCCAACCCTAACCCCAACCCCAACCCCAGCCCAAACCCTTTCACAAACACCTTTAAACACTACAATGACTCTGTATCTAGTTTTTAAAACAACTTTAAAACCTGCATTGACCCTATCTATAACCCTACAAACAACTTTAAAACCTGCATTGACCCTGTCTATAACCCTACAAACAACTTTAAACTCTACAATGACTCTAACCCTAACCCTAACCCCAGCCCAAACCCTCCCACAAACACCTTTAAACACTACAAATAAATCTGTATCTAGTTTTTAAAACAACTTTAAAACCTGCATTGACCCTGTCTATAACCCTACAAACAACTTTAAACTCTACAATGACTCTAACCCTAACCCGAACCCAAACCCTTACCCTAACCCTAGCCCCAACAAAATGACAAGAAAGTAGCATTGCTCCAGACATCATTCACAGATAAAACTTTTATTTGGAAAACACTTCCATAAAAAAAACAGAATCAAGGGGGTCATTCACATTCATTGGTATCCTAGCATTAAAGGCATGGCAGCTGAGAGAGGAAGGAGCTGTTTGTTTTAGTAGCTTGCCTTTTGTGTCGTGCCTCAACCTGAACTTGTCTGCAGCAAACCACGACTTATTAAAATATCAGCTGCTTTTATTGCAAATTCCTGCCTTCATTTCTCATCTGTACAGTGTCAAGTTTGAATGAGAGAATACGCCAATATGTTGTGGATAGAAAAGATGATATATATACACACACAGGACATACACATAAAAAGGAAAAGGGTTAAACATAATTTGCAGTTGAAATCATTCATCACTGAAGCAGCCAATGTCTGTACATTCAAATGCATTCACTGGAAATGACATCCTCCAGTAGGCTACATTTAAAATGAAGTGAATAAAAGTTTGTATCTATAGGAGTCTGAACTGCTCAAGCCTTCAATCAAAACCTTCTAAGATATGCATAATCCAACCCATAAATAAATTAAAAAACAGCAGTCATAACATAAAAAACCTGTACAATAAAAAATAGTTCAATGATATAGGCAAACAGTGTACGTTAGTGCACAAAATACTACAAAAAGGCTTTGTCGTCCTCTTCGTTTACGTCCCTCCTTATTTGGGACTCGAGCTCTGTGGCTCAGTGTCTCGATATTGTTTTGTTTTTTCCAGATATTATTTGGAGTAAGTGTTGACCTACACTCTTTGGTTCTGTGAAAACTCAATACTTCATTCAATCCTGAATGTGCCACAACTGTCCCAGTGCACTGACGTGATCCGGAGGTGATATCTGCACTTCTGAGGACCACTCTTTCAGCTTTTGGCACCGAGGGGCTGAGAATGTTTCCCCCCAATTCTTCAGCATGAGCTGCCGGGCATCTCTTGGATAGAGTACACCCAACAGTTTTAAGTGAGGCAGCGAGGACCAGAGAGCCGAGGAGGCCGTGGGTACGCATCAGTGCTTGCAGTCATCATCACTGGGATAGAAATCACCTAGTTTCCCCTCTCTGTGACAGCTTCCATTAGAAAAGCTTTCCGTCAGCAGGCAGGTGAGTGTGTTATAAACCGACTTCGGAACGGTGGCACAGCTTCCCATCCACCCTTATAGACCGAGCAATGAATTACAGGAGGTTCCCCAACTGCGGCTGCATCTTACGACCCGTGGAGTCCTTTTTTAGTGCCGCTCTTTATGAGGAGATGGCATTTCCAGAGCTGGTGGCACAGCTCTCAGCTTGGTCATAGAAACAGTCTTCGTTGACCACGGACGTCAGACTCTGAACGCTGAACTCTCGCTCCAGCAGCACGTTGAGGTCCACCATCGCGGGCGATGACGCTGCATCTGTGTGGTCGTCCAGTGACTTGCTATGCTCCTTCATGTTCAGCAGTGCGCCCGGACTTCTCCTGAAACTGTTGGGCTTCCTCTTAACGGCGGTGAATTGTCCTCGCATCAGTTTGGGTTGGCTCTCCGGAGTGTCCCCGATGCCCTCGGGCTGAACACGGGGCGCCAGCGCGCAGTTTGGCACGGCCTCCTCTGAGAGGTCAAGCTGGAGGAACTGGGCCTCGATGGTGCTCGTCGGGGAGCTGCTGTCCCCGCTGTCGATCCTCGCCCCCCCCTCACTGAAGCCGTCGTCGTCCTCGTCACTCAAAATATCCGACTCTTTGACGGAGGGGGGGCGGGGCTGTGATTTGGACTCAGGTGTCTGAGACCAGTTCTGCTGGGCTGGGGGTGTGTGTGAGTCAGAGGCGGTGGAGGGTGGTGGGGCCCCGGATAGACTGCAGGTTCCGCTGCTGAGGCTTCCCTCGTCCGAGTCGGGCCCCGGCTTCAGGTTTCCTGGCTGGGTGGAGAGATCCCCAAGTGGCTGCTTACATAACCAGGACGCTCTGGAGGAACCTGGTGATGGGGGTGGAGACAGAGGTTAAAAAAATCTTATCTCAGCAAAACACTTGGACCAAAGTCTCTTTGGTACATTCTGGACTGAAAATAAGTCTTGATGAATGACCTTAGAGGCTAAATGCCTCAACGATTACACAGCAGCTCAGGATGTATTTGTCTGAACCGATCTGAGACGTGGAGAAATCTAAGCGTCTAACTGGACCCCGGTGGCTCCTCTATTTTTCAGTTCAGTTCAGCCCTGACAGACTTACGTTTGTGTCAGTTGGGATGTGACAGAAACCTGAATGTTGTTTTAAAACTTTTCTCCAATCCCTGCCAGGCATCCACACTCTAATGAAGATCCAGAAAGCTGCGCCTGGTTTCAGTTATCTTCGTCTTTTTAAGAGAATTCTTAGACACTCACCCAGCCTGGCCGAGGAGGGCAGGGTGCTGTGCAGAGGGGCCAGACGCTCCTTGCGGCTCCTGTCCAGCGTCCCCTCGCTCTTCATGCTCCTCCTCACGTTCTCCCTGAGGATGGAGCGGATCACCTTGATGATGCTGACCTTGTTGTTCGGCACACTGAGGAGGACAGAGATGAGGTACCACAGTAACATGAGCGCAGGTTATTTTTAAACTTGATATCAGGAGCTAAATATAAATTAAGTAAATTGGTCAGAGAGTCCCTTTGTGTCCCCCAGTGTCGGTGGGGGGGTGGGGGTTAGTGCATTAGCAGTAAGACCTAACAATGGTCCCAGTTTACATGGAGACACTTTGTCCCAGTTTGTCCTGGATTGAAGAATTCCTTTAAAGAAATTAAACAACCAATAGCCCAGTGTCTTCTTTAGAAACCATAATATTAAAACAAAAGATTAATGGATGACAAATGAAGACTGCTTCATCGATGAGGGACAGATTGTTGATTGTTGATTCTGTTATACAGAGCGTTCTCTTGTGAGTATTTCAAGTCATGATTAAAGGGATGGATTTAACACTTAAAAAAGAAGACGTTAGATGGACACTGCTTTTCATCGGTTTGCCAACTATGGAGTGTCTGTAGATTAGCTTAGCTTTGAGCTACAAGCTGGGAAACAAGATCAGTCCAAATGGGGAAAAAACGTGTTTAGCTAAGAGAGCTAAGCTAAGAGATTGTGTGTTAAATAGAGGGTGGGGTTTGGGGGTCCGCATTTTAGACAGAGAGCCCATCTGAAATCCATTTGTTATTCCCTGTTAGCACTACTGCTACATGATTTGATATATTGAAATTATTGAATATTGACAGTCGATCTCTGCCGAAAACTGCTTAGCCGGGCTCGCTTTTTCCATTTTTTATACTAAGCTGACTGAGTATAGTTTTATAATTAGTGTGAGGAAATTGTGGCTGAACTACAGAAATAAGAGCAAAGTTGTAATAAACCTTCAGGATCCGTTAAAAAAAACAATTAGTCTTGTGTGTGTCAGGGGTAGAAAGACCATGGAATGTCGACCAGAGTTAATCATGACTGATTGCAGCTAAAGTGGGATCTCTGACCTGCTGCACAGCTGGAAGACGGTCTCCGGTCGGCCCTTCACTTCAGACCGGGAGTGAACCAGCTCCCAGATGCAGCTGCTCTCTGTGCCCGTCCCTGCGAGGGAGGAAATAAAGAGGGAGACTTTTAATCACACTGTCCATACATGGTTTATGGTTTCAGGAGGAGATAAGGAGGGAGGGCGGCGAATGAAAATGCCAGAGGAGAAAAAATTGTGTGTGTGTGTGTGTGTGTGCGCGTGTGGGCCAAGACAATGAGCTGAAGGGTGTGTGTGGAAATATGAGGGGGAGAAAGAACAAAAAGATTTAGTGGATGTACTTTGTGAGTGATTTCGTGGGGCCAATGTGGCGGCGCGCCAGCCTCTTACCTGCAGTATTTCCCAATCTGACTTGCAGCGCAGAGAGCGGGATGAGCCAGCGGAACTTAAAAGGGTCTGAATCTCCGTGAGAAAGTGCTGAACGCGGGTTGGCCTGGTCATCGCGTAAAAATGTCACATGAGGGGAGGGGGAAGAGCGAACGGTGATGAGTTTCATGACAACGACTGGATGGTATGTCGGGAGTAAACGAGCGCGGCAGACAACACTCACCATCTTCTTTTTCAGCTTGTTGTTTTCCCTGTAGACCAATATCACTGCTTTCTTGAACACTGGTGAGAGGGAAAAAAACAGCAGCGTCTTAGTTCTGACTGCGAGTGCCTCTTGGGGAACGCCGACACCAACCCACAGAAGCATTTTAGATGCTGGCTTGAAGCTTTAAAGTATATATCCGCGCTACAGCTATGGGTATTGAAATTCACTGAGATCTGTTTAAGCGGTGCTGCTGGCAATTCTGTGAAGCTCTGCAACAAACCCAATACTCCCGTTTTGTGCTGTTTAAACATTTTAACTGCAAACTTGGGACTTGGTCCTGTGTGTGTCTGTGTGTGTCTCACCAAACACGGTCATTTCGGGGTCTTTCCTCATGCGACCCAGTGACGGGTGCGGGTTGAGCCACACCACCGAGGAATGCATGAGAAACTCGCCCATGGAGATCTCGGTGACCTGAGAACGAGACGGCGGGGGAGGGGGGCGGAGACAGAAGAATAACATGTCAAACTTGATCCAGTTTATGAAACGCACTGAAAACGTACAGCACCCTAGACAACATTATTTAGCATTCACTTTGAATATTTATGCTGCGGCGCCTACAAACTAAATGTTCCATCAATTTGAAAATGTATTCGGTCCCTAGAGGCAATGCACAGAAGACGGCGTAAACAACATGAAGAGCCAGACAGCTCCACTCAGACGTCTTGGTATTCTGCGGGGTGGGAGAGGCAGCTGAAACTTAAAGTGTTCAGTACCCGCATGTACAAAAGATACAACATCGGTGCTTATAGGACCGATTCAAAATCTACCTCCTTATCGTGGCCGCTCTGCTCAGCGACCAGCTGATCGAACACGGAGCCGTAATCCTCGTAGATCTTCTGCATCTCGTTGATGTGGCTGGCCACCTTCTCCATGGCTTTCAGAGCCTCTGCAGCGACAGGGGAAGAGGCGTTCAGCAAACATGAGAGAGGAGCGGGTTACAGGATACGGGTGAAATGGAACAGTACTACAGGAAATCATGGAGGGGGGCGATCATAAGCACGACTATCATAGTGCACACATTCAGTTTATTGAGTAAGAACCCTTGCCTCTGCGCTGCCCCTAGTGGACGCATCGCTCAACAAAGGTGTGTATAAGTAAACGCCCGTGCATGTTTCTCTCTGTACCATTGAGGTGGTAGTGCTCCTCGCTGTCAGCGTCAGTGAGAGAGACCAGCTCCCTGAGCAGCAGGGGGTACTTGAGCACCCTTTGCACTGGTTTAATCAGGTAGGACTCCAGGGTGGAGGAGTGCTGCTTGGTGGGGTTCCTCGCATCCAGGAATTCCTTGAAGGCCTGATCTGTCTTAGCTGGGAAAAAACACACACATACTGTATTAATATGGATCTTTAAGCAGAGAGCTATCTTTGTTTTTCATGTTCGAGGTCTCAAGGCAACAGAGCTGAAGATGTATGATGTTAAAACTGCTGACTGTGCATTGCATATAAATATAAGTCCAGTGCAGGCTGGTGCAGAAACCTGGTGCAATAACGTGCCTCCAGCAGAGGGTAGTGTCGGCTTCTTCTCAACCTACCATGACGGCTGTGCTATTAAAAAGCGTAAACATCTGCTAATGACTCCGTTATACTTGGTGCACCACCTCGGAGGATTTTAATAAATGGCAGACAAAGGGTTTTCCCACAGTAAAAGTCAAATGATGATGAGTTACTTAAATACTCTTTTGTTTACAAGCTGCTAAAAATGATCATGTTGTGGCAGTTGTGTTTCCACTGAAGCCGACAGCACCGTGTAAAATAGGCGGGTATTAAACCGAACAAGGAATCTGTAAAGGTGATGACATTTTCCCACAGCAGCGTTCTTCCACTCGGCGAACTGAGGGGGGCCATTAAAGTATTAATTGTAGCACTCCCAGCCACAGACAGGCAGCCGCATCGACGCCTCCCAGAGTAATTGGCAGGCAATTAACGAGTCGACAAATAAACAGGGGAGCGGAGGCAACCCAGTGCCCTTGGCATGATGGGAAAGGGAGGGGAGGCATGAGGATGGCAGAGACAGGCAGACACAGGTTATAATTACACCAAGGGTTTGACAAACACCCACGCGTTTTTTTCTTCTGTGTCCTTGGATCAGCTGGTTGCGACCAGGCTGCGCCGGGTGTTCTGTGTCATGCTGAGCAACACTGTGCGTGTGTCCACTGTGCAACCACCACTTTGTTACACTGTGCTCTCCAATTATCATGCTACATGTTGATCTAATACTAGTGGTCAAAAAACAGGGTGTAGAAACCCTGTGAACCTGCTGCTGGCATGTTAGCAACCTTTAACAATAACTGAGACATAAGAGCCAGTCATTGTCACCATGTGAATCCAAGTAATGAAACGGAACGGCCCATGAATCCCTTTATGGAACCATTTCAATGGAGCTTGGTTTTTAATTAGATTTGCACCAAATTATTCACAGATAAATATCAAGATCCACAAATGACCTCTGAGAGATTAATGAAAATAATAGTTGATTAACACCTTCGATTATCTCTGAAATCCCAAGCCGACACATTCAAATAGCCAACAGTCCCTAATCAAAAGAGGCACAATTTAAAATTCTATATTTATTATTATTTATCATTGAATATGACTCGGTACAACACCAGAATGTCCCTCAGTAGAGAGCACACCTCTGCCAAGGCCCACCAGTCCCCTTGAAATCAATCAGGCTACACCAGGGACAGAAATGAGTCCCCTAACCCAGCCTGAAATGTTTCATCATGATCCATGAGTGATTCTTTGGAAAATCAATGAAAATGTTGAAAAATCCAATCTCACAAATTAAATGCTCTCACAGTTGTTGGATCTGGCCCCTGATCTGGATCTGCACCAACACTTTATGGCTTCTTCCGTGGCCCCTACTGCATCCTCCTAAATTTCATGGTAATCTGTCCAGGAGTTGTGTAATGCTGCTAAATAACAGACGGACAAATGCTGATGCTGCATAACTTCCTTTGTGACGGTCAGAAAAATAAATGAAGAATGCTAAATACATACGTTTTGATGGGCTCATCTAAAAGTAACAGAGCTGGTTCCTGTGAAACATGTTTTTCTAATCTAATTTAACTTTGCAGAAAACCCATTCAGACACAGTGTTGCTTTGATAGTCCTATTTACCACATTTTATTCTCATCTGGATAATTCTGACTCGTCAGCCATTTTTCCTCCATCTAATCCTATTAAATGTCCATTCTGCAGCGTGCTTCGAGGAATATCCCATGCAATTCTGGTAATGGGGCAGATTTAAGCAGCACGGGGGGGGGGCAATTTTCTCCTCCCCACCCCACATAATGTCATCAAAGAAGCCAATCTCCTTACAGTTCCATCCGCACCGGGCAGCGTTCCCAAAAGGTGGCACCAAGGCCCACATCGTAGCGGGTGTAAATCACCTTAGAAACTTCTGCTCTGTCCAACGCTGTGGAAGACGCGAGGAGTTATTATGGCCACTCGTGTTGTTACGGCTGCGTAACTGCCGTCGGCAGACAAGGTTATTCAAAGTCTGCGCATAAATAACTGCATTTGTTTGTTTAAACTTTGTTCGCTTGTAAAACAGCAATGTTTTGAAGCATAGATCACAGAGAGGACTCTTCTGTCATGCTGATCATTTGTGTGTGCTGGAGCATGATACCGATGATGATGGGACAGGGATGGCGGTAAATTGAAGAACTATACCTCGCGTCACTTTCTGTCACCCTGGAACATTTCTTTGTAGATAATTTCTCAAAAGAGAAGCCAACCCTTAAAACGCCTGATGTGAGGTGTCTCTGATTCAACACAGAACGTCCCGACTGACAGCTGTGCAAACATTCTCTGGAGTTCAGCTCTTACCAGGACATAAGTCCGTCCACGCATTTAGTGTTTGGGCCACATAATAAGGTTTTAACCGCTCTTCTATTCCCCACAGAATGTGCAAAGACAAGAACAGTGATGTATAGATACAGTCCATTTGCCACGATTATCACCAGCGCTTCAGAGTTAACATATTAACCAGACAACAGGCTCATCTAATATCTCTGGTCGTACCTCTCTCCAGAACCTTCTGGACCTTGATGTGGTTGGCACAGAAGCCGCTGTAGAGCTTGAAGTGGTCGGCGTAGTACAGGAACGAACCCCCGAGAGAAAACAGCAGCTTCTGTGTACGCAGAGGGTGTGAGGGGGGAGAAGGCAGGAGGGGAGTGAGAGAGAGCGAATAAAAGTGCGAGAACATGTGAAGTTGTGACCGAGCCTCTGTCTCCCCCCCCCCCCGGCCCTCTGGTCTTACCTCTTGAGAGCATGAGCTTTTAGCAGCTCACAAGTGAACCACTACCTGGATCAATAGACCCCACACCTTGTCATATCAAGGCTATAAATCAGCCAACGACGCTGCTGTCACACTTGCTTTATTTATAAACCACGAGATCTCAAACATCACACAAGTGTTTGGAAACGTGGCCAACATCCCCTACGTTACCTTTATCTGCTGTGCGTCTCACCTTGAACTGTGAGGGCGTCTCCAGGGTGCTGAAGTCGGGCGAGGAGGCGATCCGCTCCTCCAGCGTCTGCAGGAAGACCCTCTGGAAGTCCAACATCTCCGGCAGGCTGCCGAACAGACTGTCCATCTGAGGGGGAGGGGGAATTGTGGGAAGGTGATGGATACGGATGTGATGAGGGAAATTTCAGGGAAAGGGGGGCAGAGAGGAGAGGAAACATGAAACCACAGCAAAACAAAACAAGAGCCCTAATAGCAGACATAGCTTGTAATTCATAACAATCAGGAGCCCTGGAGTGTTATAGCACCTCCGATCTGATGGACCCCCTCTGACAGAGGCACTCAGGGACAAGCTATAGCCCTGCTAGAAACACAGCACGGAAATACACACGCAAACACACGAACAGTGAAACACATCCTCTCCATCACACGAACCCAGGGTCAACACTTCCCTTCATTAAAAGGCGTTCAGGGTCTAACTCGCCCTTGTCCGCTTTGTGCTTGGACACATCCCACTGTCCCATAATGGCCTTTTAATTTGCCCCAGTGCTCAGTGGCCTATCGACTGTGTCTTGGGAGAGACAGAGAGAGAGAGAGATGTCCTGTGTTGAGGTCAAGTCTGGGACGTGGACGGCAACACACTGCTGTGTTCTCTATATGTTGTCACAGCAACACAAATATAAGAGGACAGAAATACAGTGCGACGTGAACCTGAGCTGAATGCTTAAAGGGGAGGATTCCACTCAGGATTGACCTTTATTGGTGTGTCCCTCAAAGGATGCTCGAATGTCAGCGGAGGGGGATGCTAATTTGTCCTCCAGCCCGATGCAGTGGTAATGAGGGAGCTCTGGCCTGCGAGAGATCATCTCCAACACCTCCAGGTAATAAACGCTCAATGAATTCCATGTCCTTTATCACCTCAACGCCTCCCAGGACACGCCCCCGGGCCCGACGCCTCTCCATACACGCGCCATTCTTTCTATACACACACACACACATGTCACTTACCTCGTCCAGTGTGAGGAAGCTCTCGTTGTGCAGGGGTTTCAAGTAGATCTCAAACAAACAGGCCAGGTCCTGCAGCAACAAAAATCCAAAAACATCGTAAGTGAAAGGAAGTCTTTTTAACCCACGTGTCATTTAACATCCTTTCATCATCAGACCAATGCTTATTCTCACTTTACAACCTCTTTCTTCCTCCCTCCCACAATCCCCCACCTCAACACTCCCCCAGCCCTTTAATGGGGCTGTAGCCTGTCTCGGTATCGGTGAGGATATTCTCATTAGGTTGATTTATGAGCTTCCACCTCCTCCTCTGCCTCATCCCCTTCTCCTCGCTACCTTTAGGCACTAGCAGCGCACAGAGTCAGGTGCACAGACGCACAATTACAAATCAACGGCGGGTTGGAGAAGAAGAAGAAGAAGAAGAAGATGAAGGGTGCAGCAGGGAAGGGAGTTGATGAAAAATAAGAGATGGGGATGAAAGTGGGGGAAAAAAAACGTCAGTCGTCCCAAGTTTTTCAGGCACAGGAAGATCATGAATGTGGCTCCTTTATGTGCGTCAATGAGGAAAAGGCCTTATAGGAAAACAGCAGAAACAGCAATGATTGGGCGGCAGGGAGATAACTGAGGGTTGGCTGAGGATCGAGTGTGTGACACAGTAAACACCCATCTCTCTCAGAGCTACTCTTGATGTGATGCTGCATATTTCCAAGCATAATATCTAAAAGGAGTTATTCACTCTGCGAGGTATCGAGAATTTTCAGAGGACTCGGATATTTGTAAATTAAACACACAAACGTTAACGTTATAATTGATCTCTCAGATAATTCCCTGGGTTGGTATCTGCAAGTGCAACATTGTTCAGACCCAGATAGATATCTGGATCCAGCACATTTAGAGGTGTAAAGGTTTAAGCTGTAAGGTAACAAACAGGGCTGTAAACCTGTATCTACCATTACTGTGTAGCTGAGAAATGTGATGCTGCCTCGGTTATGTTTTAACTTAAGAGGGCTGTTGGGCCTTGGTGAAGTGTGTGCTCCACTGAGGGCTATTCTGGTCTTAACTGCTCATGGCCCAAGAAAAAATCAGGCACATAATAAAACCTGTTGAAGTTGTTTTTCCTAACACTTAAGTTTCTGATCCAATTAAAAACCAATAGAGCTGTAACGTGTTTTTCATTGGGCTGCTAGTAGGCTAATGTTTTACCCCTATTTCCAGTTTTAATGCTAAATTGACTTAACTAACAGGCTCCTGTGATGGTGTAGAAGTCAGACAGTTGTCAAAGACGCGTGTCCTCACCTTCACGTAGGACTTCTCTGTGTCCACCAGCTCCTGGATGACCTTTCGTAACCTCTCGGTGGCGCTCATGTGCTTGGGGCAAGGTCTGAGCAGGGTGGCCTCTCCCGCGGGACCCGACCCCGGCTCACCTCCCTGCCTCACCCGGGGCTCTTCCATCAGGCCCCCAGTGCCTGAGCCTTCCTGAAAGGACTGGTAGAGAGTGCACACAGTGTCCACGCTCTGTAGGGGGCGAGAGAGAGAGAGAGAGAGAGAGAGAGAGAGAGAGAGAGAGAGAGAGAGAGAGAATGGGGGGTGTATTTAGGTTAGGAGGCTCATGGATTATAATTGCCAGATGCATAAAAAGAGGATCAAACTTGTTCTAAGAATTTCCATGCATGTATCTACAAACATATTCTGATGCAGTGAACTTCCTCTTTCAACCATTCACCACTAATGATTCTGGCTCCACAGTTGTAAGAAATAATGATCTATACAGTCCTACACTGTACATGGCCAGCTACTCTCCTGGGCATGCTAATGACGATATGGAGATTTAGTTGTGCTCTCCATGCTAATTGGATTTTCATCAAAGACTTTAAAGTGCATCTGAAAGACTGAGTGGATATCCCAGCAGATAGTATTATAGCACATTACATCCTTCCTCTAAATCCATAATGGACAGTTATGCGGCTTTGTGTCACATCAGTTCCAGAAAATGCGACATGCTGAGAGGCCCCAGGTGGCCATGTTAGGAAGAGTATGTATTTCCAGGATGTGAGGGAGAGGGGGCAAAGAGCAGCTGACTTTCTAACTTCAGCCGCTCAAAATGTGAAACTTCTTTCAGCTCTGCTTTGTACTTCTTTGAAAGGTGGAACCCCACGACGAAAACCCAGCGTTACACCATTTACAGAGGCTTCCGTGGAGACAGATAATGCATTATTTTATATTGGGCTGAGTTGCCTGGGGGTACGGGAATAAGTGGCAGCTCTGGGCAACACACTGAGAGATGTTGCCTGTGGCAGGTTACAGATTGTGGTAGAAAATTAAACAAGATCTGCTCTACTTTCCGGGATATGCATATAAAAAGGTAGTGAAGGAAAAAAATCATGGCTGCCACTCTGCTGAATGAAAATGTACTAAATGTACACTTAATCAAAATACAACCCTGTTCCTTTACCTTCCAAGGCAGCTGCACCAAGCTTGCCCAAACTGCAGGGAACATACTCCATCAATTATAATGTCTACGCTAAAAATAGCCTCATGATGGCCGGTCCTCCTTAATTCTAGTAAATAACATGATGTAGCACTATAATCTGTGGCCGGGTCCTTACAATCAGCAAAGGCTGATAGGTGCCAGTAATAGCAGGTTTTAAATCTGCTGCACAGCAACACACAGCAGAGGAACAGCCAATATGTGCCAGGGGGCAAAACAGCTGCTCAGCACTCTACATAGTGTGTGTGTGTGTGTGTGTGTGTGTGTGGGACCGTTTTTAGGGGTGTTAGTGAGGGTTAGGAGTTGCTTTTAGGGATATAGGGATAGGGTATCGTCACTAAGAATCAGAAGAATGACAGTGGTTCATGTACCATTTTGACCATTAACAGTGAGGACATTTTGTCTGGGACTCATTTTATGACCCATTTCTAATTGCTTGTTTGAAGGTTAACACTAACGGATATGTTTAGGTTAGAATGAGGGTGTGAGGAATGCGTTATCCACACCAGAGTGTCAAGTATAAGAATGTGTGTTTGTGTTGTGTGTTGGGGCATTTATTCTAATCGAAAACCCTGCATGAGCAAGCATCCAAGTGCAACTCATGACTGCACAGTAACAAACATGGATCGATAAGCCCTTCATTCTCACACTGCAGGCGTCGATGCACGCACACAAACAGACACACACACACAAACACGCACACATGCAGAGATTTGTGCAAAAGCTTGTCTGAGTCACTCAGCTCCAACACCGGTGTGAGCTCTGCCACCCATCCGCAACCTCCCCCATCCAATCCACTCCCAAACAATCAGGGCTTCCATTAATAAGCCCGCGACTCATCAGCGAGCTCATTATTGCACAGCCACTCCAGAGACCGGCCAACAATGCTACAGTATACAGTGATGGACTGAGAGACAGGACAGATAGAAGAGGGGGGGGGGTCCTATCCTGTGCCTTCAGTGCACGTTGGGGCTCAGCCTTCTTCAAGTGATCCACTTGAAAGCGCCATACTGCTGGCTTGTTATTTTGAATCAAGTTTTAATCATTTTACGCTTCGTATTTACGGTGACTAACTCACTATCCCTGCAGGAAACACAGAGATTGAGGGATATCAGAGAGACAGATTTATCACATTGCCCACTGGCAGCCCCAGACAGGAGAGAGCAGCTCAGTGGAGGCAGATAACGGTCGTATCTTCCATTAATTCAGCTCCCAGGCGCCCCCAGAAAGAAAAGGCCTAGCCAGGCTCTTTAAAGATGTGTGTGTGCTGGTGTCTCTCACCCACACACACACACACACCACTGCTTGAGTTCATTCTCATCACCCACATAATTGAAGGATATGTGCTCAGGTTCACATCAAATACACAGAAACAAAAGGAGCCACAGAGTTGATGAGGGGCAAAAACTGAACAAATACGCTTGCAAGCACATAAGATTTTCCTAAATGCTAAACTGCAGATACCTGCACTGGAGCACGATGACTCGGGAATCGCAATAGCTTCAACAATGCAGCCCCGCAGCTCGCCCAAATAACCAATTAAGACTTGAGGACAGGAGTCAGAGGAGGTTGAAGAAAAGCCTGGGAGCGCCAGCCCACCCCGCTGCTATGGGTTCACATCCAGGTTTTTCTCCCTGACAGCTGTCAGCTCCGCATCACACTTCTACCTCCTCTCGCTGCTCCAGCCCTTTAGACGATTAAGAAAAGACGTCTTTGTCAACCCCTTGCAGGGTAAAAATAAAAGACACCCATGAGTCTGTTGAGTCAATTTGAGTGAACGTAATTTCCATTTGATCGCCTCCAGCGGCATTTTAAGATCCCTTATGTCAGTGGAAGGTTGAGCTAGAACCAACTAAAAATCTTGATTCTTAAATTCTTTCCTTCCAACTGACATAAATCACTGTAACAGTCCCGCTCATCCCTCTGAAATGAAACCACATTTGGTCAACGTGCCTCCAATTGTCTCTCTAGATGAGGCCCTCTTCTAAAAATGAATATCTTCCTACATATTTACTTGCTTCCCCGGTCCTCTGCTCACCATGAAGAGCAGCCTGTAGAGCAGCCTCCACGCTGCTGTGGCTTGGCGCTTGGTCCGCCGGGCCAGCGAGCAGCCCTTCCTACGCAGCCGCCCCCCCCTGGACGCCGGCATCTTGGCTCCAGAGACAGCGCTTGGGTCAAACAAACGTGACCGAACTGGAGAAAATATCTGCGGCAGAACTGAGGAGTTGGCTCAACTCGGAGATCTCGTTCCGTCCATGGCTATAATTCGTCTGATGGTCAGTAAACTTTTCTCACCCTCCTCCTTTTCCTTCACGCTCTCTCTAATTCGCGGACGGCCCGCTTTCTCTCTTAGGCCTAGGGTCACAAGCCCCAGTCTGGATTACACCTCTGGGGACGAGTGGACTTTGATGGAGCCATCGATCCTCTGTCCTGCCGTTCTATGGGCGTAGGCAGAGAAAAAGTGCTTGCTGCCGGCTTGTTTTGCATATCAATCGGAAGTGGATGGTCTGGCCACTTGGTTTGTGCAAACACAGGGGCGAATTCTTCCCCTCGTATCTGTCTCTTAGCATCAGTCCTGGTCGGCCCACGTCTCTACCTCCACATGCCGCCATCCATCTTACTTCCAACTGCCCATTTGCCACCAGGTATCTCCACTCCTCCTTCCTCTTCTGCTGGTTCTTCCCTTCCCTTTTCGGCTCAGAGTGACCTCTCTGGTGTGATTTCCAGAGAGCTGAATGGAGAGGCCGGGGGCTGTATCAGAGTCCAGTCTCTCAATAGCGGCAGTACAATGTAGACTATTCTGGCTTGTTACCTCCACACACAGAGGAATGGCTGACTCAAAAAATGGGAGGCTCTGAGCCGGTGGGGGTGACAGGGCTGGAATGTAAACTATGGACTCGTACTAGAATAAAATGTCACATGTATCAGACATTGCTTACATGGAATAAATACACCAGAGGCCGAACTAGACATAATAACTGAACTTCAACAACAAAAACGGAACAACAGAAAAGCATGTAACGAGGTCCAACTCCAGCCAGCAGCTCGCATCACTGTACACAATACATTTCCAGAGCCTCTGCCTTTAAAACATGATTTTTTAAAAAAAACAGCTAGGTGTGCATTTAGGGTGCAAAACACTGTGATGAATGTCAGCCACTGCATCTGATGTTCCTGTATGTTCAGGCGGAGAGGCCACATCACAGCAGAAATGAGTTAAGTGTACTTGTGGACGGAGAGGATGAAGAAGAGTAGGTAGACTGGTGATTCATTTGCCATGTTAGTGGGCTATCGTACCACGATGCCATCTGCTTTTGAGAGCCCAATAAAAGACGACACTCGCTCATAAATCAAACGGAGTGGATTGGAGGAGAGAGGAAGACGAGTGGGAGGGCTGATCTCGTTCACTTCACTCAAGCCTTTTTATGCCTTTCATTATTCATCCTAAACAAATATTATTCCACAAAGTCTCCGAGGGCTTTGGAAGAGGAGTTTGTTTTAATAATGAAGCCAGCTTCAGATAGCGGCACCCGTTCTGCTGCGTCCCTTAGGATCATTCCAAAAGCAAGGAACTCAAAGCATCGATACGCTATGCCCAAATGGCATAGAGCTTGAAGTAAATGAAAGGTTCGGGTGGTTCAGAAGGAAAAACGATGCAACCTGGACGAGCCGCGCCACACGACAGGAGACAAGGAGATAACACAGCTGCTGAGCGCACAAGGTGACCATTTGATAGCAATACACGTCCATAAAGACAGTATCAGCTAGTCAATTAACTCTAATAGAGCCCATACTGCAGAGATAACATCATGACAGTAAAGAGACACAGCAACACTGTGACCTTTTCACCTGCCCCCATCTGGCCACATCATAAACCTTGCAAGAGGATGCATAACATTAAACTTCACCAGGACAGGGCCGTATGGAGAGGGTTAAACAACATGCTAATGTTGAATGGCTAGAGTTATGAATTATTCCATCCATGAAAAATGCTGAATCTAACAATGTTGAGGATGTGAAAAACCCAATGGTTGATTCCTGAACAATACCACACCCATTCATGAGTGGAAATCTATATAAATGTCTATTATAATATATCTTTTGTTTGTTCTGTAGCATAATACAACTCTTTTTCTCTGTAAAATGTACATTACAATCCTAATAAAATGCAACAGAAAAAGCACACAAATTCTCAGAATGTAAAACGACTGCAGGCTTGCATTTCTGGAGATATTTTTACAAAGTGCTTACAGAAGGTTGTGACAGTGGTGTGAAACTTTGCAGCTTAAGTGTTAATAGTCTCAGCTTCTTCGGCGAAAACCTCCCCAGAGCCCATAATAGTTACCGGTTGTTTGTCCCCTTTGGCCTCTCTGTGGCAAGACAAGCAGGCGGCCATGTCCTGAGCCAGGCAGGCCAGCTTGTCCCTGAGGAGCCGTCCCAAACCCAGCAGCGCAGAGCCAAGGAGCAAGTCCTTCTCCTCGGCCTTGCAGCCGGACGGCCAGAACCAGCACATGGACAGAAGCGAGCACAGGGCCTGAGCGGGCGAATGGTCCCGCATGAAGAGCTCGACCAAGGTGGTGAGGTAGAGACACGAGCGGGGAGCTTCATCGTTCACCAGCGGGACAACAATCGGTATGACCACTGCCATGGATGCTCCAGGCAGCCCCTTTGTGGTCATTCTAGCAAGATCTCCGTCATGTTGGACGCTCGTGGTCGCTCATAGGCTCCTTCCTTTTCAGTTTGGATCTGCCTGTCCAGCTTGTTTACAGTGGACTGACTGCAGCAGGCCAGCATTAACTGCACTGATGGCAGTAAGCTCGGATTATTAGCCCGCTCACGGCCAGATGGCGGCTGATGGGCTTAGTCATAACACACACACACTACCCAAATTACACCCCCAAACTTGCATCCTTCAGACAGTCACACACGAGTAAAGGAGCTTCTGCAAAGTTTTAGGGGTTGGGGGGGGGGGGGGGGCTGTAGCTGCAAGGAAGGAAAGGATAATGTTTGAAGGAGATGATACAGTCGCAGATCCGTAGGCATCACCAAATCTTTTTGAAGTCCTGCACCATAACAAGAGACGAGAATCAAAACTGAATAATTTAACCTCTCTCTTAGTCCCAAATCTAGACACACCTTTCAAATTCCTCTTGTCTACTGGGGCATGTAGAGTTTAAATAACCGTTTCAATTGAGTCACTCTGAGCAGCACAGAGACGTTTGGCCCCCTGTCTTTCCTCACAAGAGCATTCAAATGCTCTTAGTTAAAAGTCTGGACAAAAGCAAAGAGGCTTAAAATGTCTGCCCACTGTTTCTCTTTTGTCACAACACATGACCGACTAAACATACAACATCTTTATGGGCTGAAATCAATGTGACAGTATTAATAAAGTAATGGAATGTGACATTAAGAGGACATGGCTTCATCGACCAGCAAGGTCAAGATATTAGTCTGCACAATAAATAAGATGCTGCTTTCCCAACTTAAGACACACAGGAAATTAAGGCTGAACTATAAATCAGATCTAATACAATAATTACTAACCCTTGTCTGTACATAGAAATCACTATGATTGTGACACTTTTCCTTTCAAAACAATTATTCAGTTGCTATGCAGGAAAGGGTTTATATAATTATTTATATATGATCACATCCTGGTATGAGCATGTGTGTGTGTGTGTGTGTGTGGACACACCAGCATGACTTCACTACAGTGGCCTCGTGCCATGTGGTGACACCACATCGTGCCAGATTACTTCCCACGTCCTTCCATCTGGCTGTTCCCATCGCCTGTTACGCTTCACACGTGTTCACATGTTCGAGCGAGAAAGTGTGGATCACCTGCCACTCAAGTAAATAAATCCCCACAAGCCTTTTCTCAAGCCTCTCCGTTTCTAAACGGAACGGAAATGGATGCTGCAGCGTTTCGAATTTGAAGACAGACATCGCCCCATTACGACAAATGCATGCATGTTAAATCAATTCAATTTCAGGTGCCTCATGGGAGTTATCTGGGACCAATTCACTTGACTTCAATAATCGATTGGTTAAGCTCATAATGGGACCACAACACTGTGTTAAACCAATTGCTATGGTGCACTACAGCCACAAGCCTGATGGTAAACAACACTGTCAACTGTGCCTCGTAAGCATTTCACCTCAAACGCACACGCAAATCTCTCTTGTGTAATCAGCACAAATTGGAATGCAATGGACCAATTAATCAAAAGGTGGTTGGTCTGGGGAGGCGGCCGATTACAACGCATGACAAAAGGTTTGAAATTGCTCCTTCCCCTCCATCCATCTCTATTGACTCCCACAACCCCACATGCACACATTTGTGCCCCTGTATGCTGATACATGGCTGATTTTCTCCTTGGTGACTCGATTCCCCTTCTCCCCGCCCCAGAGAACAAATTGATGCCCGTGCGGTGATTAAATTCCATTCATTTCATGATGCCAAAAAAATGTGATTTACCAGCACCAGGTTTCTTTTTTTTATTTTTAAATCTGCCTTCACAGTGGCTGAGTTTCCCTGATGGAAGGAGAGGGGGCTTTGTCTCCTTCACTGCCTCAAATGTGCACGTATGCAGTGACTTCAGCACACACATTCAATAACATTCCTCCCTCCTTCCCTCCGTCACTCACACACACACACACACACACACACACCTATCTTCCATTCATTCACTGAGTAAAATACAAACGGCAGGGAGCTGAGCAGCAGCAGTGGTGCAGTGCAGAGCTCAGCCCAGTGGGACTGACTCATGTCGCCGGGCAAACAAAAAGAGAAGACAAATAGAGAAAGAGAGAGCGGAGAAAAGGGCAAGTTGTCCTCACTAATCCACCTCCTGGTTTGACCTCAGGTCAAACGCTGTTCGGCATTTTATGACTCAGGCAATTAGAATAAAGCTGCGGCATTTAGCAACGATTTCCGGATATTTGGCCCGGATTTACAAATCAATGAATCACAACTGGAACGACACAAAACATCATCCCCCTTTTTTTTCCCATTTTAGCTCATATTACATAATGTGCAGCTTACTGAAGTGTGCCAAACAGGAACTCACGCCGCAGATAACAGCCACCATGCAGCTTTAAAAAGAGATATCGGCTGAATGATGCAAAAGAGGGTGAATATGCATGAATGCATGCACATGCACTCAGTGGCTTCCATCTACAGCTGCATCAGTAACACTCACATTCACTATTCCTCTAAATAAACATGCGGCATGCGGCTCATCCGGCTTCACATTAAGAGGCCTTGAAGTTAGTGTAAATGTCAAAAAACGACGACTGGCAGCACAGAAATTGATGTGCAATCAGCCATAAATCACGAGAGACAAGCAAAGGCATTTTATGGGGAGGAGTTCCTATAAAACTTGTTTGAAACAGAGGGGTCGAGTTGATTGCAGGGTACTGAGACCAAAGAGAAGCGAAGACGAACACAGACGTGACACAGAAAGACGTCTTCATGTCCAGAATACAATGATTGATTAGTACGTGTGTGTTTGAGTGAAGGTGAGAAACACATTTGACATTTTCTCCTTGCCTGTGGGGGCTGCATGTCTTCATGTGCATGTATCCGGATGTGTGTGTGTGTGTGTGGGAGTGGGAAGGTTAAACATCGTCTTTTCTCGATCTGGATCCCGTCTGCATGACAGTAATAAGCTGTGTTTGTACCGGTGGCTATGATGAAATATCCTAATTATGGTAATGCTGAGCATTGGAGCCAGTCTGGTTTGTGACAGCCCCACAGCTGCCACTGTGAGTGGCCACACGCACACACACGCTCTGCGCCTCACACACTTTTATTCACGCTGCAAGGGGAGAGGTGTTCCATACGTGTAGATCTACAAGATGACTAAAATACTTTCTCACACACACACACGGTCTCTCACCCCTCCCACCTTGCTGTGCTGAACAGGCCTGTGTGCGCAGTGGGAGTGACCGTTTTCCAGTCCTACGCACAGGGACGCGACACCATCAGCTGCAGTGCACACATCTGGAAGGAGGAACAGAGGTAGCAGTCAGAATTAGGTTGCGTGCGTATGTGTGTGCGTAAATGACAGATGTGTTCTTCACTCAGTGAATGGGTGCAATAGTGTTGTTTGCTAAAGCACAACCTGCCCACAAAACACAATGCAGGAAATGCAAGAAAAAAACAACAACCCTGAAACAAATGTTTCACCACTACACTACTCCCTGTTAATGCAATGTACTTGCACACGTGACATCCCGACAAGGATAATGTCACATGAACCGATTGTTTTAAAAACATTTCCTGATTTTCTGCCTCTCATTAAATCCAAGGTCTCCAGGACAAACTCTGCAGCAACTGGCACACAAAAAGACGTTTCTCCTGATCTTCGTCTGGGAGGCAGGCCAATGTGACAGCAGGGAAACAAAAGAAAACTTCTGGACCTCCCATGGAGCCGAGCGTCTCTTACTGAAGCTGGCAATCATGGAGTCAACCGAATGTGAGAGTTACTAAAGATATCTAGTCATCTGAATTTGACTCCCTCGTCTTAGACGTTTGCATCAGGCTGCATCACCACAGATGGCAGGCGGCCTCTTTCTAGGAGAAGCACCATGACAATGATTTCTTTTATCGTTCCTTTGTGTCAGACAAGTGTTCATTCCCCCACTGTCGGCATTTGCCTCCCAGCCTCTTTATCAGCCTGAAGATGATGCGCCCTCTAGAGACAGACAGGAAAACTGC
The DNA here is from genome assembly GCA_016785235.1 of Pseudorhombus dupliciocellatus. NCBI lineage: Eukaryota > Metazoa > Chordata > Actinopteri > Pleuronectiformes > Paralichthyidae > Pseudorhombus > Pseudorhombus dupliciocellatus. Next base: position 7,448,425 of record JAFBJW010007502.1, read on the forward strand.
AGGAATGCTGATAACGCCAGTTCTTATAATGAGGCCTTCCAGTCATTAAGCCCTCCATGTTCAATTATGATTGCACTGAGAGAACACAGTAATGACTTAGTACCATTAAGATGACACTTTCTCTGAAAGTGACTCTCTTTTCATGCAAAACAATGACATTAACAACAAAAGGCAGCATTTGTTTGACAGAAGTAGAAATTATTAAAAGCTGATCCAGTTTGGTGAAATACACCAAATTTAAATTTGACTTTGGAACTTCCCTTACCTTTAGAGCGAGTCTCAAACCTAAAACAAATGCCTCTCCACCAGTTGGGTATCATCTGTTCCCGTGTAGCGCCACGAGTGACCACACCGTTTAAGTTCTGACAGAACGTTGAACATTCGCAGCGATAATGAGACGACTGCGCTAAGAAGCCGCTCCTGGCCCTCTCTCTCTCTCTCTCTCTCCCTCCCCCCTAATGGGTGCAGGTTGTTTTTCTGACGCTGTGACTCTTTTGAGGAAGTAAAAGGTCTTAACGGACACGCGCATTAGGCGGATGTGTTGTGGTGTGATGTGACAAAATGACCTTATTTCTCAGCAATGTAAATCAAGGCGTATTTTGTTCTACACGAACACATCCTCAGTCGTCGCTAGAAGCAGAATGCCACAGTGTCAAAGATACAAAGATATAAAATGAATGTCCAGAATCAAAATAAAACATAGCACACACTGAGAGCAACCAGTGTGTGTGTGTCAAGCAGATGTACATGATATACATGATAGCTTGTTGGTTTGGGATTTGTCTGTTTTCAAGCATTTAAGAATTTAAGCACCTGAAGAGGACTTGGCTCGGTGGTGCTTGCCGTGAACTTCCTGGTTGATTTTGGTGGGAGGGGCTAGATAAGTGGAGGCCACAGTTGGCGGCGGCGGTCCATTCCGCCTCAGGCTCAGGTGCAGGGTTTGTTCAGAAAACAGCGTCTGGATCAAGGCCAAGTCGAGACCTGACACACACCGACGGTTCAGCATCAGGACCTCGTCACCTGGACGCAAACCTGCCAAACGCAAACACACGTTTCAGAAAAAGCCAAAAAAAAAAAAAACAATGGTGTTCCTGGTGAGTTCAGGGTCAACATCCTCATTTTTATGTAAGAAGGCACCTTCGTTGAAAGCCAGTCCATCAGGAAGCACCTCGCTGACAAAGATGCGACTGTTCTTTTGGCCGTCGATGTGTCCTGTTACTGCGAAACCTGCGAGGAGGAAGAGAAACAAAGATGCAGACAGACAGCAAACAAAGACAAACAGAGAGGAGGATTACATAAAGGATCATGGGGTGTGCAGAAAATTACAGACGCAAAAATCAATCCACAGCTGAGGCTCACCGAAGTCTGCGGTGCTGCTCGGCCTGCTCATGTGCAGTGTAAACACATTAACTGGGAAAACCTCCAGCTGATCACTGACCTAAAGGGCGATAGCAAACAAATCGATAGCCATTAAATAAAGTTTGGATAATGAGGAGAACTCTGTAAGTGCGCGTGACCGTGCACGGCCCTCCTCACCAGGCTGCTGACGAGCTCTCCGGACGCCACACATCGCACCTCCACGTCCGGCCTCGCTCGCCGGTGCAGGCGCAGGCAGTGCAGAGCCGGGTCCAGCTGTTTCACCTGTTTACACAAGAGCCCCTGAATGTTCAGCAGCCTGTACGCACAAACTCATCGCACATATTTCATGCACCGACGCTTCGTCTGACAGCTGCTGTGTGGCCAGAGCGTGAATTATTCACCGACTTCACACTATGCGATGAGAAATTTCTATCAAAATAAAAAAAAAAAGCTTTGCTCAAGGGACAGCAGGGACTGTGTGTGTGTGTGTGTGTGTGTGTGTGTCCATCTGCAGTCATTTGTCTGTGTGAAGTCAGACACACCTGGTGTGGCTGAACATTTGTAGAATATAAATTTTGTATTTGCGTGTTGTCAAACCCGACCTAACAAAAATACATACTGTCAGATTTTCATACATGAATTGGGTGTTTATGAAAAATAATTCTACTTAACCGTAATAACATTGCTACTTTTGTTTGATATTTTTTCACTGTGAATCTCAGATATGCTGCTCCTGAAATTCTTCCCTGAAGCCAACTGCCAAACCAACCTTGCAGGCAGCAGAGAGCAGGTCGGCGGCCGTCTGGTCTCTCCTGACAGGGACTTGCACCGTCAGGCCGTCTGGCATGTACACGCCCATTAGCGCGTCTGTGGCACCGCTGAGGCTGTCCCACTGACCACCCTCGGGGGGCGACATGGAGTAAATGCTGGTCAGCACATCCAGCCTCTGTGGGAGGAGGAGAGGGAAAACGTGGGGAAAGAAGGGAAGTTAAAGAAATATCATAAAAAAAAGGGAAGGAAGTGGGAGAGCAGGGATCGATGGTGGGAGAGAGTAGATGAGGGAGAGAAGGCGGGAGAAGGAGATAAAGAGAAGACGTGAGTGAATGAATGAGAGGGAGAGTTTGAGTAACCGACCACAAATCAATAGACTTCCATTAGTCTAAATGCTTGGCCGTGGATCAAGCAGCAAAGCAAAGATGTCATACAATTAGCCGTTCAGGAATTCATTTGACAATATAGACGGCAGTTGCTGCACATAATAATCATTGTAATGACCGTGTACACAAGATGACTGGCAGAGGTCTAGACACCCAGATGATATCTGTGCCCGTCCCTGGGACGTATTCCATCTGGAAAAGCCACAAGCACAGTTTTGACTTTGGCGACGTGTGTAGGGGCAATTTATTTAAAATCAGTCAGACAGAAGGGAACTATTTGTTGGTGGCATTAGGTCTGAACCGGGTATTAAGGCTGCCGCTCGGCCTCACAGGCAGCCATTTGGTGGGTTTTGGTTGCGACTCAGTGTCTCTGGAGGGGGAAAGTGCCTCTGCTGTGCTGTGGGCCTGCGGGAGAGGCCGCAGTGCAGCAGAAGACCACAATTATCAAGACCCGAGGATCTGCAGGAATGAGCTCAATCACACCAAATGGCCTGAAAAGCCTGAATCATCACTTGTGACAGAGAAAGTTATCAACTTGGAGACAGGACAGAGAGGAATAACTGCCTTAGTGAACACGTCTGGGTGCTATAGAAATGCATTATGGGATTATAAAAATGGAGAGTGGTGTTTGAGGCCATACGTGTATGTGTGTGTGTCTGAAGCTGAATGTTTGCTATTGATGAGTCACCTTTTTCCCCCTTCCTGTCAAAAATGTCCAAAGAGACGAGCGGATGTCTCTGATTCACGGCATCACTCAGCCCCACACGGAAGAAGTCATGTTGGCTCGACACACTTTGAACAAGCAAACATTTACTTTATTTTCCATCTAAACGTCCTCTTCACAGGTTAACGCCAAGAAGCGGCGCGGGGGTAAAAGCCGCCGATGTTCCCGAATGTTTCCCTCACTTGTTTGTGATGGATGAAAACACTTCAACGCCCATCCCCTCATGTGAGGTCATGCTTTCAAACTGAGCATAAAAAAATAAAGCATCATGGCAACTAGTTGCATAACCGGCCTGTATGTGTCCCCGCTATATGGCGTGGTAGGAAAACTAAGCTTTGGTGGCCTGTGCTGACCCGACTGGCGGCTGACTAACACTGTGCACTCATTCATGGTCAAGTGAGGGTTGTAACTGTTGCATGGTCAACGTGTCAACGTTCCGCAAACCAGCGCCAAGAGCCCAGTCCAGGCACGCGCTGGTCTTCAACAAGTGCTCTGTGTGGTGTATTTACATTTGGTCAGATGATTCAAACCATTTTTTTTTCCCTTTTGAATGTTGAAATTGTTTCCGAGCTCGCCGACCTCCACCCTGCAGCTTCCAAACATAGAATCCACGCGCCAACACTCCCTTTCTGTTCCACCTAGCAACTGAGTAACAAATATGACAGCACTGACTCAAACAGATATCTTGGCCGTAAAGAGGAAGCAGAATCTTTTTTTCTAAGTCAATTTCCTTTTCTCGCATTCTTAAAACTGTTCATTTCCTTGGCACTCCACCCACAGTTCCTTTTTCCAAGTCACTCTTAACAATTACACACACAAGGTGACAGATAGCATTAAACAGCTGCCCGCCCAGACTGGCTACCACGGGAGCCTGCTCCTCAGCGGTGACATCAAAGTCACAGAAAGGGATGAGTACTAGTGGAAGGGGGGGTGTGGTGACACGGAAAGAGGGATCAGAGTGTCGGAGATGACGAGAGCGGCGAGGTAGAGATCATGAGCCAGTAAAATATTTCCACAAGCCTTCTCTGGATTACCCTCAATAGAAGCAGACATTTACACATTACATTCTTGAACCAGAGGGGCACCAAGTACAGTAAAGCCAAGGTCCAGCAGTCCCCTTAAATTCAACCTGATTTATTCCGATTTATAACAAAATTCAATTGTCTGTCCTCTCAGCAACGGCAAAAGACCCAAAAGGTGTGAGAAGAAATTGGCATTTGTGTAAACTGACCACACAGTGGAGGTATATACAGCTGCTCTCTGACAGTGAACTGTTCCACTCGATGCATGTGTACATGCAAATGTCAGGAGAGTTTGTGGTGAGTTGACAATGACGGTATATGTGTGTGGTCTCTAAAATCATGTGATTACTGCGGCAGGGTTAATACATCACTTCCTGTCTGTGCCAGCTGCACGCAGCTGCTACTCCTCTCGCTGAATGTGTGAAAATGTGAACTGCTGGGGCATTAAGTAAAACGTGCTTAACAATGCAACATATTCGCTCTCTCCACTGCTGATGGAAGAAGTGGGCGGATGGAGGATTCGAGGAGCAGAACCAAGCGGTTCAGCATGACCTCTATTTTTAACCTCCATGGAGGCCAAGGCGGCTGCTACAGTCACATATCCACATAGATGTTTACGTCTCGACCTGCAGCCACAGTGTAAGCACATCCTCAGACTCGTGGAATAGCACATGCTATACGAGAGTGGCGGAGCCATACAGGATTACAGCCTTCACTTCAAAAGGTTTGGAGGGAGATGGTCTTAATCCCCATTAATCAAGATGGACCTGTGGGACGAGCTGTTTTCTACATTCGCATCAAAACCACTGAACACTCGACCAAAGGGACGCCGCTTCACATAAAGCTAGATCTGAGCTCTGACCCACTGAAGGCCATGATTGTTTCCCAAACCACTTCCTGTTCTCTGTCCATTTTTTAAACCCTTAATGAGGGCAGTTTAAACACTCGCCACATTCACCACAGCCTCACACTATGAATCATTGCATCCTGTGGAACAGTGATCCTCATAACGCCCGTCCTGCTCCGTCTAAATGTGTCCATTATGCTCATCTGTCTGCACCAGACAGGCCAGCGAGGCCTTCATGAGATTTTATTTTGAGGGACAAACATATTTTCTAGTCATGTCTCCATTAAAGGAGAAGTTTGCTATTTCAGGACATATTCTTTAAAAGATTAATACCATTCATCTGTCTGCTACTTATAATATATATGAAGCTACGTCCAGCAGGGGCTTAGCTTATCGCTTCATAAAGACCAGAGAAATGGGGAAAAGGTTGGACTGGAGTTAATACAAAAAGCTTAGCGGATAAAAAGTTTTGTTTCAGGGATGTGCTGGGCTATAGGACGGTGGCCACAGCAGCATTCATGACTTTATCCTCACTGTGCCAGGCATCATCGTCGATAAAACATATTAATATTAGATTATTGTTATTTTAACACATCAGATTTGGAAAAGCTTATCAAGCAATATATTTAGTTATTGATCACATAGTTATTTGAAATTGAAAATGAGTTTATATTGATCACAGAACGACTGCACTCACATGTGACTTCTGGACCAAGCCAGGCTAACTCCCATGATTCCGTTCTTTATGCTTTGAGTTGAAGCTTACAGAAATATGTCCAATGCCTTGATGCAGGCACGTTTACCCGATAAACTGCACATGCTGGATTTTATTGTCTCAATGTGTAGCTGCTCAGATGGCCAGGATTCACACTCCTCATCATTCAACACGTTGTCCCATCCATGCACTCCCACTTCAACGCAACACCCTCCATTAACTTAATGATGGTGTGAATCTGACCACAGCAGAGTGGCCACAGTAAAAAAGTCTGCTTGTCTTGGAGACACCTGCAGATCTACATGAAAAGGATCCCTGCTTTCATCCTGGACACATAACCTTCCACGGCCCAACAATCAAAGCCTGGAGAGATAGCCGAGGTCACAGCACAAGCTGACCCGTTCCAGCCACAGCCACTTCGCACTGAAACTGATATTTCAGCACGTAAAACAACCGCAGCACGGACGAGACAGATGGCAGAGGATTTTTTTTTAAAAAGATATATTTTTTAAAACCACAGAGTTACCGAAAGCGATGACTCACCTCGCTGCTCCTGGGAGGCAGTGCGTAAGTTTGACCTCCAGCGTCGCCTTCAAAGATCTGAAATGAAGGAGCACGCAGTCAGAGCTGCAGACAGTGGGGCACCGCGCCGATCGACTCACAGGCAATTAAGTGGCCGGCAACTCCGGCAAACACAATATCCGACACATACGGTGCTATTATGCAGTTAATTAAAAAGTATGTGTGGCGAGTGCAGCGCTTTGATATGGATTTCACAAGGGGTCTGTGGCCTTTGAAGCTGAGGAGAGGTTGTATGTGGATGATGTGTGGTGTCTGCTAAGACTCCCTTCCCCCATCTCCTCTCACAGTCGAAATATTTCACTTCTCATTCCGTTCCATCTTCCTCTTACCGGCTCGTGATTGCCCTGCACGCCATGTCTGGCTGAGCCCTCCGGGTTGGAGGTAACTCTGTGGCCTCTGAGGGCCTGGACAACTCTATAACACGGCTGAGACAGATGACTATCTATTATGTGAGGGTGGAAGTCCAATCCGCACCGAAAGCGGCAGCAGTTATGCCGGGATAGTTTGTCACCAGGCAGTCGGAGACGTGATGGGTGGCACCGCTCCTGACAGAAAGAGGGCGTTTCGTTCTAAAAATGAGTCTGAGTCAAGCTCACTCAGGTGGTTGTATTTTTATGCTGGTAAATGAAATTAGATGAAGCCTAGTTTCCTGCTAAATTTCCCTCTTAATCAGTCCATTCCCAGCCTGCTTGTTTGTTTGGCCTGTGGTCACGCTGACTGCAGCTTTCTGACTGAAACTGTGGGTGACCTGCAGTAACTGGGCACCTTTTTATTCAAAGTTTATTAATGTGTTCCACATACAGACTGATTTCTGGGATTAGCAGATATGATGATATGCACAGTACACACTGAAATGGGTGTTCAGAGGAGATGCAGGGAATATCCCCATTCCTCCAAAAACAATCCCAGGAAAATAAATCTCCTTTACAACCAGAAAACCCCCCAGCTCCTGTTATGGATGTGAGAACCCTGAACTGCCCTCCGACCAGCAGACTACAGTAACTCTCCCTCAATATAAAGTGACTGTAAACAGCGCTGCTTCACCGTAAACTGGCTAATTTTAGAAAGCTCCACAAACTCTCCCACAAATCCTCAGACCTTTCTGGCCTACTTCCCACAGCCTGCAGGCCCCTTACTGTACACAGAGCTGAGAGAGATGAGAATATGAGAGGGGGAAAAGAGATTGGGGAGTGGGGGAGGGGGGGGTATGACTTTAGAGCAAGGTTGTCAGACGCAGCGTCGCAGTGGTAAATGCGATTTAGGCTTTAGTCAACACAGATGAGTCAGTATGGAAACTGGGGGAGAAAGACCGCGGGGTAACGCTCTGATGTTTATGCTCTGAGAACCGGGGGGTTAGAGAGAGAGAGAGAGAGAACGAGGCTGAAAGGGAAAAATGAAGAAGACATAAAGTGAGAGAAACTGGGGGAGGCACTGAGATGAACCTCTAGGTTTAGGAGATTAAATAGGCAGAGGGTAAAAAAAGAAAAAGGATCAAATATAGTGGACTTGAGTTTTTAGAAGAGAGACTAAGAAGAGGGTAGAGAGTAAGAAGATCTATCTTGGAAATCTTGGAGAGAGAAGCGCAGTCTGAGAACCTGAGAAGGTAAAAACAGATTAAGTGCATGGACGAGCAGTTTGGCTACAGAGACCGGCCTCGCCATCCAAATCCTTTCGCCAACAAACACATGTCTCGTCGGGCTGTGTGTGAGTACAACCGAGGAGCCGGTGATGTCATTCAAAATGGCCTTGGTTGAATTTCCCCACAAAGACTAATAGAAAACAGCACTCTGAAAATCACTAACAGCCATTAAGTGATCCTTATTAGCCTCTGTGTAAAGAAACAAGACAACAGAAAGACTCTGAAAAGAGCTTGAAAGAAAAGAAAAGTACGAGTCCTGGGGGGAAAAATAAATAAAGACAAGCTCTTTAATATTTAGCGTCTTAACACCGACCATCTGCTGATGACTGCAGGGCTGAGGGAAGAGAGGAGGATGCCATCCACCACATATGGCTTTTAATAATTCATGTGAGCGCTGCAGCGCCACCTCGGCCTTCTGCACTGTGAAATGTAACTGGGATTCATTAGGGCCGGCCGGCTGGAGTTCCCCAGGAAAATAATTCATGCACCTCGTATCTGACAGACGTGCACAAATGCACAACTATCACAGAGCAGGTGGTGGCATGGATGAGCCAGGTAAGAGCGAGGGAAACGGGACAGGGGACATTTTTGTGAGCAGTCGGAGAGATCAGGGCATCGGCAGCTGAAGTACATGACTGGCGCTTAGCAGTCGAGGCCCCATACTGACAAACAGCACTGACTGCGTTAATCAAAACCACGCTCCCCTCCTCGTCCCATGGCCTCAGCTAATGAACACAGACCCATAAACACAGGCGCACAAATGGGCGCTTCCTGTGGCTGTTCCTAAAATAGGCCGCCAAGAGGAGAGTGTTCTCCTGGGACGTACCTTTAGGGCACAGAGTGGTGGATTTCTGTATCAATAAATAAATAGCCTGCATGAGTCTAATTACTAACCTGAGAGGACTTTTTAGACTGCCCTCCTCTTCTGTCTACATCTGGGTGGAGAACGCTCCCCTGTGCGTAACACTGATGGGAGGTTTTCACTCAAACTTGAAGCAGAAGGGGGTGGAGTGGGCTGGTGGTGGGGGGGTGGTAGTGACATGAGTTTATGTGCTTCTAATTAATAAACTCTCCTTTGGGGTGAAAATGTGCTGAAAGCGCTGCGTGACTCTAACAGTCTTTCATGTCGGCGCAGTCACTGTACATGTGAGTAAGCAATAAGGCAACGTGCTTTCAGGCTGTTTCTCGTGCAATTTCACAGTTTGTCTCAGCATTTTGAAGATTAGGATTAGTAAATGGACTGGATTTTATACGACACACATTTTATCAACCACTCGCTTAACCATTCACTCCCATTCAGACCTGCTCTTAACATCAGCGATCAAATGGCTCAGGGACAGCTGAACAGGCTGTGCTCTCATCAGAAAGACTGCGGTTCATTCCCAGTCTTCCCCATTCAACATTTCGGAGTGCCCTTGGGCAAGATACTGACCTGCTACAGATTTATACTGTTTTTTTAATGTGGTCGAAATATCAAAACATAATGGCCAATGCCTTTCATAAACTGGCAAAATCTTTCTTCATAGCTGCACGCATTCATCTGGGGATCTAACCACCGACCTTCTGGAGGAGGACGACACGTTCCTCCTCAGCCACATGAAAGACAAGGGTGCGTAATTATGAACATGTCACGTGTGTCGCTGTATTCAGGGCAGGTGATCCCAAACGGGAATCGGATAATCCACACCAACCAGAGTGTTTTATTTCTCTGGGGTTTAGATGAGTTTAGTTAGTGTCGGGTCTAAGTGCTGCAGTTAAAAAAACATGCTCAGTGCGTTATATAATCTTTCATCTTGGCACCTCTGTCTTTTTGTGAAGCGATTGCTCGTGGGTTTGCTGCAAGTCACATATTAAAAACAAAGAATCTTCCAAGTCTACAAAGTGACACGGAGACAGAACACAGTAATCTTTGTGACAGGAAAATAGCAGCAAAGTGTAGCAGCCTCTTGAACCAAAATGAAGCTCTATGCAGTGCACAATATTATCCTGAGGCAAGACAGCTGTACTGAGTTTGACTACAAAGAAAAACAGCAAACGGCAGTGCATTCTTACTGCAGCGCTTAACATATATGCATAAATGATTCTAATACCCGGTTCCCTAAATGAAATATCAAGCACATTATAGCCAAGATGCTTTGCTACAAACTTTATGAGTTTGTCGTTTTCATAATAGCACCCATCCGTGTGTGTGTGTAACTGTGGGCTCAGTCGTACCTGCGATGCAGAGGGCCTCTTGTCCCGGCCTCTCTTCGTGAGGTTGTCGAGACCTTTGAGCGAAGAGAAAAGACCTCTCTTGTGTTGTCGGTATGTCAGGGACAATGAGCGCCTCCGCAGAGTGGCCTCATCTCTGGAACAGATCTGAACAGATTGCACAATGTCAGGACTGTGATCATCTGGCTCGGCAGAGAAAATGTCATCTAATCAGAACATCTTAATTAAGTTTATGTTCCTCCAGTAATGCGAAAAGGAAGGGTCATCAGGATGCTTTTCTAGTTTTGGAGTGATTAGAGGGATTTCAAGGTTGCTGTTGGGCATCAAGTGAATTGAAACTGAAGTTGTGCAAAACAAAAAGAGAAGCCGCAGAGCATCCACACACAAAACACGGTTTGCTCTCTGCTTCTTTATTTTGCATTCAGTCATTTGCGTTCCCACAGTCTTAGAGTAACTTACCAGTGCGTGGAAGGAAGAGACTGAGAAGATCCCCAGGCGGCCCAGAGTGGTTTTGGTGGGGCGGCTGGCGATAGCTAGCAGGCTCTTTGGGTTGGGTAGCTCTCCGCCCTGAAGGCTAGCAAGGTAACAGCGCATCCTGAAGAGATCCATGTTGAACCGCTCCAGATTCTGCTCCCACTGCTGGATCTGAGGAAAGTGGAAGGCAGGAGGATCGTTTTAGAATCAATCATTATGTGTCAGAGCCACCAGAAACTCAACATCTGGACATCATGACGCAGTGAGGACAAATTTGAATTGCTCTGGTGCTGACCATTTGGGATCACTTGGATCCGATGATAACACTGGGCCTGAACAGGGTCCAACTGAATTCGATGGACGTGTTTGGATGGAGGCAGAGAAAAGGAGAATTTAGGGGAGGTAATGGCTTGGAAAGGGGGAGTTAACCAGAGAGATCTAGGGTCAGCTGAGTGCTTTCCATCAAGCTGCAATTGCTTGCAGATGTTGGTGGAGGGTGAGGGCATATATTGGTGGGTGTTTGATAGTGAGGGGTGACTGTGTATCGAGCAAAGGAGTGTGTGTGTGTGTGTGTGTGTCTACTAAATCCAAGTGCCCGTCTTTATGTAAGTCTAGAGAGGATTGTGATGTTGCACCGACCACCCGTTAAACCGCCGCCCCACAAACAAAAAGACGGAACACATACACGTAATTTACAATTGCCTTCCATCTCCCTGTCCCTGTTTGCACTATGTAAGCTATGAGAAACTGCTTATTTTGTTGGCTGGAGACTCATTTTAATGAGAGCACTCAAGTTAAACAACCCTCCATAACAACTGACTTTAATAGCTCTCGTCTGCGCTGCATGTTCATTTACTATCACACACCCTATGGCGTCGTCCTATTAGGTCTCATTCACGTTAATGGCATTCTGTAGGATGGGGAGCAAACTGAGGAGGGATGGGAGGCTGCTGTTTTATGGACCTCTGACTTACACAGTTATCCATCTTCAACAAATACTTTGCGCAGAGATCACCAAAGAATCGCTGTTATGTGCTGAAGTGCCCGTGACTGCAACCGTGCAGGTGGCCTCGGTTAACAAGTCGCGAGTCGGTGACATTCAGCCATTATTCCCGTTCCAGACCATTAGAGCAGCAGCTCAGAGTCCACAGGCTTTGGATAAATAAATGACCTTACATTCTGGCACGCCAGATCTGTAAATAATTGAGGAGTGAGGGATCAGGGCCGTCATCTGTCTCAAGGAAATCAGAGATTGCTGAAACAAGGACGTGGATGTTTTGACATCAGCGCCTGTCGGACTTTACAAAGGCATAACTATATACACTCTAGATGCAAACGGCTAACTTTTTTCACCCACAGCTTATTTGCCGTCTTGTATGGAATTAGCACTGTTCACTTAGTTTTTATCACAGAGAAATGGATCACAGTGTTTCTCTGCTGAATGTGAACTCAAAGACCTTGGACACAAATCTTGTAAATACACGATTTTCATCTTTCTATAAGTGGCTCTTTTATATATGCTGCACTTAGATGCACTGTATTGTGTGTGTGTATAGAAATGCAATGGTGACCAAAAAGATCTTCAGTCAAGACTAGAGAGCATTGGCCATTTATGTATATACAGCTTTGGCAAGTAGCGTTGAAGTCCAACGAGTACTCAGAGGGTGACTCGGAGGGGAGAGAGACATTACTAAGCACATCAGATAAGCTCCTTCCTCAAAAGCACAGACACATTTAGGAGAGTCACTGCCTTAGAATAACTCACGTCTATAAGCGATTTACACGCCATCTGGATGTTTGTCAACAGTCGGCTGTGTGCACGTTCATTCAGAGACGCACGGAAATAGACCTTAGAAGAACATTCAAATCAAAGACTCATGCCCGGGTGACGACGAACAGCAAAGCCTGAGTCAAGCAGGTTTGGATCCGTGCAGTGAGACAATCAACTGACATCAGTAGAAAAGCAAAGGCATGTTTGGGCCCCATCTGGTCTGCATGCGCCACTTATTTACATCCATTGCAGTGTCATTAAGCTCAGCAGAAATAAGCCTTTTCTATAAACAGACTCTCATCTTTTCTTATTTCCCCTCTTTAACATCTGCTCCCTGCTCTTTTTAAAAGCTGTAATGCATAATAAGACTTTCAGTGCAACTTGATCACTGTGTGTGTGTGTGTGTGTGTGTGTGTGTGTGTGTGTGTGTGTGTGTGTAGGTACACTTCAAAAGAGGGTCAGCTGGCACTGATTTCTGTAGACATGGGTGGGGGTGGGCGGGGACATCAAAGTAGTGCCCTGTTGGTGCGAGACAACCCAAACGCAACCTTAAATCTATCATCAGCCTCTGGGCGCCTGTACCAGAGTCTTGTCCCATACCCCTCTGACCCTATCATTGTCTCCCAACCCCCATCTGTCTCCTCGTCTACAACGAACTGGCTAAATGGAAACAGATCCACAAAGTCAGTCAAGTAGTCGGGAGGAGACATCTCCACTCGTCACTGCAGCAGGCAACTGTCCAACTTAGTCAAACAGAGTTATTCCACTCAGGACGTTTATCATATAACGTCTATAATCACATGCGTAATCTCTGAACACCTGAGGTCCAAGTACAAAAACAGTACAGTGATGTATTTTCCCACAATCCTTTAAGAAACACTTGTTTCTTGTTCTCACTTTTGTATCCCCATCTGTAATCTGCTGCATGTAGGCTACAACACCGTGCTGGGTGCTTGGGATTCTCCCCGAGGCAGTGAGGAGGAGGAGGAGGAGGAGGAGGAGGAGGATAATGCATGTTGAGAGCCTATTACTGGGAAACATCTGGAATCCCAATCTGATGCTCAGGGGGAGTGAGCTGCTCCCCTGGGCGCCTTGTGATGCGTTCAGGGGCCGGTGCATTTAGGCCACTTCACCCGCCCACAGACAAAAATGAAGCGACTGCATGTCGCCACAGTCACAGTATCAGGGAAATTAAATGGGGCATGTCATGTGGTCACTGCATGTACCATGCAGAATAAAAACACAAAACTAGACATGACAACAGCATACGTTACACAGCTGATGGATCAACAGTGTAAAATAAGGAGTAATAATGTAGTGACATTTCTCCAGAGCCCATGAAGTGCATGTTGTCATGCAACTGATGCAACATGAGGATGCTCCAAGTGTGGCTGGTATTAATTCCAGCACATTCACCTCATGCCTGACTATCATCACTGCTTTACCTGGTTCTCAATAGCTTTGCGGTTCTTTGGGTTGTTGACCACAGCGAGCTGCAGCTCGGCCATCTTCTTCATCTTTCCGTCCATGTCGATCTTTTGCAGCAGACCTCGGACTTGGCTGCGCAACAGACGCACCGTGTCCTCCTTCCCCTGACGCTTGGCCAGCAGTGAGGCGCTGGCAGAGTGAATGGCCGTCACCCAGTTCTCCAGGTCGGTCTGGTTGCTGGCCTGGAGAGGCAGAGAGACCCAGGGAGTTAGATTTGATGAAGCAGTAAAACCAATATTCTTGTTAGACGATAGATTCAGATTCAAAGACTCCTTATAAACCCTCTAGCGTTTCCAGTGCCCCAATATTGTGTTATTGTGTCATGTATCACAATAATACAATTGGCTGGTAGCTTTTTAGGCTTTGCTGGATCAATAAAAGAAACGTGATTGCAGCGCCTCTACGGAAAACCACAGGTTATGAACTGTGGCTGAAATAAACATACATTTGTCCTCTGAATAAGTCATTTCTTGATCCTCTCTGTATTTATAGTGTGATTCATTTGGAAGCAGAGCATTTGTTGTGAAGCTTTTTTTGAATGAGGATGACTCATGTTCAATAGGCTGTGTTGGAAGAAACCAAGGGTTTATGTTTATGTTTATGTCTCTCTATTCTTCCCCCTGGGCCCCGTCAGCTCCACATGATCTTATTATTTGTAGGTGGCGTAGGTCCATTCACTTTTAAATGCACATCAAAATAAAATCATTCATTTGAATCTCAATGACATGTGTTATATATAAAGAGCTGCGTGGGCTGATGTGCTTTACCTGAAAGAGGTATACGTCTCCATATGAGTTGCTAAGGCAGAAGACATTCTCTCTTTTGGGATGCTCAGGAACAGCCTGGACGATGCTGTCCTCGGCCAACAGAGCGTAGCGAGGGGACAGCTCCTGCTCCGGAGAACCTTTACCATAGGTCTCATAGAAAAGTAACGTACAACCTGGAAACAAGTGATGGGAAAGTAAGTGTTGAGCTAGAGTTTGGGAGATTTAAAGACAAAATGTCCTTGTAAAAACATCCAAGAAACGGGTTCAGTCTGAACAGTCGAAACATAAAAGCAAAGAGATTTATTCTCCCTAAAGTCAGAATCCTAAAAGCTATAAGGCTGTCGTAGCTTCTGCCTTTTATTTTTCAAGATTTATTAGGTTAAATATATATAAAGTAAAGCTTAAGGCTGAAATATAATTTAATCAAATATTTAATGTAAAAATTATGTATATACCAGGAATTGAAAAAGAACTGAATTAACTTCCCCCCAAAAATAAATAAATAAAATAAATAATCCCCAAACTCACCTTTCAGGGTCACCCAGTACTGCTTCCACTTGCGGCGGGTCACTAGCTCCAGCTTCCTGTCCTTGTGCAGCGTGACAAGGGGTTTAAAAGAGAGCCAGCCGGCCCGCCTGACGACCCCCTGCTCCTTCTCAAAGAGCAGGTCGAGCTCCTCCAGAGAGCCCTCTGCCGACTCGCTGCTGCTCTCTCCCTCTTCGGTGCCAGTGGAAGGGTCTCTCCTTTCGCCTCCTGCGCCTCCACCCAGCCCTGTGCCCATGTCCAGCTCCCTCATGAAGTTCTCATAAATATTCTGGCGCAGGGCGTCGCTGGTCATTTGGGGGATGGCTCCTGAAGATTGGGTCCTGGACGTTCCTGGGAACCAGAGCAGGCTGGAGACCTGGGAGGGGGAGCTGGTGTCTGCAGTCAGGCCGTCGACACCGCTGTCGAAGGCATCACTCAAGTCCTTATACCGAGTTTCCTAATGGGGCACAAAAGTTGATGATCATCTATTAATTAGATGAAAGACAGAGGATGAGAGGAAGGAACTGACTTTCATTACAGTGAGCAGCTTTACTGATTAGTTAACTTTGTACTAGTTTGAAATTTTTCAAAAGTTAGTCCATGGATTTATTTGTCCTGTTCCTATATTTATGCAAAATAAACCACGTTTGCCCACAGACATAAACAGCTCTGTATATATGCAAGACAACCACTATGAGCTTACAGTTGGAAACCTTTCAATTAGGCCTGGGGCACTGCACAATTGCAGGAGAAACTTTTGTGGAAAAAAAAAACTTCGAACTCGAACCCACTTCAAAGTCTGCATTTCAGTCTGCAAATCTTTTTCAAAAGGCTGAGAAAGTGGGACAATTTCCTGCAATGGCACCTGGGAGGTTGGAACCCTCCAGGCTTCGACAATTTCAAAATCATTTGAGGTCTGCCTAGGCTTCCCAATTCCCCAAATGAACAGTTGATAGAACTGCGCTCTTTCATGCCTAATGACAGCCGGCCTACTACGCGAGTAGATTGCAGCATCGATTCTGCCCCTGGCACCATAGTGGAGGTGCTCTCAACGTGTAGACAAACAGTATGTGCTCTCATGACGGAGATCATTCTCCAGCTTTGTTTGGTTGTGTGTCACCCTTTGCTGTGTCCGTGTCTTCTCCACCCCTGTACCACCCCTTATTTTGTGCTATTTCCAAAACCTTTTTATTACATAGCAATTTTTTTTTCTCTCACATGTTGTCACCAGGCAGAGATCCTGTCTAGCAACAAGGCAGAAATGAACACTGTAACCCACAGCGTTCTCACTTGAGCACTGCCTTTGTTTGACCATTATGTACAACTGTCACCACAGCCACGGTATGCTAAAAGGAAAATGTGCACTGTGCACACGGCAGGTTTATGTCTGCTTTCCTTTAGCGGGCATAGTCCAAATTTATCCACCTCTCCCTCCTCCAGCTGCCATTCATCACAGACAGGTTCTTGGTCTTTGGCATCGGGGTCACAGTGTGACCTTTAAACCCACAACAGAGCCATGGAGCCCAAGCAGAGGGAAACCAGAGCTGGAGGTGCTCCTGATTTTGGTCGACACACTGAAAGGAGGAGACGTTTGCCGCAGAGGTTTGGCATTCAACAAAATGGCCTCCACAGGGAAAAGGAAAGCTTGTCTGCAGGCAAGCTCCTTTGCCGTTGCTACATAGACAACATTAGCACTGTCAGCTGTGTCCGCAATCACTTTTGTCAAATTTTAAACTTCATTTGATTTGGTTTTGCTTCTATTTCCATCATGCGTCCACTGAAGTGAGCATGGCTGAGTGCCCGAGATAAATCGCATATATTGAACCTTTAAACACCAAATTTAATATGACCTTGTAATTACTGCAAATGATTATCATTGCGATCATTATTTGTTGAAATTTTGCTTTAAACCCGGAGTTGACATTAGATTTAAAGTTCCTTGTTTATTTTGGATTTCTTTAGGTACAAAGCGATGCTCCGTCAGATTTATGACTGAAACAGACTGGCGTAAACATGTGGGTGCTTGGCATTGCCCCAAACTGTTTAAGTACCCGGCAAATGGCCATAGATTAGCATGGCACTGTGGCAAGCAGGAGATTTAGAGGCAGACATTACTAATGTAAAGTGAAAGCTGTGGAGCTCAGAATGATTACTGTCTGTCTACAAGGGTGTTTGTCACTCCACACTAAGGTGACAGTGTCAAGGCAAAGCATGTCATACATTTCACTCAGCAACAACTGCTATTTAAGTACAAGGCAAAGCTCACAAATTCTCATCTTTGTCGTCTGAATACAGTGATTGTTCTCTTCTGTCCTTTGGTTTGTTGTCTAAACCCAACTGACTGCACACCAATCCCGATTAGCAGATTTACTCACTAAAGACCGAGAGGGGAGCCCAGAAAATCTGCTCCGCACAACAGCCAGAACAACCGTAAATCATTCATTAACATTAGAGGAGGGGAGGGAGCTAAATCTCCAGCTAGGATTTAGTTTCTCTTTAACGGAGCCTCTCAGGGGCTTAGAGCTATTCTCTTGGCAGTGCCTAAATACTGTTCTTAAAACTTTTACAAGGCAAAGCTAAATGAATTAATGCAGAAACAACCGCTTTCATGTCTGCGAGACAGAGGAGGACACGAGTTCAGGCTCAGTTTAAACAAATGTTTCATGTCAAATTAAAGCTATTGAGGCTGGAGGAAATATTCGCATGGGTCTCACGCAGGCAGACGACGTGCAGACAAGCTGCGGTTATTTCCAACCTCCCCTCTGAACCTTGCCTCTGCGTATCACAAGTATCGTTTTACTACTTGGAAAACATATGTATACTGTATATCAGCTGTCTGATGTGCCACTGCAGCAGCTTGTTCTACTCCCAAACGCAGTCATCAGCTACACTCGAATCTGCAATACCCTTTTGAATCAAATTTAAATCTTGGACTTGGACGAATGAAAATTCTTCATAAAAACAAGAACCCAGCACTGGTCTCCTGGCCTTACAAGTTTCATTTTGTGCCACCCTGCTGTGCCCTGTCCTCAAACAGCTGGTGTTGTGGGACAGGGACCACAGGACGACCACTGTGGCACACGATCAAGAAAACCTCGCCAGACAGATGACTGTCTGTGCGTGTTCCTCTCCTGTTTAATAAGCTGTTGCCATAAAATGAACAAACTACAGATGACCAGAATAAAAAAGACATGAACTACTGTAAACTCACTACTTTAAACTAAGAGGACTAGGCTACACGGTGACTATAAACAAGCTACGTGACCCAGTGTTTTACATACCATGTGGATTTGATTCGTGGATGAACCCTGTGAGCGATAAAGCAGTGTCAAGACAGAATTGTAGCAGATTAAAATGAATTTGATGAAAACCCATTAAAGCTAAAATTACCTGAGACTTTCTCTTCTTGCGGCTGAGGCTGCCTGTCCAGTCGCTGAGGCGTCTCATGCGGTTTCTGATGGAGTCTTTCTTGTGGGTGCCAAATTCTGGCACATCCTGCTCCTGCTGCTCTTCCTGGTCAGGGTACCGGTCCAGCTCCTCATTCATGGTGTGTGCCTTGGGCCTGCGACAGGGCAAGGTGTAAGATGAGTACTGCCGGACATCAGGGCATTCTTCCTCTAGGGGGGCATCGAGTACGGATGCGAAGGAGGCTCGGTGTGTCCTCTGGCCTGGTGGAGGATCCTGAAACTGGGAGGACAGGTCTCTGGCTGTGGGGAAGGTGGCAGCCATTGAGGGGTCCCTGTAGAGGTCTGTGATAGACACAGGGGGGCATTGCTCAGTGAATGTGTCAAGCTGGTCGACAGGCGAGTGAACTAGAGTCCTGCTTGCAGAGGAGGATTGCTCCTGCTCACACAGCTCCGTGCCGGGACCCCAGGGGGAGTCATACCACGACCCGTCAGAGCTCAGAGAGCTCCCCTTGCTGGTCCTGGCCGTGGAAGAGGTAGAAGCTGGTGGAGGACCACTGCAGGGGCCATCCATCCCACTCCCACTGGAACCAGGCAGACTGGGAGTGGAGGCAGACTCGAGGTTAGGAGAGAACTTGAGCAGCTGTACAGGGCCCGTGGCGTCCTGCAGGAGAAGAGGATTTCCTGAGGTGTTGGTGAACTCCACCCTGAGACTGCCATCCTTCTTGATCACTACCCGCGGGCTGCTCTGCTCCTCCAACACCTCATGTTCGTCACTGTGCCCGTCCTGGGTATTTCCAACGAGCTCAGCCCCGTACGGATTATCTTCATACTCATCTGACATGTGACGCCTTCGTATGCCACAGCCAGGCGAGCGGTGCCAGCGATGCTCACTCTGATTGCTTCTCGCTCCCTTGGAGACATAGTCATAGTGCCGAGGGGAGTATGGCTGTCGGCTTTTCGGAGGGGACAAACAACCACGGCCGACACACCTGGCCTTGTAACCTGAGCCCAGGGGGGCACTTTTCCACCACGTATGTGGTGACAGGGCGTCATCTTTGGCTGAGCGGAGTTTCAGTGAATATGGCTTCTGTTTCCCAGGGAAAACGGAGCTGGTGCCTTTTGGCCCCTGGATGCTGTACTGGCTCTCTGAATTTCCCATCTCTGTCTGGAAAACAAAACCATAACGTCAATGGCCTTATCCTGGAAAAATGGTTACTCATACATATGGGCAGTACAAGATAAATGACATGGTGTGACGTAATCTCAGGACAGCAGAGACTTACATTTAACATATTACTCAAACAAAAATGGCTACATTCCCATAAAATCATTCACATACTCCCAAACATTTTCATTTGCAGTGGGTGGTTCCAGAGTAAAACAGCAGCCGGTCTAACATATTCCTTATGGCTTACAAAGAGAATGATTGAGTAATTCTGTCACATCTGGTCATCAACCCATTGGGCCTCCCCCCTCCTTTTGCGGTGCACTTTATTTCTCTTGAAAGGTCAAGTCAGATAAACAGGCTTTTCTGCTGTCATGGTTGTTATGCATGACTATGTTCAGGACAATGAAAAGAATCACTTCCAGTCAGACATCTCATATTTTTCATACAAGTTAAATCCTGTGAGGACATTGCATAATAGGTCCAGATAACTACCTTCTACAGTCTGAAGTCTTTGAATTCTTACACCAAATAGATTGGAAACTAAAACAAACCTTCACTTTAACAGAGTAACACCCGCTGCTATTTATATGCTACAGTGACTTTGAAAGATTGTAATGTATGGACATTGACATATTTGAAAAGGTGGGGTGGAATACAATCAAGTATAATAATAGAGACAAGCTGGACTCACCCTTCTGAAAGTCTTGACTCAGATTGGAGCTCCTGCACTCGGTCCTCTCCGCCTCATCGCTCAAAATAAACTCATCCTTCCGTCGGTCGGCTCATCTGAAACAGAGAGAGAGAGAGGCCAACTTAGCATTTAGCACTGTAATTTACTTCATGCACTGAGTTTGATAACAGGTGTGAGCCTTTAAAGAGCACATCTTAATCCCCCCCAGCGCTTGGGAGGGGATAGTGTTTGGTGGGCAGCACTACTTATTTGACTGGGGTAAAAAAAAAATCTTATGTGATAGTAAGAATCATTCCACTATCTCAGACGGTTTTACTAGATGTATTCTGAGATTTTCCCATATCTGGAAAACTACGTATTTGAAAGTTTGCAAGAAGAGATGCAGCAAAATACATTTCCTCACAAGATGCACATTTCAAGCAGTGCCACCCTGGCACTGTAGTATGACCAGTTTAAAAATGTCACTCCACCTCCCAAATTTAACTCTCCTCAATCAGGCATCCAAACCAAACATTAGTCACATTTTTCCACCTCCCCACAACTAAATGACGTCGTCTTTGATCAGAGGGGAACATTTTTGAAATCTGGCTACAGTTTGACCGTCTGTGTATTTTTAAACCTTGGAATCCTAGCTTGCTTGCTTGCTTGCTTGCTGCCCTTTTCTATTTTTTTCACATAAGACGGCCGAGGAGCACTCTCTCTGAGGCACGGGGCATCATCTGAGAGGCAGTGTAACTGTCCCCTGTGTGTGTGTAATATAACCCACCTACATGCATTTAGCTCACTCTCCAGCAAAGCTTTCAGATAGTGCTAACTACTAAGCCTCACAGCACACGTACAGCATGTGTACGGTTACAGTGTAAACAGCTCGCTGCCAAAAGCCCTAACCTTCAGGATTAAGTGATCTGCAGAATTAAGAGTTTATCAGCTCCTGCTTGGATGAACCTTGACGGTGAGGTGAGATTATGGTGTTTGGCTGACTGAGTAAATGGACTTCTGTAAAAGCATTTGTTTAATAGATGAAGCTGAGTAGAAAACTGGGACTTGAATTTAAGTGTAAAGCACATGTGGCACTGGTTCCTGGGGTTCAAGGAGAGGGCAGAGATCTTACAAAGAAAATGTATCATGACTACGAGCCACACAACGGAATCATTCTCTCGTTATTCAAACTGTTTAGACTAAGTGTGAAAAAGGGAGCAGTTGAAAGTGCGGTGGAAACTTGGACGGCCTGCGATGAACTCGAAGCTTCACCCTGAGCTGATCAGAGGATTAACCGAACACTTGTTTCAGTCGTCACGAGTTTCAGGGTGAACCACATGGAGAGGACGTTGAATACAATTTAATACAGCGCTGATCCTGACTCTGGACGCACCTATCCAACGTTTGAACTGTTTGCCAATGTACAGATGAGCCGGGGTCATGATTCACAAGGACCTTGGGCAAAGCCGACTCAGTAGCAGCACTCATGGAGGTGCAAACAACTACTGGTTGGTCCAGGTCTCTGCATTTGAGTCTGTATGTGGAAAACTATTGCAGATTTCCTTCCTCAATCGCACTTTTCTGGTTTACACTGACAGAGCCAAGACTTGGCTCTATAAGCATGATGACTCCAGAAAGCAGAGCAGAGTGGAGGTGAAATCGTTGTGCCTCCTTGTGAATGGAGAGAAAGTTCAACAATGCTCTTTCTGGAGTAAAAGACTGAGAAATCAGCTGCTGACAACGGCAGCAGTCAGCATAAAGCTGATTGTTGAACTTGTCACACTACCACTGATGCTTTTCTTTGCACAGTTTATTCAGGCAGAGCGCTGCTCCGACAGTGAAAAGGCGTCAAGGCGTGCCAACACACACACACGTTTGCCTTCTGCTGCGAGCTGAACCACAGTATTGTGTGGCTGTTTCGGGGAGAACAACAAGACAAGTCTTCCTTTAAGCTGCGAACCACTGACGCCCAAGTCTGAACTTTCCCCTCCCTCTTCCCCTTCACGCCGCTGTTCTAGTCAATGAGTTTCCTACAGACCATCTGCTCAGGGGCCAAGGGACCACTGCCACCCCATCGCTCCTCAACACACCCTGTGACCTGGCATTCTTCTCAGGCTGCCCCTGGGTGACTCCCACGTAAGCTCCTTGTTTAGTCTGGCACTAGTTGTCTGGAGCTTGGGATAACGGTGAGGAATGGGCCACACCTCGGCATGGTATCAACACAGTAGGGAGGTGAAGCATTAAGGAAATAACAATCTTTTTCCTTCATGAGGACCATCGAGCATCTGTGGAACAGGAGCTACAGCCTCTTGCTTACAACTGCAGAAGCAGGAGGACTCTGGCTGCTCCCCTGACCTTTGTGTCCTTGAATCTAAACTTGAGGAAGAAAGCTGGGAGAACAAAGTATTGACACAGCAGTGTGAACCACACAGTGATTTCCCAAGAGAACCGAGGCACACTGCAACCGCATGATGCTGTTTGTGCATTTTTTTTTTTATCTACTCTACCATAATAACCTTGAGATACAGAAATCTAGCCAGACCCTTTACTTCTTTCCAAATTGAGAACATTGACATCAGTCAGCAATATACAGTCATTATACAGTCTAACCAAATCTAATAATATTAACATTACCTAAGGTTTTAATGGCAAGAAATTATCAGTAAATAAAATGCAAATCAAAAATAAATTGGTCAAAATAATCATGCATCAAAATAAATGACCAGTGGCGTGCCATTATTTTGAACTATAAGGATGTGAACTACAAATTATGAGGTAATTGGTTAATGTTAATACAATGGCACTGCTTTCCTCTTGTCAAATAACAGCCCATGGGACTTGTCCCTTATCACTTCCTCTGGCATCATGACCACTGTGCTTTTAAAGGAGCAGCGTGCTCTCTAAGCAACTTCAATTCAAACTCCTTAAAATCCTCCAACAGGGTCAATTGAGAGGAACCAGGTTTAAAAAATCCACCACTGGTATATGAGAAGGAACGTCCATCTCCGAATCACATGCTGAAAGCCCAGATTACAGCCAAAACCACCAAACATCTATCAAAGTGCTTGTTAAGTGTCTTTCGGGCTTTTTCATAATACATTTAAAAGCTGTGCGCCTGGCTCCTGACCAAAAATGACATGGCAGCCATCTGAAACATTTATACCCGTATGCCATTCCAGAGCCATGCCAAGAAAATAAAATATGCATTTTAAAATATGTGTACGATTGGTTCTGTAAGAGAAGGTAACGGGCAAGGTCAGCAAGAGACACAACATTTAGACACGGGTGGTGAGCTCGTCATACTTAGTTATGCTCATGATGGAAATAAAATCCAGAGTAGAAGAGACGATAAAAGCTGAGACTGTAAGAGGTCATTATGATCCATCCACAAACACAGAGTGTCAGCCACACCTGTGGGGAACCCAATGCAACCTCCTCACCCCAACCCTCTCCTCCTCTAGCAAATTGGACACAGAAAGGGAGAGAAGGATAAAACACAGAGCGCACAACATCCCTTACCTCTGTGGCCCCCGGGCTTTAATCTATCAGCTTTGAAGAGCCCGTCAAGGAGAAGTCTAGCTGCTGTTCTCAGAGCTCAGAGTGGATTCTCCCTGCAAAGTCTGGATGAGTCTTAAAGCAAAGCACATGCTGCATCTGACTCACAACCCCAGACGCGCTGGAGGACATGTGGAAACACCCATCGGGCTTCACAGCCGCAGCGAGTCACAGTCCTCCTGGGGTAACCCTGGGCAACGAAGCAACCAAAAGCCAACGCCAGACAGTCGGGAGGAAAACCGAGAAGTTCTCAACGGAGGAGTTCTCTCAGAAAAGAGAGGCAAAGGAAAGCAAGGATGTTTTATAGCGCTGATCCGTTCAGCGTCTCCACTGCAAAAAGGGCTCCACTACTCCACTGTGTTGTTTTTCCTATATCCTGCCTTTCCGTTGGCTAGGAGGAGGATGCCGGGGCTCGTTACAGCCAAGGCGGTTTTCCACAGCAGTTTGAAGCGATTGGGTAAGACAAGCTGGCTGCAGCGCTGCCTGGGAGGCACCGGGGAGGGCGCAATGACTGAAGCTCTTGTCTGACCCTAAATACCACAATGACCCCAGGAGGAGGCCGGGGAGGCAGTCAGCTACTGGGGAGACAGAGAATGTTTGTGTGTGTGTGTGTGTGTTTAAGTGTGGATTAATGAGCGAGTGTGACTCAGGGAATAAGGAAAAAACCTAAGTGAAGACAGAGGGCCGGTGTAAGAAAGAGCATAGCGACAGAGGAAACTCCACCGGAGGAAACAGGGCTGGGGACACGGCTGAGCTCTGTGAATCCTTCTCGGGGGCACAGAGGCCAGATGTGCATCTAACTTTATGGAGAAGGTAATCAAAACAACGAGAAAACACAATTACAATCTCTGAACCACATTGAAAGTGTTGTGACTAAGTTTTATCCCAGCGGAGACAACGAAGACCGCCGTCACTCTAAAAACACACGCATGCCTCCATTTGTCTACAGTTCACATAGCTGTGGTCGCACAGTCGAACTGGACCCATTCAGAAAGCCACACCAGAACACAACACGGCAGCAGAGACGGATGCAGCGTGCCAGGCGGCCCCGAAGGCTGCTCCCACCTCGCCTCTCGTAAGCCAGAGCAACCCAGCGAACATTATTGGTGTTCTGGGACACAGCAACTCGTACAAATGGAAAAACATGAGTGTGTAACTGGAATGCTCACTCAGGTTTCCTCCTTTAGAAATCCATCTTGGTATGAAAAGCTATTGAAAGTCATGTTCATGCCACGCTGTATGAGCAGCTGTGGAATAGCCTTTCATCAGCCTGCTGCCTGACATAGAGACATCAGCCGCGGGACACAATGTCCGCGGCGTTCGACGGGGCTACACAACATTGTTAACAACACAATGGACCTTGTAGCCCAGTCTGAGCTGCTCTCAAAGCCCTTTGTCCGGCTGGAGATGCTGGCAGCTAGAAGCCTGGTTGACAAACACACTCTGAGGCTGAGAAAGAAAATAAGAAAAGCGTGTTGGACCACTGGGAGGCATATTCACGTAGAGCAGGTGGTGGGTGTAATTTCAACCAGCCAATGATGTGACCTCTAATTAAGATCAATTTAGGCCCCAACAAGCTCTACTGAGCCAAAGGCAATCCCTTTATATCCCAAAATCTGGACGTCTAAGTCTATGTCTTCAAATGCTGAACTGATGCCAGACCTGATAGTGGAAGATGAAGGTTGCATTACTCCACAATATGATAATGACCCATTCAAATACTTCTTCTTCTTAAAACAAGTACGGTATATTTGGTCTTTAATTTATAATTGCTCAAAATATAGTTTAACATCTTGAGCCTAAAATAACTTTGTATGATGTGTGTGGTGATACAGGGTACAAAGACTTTATCAGCACAAACTACATGCATAAAAATGACAGGAAACCTCAATTGCTGACTTTGTGCCATTAACAGTGATGACATGGACTGCTTAAATGGAAAGTATGTAATAATTAGAGAGTGATTCTATATGTATACAGCACATTGCTCCAGCCTCTCAGATAAATGCATTCCAGTTTTGCTGAACTGATAGAGGAAGGTGTCTTTATGTAAAATACATAAACTATTTCAGGTTTAATCGCAGACAGGGTGCTTTCAATCACTGATGAAAATCGGTTTCTGGTCCAGTGATGCTCATGGGACTGGGGATGAGGGGTATATTTAGAGAGTGATTCTATATGTATACAGCACATTGCTCCAGCCTCTCAGATAAATGCATTCCAGTTTTGCTGAACTGATAGAGGAAGGTGTCTTTATGTAAAATACATAAACTATTTCAGGTTTAATCGCAGACAGGGTGCTTTCAATCACTGATGAAAATCGGTTTCTGGTCCAGTGATGCTCATGGGACTGGGGATGAGGGGGAAGAGAGTAGTGGGGGGAAGTCAGAGGGAGAAATATGAGTTTTCAGTCAGCGTGCAAATATATCTTGTCTCCTTCCATAACAGCGCGACGGAGCCACTCTCTGGGCTGCAAAGCCGTTTATGGTTTGATGACATTATGATTACGCTTCTCGCTGGGGACAGCAGTCTGCTGCAAACAAAACATCCCTGGGAGGACATAAATTGATCTTAATTGCTCATTGTGGTACATTAGTACCTTGCTGTATTATCTAGGAGTCTGGAAACACGTTCGAAAAATGGGGGTTGGAGGAATTGAGGGTGGAGACTGATGGAATTTACTTTAGGTCTAGGTCAGGGAGAAAGGTCAGGTCTTTTGTTTGGACTCCAGATCCGACCTCGATCCCAGCCCCCATCTCTCCCCACTCCAAAACTGTTGCGAGGTATCTGAATATATTATAAAACTGAACTTAAAACTAGAGGTGAAATTTGAACATAAAAAATGTACTCTTGCACCTGAACGGTTAAAAACTAGATTATAAATGTGTCTCTGATTTCTGTGGCATTTGAATCATTCCAAAGGTCATCCCTCCTACTATCTCGGCTCTATCCCTCATCTCCTCATTCATCATCCTTCTGTCTCACGCGGTGGAATCTCCACCCTCTGTCAGCCTCCCACTGCCGTCAGCTCAGTTCATTTTCTCCAGATTGGAAATCCTGTCAGACGGGACAGCCCACAACAGAGAGAGAGAGTCCGACACAGACTTTAAATTAACTGAGATGTGTCACAACGTGCAGACTCTAAGCTAACAAAAAGAGGGCTGAAGTATGCCTGTGTGTGTTTGTGTGTGAGTGAGGACAACGCCTGAGGGTTTACTCTTTGGTGGCAGTGGCAGAGAATGAAGAGTAAACAATCATCTGAGGGTTTTCTTTAAAGAGGACAATGACTCAAAACATCCTCAAGGGGGTGTTGGTCTCCTTCTGCCACCTCCTCAGGTTTATGCACTGTGGCACAGATGATTTAGCTGCATTGATTTTAAAGCATAATTAATATGCTCTTTGGCACACCTCCCCACTGTGCAGAACATCCCAGTTTCAGTCAATGACGGCTCAGAAGCACACAGTGTCAAATGACGTTAGCTTTATGAACCCTTATCGTTCAGGTTCATGGTTAAAGAGAAACCACCCGGAGGCAAAAGTAAAAGATGGAGCGATGGGCCGTGCATACGAAACACAGGGAGCCAGATTCTTAGGAAGCCAAGGGGTCAGTTAAGAGACCCGGAGGGGAAAAACAAGCTCACACCCGCTCCGTGCCCCCGGAAGACGGGGCAACGCACGGCCACTGCTTCCTTGTGCAAAGGGGAAGGAGAGATATCTCATTATTTCTGCGCAGATAAGAGATAGAGAGGGAAAAGTGCCTTTGGAATGGGAAAGAAGGTAAACATTTGGTGTAAACCTTCTGGAAGGTCAGTGTGGATTTCAGGCGTCATCAGTGCAAGGTTTGCACTTGCTTTGCATATGAGCGAGAACACCCGCATCACACAGCTGCTTTAAACTCATTTGCAAACTGTATTATCTCCCCTAGAATTGGCTGTGGCTGTCATCCGTGCCCCGCGGGATAATCTGTCACACGCTGCGTGGAGCGAGCTCCAGTGATTAATACAATCAGCCTGCAACTCCCTAGCTAATTACCATAGCAATAGCCACTGTAGTGGTACTGCGGCAGCGGCGTGAGAGACACTCTCCGGGCTCCCTGAGGTGATCCATCAGAGATCATTGACAGCCGCAGCACAATACCTGTCATAGCGAGCCAGCTGCTGGAGGTCACACACAGAATCACCAGAGGTTTCCGCGGGAAACAATGAGGAAGGGAGGATCTGGGCGCACGTAGAGGAGTCGAGTACAGTCATCAAAGTCGCACACACATTGATAGTGACACAACGCAGCATCAATCACTGGACTCAACGGGAAACCAAAATCTATCGAGGGAGCAGATATTGATTCATGTGCGATTTTAAAAGGACCAGTTGAATTTTTCAAAGTGATCAAGCGTAATAAAGTCTGGCCCTTGTGATTTAAAATGACATACGGCTGGTGACTACAACTCTATCTACAGGGAGTGTAATAACCAACTTTGGCTTCTTCCCAAACACACACAGCTCAGCTGGCACACACTGCTGCAGCGGAGGGCCTGGCCGTCTGCATCCAGGTGCTCGCTGGGTTCGTATGCGAGTGTAGAAGCGTGTGGCTCTTACTCACATCCATCACTGCCACAGACGTGCAGTAATCCCTCTCTGCATTCTTGAGGAGCTCTGACGCCAGGGAGAGATTCTGCCCCTGTGCACCCCCCCCCCTGCAATACTGTGGGTGAGAAGCAAAACTCACTCACTGCCCCAGGAGCAAACGCTTTTCCGTCTGCCAAGACTAAAACTTCATTCAGAAATCTGTGTGTGCGTGTTTAAGCTCATGGATCACTAACATAGGGAAGCCCCAGGACAGGTTGCCCCTAATGGTTATGGAAATTCAAAGGTTGTGTCCCTGTTCCAAGTCAGAGCATATGTTCATGGTAAACCAGCCATCCAACTGGCCTTTTATGGCCTATTAGGGGCCAAAGTTAAGATCCCAGTCAGGCCAAACAGAACATGAATCACTCAGCTGACTCTGATCAAATTCATTAGCAGAACGTCAGACTGAAAACACCAGCCACCTGGAAAAGAAACTAAACTAAATAAATATGATAAGTCGACAAGAAATAGCAAATGATGCATCGACTGGGTTGTGGGTTCCGTCAATGCTCGGCTCAGCACTTTTACCAACACCTATCCATCACACTCATGTCAATTAATGCTATAAACTGACAGGCCAAAAGCCAAGAAGAGGCTTGACGTCTATTATTAGGGGCTGGTAAGACAAGTCTGGGCGTGCCAGGATGGCTTGCTCATTGTGATCAAAGTTAAGATGTACAACAAAGGAGCTGATGTTCAGCGTGCCATTAGAGGCCATTACCTGAGGCAATTACTGACCACATTAAAGCCTGTCTCTCCACATTAACACGGCTGACAGACAGCGTTTGTTAAGCACTCTGGACTGACATTACCTGTTGAGAGCCAACATGATCCGTTTTATTCTTCCTCGTGTCAAAATACTGACATTTAAAGAAACGCCTGAAACAAGTGAAAAGGAAGTGACAAACAGAATAATCCTCCTCTCTGCCAATGAGGGGGATTAACTTTTAAGCTTATTTGTTGCTTTGCTTATTATGGTTGACTGTGAGCTTGCATTAGACGGCACAGTGTGGGAATGAAACGTTTGTGTTTAAAAAAGGAAATGAACGTGGGGATTGGCCATTGAGTGTTTAGTATTCTCGTCAGGCTGATGAGCCTCTGTGCGGCGAGCATACATCCTCCTGTCTAGCTTGGTGGAGGGCTGCTGGCAAGCCAGCTGTAGATCGTGGGATAAAAAGGAGGAGTTGTCAGCATCAGGTTGTGGAAGCAGCCTGGCTAAATGAACCATGCATCAGCTGAGATCAGCCCTGGTTAGATATGTCTCGGGGTCTAAATAAATGTATGTTTATACCTATACTTTATAGATGTCCTGAAACACCCCTGTAGTCTGTAATAAGAAAGTATCCTCCCTTCGGTAAACACAAATCTGTGTTGACTTAACCTAACTATAGTCTAAAGTTTCTCACACCTACTGGCTTCTCTACAGATAAGCAAAACTAAAAACACCATTCTTTGCTGAGCTGGAAACGCTTCTAAGGCAATAAACCAATTTATTGCAGTCTCACGTTGACAGGAGCGCAGATACAAAATTGCTCGTCTAATAATTAACCAAATATTGTGTTGTTATTGCAGCTCCAGGCCCGGCTGGTTATGAGCAGTATCCGTAACCATGTGCTGTTCGCAGCACGGAGCGGGAAATCTGAACTGGGCTAGTCTCTGCTCTGCATCCTGAAGGCGCTGCTGCTGGGTGAGACAGCTGGTGAGGAGCCAGGAATAAACGTTTTGCATTGACTTCCCCTCATTGTCCGACCAAAGCCTTATCCCCAGCCTTAACCATGACCAGCTCACCCGCACCTTAACCTAACCACAATTAACATCACACCGCGAACCTTAAACAGGACCTCAAGGGTTATGTTTTGCCTCATTAGGTCTGGGCTATTTCCCCATGAGGTCCACTGGTCCTGACAAGATCAGCGAATAGGTCTCAAAGAGCGGACAAAAACCAGCCCACACACCATCACACACACAGAACATGTAGTCATCACCACAACCGCCACATGTGGGTGCCTGGGATTACTCCAGGCTCCATCGATCTCCATCAAACATATGGGAAATCCATTGAATGTAAATAAAAGACCGCCGCACAGACAAAAGAATAATGCTCTGTCGAAACCACGTTTTTATTTGTGTTGAACCACGCGTCATTCATCAGTGTGGCGTCAGAGCAAAGATTTGGAAAGACTCTGTGCTGACATCATTCTGGTAGAATAGCCAATAAACAGCCACACCTGGAGGAACAGAACGGAGCATGACTCTGATCTGTGATGAGAAGTGACGTGTGGTCTTATGCTCTGAGAGTGAAATGAGGACACACAGGCTCCGCAGCAGAAGGGAGCTCAATACTCACAAACAGGTTTAACACCTGCAGTGATTGAGTGTGGCTACAACTCTGCATGTCTACTTGACTCTTTTCCAGCAGATGCTTAGTCAGTGAAGAGTACATGACCTAGTTTCTGTACGTAAACAGTGACATAGGTTTGCATGCATTTCAATGGCTAACGTATTAATGTTTGTCTGCTGTTTAACAATTATTCACTTGACAAAACATCTGAGGATAAGTGTTTGTTTTTGAAAAAAATTCAGAACACATTTTGACTCTTCACGCCGTGGCACAAATTGTGCAAAGCTCACGCTGACGGGGAGCACAAGTGGCGAGATTTGATTTCACCGTTGAATTGTCACAAGAAATTAGCTGGGAGCCGTTATCGCCCCATAATCCCCCGCAGGTGCTCGACAATCCACTCGGGCAACTTTGCGCTTTAACCGGGAATGTTAAATAAACCCAATGACAAAGACTGACCTGTGCGAGGGATGAAGAAAAATACCTAAACCAGTTTCTCAAGTCACGCGAACTCAGAGTCACGTGAGCTAGAATCGACTGCAGCGGAGACAAAACCTTGCAAAACAAACTCCTTTGTCCTGCTCCGCAAAAGCCTTTTCAGGAAGGAATGTGGATCAAGCAGACGTGAAAACACAGAAACAGGCCAGAGTGGGCACCCAGTGGCACCTCTCCTGAACACATGGCGACGCTCGGCTAAGCGCTCGCAGCTGTGCCACATGTGCGCCACTTTTTACTGACATGATTAAATCAAGGCCCCTGCCAAACTCATCATTATGCAATCCATATAAGGGAGGCTCAACAATGTCGATGAGGAGTTAGGGTTTCGACATGCACAAGGAAACAAGACCTTCCCACGTTTTCAGCTCCAGCCTGTGAATCTACACAGTCCTTCATTTTTATCCTGCAAAATGAATCCCTCAGCCAATTAAATTACTGCTCTCAGGCAGATGTGACGACCTGGTGGCGTCCCACAGGGCAGGCTGGTGGAATCGACAGACAGATGCTCCAACCGGCAGAGGTCACGGAGGGTCAAGCTGTTCCATTATGAGAGGACAAGGGTGGCATTTATTCACAGCCTTCTCCTTCTAAGTAGGGGTGGGCCCAGGGGGAATGGAGATGGATACTTAACCCTTGAGGCAAACAGCTCTCTACAATTCATCCACTGTTTCTCTCACTGCTGGTACAGAACGAGTTACTGGTCTGCCCACTCGAAACCCAGATCTTCACAGATTATGTGACTCCTGAATGATCAAGAGAAAGTGCTGCCACCCAGGCTGGATAGTAACTGAAAAGAATAATACCCGCTGCCAAGACTCATGCACTGCAACCCACTTTAAACAGCAATAATGTCCACAGAGGCGTATAGTGGTTTAAACAATCGAACCTGATCCGACTTGTCTGCAGCATCTGTGAGACTGTTTTGTCTCACACACTGATCAAAGTGGCTGGAATGTTCCTCTGAAACCAGCCCGTGAAGATGATTGCCTTTTCAACATTCTTCACGCTATGGATGGATGTGTCTGTTGGCCTTGGTCTGCTGTGGCTAGCCAGAGTGCATTACATTGGCTTGCCAGAAAAGGCCCAGGCACTGAGCGTGATGATACGACTGCTGGTTAAAAAAAAAATTGGAAAGAATGACTGCAGTCCTCTAGCTTGTTAAAATACTTGTTGGCTTCGAAAAAAAGGCCTGAGGCACTATATGATAGCAGGCATGTCTATGAAGCATACACACACACGCACACACACACTCACACACAGGCCCAACTTCATTTCAGAAAATGCAGTCCAATTAAAAATTGGTTAAAAAAAGCAGAAAGCCTTGTGATTTCCATTTCTTAATCAAAAAATCTCGTCGCATACAGAAACCATGATTCATGGAGTGAAAGGAAAGAGTGACCTGACACATGAGACTAATAATACAGCATGACTCTCAGAGTGCGGCTCCTTGAACTGCAACAATCATCTCAACTGTCAGGAAACACCAGTTCCTGGCCTTCCTCAACATTGTTATTATTAGTTTAAGCTGGGGTATGCCGGTGCCGACCACCGCGCTGTATAATGTCGGTATTAGCATTAGAAAGAAAGTTTCCAGTGAGGCCGGCTTCTCCACGCGAGTAGACCGCAGGACATGTCGACGGGGACGAAAACCGCGAGCAAGCAAACACACAAAATTACTACCGAGGCGCAGGACGAGAGCCTAAAGAGACAAGGAGGGTTTTCTAAAATAGCTTCAAGAAAATAGGCCTGGTTTATTAAAGTCATTCCTTTACAGTAAGAGTCCGTGCCAGTGGACTGAGAGAAATGGCTATTTAAAAGTGTCATGGTGGACCCAGGTCCGAGACCTGCAGACACCCGAGGAACGAAAAGGGAAATTAATCATTCTAGTAGTACTTAGTCTTGATGGAGAATGTGGAATCTAGTAACACACACATACACAGTGAAGACCAATCCCAGTCAGTGGGTTGAGTGACAACACCCGCCATCTATTAGCCACCAGTCGAGACACGCTCCTCAGATCACTAATCTCATGAAACTGTGAATAAATGATTTCACCGTCTAAAGGGTAAATGATTTATAATGAATGACTTTTCCACTGTACGGGTTCACGTTACGGAGTGTGTCACATGCAGGGTGAATATCAATGTGAATATGAAAGGGTGGCTGCTGTGAAGGAAGCATCAGTGAAAGGGGCATTTTTCCTCCTTTGATACGCTGGCAATGAAAGCAGATGAGCTTCAGGTCAAAGCTTCAGCTGAGTGAAATGCCAACAGTCCTCTCCATCAGCACGGATGGTCACGCTGCAAACGCACTTTTCTGCTAGAGACAACGCAACCAGAAGAGCTGCTTTACAACACGTGCACCACAGTGGCCCTGCATACCTCAGCAGTGATTTTTGTAATATAAACACACACAGGACATGCACATTCCCTGGGAGATGTGAGTCAGTCATTTCCATCTGACCACACAGAGAGACAGTCCAAACTGTACAAGACTTGCTCCCACACCAGTCAGTCCAACCAGGGAGAGAGGTTTTCTGGGTAGATACACGTTATACATGTTATACAGCCTTAAGAGGACTATAACACAAACTATGCTGTCCTCTACCTTGTGTGCCAAAAAAAGAAAACTACAGTAGTACTTGGTGATACAGGAGCAAAATTGTTTGTGGGTCACGGATTGTGTAAAAGTGTACTCTCCTGTCAATTGCTTTTTCTTATAGATCGCAACATTTGTGTGAGAGGTGGCGTACGCACAAAATGGGATCTGACAGATATGAACACAAGCGTTATGAATTAGGCTCCAGATCAATGGCGGTCTATAAGCGTAAGCGGGTCACTTCTTGGCTCCAACACCTTTAACAACATTAGGATTGAGCGGCAGACAATTGACTAGTCAGCCTCTCCAATGACAGCTGAATGTCAAATACCATTAATAGCCTCTGAAAGCACCATGTACACACACAGAAAACATGTGCCTGCTGTTACTGCAGCCTGGTGATCAGTAGCCACGCGGTCCAGGGATTCAGTCTCATTCCATTGAGATTTAATAATCCTCTGACACGGTTTTGAACCTGTGTTGGCTAGACTGCTAAAACTTTAAAAACGTGCCATTTAAGAAAGCGTGGCAGCATCTGCCGTGACACCGTTTGGGAAGGATGCAGTATTAATATTGCAGAAGCTGCTCAGGTTGCAACAAGCTGAGGACCAACCTGCACTCTGAGGAATCTGCTTGACTTTTCATTGACCCATGGAGAAACCTGCTACCAGTCAGAGTGACCTTCTTCACTTTGTTTAATACAGTCCTCTTGAGTGCTGATGGTTCATCCAACAGCCAAGCAGAAGGCAAGTCCTGGCGATAGCAGATAAGTAGACTTTTAAAAATTTCTGGAAGATGGGGCAAACCCAAGTCAACTGTAACTGCGGCAAATGGAAAAGTCTTGTCAATCTTTGGGCAGTTACAGAGGGCAGCAATAAACAACAGGCTTGTCTGCTGCAACCTGTACACCACACTATTAGCTTGACGGCGTGATACATATTTTGGAACTTTTCCTTCTATTTCAGACTAAAATTGCAGATGATGAAACGTATCTGCAACTGCTGTTTACTCGCTCTTATCTTTACATGACTTCCAATACATTCCTTCACTCACGCGTCCGTTTCCCTTTTTGACGGCTTCAGGCCCGTTCGCAGAATTCGCCTCGAAGATTGCATCGCCTCAGGAGACGGGTTATTTGGATACATTTCCTTGTTTGGAGGAAGCTTTAATTGAGCATGTTGAGCAACTACGTGGATGCCAGGGTTGTCACCGACCTAAAGCAATCAGGACCCTTTCTGTTTACACTGGCCAGGCGCCAAATGACTGGACCAGCATGACAAAGGCGCGCAGACTGAAGTGGAGAAGAGAGCTGATCTTGTTCGGAGATCAAACCACTGACTGCCGAAGCAGGGATGGGGCTGGACAGGAAGAGGAGTACTAATGAGGCTGAAAATCTTCCTCAACATGACATAAATGCATTGGCTGCCAAACACCGTCCAAAGCACTTCACGTCTGTCACAGAGCCTAGGAAAGTGTGCAGATAGGGTCACGCGGTGTGCAGCCCAGCTCACTGGAGCGAGCCACTGAGCAAGCAAAAAAAGGGGAAACAACATCAATATCTTATGAGACTAAAGATTTATAGCGATTTTGTTTTGAGATGGCTGATGTATGGCTGCTGAGGATGGGACAGTGATGAATGGATTATTAGAACGAGTTGGAGCCACGCATGGTCAGTAATGGATTGTGTGCACATCTCAGCTCTCTCTCTCTCTTATCTGCTCTTTAAAATGTACTGTCCTAACATTTATCATTTACTTAGAAGATCGTCATCAGACACAAAACACTCTGGTGTTGGTTGATGTCTAATCTAATCTCAATATGAAAAGCAAATGAATCTCAACTTGCTGATCAATCGCCACTTTGATTATTTTACATTTACTTTTGAACGCCTCAGCACCATTTTGATGAGCGGTTAAAAAAAAAGATCTCCTAACTTTCATCAAAAACAATCTCCAATAAATCTCCACCCACTAATGAGCAGATGGGATGTGAAGGAGTAAGTGTGCACCCACAGCTTTCTCCATCCATCATGGAGGACAATACAAGACGCACGGCACCAACTGAACGTCACAGCGCCGAGCACTGTGTCCTGTGGTACCAGCTGTGTTTGCCTTTCCAATAGAGCACGGATTGGGAGTGAGACCTTCTGGCTACTGGACCAGGGTGAAGGCAGATCAATCCCAATTTCTATTGTTATAAGGATTGACCAGTGAAGGAAGGAGCGGGGGAGCGTGTGGTGCAAAATGGATTATCTCCATTCAGAGAGGGCTGCCGATTGTCCGAACAATGCAGCCACACGTGCTGCCCTTTGAAGCAGGCATCAGAAGTAAGACATGAAATATGCATTGCACACAGGCATGATGCAACCTGTCAGCTCCCAGCATGAATTCACATTGGAAGGCTCAAACTGGATTTTACTCATTTTACTCATCAATGTGCTGAAAGAATACACCTTCAGAATAACAGATCTGAAACTCGCACTGGGCTCTCCACAGCAGCAAGATAAAGACACAGCATTAACTGCTGCATCTCCTTGTCCTCTCCACGCCATTGTTCATATATTTCATCATCATCCAACTGCTACATGTGTCCACCGCGTAGAAATGACTTAATCGGCTTCAAAGTGCTGAGACGGCATCTTTTCCCCAGACTGAGATATTTTATGTCGTCTGGTGCGCTCACAGGAATTACACGCGCTGCTACTCAATGGCTACCGTGGGGGCCCTTTGTCTCATGTACACCAATCGCCACATGATTTATAGGACCATCAATAAAGGAACGGCAATGGTGTGTCTTCCACTTATTTCTTTCTGGGTTAATGGAAATTGGAATCACATAGTGAAGTCATAAGTTGATCCCTAGTTCACCTACAACCCAATCATCTGCTTGGTAACTCTTAATCTGATACCTCCTTTGACACGTTGTAAAAAGTCCCATCACTATTTAATCGTAATTTTGTATGTGTGTGTGTGTGTGTGTGTGTGTGTGTGTGTGTAACTTGTGGGCTATTCTTTAGCAGGGGACCTAGAAGGGGTTCAATTTAATTTAGACCTACACATTAATCTTCTCAAAAGCAGTGGATGGTTGTTCACTAAGAGAGTGAATGGGTGATACGATGTCGCTCTGCTGGTCCGAAGCTTCCTGTGAGTGCAGCGGAGCAACGGACCTCGTGTTGAGGCAGATACACAAAACACAGCGGAGGGAATAAATCCCTCAAAGTGGATGCATCTAAGTGTGTTTATTTTTGTGTGTGCGACAGCTCAATGGCTATAAAAAAAAAGTTAAATTAAGAGGAACTGAATTATCCTGCAAACATGGAACAAAACATTTCCTCTCAGTTGATTCAGTGCTTTTGTTATTTTTGTCAAATGAGCAACCACATGACAGAATTTGGGAACACAAGTAGTTGTGGTGGCTACGGCCGACCTGTAGTTGGTGGCACCAGGATGGGGTCACAGCCAGCCGGGTGCCTCTCAGGGAGCATGGGAGCAAATGAAAGTCTTGGCCAAGTTGCTGTCAACACCAGCTTTTAGTCAGTCGAGCTTTTTATAGCAGACAGTCGAGACGCTGCACGACCAGCAAACACTTCCAAAGCCAAATATAATCTCAACCACAGCGGTGAAATATAGAAGCATACAAGCTACTATTATACTGTTTTTAACTGGAATAACCAGCGAGGGCATTTCATTATGATCTAGAGTGAATATGTGGCGAAGGGGGGAAACGGTTCACGTTTTTTTCTGTTGTTCGGGATTTGATCCACTTCAAACCCTTTTGTCTGGAAGATGCAGCAGTCGAGTTTCCCCTGCAGCGCCTCTCTACCTTGAGACGGGCCTTCATCCCCGTGTGACAATAAGCACAGATGTTACCCTTGCCTGATAAGTCACATGCACGCCACCTTATATGGAGAAAAATGCTGCCGGTGGGGAAGACATGAAACATTGGCGTTTCTCGGCCAGTGTTCTAGCACTTGAGAATAAACGACACAGCCCGTAGCAGAGAGCAAAGCTGTTTCTCACTTGTTCACGCACGGCATCGAAAGAAATGAAGAGAAGGAAAGCGAGCGAGGTGGCTCTTTACGTAACTCCACATTAGTTACACGCAGCAAATCAACTGATTTCAAAACACACCGTTTCATATAGGGGGGGAAGTTTCTGTGGTGTTATGTCACCGTCTGATGATTTTAACCGAGCACTTCTTAAATTAGAGGAGTGACGAGCTGAGGATGCCTGCGAAGTGACTCCATGCCACCCAGAGAGGGAGGAGTGAGGGGGGGCAGGGGGTAGCATTACATCTCTCTTTTGTCACTGGTAAACAACTTTGACAAGTGGCATCTCCGGCGAAATGTGCAACTCGTGGCACCAAAGGAGAGAGTGAACAAGCAAAGCGATTACATATTTTCCACTGGGAGGGAAATTACGGGCCACACTGAATCAATATCACTCTTGGCTCAAGACAGACCCCCGTCCCAACCCGACGGGGAAAAACAGAATAATAAAAACATAATGTTCCTTGCGGCCGTGGCTGAGGATTTCGCTGCCACAAAAATGTGAGCCGCAAATGGACAGAGTATCCAAACAGAGCCGTGGCTTCTGACCCGGCGATTGTGTTACTGAAAAGTAAAACCAGGGTGCACGCATGAGGACAACAATTATGTAAAAGTACAAGTCCATTAAAAAGGCAGGGGAGCTGAAACAGAGAGCGACCACACAGCAGGCCTTCCCCCTTCAGAAAAATAAACAGAACACATTCTTGGGTGTCTTTTATTTTCCCCTAATTTTGGGGCTGAGTCTCATTCCTGCTTCCAGTAAGTGATTGCAAAGAATTGACCGTGCGTCCTCTTGTCAAATCTGCCAATCAATAACCTTTAATCAAGTTAATGACAACTTGGCACGTCACATATCCTCCGGCCTGAACTTCACCACCACAGCTGGGAGATTACTGGACAGACTCCAGCCGACCAGCCCATCCAAGTCAAACATTAGCCTGACTTTTTATTATTACAACCTCCCCCCTGCAGCATGGCTAAGGTAGCAAGCAACAACACCTTCACGTGAGGGTTTCCACCGTGCCAAAAGGCATTCCCCGGCCCTTCCTCCTGTTTGCTCTGGGCGGGACCCTTCACTCCAGGGGTCTCGGGGTCCCTTTTGTTGCTTCTGTATGTGGCCAGGCAGCCATTCCACCCCAGCACCCAGCTAAACAATAATACAAGTAGAGGCTAAATCACATCCAAGCACAACAGCAACAGAACAAACCCCAAAAGTTAGTGGAAATCTCTCAGTTCATAAATCAGACCAAAGAAAAGGGAGCAACGGCCCTGCTGGGGGCTGCATGTTGACCATCTCCACACCTAATGAAAGCTACATGCCTTTGGTATCATGCATGGGAGGAAACTGAGAGTGCACAGCAGTGAAAGGTGATCATAAGCTGGTGGTTTTAATGTGCCCCCCCCGTGAGCCACGGACCTCCTGACGACTATCACATGTTCCCACACAGATTTACAACACACACAAACACACACCGAAGACATTCATTCAGCGTGGTGCACCACTGTTGTCTGCCGGACACATTTCAGGTGAACCCGCTGCTGCTGCTGCTGCGTTCACGCGTAAACCCGGACAAAGCGCGCACGGACAAGTTCGCTCGCAACTTACCGGCGGACGCTTCCTTCACCGAGACGGAGCCGGTGGAAGTGAGCACGACCCCCCCCTCCTCTTCCTCTTCCTCCTTCTCCTCACAGACGCGGAGCGGAACGAGTTTGCGTGCGACGGAAAGCGTTCAAAAACAACGTGAGTTTGTCGGAGCGAGTAGTTCCACGGTTGCTCTCGTCTCCGGATCAAATGTTCATGGGACGAGGCGCCAAGAGGCAGCGGACTCCTCCCAGACACTGTGGGGTTAAACTCCTCCTTCCCACGGACACTGGGGGGGGGGGGGGTTCCAGGGGATGGGGGGGGGGGGGGGGTTTCCAGGGGATTAATGACGTATAGATCTAAGTATACCTTGAAACAGGTAGAGCACGTGTCCCCAAACTGTGGTTCGTGGACCTGAAAGAGGTCCCTCGGTGATATGTTCAGGGTCCTCGTTGCTTAAAGCTCATGTATGCGTCTGCTTGCTCACAGTTAAAGGGGGGTACTTCACTTCCACTGGTTTTACACGTTAGCTTCATTTCATGTGCTTCATTCTGTTATTGTTTTAGGACTTTTCACACAAAGCCTGTTTTATGAACTGAAGAAAATGGCCATTTAGGAGAATGAATAAAAGACTCCATCAGAGTGCACTATACTACGCTAGCGTATCGCACATAGAGTTGTTATATGATGAGAATAAAGCCTTAACATTATTAGAATAATGTTGGTATATATATATATATATCAAGAAATAAAGCAATATTATCAAGAAAATAAAACCTAATTCTAAATAAAGTAATAAAATAATAATAGCGGTATAAAGTAAGAATATTGCAATAAATAAAGTATTAATATTAACAGAGTAAAGTCATTATATTACAATTTTATTGATCATTTTGATAGACTGATAGGCTGATTAACTTATTCTCATAATGTTGTGACTTTTAAATTAAATGTCTACTGTTGTAATATTGCATTTTTCTACTTAGTTATACATTTTATCTAATGATTTAATATTTAACCTTTATTCTCAAAATCTCATGTTGTTTCTTCAATATGGCCCTTAACCCTGTTATCGTACACTAGAGACTAAACCTCTCTTCCAACTCTCAATTTCTCTATGTATGCTGTTTTGAATTCATCTATTGTCACTAATCCAGTTTAATGTTGGTGAAATACTATATAGTTAGGAGTGCATTACATCCATAGAATCAGAGTAAAGACTGAAGAGCTCAGTGTTGTTTACAGGTCTACTGAACAGATGTGTCCACACCTTTGTTGTGCCATATGTTCCCATGGATTCTTACAGCCATGGGCAGATGACCTTAGCAGACACCCTTAGCCTTGCAGGTGCAAGAACAATAAATTAAGCTAAAGACAAAGTTCTGGCATTATTATTTATATTTACTTTAAGGTTTTACAGCAAGTAAGTTAAATGTTATATTGTAATGGGATGTGGATGATAGAATATCCTTCGAGAGAATAATACTTCCAGATGTGCAGTACAGTCAGAAACTGGTCGGTAGACCATGGCCTGAACGACTTCCTGCCCTCAGGTTCCCTACCAGCACTTTGTCTGTAGGTGAGCAAGGTGAGCAGCAAACCAGTCTGTCACATGGACTGACCCGATGGGCAGACTGATAGGAAACAGGTTTGGTGTCCTCAGACAATCAATCAGCATGCATGATAAGAGAAATTCCTCTCTTTCATTTTCTCTCTGTCATTCTGTCATCCTCATTCGAATGCCTCTGCACTCCCAGTTCCGAAGAACAGGCCTTCCTTCCTTCCTGCAATGTCATTCGCGATGCTCATAAAACCTTGTGTTTTGTAATGTGGCAATTCAGCCAGACCCATCCACAGCAATCTGCATATCAGCCTGTTTACAGCGGGGTTGGGCGGGAGATGCCTATCTGCCTGCTGCCCATTTTAGCAGCAGATTCTGTAACACTCTGTTCCTTTCATCAAAAGCTGATCAAGATCTCTCTGCACGCGGCGCAGCCTCTCATTCCCCCTCGGCAAGTTTTCAACTCCGGCTCGCCAAAGCAATTCATCCAAATATCTAATTATGGGTCTTCAGGAGTGTCAGGGGAGTATGCATACGAATGAGGCCGTGAATCATCCAGTGGAACCATCACTGCAATTGATCCACGGGGGGCAAATGTCATCAGTGGTCCGGGTGACGAGCCACAGAGCCTCGCCCTGTATGTAATGCGGTTCAATGCAGCAGTCTGGAATCATTCAGAGCCACGCTGAGGTTCTGTGTCGTCTGGCAGCCACCAGGAGTTTCTGGTCACTCCACATCTCATTAGATATAATTGACTCTGACGGACATCCTGCCTCCCTCTCTGTGCGTCTGTTTGCCCGACACACTGTGTCGTTCCAAAGAACTTTGAAAGGAAAAGACCCAAGAAGCAAGGAGAGCTGAAGTGTCAGTCCTGCCAGTTCATTGCTCTGAAACACAACAGGGAGCAGGGAAAACTGTGAGCTCAGCTAACATGCTTTTTTTTTTTGGTGCTGACGCTGAACAAATATCCCACAAATACACACGTAGATATGGACCAACACACTTGTGCACACTTATCGACACCTCAGCACCGCCTCCGTTTCTTAAATGAGCCTTCTCGACACCTTTGGTCCCACCGCGCCGACCGTCGCTGCCGCTCCGGCCACTCTAATGGGGGCGTCATAGCAATCATATATGCATGTGTGAAAGTGTGTGGGTTGCTGCAGTGACAGATAAAGAGGGAATCAGCAGATGTGCCTGCTAAGCCTTTTTTCTCACTCGCTGTTGTACATACGTACAATGGGATGGAGCCATTATTCCCACTGCACGAGGTGCCGAGCTGTGAGCGCCGGCCTGCTCAGTGTCCACATGTAATTATCCAAGCTCATTTGTCATGTAGCCTGTCACGGCTCACTGCGGCCGGGAGAAAATTGCCGTGTACAGTCGTTTTAAAGGGGCCCGGTGTGGACGGCGCTGTGCGGTTGTCTGGACAGGAAGACGGGCTCCTAGTGACAGCGTCAGGAAAACACCACAACAGAGTTGTCGTAAGGTGTGTGTGTGTGCGTGAGACACAAAGAGTGAGGGTTATAATCACACACTCTCATGCCACACCTTGAAACAACGCCTTTTTCTTGCTTCTAAATACAGCCACTGACATTAAAGCGTCCAACGCCACAAAGAAAGAGGCTGCGGCAGCTGCGCACAATAGACAAAGGACAGAACTGCGCAGTGAAAGGCGATGGAAGGGCACGGGCGGAGATAAGGTGCTGTATGAAAAAGCCTGACTGTTTTAGAAAAGCTTTTAACCGAACGCGACAGGTCTGATCCAAGCGATAGCTCGCACACTCCGAAGGGTCGAACTAATGAAAAATCAATGATGACAAGGAGTGAACTGTGCCACCGGAGCCAACCTCACGCCAGTTTCATTCAGGGCCTCTGACTGTACAGTGACTGTACATCAAATAAAAAATGTCAGTCCTTTTGTTGGGATTCTGTTGCAAAGCTGTTAAAATTAATTCCTCGATGTGTTAAAATGACTCAACAGAGATTTCGGCGATCAGGCAGAATGATGCTTGATGGAGCAGCTGTGTGCGGCGCTATCAGAGGACACATCAAACCTCTGTGGATATACGGGTGCAGGAAAGCACATGTGCAGCATGTGATGCCTCGTGTGGGCGCCTGACTGCCACACAAAAATGTCATTACTGAGACGAGAGCGAGAGCAACACGGAGCAGGGGACGGGGGCTGGACACGCCTCAGCTGTTGATTACTTGAGTTCTAGGTGAAGAAGGTGTCACAAGGGTGTGAGAGAGAGAGGGGCGGAGTCAGGTTTGGTGTCCCTGCATGTGGAGAAAAGATTCAAGATTAAATAAAAGAGCAGAATGGGATTATGTTTGGTGGTTTGAACAGGTCAACTCACGATGAATGTTTTTGGTCAAATTAACACATTCCTGTTAAGTCAGTCTTGAACAATATGAATTTTTTAAAAAACTGTGGCACATAAAAGTCAGCAAATACAGAAAAGGTCGAATGAAAACTCGTGTCTGCTGCAGAGTCCTTGGACCCTGATTGGAGTGAATGCTGATTGGATCCATTCCCATTGCAGAGAAAAGCAACATATAAGTGAGGGTTTTTTGTGTCAGGAGGAAAGAGGCTTAAGAGAGCAGAAGCCCTCACCTCTCAGACCCCATCTCACAGTGATTATCAACACAGCATTGTGGGACCATGCGGCCGTCACGGTCATGGCTGTTCAGAAATGGCAAACAAGTTCAAGATTACTCCAGATTATGCTGAGCCGCTTAGAGAAATTCCAAATTGTGCAACATCAGTTCGCACATTGTATTAAATAAAATACAGCCACGCTAAGCTGCCGGATGTTAACATTGAGGAGGATTAGCCCGTCATTGTTTCAAGTGACA
Organism: Pseudorhombus dupliciocellatus; assembly: GCA_016785235.1. Classification (NCBI taxonomy): domain Eukaryota; kingdom Metazoa; phylum Chordata; class Actinopteri; order Pleuronectiformes; family Paralichthyidae; genus Pseudorhombus; species Pseudorhombus dupliciocellatus. The sequence continues at coordinate 7,492,618 of JAFBJW010007502.1, forward strand.
TACAGCAGGAACAACAGCAGGAGCTGGGAGACAAAACCCCCGCAGGACATTTTGCCTTTAATGACAGACTTCCTCATGCGCACTCATTCAGCTGGACGCTGCCTGCACACCTTCAGCAGTACACGAGCCAGGATGAACATTTCTTGTGACAACAATAGGGCACGTTTGTTGTCACACTCAAATCTAAATGAAAAACGAAGTCTGTGAGTTGCTTTAAAAACAAATCCTGTTATCCTCCTTTTTTACCACTTATATTTTATCTGAACTGAATTCCCACCTTTTATCATTTCCCTCACCGGGAACATTCACCAGCAACATTAAGTCAAACACGTTTGGGCTGCAAACCTATGCAACAGCGGCTCGCTCCGCGGGGACTGACAAGAAAATTGCTTGTCCTTAAAAGTCATGTTTGTCTTCCCATCAGGCTTGAGTCGCGCCTGGCACACGGAGACACCGTGCCATGTCCAAACACGGAGGGAGAAAATATGACTGATGGACAGAAGTGGACAGCTCAACATGAGGTCAGCATGACAAGCGGCCTCCATCTAAAATCTGCACCCAAAGAAAACAGTTTCAATGGAATGTGGGGCAGATGTGACAATGACAAAGCACTGGATGTATGTAAGCAGCTAAATATTACCCACATGAGAGCAGGGAGGACATAAATGATTGAGAGACTGTGGGATTACTTTATGAAAGAAAGATCAGGACTGGACAGGCCTTGTTTTTTATGGACTCCCGCTGAAAGAGAATGAGGAAGCAGTCTGTAGCTCTGGGCTGGCGTGACAGTTTAAGCGCCTTCAAATCGCTTCACTCCCGGTCAAATGACTGCGACCGTATCCCCGCGGCCACAGGCCAGCTGAGGGGAATCCACAGCAAACAGAGGGACACTTGATTGAGTTATCATAAGCTTAAATCGAGTCAAATGTGAAGAACATGCTACAGGCCAACAAGCGCACACAGGGCTCTATTCAGTGGGGTAAACGGCAAGAAGTGATTCCAATGAGCCAAATGCAATCGTTCACTCTGAAGCGTAATCCGATTTGTGTCGGGCCACGCGGAGGAGAGATTCTGCTCGTTCTAACTCGAAAAGGGTGACGGACAAACTGAAGAGCAACAACAACAAACCCAGAGTGGAGAGGTGAAAGCTGGGAATGACAAATGTGCTAATCACATTGCGACGACACTCGAGCGAACAACGGCGATTTCGCCAGTAAATAAAGCTGCGATTGCGTTCTTCAGCGTCGCGGACGACGCCGAGGTGTTAGAAACAAATGTGCTGTTAGTGCACCCCACAAAGGAAATGTTCCCACACATCCATTACCCCCCCGCGCCCCCCACTGAGAAACACTTTCACACCCATGTGAGGGAAGCAGAGCACGGGGCTGCTAAAATGACCTTGTTAAAATCTACTCATTTCACTTTGTTAATTAGAAACACTCACGCTGCTCTGGGTCTTTCCCACAAAATCATCACCTACCAGTCAGATGCAGCGGAGCAGAGAGCAACGAAACCCCAGCGAGGTGGTTCTCTGGCAGCTCGAGATTTAAACTAAGCAGGAAATAACTGACCTGGCGTCATTAATGGAAAGTTGATACTTCCCCCCCAGAAACTGCCTGGACTTGTTTGATTACATGTCCCATGGAGGCGTCCATGGCAACGATGAAGGCTCATAAACAGATTTTAATGATTCCTTGAGGACACATTTCATAATCCCTTAGAGAAATCTGATTACTGCAACAGAATTACTCTTCATTTATAACGCTAAATTAAGGGATCCGGCTGGGTACGCGTTTAATACTTGTTGACCATTTGCTAAACCCTTCTGCCAAAAGCGTCCATTCATAAACTCCTTCCAGACATTTTCCTGACTACTGCTCAGGGGCCATTTGTGAGAATGTAAATGTGACAGTCAGCTGCTGCCCCTGAAGTCCACAAAATGGCCGAGGGAACCCAAGTGAGAAAAAAAGCAAGAAAAAGTCTGCAGTGACCGTTTTAGTTGATGCATTCATAACATTTCTATCCAATTCAGAATTGAAAATAACAAAACAAAATGATCGAGGGCTTTCTTCAACTGTGAAACACAAAGTCTGAGAAATTTCTCAGAAATGTTATATTTAAGTGTTTATTCGCAACATAACAACAGGGTTGTCGCACTTTTTGAACTGTAGTAACATATGTATTTTATGTCTGGAGACAGGTGTCTTTTTTGGGGCCTTTGTGTTTAGCTGCTCTGATGTCGCTGAATGTGTTAGCGTGGGCTATGGGTCCACGTGTGTTGGCCTGTGTCAGTGTGAGCGGCACTTTAGCAGCACTGCACTGTTGTTATGTTTGCAGGACATGGTGTTGTTAAGTAAGTTAAGGGTTAACATTAAGTTCATGAGGTCCACTTCTGAGCACGTGCACCCTGCTGTGTGTGTGTGTGTGTGTGTGTGTGGGCTGCAGAGCTGTGTACAAAAGCAAAGCACTCAGCACACATCCATTCTGGTGCAGCAGTGTGTGTGTTTACCTGTTAGCGTATTTGGCTAATAATAGCTAATGGATCTGTGCATGTGAGACCATTTTCACTTGGCCTGTGAAATTAGATTAGTTCTCCTGAGTGCTGCAATGTATGAGTGTTTGTGTGGGTGTCTGATTTGACAACAAAGTGCCTGTGTGTGTGTGTGTGTGTGTGGATACAATGTGCCACTAAGCAAACGACGTGTGGTTCGACCAGGTAATGGACAGAGTAAGTGAAACGAAAAAAAGAGTCGGTAATGAAGTAAGGGCTTCCCATTAGAGATGGCTTCATAAACAAATCCCGAACACGGAGCATCCCAGACAGGTCTAATGATGTTTAGGTCAGCTGATCTGGGAGGTCATGGGAAGCAATTTGAGTTCATCCAAGTGTTCATTTCATACTTCAATTTGTTTAGCTGTGCGAATTATCATTTAATGAAAATGGCTCATACATTACTAAGGTCGGATTACCGACGGGGCAATATTGCCAACTGCTGCAGGGCGTCGGGGCCCCCACGTGGCCTGGAAAGCTCCGGGTTTACCCTCCATCCTAGGGCATGTGCAACATCAACTAAAGAAAATGTCTGGTTTAAAGACTTCCATTGTTTTCATTTTGCAGGATTTAAAGATTTGCACATTCCTAATGTGTTAAATTTAATAACCTTGCTGTCTGGAAACTGCACACGTTGCACAAACACTGCAGGTTAATGGGGTCCAGCGGCTTAATATTTTGTCCTGAGCCCCCCCCCACCCACTCCCACTGAAGTTAATCTTACCCATTATTTTCACTGCAAATCCACTGCATTACCTGACTTGACCTATTTTTGTTACTTATAACCTTGAGTAAGTCTCTGGTTAGGATTTGTGTGTTTTTCATGAACTCATTAGACCTTGTTGATGAAGTCTGACTCGTCGATCGCTGCTGGCAGCACATTTGGCAGTTTCTCCGAGGGGTTATGTTCCCTCTCAAGTTATACGGTCGTAGTGCTCCACGCTGACACTTTGGCAGATTCCACAAAGCCATTTGAATTGAACTAAAATAAAAACATAGTTCAATTCCATAAATAACTAGGGTGATGTCAATATCACACTTTTCTAAAAACCATCTCTGTTCTCGTCATAGCTGCACTTAAAAACAGACGCGCATGTCGTTGCCGACCTGAAACGGTTCCAAATATAAACAGCAGCTACCTCCGTTATATGAGGCTTTTATAGAAAATTAAAAATGAATGAATCCACAACCCATGTATTAAAACCCTCAAACCGCTTATTAAAAAGTGATTTACCCTGTTACAGCCGACACACACCACTCATTGGTACCGCGGTTACTTTCCTGTGTAGGTGACTTACGTAATTCTGATCATGTCTGTAATCAGTTTCATGTGAAATGCTAGTTTACTCGTCTCCAGCGTTTTGCAGCGTACTGATTGCATGAAAAGAAGATTGATATCAAGTGGAATTATCCTTTAACTGGTCTATAAAAGTCGCTGCTCCCTGTTCTTCATCTCAGTTCCCCCCCATCCCATCACAGAGTGGTATGGACCGACCGAACCCACGCTTATCTTTTCTTACACTCAAAAAAAAGCCAGATCCATGTTTCTTATTTTCTCCCTGATGTAACGCTCGGAGTTTGATGGAGTGAGAGAGGTGGGGTAGGGATGAAAGGAAGAGTGCGAAAGAGAGAAAGGGTGAGGGCCACACAGGTTGGCTATTAGTCACAACTCCCATCTTAACCTTGACAAAACCCCCCTCACCTACTGGCTCCTGTTCTGAATTCAGCTGCTGTGTCGAGCGCTGACACGCTCAGGCTCCAGGATCATGATGTCCCAACGTTAACACTGCCTCGCTCCTCTGACCCACACTGAACATGCACGGCTTCAGAGCAGTTAGCAGCTGTTACGGGGATTCTGTCCTGAATTATTCTGTGATGGTGCACGCTCTGTACCTGTCAACATTTCTGTGGGGATATCATTACTTCTGGCATTTTCCCTCTTTAGCGCACACTTTGCAGAGAGATCAAAGTAAGACGTGACATTTAAGCTGCTTTGGTTTTGTTGTGAATAAAGGTGGAATAAGATAAGATATCATTAAACAGAATTGTTTGTGTACTGCGGTGAACTGGCTTCCTCAGACATAGCCACACACAGAGAGGAAAACAAAACACTGAGGAGGTTTTTCTTTTCTTTACCTGCTAAAACATTGAGATCACTTTTTGATCCTTATCAAGCTACATAAAGATGGACAAGATTCCTCCAGGACTGTAGCATCAAACAAATTAAAACCCAACTTGAGCACCAACCTGCTGAGAACTAACTAAACTTCAGCCCATGTCCCACTTGCTAACATGGAGGCGGCAGGGCTAATGACCTATACTGAAGATGCTTTGGCTTCACTTTTTGGGGGCTGTCAGGTCGTCTGCCTTCATGTCCTCATGCAAGGCAGATGGTGAAAATCTATTTAAAGTCTGCACAGATGATGAGACCTAATAACCAGTGATTTCCCCCCAGAAGAGGGAATTCGAGGTCTATTCCCTGAATCTGAAGGGTAATTTACTGCTCGAGAGCCTCCCTGGACATAATGGGAAGTAAAGCTAAATATAACCCCTTCACTCTCGAACTGTATGCTAGTCAGTTTTATGATCTGGGTATCTGACCAGACCCGACACGCTTCACTGGGGGGGGAAGATGGGGAAAGTCATCCAGGAAGTGTAGATGTGGAGGATGTGAGGAGTGCAGCATCAGCACTTCTCTGCTCCTCACTCATTTTTCATTTGCGGAGGCTGCCGGACAAAGCATGTTCAGCTGTAATATCACATCAGAGGAGGGAAAATGGAGATTGAGTAAAAAAAAAAAGCAGGAGAGAAATAGATGAGGAAGGAAAACAAAGCGTTACAACTGCAGCCACGTAAAGACGATTACTGGCGATACATAAAAATGTGACATTATCTTTAATATAGAACAATAATTGTCAACCTATAAATTACTGCTGTGTCCCCAACAGTAAAGTGGGAAGTATCAGCCTCATGAATAGTGGGACAGGAGGCAAGACTGTGTGAGCTTCTCCTCTATATCTTCTCTAGGTCATGGACTTCTCAACCTCCAAAACAGATACACACATTCTCGCTCTCTCACACACACACACTGGTGTGACATCTGCTGTGTGTAGGGCCCTGTCACACTGCAGCTCTCTGCTGCTGTCACAGATGTTCACAGCGAGGTCCTCAGTCCATCACTGCAACCCCTGGGAGAGTTCAGAGCGGTGGTCCAGAGAGACGCGCGGACAGGAAATCTGTTCTTTTTCTATTTAACAGGCTTTTGGATCCTTACTTAGAAACACACAGAGTGTGTGTGTGTGTGTGTGTGTGTGTGTGTGTGTGTGTGACAGAGAGGGAGATAGGAAGTGCAAATGTGTACGAGCATGTGTGAGTTTTAGGAGGAGAAAATGTGTATTTTCTTATTCATGTAGATTTGTGCAGTTTGCATACATGCATTTGTATGTGTGTGTGTGTGTGTGTGTGTGTGTGCATGTCTGTGGCAGTCTGGCATCCCCAGTGCCTGCTGGTCATTAATAAACATGATCATGAAAGTTTAATCCCCATCAGCAGGGTGGCAGGGGAACCCTCGTGGGTGATATTGACAAAGTCGCGGACACACACACACACACACACACACACACGCACGACAGATTGGAGGAGCGGCAGGAGGGAGGGTTGAGACGCTCACCACGAGGTTAACTACCAGCTGGAACTATGTGTGTGTGTGTGTGTGTGTGTGTGTGCGTTCGGGGGGCAAAATTCCTTACATGCAAAGCTACAATGAATGTGAACATAAAGGACTGTTCATGTGTCTCCAGATAGTGTTGTGCTGTCCGGCCTTAAAGAGCCTATTCATCATGAGCATGCGTGAGAAACAGATTTTTGATGTGAGAATGGGCCTGGGGTGGGAGAATTCCAGCAAAGTTCTCCCTTGCATGGGAACATTTATCAAGCATCTTGAAGCAAAACAGGAAAAGATGGATTGAGTCAATAATAAGAAAGAAATGAAATTTATCACACGTTGATTTTTCCCGATTGGAAGATAAATTAACGTGTAAAATATTTTATAGTTAGTCTCTTTAGAAATGCTTTATTTGCTTTTACAGTAAATAACCCCCCCGACCACCACATCTGTTTGAAACATTTCAAAGACTCTATTTGTCTGTTTAGTGATAAACATGGAAACAAACACACCCGCTTTTAAGACGACACCCGCCAATTTAGTCACAGCACCTTGATCCTTACAAATCTGTCTTTCAACGCCACGATTCTGATGACTCAGGAATTTCCCACCTTCTTTCATTTGACACCGTCTGCTCCCACGTCTCGTGCGCGACGCCTCAGACTCTCAGGAGGGAAGCTGCTTCTTACCACCGTAAACAAACACGCAGACAACCAGGAGGAGGCCTCCAGGGCTAATTACCAGCTACAGTGGCTGATGCCGCTGACGAACGGCACAGGGGGGAGAGTAAGAGCAGAGTCACATGTGTGGGCAGGTAGACGCACACACACACGCACTAAATCACCGCAGCCCTTAACGGAAACAATGAGGCTTGTTTTGGCTCTTGATGAACCAGGTGTCACATCTGCAGGAAGAAGCTGAGTCAGCCTTTAATAAGACGCTTTCAAAAGGTCTCCTCTTACAAACGATGACAGACGTGAGGGGAGGAGACACAGACGGGATGAGAACAAAGTGGACGTAAAATGTCTGCAGCGGATTAATAAGGCCGGGGGACTGAGTGCGGAGAGGCTGCGCACGGAGTGGGAGCTGGGTACGGGAGTGTGCATGACGACACCCTCAGGAGAGCAGAGTGGCATCCCGCCTGGGATGAATCATCTCTGAAAATCCAGAGAGGTGCTTGCTGCTCATCGCAGTTTCTCCCTGGCAACTCCTTCATTCTCCCAGACACCCCCCCCAGTGGTGACCTTTAACCTCCCATGCTCCGAGGACCTTGCACTCAACTTATAATGACTGTGGACGTTTGCAGACAAGAAGCAGAAGCACTGACAGAGCCCACCCACTTCAGGGCAAACAGGACTTTTCGGGCAGATAGCCACATGTAAACAGACGTCGCGTGTTTACTGGTGTTTGCGTTTCGACATGGGGCCACTCACGGGAAAGATTAGGGACTAACAGTGTTAACCAAAGGACAATGGTTGTAGACATCAATCGCGGAGCATCTAATGTGCGTTCTCTGCCTCTGTAAACCATGTTTGCACTAATGGGTTTAATTCCAGTTGCATTGTGACACGGCTGACACGCCGCCAATGCACACACACACACACACACACACACACACACACACACACAGAGTAACGAGTGTGGGAAACAGGGTCGTCAGTGACAGGCATGTGGAACAGTGATAACACGTACACACTGCCTCGACGAGAAGGGTTCTCCCCTCCTGCTCCAGGCACGGTGGAAAAAAAAACTCTCGCCACCAAATTGTTTCGAGAGAATTAAATAAAATGGCCACATCAGAGTTGAGGGAAAAATTAAAGAAGTTGGTTCTTAAGGCAACACTCAGTGGAGGAGAACATCAACAACGCTGACGGGAAATACTACGTCCAGATTTACTGAACTTGTGTTATAAATCTGCTGTAATAAACGTTGCGGTCCAACATTTGTTTGTGGTGGAGTGTTAAAATGGAGGCTTTCTGCGCTGCGTGTGCTCACATATGCGAGGCATTACGACAAATGACTCAGCGTGTTTGTGGAGCGAAGACGTTAAGAACTACAACAGCAAGGCCCCCACCCCCCTAACCACCCTCAGCATCATATTAGTTTGGATGTATCAGCAACACATTGGTGGTACTATTTGTTTCTGTGCAGAGGCTGAAGTCAACTCCACTCCCATGTGAGACTGCAATTAAAAAAACATGGATCTGCACACTCAACTCCACAGTCTCATGAATAACAGAAATCCCCTAAATATGTCAGACTCTATTTAATCTTCACTATAGCCTCAGAAATTGGGGGAAACAAATCAGAGACAAGCACCAATGCACCATCCTTAAGTTTTGTTGTTCTTGCATAATCCTGCTGAACAAACCAACCAACAAACCAACTTCCTACGCTCTCGTCTCCCAGCTGGAGCGACGGGACAATGTGCAGCAGGGTGCGGCCTGCAGAGGGGCCACTGAACTCTTAACAAGGCAGAGTTCCAGGGTGGGGTGGGGGGTTGGGGCACCTCAGCCTGAGACTCCGACAGTCTGGCAGCCCTGATTACCGACTTCCACACCCTCCCACAGTCGTGAGTAAGAGATGAGATAGGGGATTCCTCTCCTGCATAACTAGGTAGATGAAAAATATTCCTGTTTTTTTTTGCTCTCTGGTGCTGATGACTAAGGAAGACACTGCCTCTACAGACTCTCAGCGTGTGCATGACATCTGCTTATCTGTCCATGGCTGATTTGAGTCCAGAGGCTGAAGGGGGCTATCAATAGCTTTATTGAATTAAGAATGCGATGCAGGGATAGGCCGGCTCTCGTTCCATTTATCACAGCGCTCCCCTGCATCGATCCGCGTAAAGGTATGGAGGGAGGTATATGTGGGAGGAATTTGGGCAGAGGGGGCACCGTGGTCATCCTGCCTGGCAGAGATTGGCTCTGACGCCTTTTCCAATCTGCTGTTGTTGGGATTCCATTTCATATCACGTTAGACGCACTTCGACTCGGACCCAGAGGGATAATATCTGTCTGTGTGTGAAGCGCTGAAGGTAAGAAAGGTGAGCACTGCAGATTTTTTGCGATGTAGCCCTGCCAAGACACTCATCTGCACAGAGCACACGCCTCTGCCCAGAATCACTGGCTGCGCCGCGGTAGCGCACTGACCTCCGATGGTGAGACATGGTACTGACATTCCAGCGCCACTGGCTGGTCCTTTTAATCTCAACAGCAGCACTGCACAGCTCTCTGGAATAAACCACTACTCTCCAGTACAACTACTCCAACCTGCTCCTCTCAGAGCTAATGCAGCCTTGATGTTTGACATCTCCAGTTCATATCAAACTGGTAGATTTTACAATTCTCTCGCGTCATCATAAAATCATTTAACAACTTAACTCAGCCTAACTGACCTCCTCTTTCAGCAGAGACCTACTATGATAAAAAACACACACACACACACATTAGCTTTACAGGATTAACTGCCAGCTTATAATTATTCGGCGCCTTTAAAGTTTAGATGCTCTTATTAGTTGCCCATGCTGAGGTAATCTTTGGCTAAAGGTCAGGCCAGCTTTAGTGCATTCCCATGGGCCTGGCATAGGGTGTACAGTGAGTATAAGCTGGCAATTATGTGGAAATCGTTCGGCACAGGAACACCATGAGGTTTGTGGTTACGTTGGCTTTGATGTTAAGCTAGCAGTAAAAGGAAAGCATTACATTATTCACTAATATATTCCTTAAACCTACAACTTGGGATGTTTCATCGCCTTGCGTCTTCTGTTTATTCAAACAAGAGTATTTTTTTTGTATGGCATTTATTGTGCCACAGATAAATTATTATTCTGCCACGGATAAATAACTGAGGTAAGCCGGACCTCTGTAGAGAGGATTTATTTTTATTGCTGCCCATGGGAGCCCCGGCCAACTGCTGTTTACACATTTGTCTGTTTCAGGGCAGATAGTGCTTGATTCAAAGTCTCAGCCTGTCAAATCTTTTCAAGGGAGCGAGGGGGAGTCAGGAGGCGAGTCCCGGAGTCGGCCGACTGCCCGGGGGCCTCTGGAAGCTAGGTGGGATCCAGAAATTTACAGCCGAGTCAAGAGAACACGCAGGACCGGATATTTTACACTCCGCTTTATCAGCAATTTTAAAAAAGCCAGTAGATGGTTAATCCAAAACTGACCTGCGAGACGTGTATTTTTTATTTTCTACTTTAATCTGTGTGTTAATGCTCAGATAGGCCAGCTACACTCAGGGGTAATTGAGATGAAGGCATTTTACAGCAATGCAGCTCCTCTCTTGCCGATTTCTCTGCTAAAAATACAAAGCGCTGAAATGGCATCAACAGACACCATGATTCAGGTGATTGTTTAAATAAATCCCCCAGCTTGTGTTTGCTGGGCCGTAAATTAGTAGCGAGGTGCTGCATGGTGTGTGCTGAGTGTGCACTTCCTGCAGCTGTAGCAGCCAGGTCTTTGGCACTGCAGGGTGGAGGGTGTGTGTGTGTGTGTTTGGGGGATGAGGGGAATAAGGTATACAGTATCCTCCCCTGCCTCTTCTTCCTCTCTCTCATCAGTTTACTCCCTCAGTGGCCGCCAATGTTGTCCTCATTTTTAACACGACTCAAAACTGCCTTCTGGGAGAAATGGGCACTTTTTATTGGATTGAGCAGAAAACATGGCTATGTCAGAGTGAGGGCATTTGGTTTAGTCTACACCTTTATTGCTAGGTGTGAAATAAATACTTTAGTGATTTCAGTGTGGCATTGACCTTTATTCAGAGTTGCAGGGCTAGGGAGGCTTTTTTTACCTGAGGGTACAGGTATGTTTTTGTTTTTGTTGCCCGTTATAGTAGCTGAATATAAATTTTAGGGAGCGCCTAAGAGTCTGTTTAAATTTACGTAAATTTAAGTTTACGTTGCCAGAGGATGTTTTTGTTATCAGTTAGCAGTGTTCTGCAAAATCTACTGGAGGAAGGAGGCAGTAGGGGTCAGGAAGGTGTCCACTACATTTTGGTGCAGATTCAGATCAGGGGCTGTGATGTGATTTAAAATGTTTTTCGTAGAGGGATTGTTGAGCTTGAGAAGAAATCTTGAAATCAGCATCTAAGTACTTCTGTTTTACATATCTATTGGACTAAATTAATTTGCTTAGTTTAAGTATTACTCATCACAGCTGAATCCTGCACAAGTTAGAAACCGCAGTGTTGATGCCTTTGCCAAACTTCATCCGATCGGCCTGAATTGGTGATTCATGACAATAACAGTGGTAAAGAAAAATCTTATGCACCTTCAACTTTTATTCAACATCACAACTCCTGTAGACAGTTGGTCTGAGAGAACAGCAGACTATGGGTGTCTAGTATGTCTCGACAGAAAAAGAACTACAATTATGAAATGAACAAGAGACAAGGTTAAAACATGGCTACAGGCCTGCATGCACAGGAACAATGGGAGTATATATATATTGTCCTCCTCTAGGTGAGTGCTGTACAAACTGCCCAGCTACCATTCAAACGGTAGGCCAGTCAACTCTGTGCAGAGAGCTCTGTTCACAGAGCTGTGTGAAACGGAGGCGTACGCCGTCTTGGCGTATGTCACACAGTAGTGTTGGGATCGAATCGTGAACGACAAAATCCATTCAAAAAAAGGCACAATCCCATAATCAACAGTCACCCAGCAAAAGCTTAGGGGGGAAACATACAGGCTGATGTTAAGCGAAACTAAAAAAAACTACATGTCCCACGGTTGCATCCGACAAAGCGCTCTGTGGATGGATGGTACAGCAGCAACTTGAGTTGCGAGAGCGTGAAATCAACTGCAGTGACAACGTGTACGAATCTGTCCTACTTTCCACTGGTCCTGGGTCAGAAAACAGTCCTAAAGCACGTGTTTTAGAACAGACAAAGCATGTTTATTTCAAACTAAAACAATATGCACCTGACATGATAACATCCCTCTGTCCGTTTTCTTTTTCTCCCCCCTGGCATGTCATTTTCTGCTTGTGTTGACTAGTTAGAAACAAACTGCAGACATTTATTCTGGGGATACAACATTTTCATGTTTTTATTTTAAAGATGTTCATTTTTTTTTTCTCCCAATTACGAGCAGCTGTACTGGTCTCACTGCACGGAGGCTATTTGTTCTGCCTGACAACAGAGAGCATTGTAGGACACCACAAAAGCATTCACTGAAAACTTTGCAGCAGCGTTTTTAAAAATAAGAGGAGACAGAAACAGGGCCAGCGACTGCCACTTTCAAGTATTGTGTTAAACTGTTTTCTATCTGTCGCTGAACAGCCAGGATGTCTTAATCTCTTCCATAGGAAGGTCGAAGCTTATTTTCCCCATATACAATTAAAACATTTTGGCAGGCTTTTTGATAAAATCCAGTAAGATTTGATTAAATTGAGTAAAATGTGGTGGGGTGGCATTACAACTTTAAAAAATAAAAACGGAAATGAAATACAAAGGAAATGTCTATCAATAAAACAGCTAACGAGCCTTCTATTTAAGTACACTGGTATTTGTGAGAGATAAAATCATTTGTTATCAGTCAGTATTCGTCATGTCCCGTGTGGTGGTGGAGGTGGTGTTTTGCTGACATGAGTACAGAGAAGAAGAGACAACTTTACAAAATGATCTTTTACCTACTGAGTGATGATTATGTCCCCTCAGTGTCTGTGACAGTGTCTACCACTGGCTGACTCGCAGCTTCCTCCATGGGCTCACTCTGTTCATTGTCTACGTCCTTAGGAGAGGCAAGCTGCTCCGCTTCACTGTCAGAGTGCACAGACTCAGAGGTAGGCTCTGAAATGGGCTCAGGAGAGCCCTCGGGTGTGGGTTCAGCCACATCGACATTGTCCATCCCAGGTCCGTCGACCCACTGGGGTTGACTTGAGGAGGCACTACTATCTTGTGACTCCTCCTCCTGATCACTCTTCTGTGGGCTGTCCTGCTCCTCCAGAGAGTGGGTGGGCTCTTCAGGGGGGCTGGCAGCTTGTGTGAAGGCCACAGGTGAGTCCTGGGGTGACGCCTCAACCAAAGTTAGGGCTTGGTTTGGGCTCTCAATGTCTGGGGAAGCAGTGGTCTTGGAGGGGGACTGGGCTGTGGGGTGGGATAGTGATTCAGATTCGGATTCTGACAGTGGAGGGGTCTCAGACTGTGGCGGCGACTTGGCCTGAATGGGAGCCTCAGACAACGGGCTCTGAGCTTTATTATCAGGTGATGCTTCGGGTGATTGGGCTGAGGGAGGCGACTGCGCCTGAGGAGTCTCAGACGATGCTGGGGTTTCTGACTGGGCCTCGGGTGTATCTGCTTCACTCTGTGATGGAGACTTGATCTGAGCCTGAGGGAGGGGCTGGTTCAGATCGATGAGGGGGGGTTTGGTCTGAGCCTGAGCCAGGAGTGGAGATTGGAATCGTTGCTGAATCTGGGGGTTTAATTTGAGTGGTGCCAGCAGTTTACCTTGGTTCAAGGTCAGGTTAGGATTCAGGGGTGGAGTTGGAAGCAGAGGTGTAGGAAGAGGAAGGAGAGGTGTCCAGCCCCCACGTTCACGGTCCCTCTCTTTGTCACGGTCTCTTTCCCGTTCAAACTCCCTGCTGTGGTCTCGGTCTCGACCTCGCTCTCTGTCTCTGTCTCTTTCTCTCTCCCTCTCCCTCTCACGATCTCTCTCTCGGCTGTGGCGGTTACCATTCAACTCCCTCCTGAAATCGAAATCTCTTTCGTCTCTGTCTCTTTGCCTGTCCCAGGGGCGTCTTCGCTCGTCCAAGTCTTGATGTAATTCGCTATCAAAAGCCGCTGTAGTGCTACCACTTCTGTTCCAGGCCTGTGGCCCACCAGCAGCACCAGCATTTGCAGGAACCCCAGCACCGGCCGTTGTCCCAGGACGGCTGTCAAAGCGGTTGGGGAAATTTTGTCCAGATGCAGGGCGCTCCTCTTGAAAGCCTTTTGGACCACCAGGAGCCTGGGGGCCTCCTCGCATCCCATCTCGTTCATCAAAGTCCCCTCTGGCCTGGTTCCAGCGGTTATCAGGAGTGAAGCCGGCAAGAGCCTGCAGTCGTCCCACTAGGCTGGTTCTGGGAGCCTGAGATCCCGGGGTCTGGAGCAAAGGAGGTCTGCCTGCTGTTCCGCCTCCTGCTCCACCTCCAAGGGTCTCCCTATGGTCTGGTGGAGGGGTCCTTAGCAGGCCAGTGCTCGGCTTTTCCATTGGGGGGAAGCGATAGTCCTGGTCTTTGCCCTCGTCAGCATTAGCAGGAGACTTGTCTTCTGTCTTGGACACATTTTCATTGGAAAGATTTGGGGCCCTGTTGAAGGGGTCCAGCTGAGAGAAAGGAGCTCTGGCACGAGCTTGAGCCTGGAGAGAGCTTTCAAGGAGGCCAACGGCTTGCTGGGTGGGGCCGTGCTGCAGGAGGAGTGGGAAACGGGCTGAGGCCCCAGGCTGTAGGAGGTTGGGTCGCACATCTAGAGGCAGCAGGCCGGGCATTCTCTGCCCTGCGAGACCAGACTGATGCAGGGGGTGGGTGAGGGAAGCTGAAGGGTGCATTCCAAGAAGACCCATCCCACTCCGGACAGCATTTTGCATGCCTGGGGGCAAAATACATTAACAAAAAAATGTTAAAAACAAAATTAACCTTAACAATTTAACAGGCTCTACACTTGTTTAAAGGAGAAATACATGTGTCTCATAAACTTAACCTCACCTTGAAGTGTGAGTTCTGCAGCAGCATCTAGTCCATCTGCAGACTGGGCCGTTTTCTCATTGGTGGCTTGTTGAGTTTGGATTCCAACTGGATTGAACACACCAGCTCCAGGGAGGGCTGAGGGCATGAAGCTTCCAGGAATGGTGCTGGTGGGAGGGATCATGGCGCTGAACAGAGAGTCCTTGACAGCATCTTGGCTGGTAGCCACTGAGGGCTGCACTAAAGCTGCAGGTGATTAAAGGAGAAACATAAAATTGAATAAAAAAAGAAGACATTCCAGGTCAGTGATGTGAATGGATACTGTGACAATTTCAAAACCACAAGCATGAATTAGATTGAGGAGTGCATCATAAATTCTTACACGTAGTAGCTGAAGCCATGCCTGCAGTCTGTGCTGCCTGCATAAAACCTGCATGACAGAAAAGCCTGTGTTAGCTTGTGAATTTCTCTGGATTTAATCTTCACGTGACATAAGTCTCATCATTATTTACCTGGCGGAGGCTGTGCAGCATTAAAGCCAGCTCTTATGAAGGGTGGTGGTGGCCCATAGCCAGGAGGGGGTATACCCATGGGAACAGGGTAGGAGGGGGGTACCAACCCTACTGCATTGGGAACCGCCTGGGCAACTGGGATCTGGATGAGATGGGACACACAAGACGCGTGTTCATACTTCAATGGATGGGGGAAGCACACCAACCAATCATGCACAGAATAACACAGAAGCTCTTCAGTACCTGTACAGGCATCATGGTAACCTGCTGGTTGTACGCCTCAGTCTGAGAATTTGACACAGCTGCCGTCTCAGCGCTCACTTGCTGACTCGTAACTTCCTTGACTGGCTCAGCACTCTTGGCTGTTTCCCACTCTGCAAACAGACAAATCAATCAAAACAGATTTTAGATGAGAGAGTTTAACTCCAGCTTCCACACTAAATCTTTGGCTTCATCTTCTTATCAAGGTGGGTGGGTGGGGGGGTTCCCAGTGGAATTCCTTAAAGGATTTTGTGTATTACCATAACAAAACAAACTGAGGGAAATGGGTGGAAAACAAATCCAGTTATGTGATCAAATGCCAACGACTGTGTACAAAACCTGCCTGTCCTACTTACAAACAATCACTGCTACAGAGTCAACAGACCTAGTGCTCGTTTATTTGTTCAAAGGAAGACGTTACTGAGTATAAATGTTTCTTTTCACCATCATTGACGGTCTCTTGGTCAATGATTCCTCCTTCAGCAAAGTCGTCTAGATCATCCAGCTTCACCTTCTCCCAGGGTATGTAGGTGACTCCCAGGTCCACGTCCCAAAACTGCTTGTACTCCTGCTTTACCCCTTTGTTCAGAGCCCATGCAATCTGGATCAGACACAAGTGAAGGTCAAGAGATGGCATTTTTAAGTTAAGGGAGTATAAAAGAATCCATGTGGCTGGAAAGCCTAGACTCTCTCTGAGGATACGGCATTAAAAGGTCAATGAAAAATTACATTTGAAGCCAACCACAAGGAGAAGGAGACTATAATAAATGAAATTCTAAAAGGTAATATGCACCTTGATAATCTTGGAGCCGATCTTAAAGGAGCCAGTACTGAGCTTCTGGCGGGCTCGGAACGCGTCCTGTCTGTGGACCATACAGATGTAGGCACAGCCTCTGGGAGGGATCATCTGCAAAGACGTACAGATTACATTACATAAGTAAAGGGAACGACATGACCATGTAACAAGGTATGACTAAGACTGCGTGATTAAAGAGAAAGGGAGCCAGATAGAGTAAGTGTAAATTAGAAAGATGTTGAAACTATGGAGGACAGTGATAGGAAAAGAGACAGCAGCTTAAGGTCACAATACGGTGATGAAAGACCATCTCTCGTTTACTAGTTTTCATTTTAAGATTCTGGAGATAAAAGGGCAGGCTAACATGATGAAACTTTATTAGAGGCTAAGCCGCCGGAGATGTCTACTTACATTTATAGACTCAATCTGGCCAAATTCTTCAAACAGATTGGTGAGGTCTTGCTGAGTGGCCTTTTTGTCCACCTGGCCCACCCACAGAGTTGTGCTGCACACTAGGCAAGTGGATAGAATAATATTACTCATCATAAAACACAGAGGCGGGAAACAAAATCTAAATCAGCAGCCGCTTCTATTTACCGCTTAGTGTCTTGGATCTTATGGGAGGCAGTCCTTTCTTCTGCCGCTCCTTCTCTCGTTCTCGGGCACGTCTCTCGCTAGAGTAAGACCGCGATGACTTCCTCTTGCGGTCTCTGGAGCGTGACCGAGAGCGCTTGCGATGCTTGCGTTTCCGTGAGCCAGAGCGGGACCTAGATCGCCTCCTCTTGGGAGATCTACAGAGGTGACACCAACATTTAGAGATACTTCCCAGACTGTAACTGTTCTGCCATGATCATTGTTAAACCAGAGTTGAGCTGAATTTAGTCCATCAACACCCATTTGCCCAGCACAAAATGCCACTGAACATTAAGCCACAAAAAATAATGTAAAAACTGCGTGCTACTGGCTGGTGTTATTAAAGGCTTTAGGCAGCAACATCTGAAACCAACATCTAGAGCAAAAATCTGTCCATGATGACAAATATTAATAAAAACAAAATGTAATAGAGTGGGTTGCCAGACAAAACACAGGGAGATGAGTTAGTCTTCTGAGGTAAGAAGCTAAAGAAGCTCTGTTTCAGTATCAATACCGACTCATCTGACCTTCAGGATAACACAAGCAATTCTGTTCTATCAAAACGAAAGGATGTCTGCTTCTTTCATCATTAATATTCCACGCACATTTGGTAAATTCTGCAACAAAATGAGATTTCTGAAATGAGTGGGCCTGACCTGGAGCGTGACCTTGAGCGTGTTCTGGAGCGCGTGCTAACAGTCTTCTTCTCTTCCGCCTCAAAGCTCTCCTCCTCCATTCCATCTGGGCCCTCGTCCAGATCCATGTCCTTAAAAGAAAAATATTATTTCAGTGTCTCGCTACACAACAGTGCAAAAACAGAATTATCAGATCAGGGCCCATTGCTTTATCAACAATGCTTTCCTTCCATTACCAAAAGTAAATGATATTACCAGGATACAGAATATGAGGATTTTCATAGCATTGACAATGACTAAGTAGGCTTACCTGCTGTTGGTTGTCGATGGAGTCGTCCATCTTGTTCTCTGGCTCAGGAAGCTGTGGCTGGCTGATGCTTTGAGCAGTCGCAACAGAATTCTCCTGGCCAAATATTGAATCCTGCCCTTCTATGCTCATGGCCTAGAAGAAGAAGAGTAAGATATTTTATAGTGTTGAAAATGCTTGATTCTGGAGGATTAGAAATATAATGTGTAGGTGGTCTGCATTAGCAAGGTGTCTTTGTGTTTTTTTGAGATCTACCTTCTGCTGGTGCTCCAACAGCTGCTTTTGAAACTGCTCCAGGTTCTGTTGTTGCAGTTGCTCTGCTAACTGATGGAAGAGGGAGCTGTTGATGGGCTCGGAAACCATAGGTCTGGAAACGTTCAGCAGCATGATTAGACATATACACTTGCAGATGTAGTTTTAATACAAGACATAAACACACTGGACTTACAGTTGTGAGGATGAACCGTCTTTTTTGGACTCCTCGCCACGTTCAGAGTCATTCCCAAAGTCAAATGGACCCAAAAGTTTCTGCAGCGAAGACGAAACATCATTACATGAGGTTTTCGATGTTGTAAGACACGAGAAACCATCAGCAGTGACTCCAGCCTTACTTTATTAAAGGAGGAAACCCTCTGCTCCAGGGGGTTGAGGCTGTTGGCAGTAGCAGCCGCAGTGAGTTGTGCCGTCAGAGCTTGCAACTGCACCACTAGGCCAGCGTCCAAGGCCTGCAGCAGGGATGGCTGGGGTTTCTGTTGCTGCATCTGCAGACTCTGTACCAACTGCTGCAGCTGTGATGACACATTCTGAGTGAGTATTACAGAGTGAAATAAAGGCAACTCAGAAGCTTAAGGATACATCATCCTAAGACAAAGATCGTATTTACCCATAAACAAAACCCTTGACTTAATTTGTTTGATTACGAAGACACAGAGTGGACATGCATGCTAACCTGTTGTCCCTGGGGACTCTGTAAGATCTGTGCCACAGCAGCCACAGTGTCTGTGTTGGTAATCTGAGAGGCCCAGTCTGGCAGACCCTGGACTAGGTTGGCTGGTGTGGCTGGAGTAGCTGGGGTACCTGGACGCACATAGACAAAGATGTTGTATTATAAAGCATGATGTCAAACGAATGATCTGACAAATCTATCAGAGAGTATGTGTGCTCAGACTGACCAGGCGTAGTGTTGTTGACCGCGGAAGCGCTGCTTGGCATGACAGGGGTGACACTCGGCGGAGGAATCCCTGCCGCCATGTCCAGTAGAGGCTGGATGATGTCACTCTTGAAGACAGCATTCTTTTGCCAAAGGTTGAGCACTCGCACAATTTTACTCTGGAAACAACAACACCGCAAAAGTTAAACACGTGAACAAAGGACAATGACAAACTTACACACGTTGGTTAAATAAGTGATGTAAATGCGACGACTGTAGTAAAACAGGCAATGAAATAGATCAAAAGCCAAACCCTAATCTATGCATCAAATCACCTTTCCCTGTACAAGTGAGGCATGCTGTATATCAAATGTCTGATATCAACTCATTAAACCATGACAAGCCAAAAAAATGAAAAGCCACAGAGAGGAACGCAGACGCTATTAAATGTGCCTGACCTTATCATCTGAAGGGCAGCGGTAGAGGTGCTGGAACGTAGGGATGATATTCTTGCTGAAGCGTGGAGCAAAAACATCCTTCTCTGTGCCAAACTGATGTCGTGACTGCCTGACAATGGAGTCGATGACGTAAAGCCCTGGGACCTTGTATTCTGGTTTGCACTGTGAGACAGAAACACACAGCAGTTGTTAGGGTTTTATAGAAACAGAGAATTCGTCTATGGTTTTAACATCTGGGACATTTCATGCATTACTACCTTTACCTATTTATGCAGCTATTCAATTTCATGCAACTCTGAGTAGAAAATACTGGCATTAAAATGTATCAGGCTTATTGACAAATTTAACCTAACCAATCTTGCACATCATTTATGGTTTCCCTAGAACGATTTATGGGCACTAGGGGATTGTTTTCTGATTAAAATATAACTCACCTTTTGTATGAACTTTTCTACACTCTGGACAACGTGTTTGTAGAACTGAAAGAGAAGCACAGGAAAGGGAGACATCTTAAATGACTTGAACTGCAATATCTGGGTGGGTGGGGGGGTCGAATCAAATTAACACCAATATTATCTTACAATTAAAGAGCGGCAGCACAAAAGAAATGGGAAAGAACAAATACTCATTCATTGTGTTATGAATTTTCTTTCATACCCACAAACATATTTTCAGTGGATTTTACAAATTAATATTTTCACTTTGTAAGGTAGAAAAGCCAACTAACAAATGCTGAAATTCCGATGCACTTCAAACAGACAAGGATAATAACATAAAGAGGCAGAAGGTATCTCAGTTCAGTTTAAAAGTTGACAGAAACAACCTGTCACCAATGTTCACTTTCCATTTGTTGTTCAGGAGCTGGGCTAGAACAGCTAGTCCATTTAGTCTGCAGTGAAATAAAAGGCAACCTGCCAGCAGAGGAGTGAGTAGACAGATTTGACATGACAGCTGTCATTTTGGTAAGTTTCAGCCCCACTGATGCAACTGGCACTACACATTTATTATTCATGACTGTTTGGGTCGCTCTATAATCCAGCAGCTACACCACTCCAACTACAGTACTTTCTGTAAGATGAACTGCAATGATTACTCACGGAGGGAGAGATGATCTTAACAGCACCAACCTGACTGCTATATACAGTCTGAATCCCTGCTACTTGTATATTTTTATATAAATAAGAAGTTAAAACACTAACATCATCTCTGTGCACAGCACATCACTGAGCAACACTAAGACGGCTGAAGTAAGACTCAGTATTGGAACTGCTGAGGCAATAGATCTGGCATGTTGGATCATAAACTACCGAATACCGAAAGTCATGCCTCAATGGCGGATGACAAGTGTCTTTCAAACAGACGCCTTTATTTAAAGCAAAATTGTGACTTGACACTGACATTAATCTGGTGCTGAAACAGAAAGGCTTGCACATTTACTCTGTTAATGCCACATTTAAGGACTTCCAACGTGATATACATCTGGGTTTAGGAATATACAGCAAAATATCTTTATTGTGCAAAGTTTATACTGACTGGTAATGTGCCTCAACAATTGTATTAAAATGTGTTCATGTTCTTTCTTCAACCAGTAGATGGAGTCAGAGTACAAGGAACTGACTGATAGGTACTAACTAGAGGTATATGGGGAGTTCAGTGAAATGCAGTTCAAAAAACATACATGAGTCTATCCAACACCTGCAGGCACAGTCCAAACTATAATAATAATACAGATCAAATACATGACACTGCATTCACTTTCAGAGGTAAGGAGGCATGATTCAGCTCCAGATGTAAATTGTTAAATTGTCGCATTTGTTTTGCTAACAGTATAAACTATGTTTATAAAGATAATTTGGCTATTGAGCTGGCTATCACCATCAGGCAATTCTGTACTTAATTAGCTTTTTAAATCAAATGCAAGATTCATCAGGACACAGCATATCCCAGTGCAAACTCAAAACATAAAAAGAAAACTTCACCACAGGCTAAACGTGATTGTGAGGCTGCATGAATATTCCTGATGGTGATTTTAAAGATCTGCTCCAGAAATGAAACAGATACAGAGACAAACAGACCTGATCACTACACACAGAGCATTGCAGGGTATACACAGCCCAGATAAAAACAACCACTGGAGCACTCCTAAAGCCTGAACTGTCAGTAACATAAAAGATCTGAGGCTCAGTCCAAATACTGTAGGGATGAGACAACAGTCTTCTTTATGAGTGTGGGTATACATGAGTACCCCCAGTAAGCTTCATAAACTCAAAACAACGAGCATTAACAGGAAAAAAACCCATGGGTAGACAATAGGGAATTTACAATGCTTTGAGATGTTTCCTCATTAAAAAGGTTAAATCCCAGACTTAAAGGGATAGTTCACTTAAGAATGAAAATAGACCAATTTACACACCACCACAATTCAGACAGACAGGTGGGTGAAGCACTGAGTCTCAGAAGTAAACTATGCAGCAGCGGGTACAATACGATTTAAGTCAATGGTGACTGACACTTTTCGAGATAACAACAGGAATAACACGCCTCCCTGCTGATGCTCATGTGGCATCATCCAAGCAAGAAATTTATTTCTAAAACCTCCAGAAGTGTTTTGTGGACTCAAACATATCTCCTCACTCAGCATAGGGGTGAGTAGATGAGTGAATTCTCAATTTTCAATCTCATTTAGGAGATTTAAAAAGCCAACCCGGTCTAATCTGCAGATTAGATACAGACAAAACTTAATTAATGTTTTGAACAAGGTCTTGGTTGTAAAAAAAAAGAAAAATACTACAGAAGAAGTTGTGTCTTATTGCTCTTCACTGTTCACCCCTCTTCACTTAAATCGATTCGAACAGTGCTCAGTGGCACATCTGCAGTTTTTCACAAGGATAGAAACACAAAAGAAAGTCCATGTTAACAAGTGGAGACATCCACAGCTGTCAAGAGCCCAGTTCCTACTGTGGTCACAATTTCAGAGCTAGCAGACTGGACCTAAACTAGGTCTGAACTAAACAAGTGTCATTAGGAAAAGTGTAGACACATCCAGCCACAGAATGGATAAGAAAATTAGAAAGGCTGTGAATTCTGTGGAAGAAACTATCAGGATTTGTTTTTTTTTTTGTAAAGATAAAAGCTGTACTGTATTCATCAACTTAAGAATACTGTAAAATGTCTTTTGATTCTATTACAATTGTGTTTAACATGTTCATATAAATATGGTTTAACTCAAGAAAAACTAAATTAAGATTGTATGGTGACTGAAAATTATTATGAAAAGAATATCAGCATCCAATCATGAGATTTACCTTACTTCAATAGTCAAGGAAATTAGCTCTTCCGAGGAGAAAAACACACACGTTAATACATTATCTACTGCAGTGTGGACCTCTTAACAACTGATCAGGCACAATGCTGAGTTCCAAGAATATGGGCAATTTAAAAATGTACGTATATTGACAATGTTCAACACATTACTATTAAAATAGCAATGTTCCCTAACAGTCCAGATACTGACAGGATTCCTCTTCACCAACTAAAGTGGGATCCTCCCTATTCTTAAAATGGGACTAATTTTTGGGGATGTTATTTAATGTGAAAACAAAAAAGGCACTGCTTGAGTTTTTAAAATGACATAGGATTGGAACCAATCCTTTCAACAAACGTAGGTCAGTCAGACTTTTGTAACCAATTAAAAATGAGAAAGGTAAACATCTTTCATGATGTAGTGGTAGTTGGATAACTAGAAAAGTTTAAAATCAATAAACAAGCAAACACAAATATTTGCTATCATTACACTAAATAGAAAGTTTGATTAAACCACAGGGGCAGGTGGTTAATTAACATTCACACAGTTAAGTAGTTAATGCCTCGGTGGTTCTAGATTCACAGGTGTTTCAGCTGTTAACGTTCACCTTGTTGTAATAGTGTAAGGGCTTTTTCTCCACATCAAGCCACATCTGTTGGTGTGAACTGGAAATTTATAACCACAATTTAACAGTGTGGTTTGCAAAATGAGAAATTATACCTTAAAGTGTGTGTACTGTAGTTCTTACAAGCATCTCATAATGGGTAAGATATAAATCATGACATACAGATGTGAGGAAAATGGTGTACCGTCGCTAATAGGCTCACTTTTGATCCTTCTAGGGCTGGAGCAACTTATCAATTCAGTTGATTCCAAAGACAAACACAAAGCAGTGTAGCAAAAACAAAATTATCAGATTGTTTCACAGCAGTTACGTTATAAAATGCAAAACCAAACTAGAAGATGTTGCATAGCAAAATTTTAAGCCCTGACATGAATTCTGCTCAGTGCAGCTCCCCTGCCGTTGAGCGACAGACTGTGTGAGAGAAGACAGATTAACCAAGAAGGACACAGAAACAACTTTTGAACCCAAAAATCATCATCAATGTCATTTTGATTTTTACTTTAAGACATCAACCACCTGTTCAACTAAAAAGCGAAAACGTGGTTGACAGGTCCTTTGATTTCCTATCCAAAATTGGAGAGGACTATTTGAAGCATGAAAAGGGGAATCAGTATATGTTCACTTCATGTAGTACTTTAGTATACTCTAATACAATAGTCACAGAAGGAACTGAAAATTCCTTATAATCGCTCTGACGTAATCAATGAGTAACAAAGCATTTCTTTTTTTTTTAGCAATAGTGTAGAACTTATCTGGGCCATCGAAATGTAATTCATGAATCAAGTCAAAGTGTCTGCTTATAAAACAAATCTTAAACAGAAATGTATTTCTGCATTTTACTCTTTCTACAGTGCATAAAACTGACCATCATTCTGCAGACTAGTTTTGACCTTCACTTGTACATTCTAATGATATTTTTTTCCAAATTTACCAAACATCAGAACAAAGGTTTGTTCAAAAATCACATTTAACTTTGTCCTATAACATCCAGAAATGTGGAATGCATGTGGAAACACTGAAGACAGAACCACATCAATATTGCATACGTCACCATCAGCCACCCAAACAAAGGCTCAAAAGGAGATGACACAGCTGAATAGAAGGATCAGAAGAATTTGCTAGTGTGGAGATTTTTCTGGCCATTGAATTTCCGACAAGTACCACAGAGGCATGCACTGCAAAGTGTGTCCAAAGCATGTGCCTACAAAAGTTAATACCACTAATTCACTTTGCAATGTTCTTACCATGCACATATTAATTCTGTCAGACAGCGTTTATCAACAATCAGACTGTGGTATTGTTGGCCCTAAGGCTGCACACCACACAGCACCAGAAACCAGACAATCCAACATGTTTAATGCTATCAGGGTGCTCCCCACTCCCCCATTCAGATGCATTTCACTATGCTTGTAAAAAAGCAATTCTCCACTCACTCACACTTGAGCTGATTTTCATAGTAACCATATGTATTCATATCTATGTGATCCTGGATATGTAGTGCCTTGCTTCTTCTGCAACCGTTAAATTAAAAGGCAGTGTGTATTGTAAATTTGCCTCTTGTGTACAGCCTGTGTGCATTTCTGTGTGTTTGTCTGTCACTCTTCACGCACACAATCACATTTATTAAGGAAATGAATCATTGGTTTTGGATCATAAATCTGGATCTTTCAGGATTGCTTTAACCCTGATGTCCTGGCTGTGCACATCATCTTGTGTTGTATGTGGCAGTTGAACTCTGTGTAAACCGCGGGGGTTTCACATGTTCTCCCTCCTCACTTTAGCAATAAACTATGAAACGATAATGCTAATTTTGCGGTTATTAGGATACATACGGTCCTTGAGGTTTACTTTACTTTTGTTTGATTTGGAAATCTGGTTCACAAGCACATCAAACGCCAAAGCAAGTTTGTGTGAAGAGCATGAGAGACTTGGAGGCATTCACGCACACAGACCGGTGAGTTCTTCCCATCCAGGGACATAAATCTGAATTCAGCAGTTTCTTATAATGCTCAGCTCCACGTGTGAGTGATTAAAACAGTGGAGTGGAGGAGCAGATTCACTTCAACTGGGCCTGAGTAATGTGCCTCACACGCGCAGGAGGGGGCGGCTGAGGCGGGGGCATAAAATAACCGTTAATTAATCACAATGACGGTAAAAGTTGATCTCGTCAACATCACAATATTGATTGTCTGCCACACCCTTAAACAAACACAAAGCAAACTTCAAGTACAGGACAGAGTGGACTGGGAAGAGGAGGAGACGAGAGATGTGTGAAAGAAACACCACAAATAAAAATAACTTTTCCATAAGCTACCTTAGATTTCAATCTTCTAGGACTTTTCACACTAAACATTTAAATACAGCCACTGCTGTTTGGTCAAAACAAACACTCAGTGTTGACGAGCCGTGAAACAGACAACCCAGAGGGATGTATGAAGTTACCATCTAAATAAGATCCATGAGATTAATATGACACTCACAGATTCTGCAACTTTATTCTATTAAGACCGTGAAAACAATATCCATCTTGGTCATGTATTGACTAAACAGTGGATTACCTGGAAATCAACAGTGATGCATGCGTGTGAGTTTGCATGTGTGTGAAAACATCCGAATTAGTGAAATATGTATTTTGGTATTAAAGCACCACAAGAAAACTGCTCCTCATAATTAAGGTCGACATGTTACAAACCAAATTTCCACTTGACCGTCTTCCTTCTCAAACTCAGAACTCAGAACTAAGGATTGATCAAGCTCCGTCAGAACAAAACAAATTAATAAAGAAACATGTTCTGACAATTCAAGACGTAACAAGGCTCCACTATCAACTTTAAACACCAGCAAAACCCACATAAACCAACGCATGACAACCAGAAGGGCAGTCCACGGTGGCAGCAGAACAAGCTGTGCTTCTCTGAGTGTGTGGGAGCAAATTAAGCTTCAAAAATTTTGTTCCATCTTCCTTGTGAAACAACCCATACTCCTACCTAAGCTGGTTAGGGATTCTCTTATCTCTTTGTAACTCTCTCCACCCCATCCTCCTGCTTCACTTTCAGTGCTTTGGGGGAGCTGGGAGAGCTGCTGAGGGAAGGGGAAACAGGTGTTATTCTCAGGTGGCATAAGGCACAGCATCACCACAAGCACAGTAGTTCCTATAGAAACAAGAGTGCAGACAACACACAGAAAATTTTTCAATAAGGGCTGGTATCCTTGATTTGTGCGGTCAAGCCTTTTAAGTTTAAGTAATATCTCCACTCTTGGCCTGCATTGTCTCAGAGAAAACACACTAGGCAATTTTGTGCTTAACGAAATAAAAGCAAAGATGTAAATAGAGACTTGGTCAGTGATGCTGATCAGCATCATTTTCTGAGAGGCTTTTAATAGGCCCACAGTGAAGGAAACCAGCCACTAGTTTGATACACTAGACATGTTTTATTTTCTCTGGAGCAGGAGGCACACGTGTGAAAACAATAGTCAAAGCGAGAGAAACAAACAAAAATAAGAATATTTCCCTGTGAAAAGTAGTGAGACACAACCACCAACTACGATTTCGAGGAAAGTTTGTGGTGACAAGAGCCAACACCAGTGTCTGTGTTGGTAGGAAAATCAAGTGATCTATACCGCGGAGTTACTTCCTGCATCTCTACCATCTCTTGCAATAATAATGAGGAGGATTTGACGCTAGTGTAAACACATCAGGTAAACTCCCAACTTCACCCACAGGTCAAGTCTGACAGCAGCTTTACATGAATCATAATGCTCCAGTGTTTCCTCTAGGATTTTTTTAAAGCATTTGAAATTGTCGGTCGTCTACTAGGTCACATCACGGACGGGTTACAAAGAGTATCTAATCAGTGAAACTAAATGAAGGATTTACAATTGCATTTTTAAGATATTTGAAACCTTCTCTTGAACCCAGACTGGCAAAGTACCTAAGAATTAGGACATTTCACATATCAATACTGTAAATTAGAGCAATTATTTATCTTCACAGCCCTGGTACAAGCTCTACATGGATGTTTGAATATCTGGTGGATCAGAGGCGTGACGGGACTGATCTCGATGCTGCTTAATGTCTGAATGTGACAGACGGTCTGTGGGAATGTGCAAATGACACCAGATAAAGAGCACAGCACAGAGCTCTATGATGAAACATTACGAAACACTAAGTATTAACTAATAATGCCTACAAGACTAATCCGTCTACATAGGATGTATTTCAGCCAAATTTTTCACTCTACTGGAACGTTCATGTCTGGCGGAACAGATATGCTTCTATTTAAATCAATATATCCATCTACATAACCATTTGGTGACCAACATAACACCAGTGATACCAAAATACGATGAACAGAGATTTGACATATTACAAAAGACAGTTGTAAAAAAAAAAGTGATGGCTAGAAATCCATTTGGATGCGTAGCCACAGGGTCATGGTGTTATATTGTCAGTCACAGGCGATGTGACAGAGGTGCTGATTTCACATCAGTGAAAGGATTTAGACCAAGAGTCTAAAAACATTTATTTGCTTTTGTGTTGATCAGAAATACAAAAGTTTATTTCATACCATTTCACACCTCAACCCATGAGCCAATTTTTCACTTGTGCAGTGCTAACATGTAGAGCTCTGCTTGTGGTTTGGCATAGCGTGTGTACTACACAGACAGGTGTAGTAAGAGGGCGGTAATGCATCATGGTAACATGTTTTGGAATGCTCCTGTCATCTGTATGCACCTTCCGTTAACTCAAAGTCTTGCCAATCTCTGTGTTACTTGTGAGACCACTGACTAAATCCTGACATCACAATAGTGTCATTCTCAAGGCTGGCAAGGCTGTCATTTCCACACTATCTGTGAGATATTTGGAAAAAATATAATTATTAATCGTAAAAATACTTACATTGGCCTATCTGTTGTTTTTAAGACTGAATGTTTGAAGGGTTATTTAAATAATTTGTCAATACACACTGTATTTGTTTAAAAACAAAGTACTATATCAGAGAGGTTGAGTTCATCTGAGTGTATGTGGCTCAGTAATGGATCCACTCACTGGTAAATGTGGGCCTACAGCCACTGGTACCATGTTGTGTAACTGACATTAGCACACATTAGTGACTCACTTATTTAAACTTCAATTTTGACTTACTTTAGCCACACATTTTCCTTTTAAATGAAAATGCATCCACCATTAGTTAAAGAGATCAAAAATATACATGTCTGAATAAAATAACAGAAGAAACTGTTCCGATTTTGGCTGAAAGCAGAATAAATATCTGGTGGGAAATAAAAAGTGAATATCTTCCACAATGTGCCTGCAGATTTCTCATATTACACTATTTTGACCTGACCCGGTCTTAATTCACCGCTACCTGTTTCATCTTTCAACACTACATACTCACTTTTATAGCTTTGATTCCTGACTTGGTGATCTGAGTCATCTTGGCCTTGGAGATGGGCGGCTTGTACTCGTTGAGCGAGTACAGCTGAAAGATGAAGAGAGACAAGAGAGGACATCTGATGTTAACATGGGCGTGAAATTAATTCAGTGAACACACAGTGGTGAAGAGCAGCATCCATTATTATTTGAGATCAGGTGATGATGAGGCTGCGGTGTGTGTCTACCTCAGACTGAACAGGTTTGTTGATATCAACATAACCACTGATTAATTCAGTGCTGTCTTTGGAGGACCACAACATGAAGGAGTCCACAGTTGTCTCTGAGAGGACACTGGGTCCAGCACTGATACCGATCATGCCATAATTCAGGCAGACATTAATGTCACTGCAGACAAATGATGGTTGCGCTGCTAGCTGTGATGGCTAGCATCTAACCTAGCAGTCAGACCATGCTAGGCTAGCACAACATGTTTTCATTCTGTGCATTAGATGCGATTATTCAAGTAGGTACAGTATACAGTTAAATTAAGTTGGGAGATGGGAAGCTGAGAGGACGTTTCCCCCCGCTCCTACAGTGGCTAGCTAACTCACCAAGTTAGCACGCAACTAAGGCGGTTTTGCTAACTTGTAGCTAGCTTGCTACTTACAGTTAGCCTAGCGGCGCACTGTTGAAGGTGTTCCCTCACACACAGAAGCTAACACGGTGAGCACGAGGCAACACATGTTTTATTCACAGCGTGAACGAAGCCGACACCGGTTCATTTAATCGCGAAGGCCGTGTTGTTGTGCACAGACGGCGGCCTTGTCCGAACCCCCCCTCGATCTCTCTCCCCTTTTGGGGATGCTAACATTAGCCCACGAGCTACAGTGAGAGCTAACAATCAAACATCTACGGGTCTATGTATTTGTTATCATTTCACACCAACCTCATTGTTGAAGGCTTTGACGGCCTCCATAGTGATGCGGTGGGTCTCTCAGGAAGCTGTGAGTATTTACACAGATCTCCTCAGTAACCGGGTAGAGACGTGCATGCTCGACGTCTGCCGAGATGGAGGAGACTGCCAATATGGCGCAGGAGACCCAGTGGGAAATCCGCAGAGGGAGCGGCGACTCCTAGCGTCTGGTTGGGGACATTACACGTTGTAAACAATTCCATGTAGTTTAAACCCCATATTAATGGATCCAAAAGACAATACATATGAAGAAAATCTGATTTTGTATTTTGGAATTTTAATTTTAAATTTAAAAAATATGGTAATTTTGACAAAAGCTTCAGACATTCAGACTAAATACTGGTTGTCCTCCATCGAAGAGTTTCTCCACACAGGAAATCAGTAGAGCTTAACTTGAGGGCCCATCAGGTAGATCGACTTAACAAGGCCCTCCAGCTCCAGAATAACCAGCTCTCTGAAGAGTCATAGCTGTATTAGCTGCATTACAACCTGAATCTTAATAAAGCCACCATGGAAAATATTCACTCTTGTAGCAGTTTATTTCCCTATATACAAACAATCACACTGACTTTCATACCAGAAAATATTAAAAAGAATGAACATCCATTTACAGTTATTTACACAGTTAATGTTTAATGTGCACAACAGATGAAACCTTATACTGAAAAATGCATCTCTTGTGACAGGAGCTTGGTTTTGGCTCCTGCCAGAGAATTTTGCTTGGTCTGAGCTCACGGAACCAGTTGCTCTGTGGAGCTATGCCTGGGCTTATACACATAATGCCCATCACTGTACGACATCCTAATCATCTGCTTAGCTGTAAATATACAGGGTTTGGGTTTGTTGGCCCAAGCTGACTATTTATTTCAATTTCATTTTTTTTTCCTGAGATTCATCCACCATGTATCTTCTGTGTTCCTGTCTCAAATCCAAATCACTTGGCACCAGTTAGTAATTCAGTCTTTATCACCTTGTTTATCAATTATTGTCATTGTGATTCAAGTTGGGTTTCTTCATTTACGAATAGCTTGTTTAGTTTGAAATGAGGAGCTTCTTTCAAAGTGACATGAGCAACACACACTGATCATTCAAAACTCAAGTGAAACAGCAGTGACGGTGCATGGCACCAATAAGAGACAGAAAAAAGATTAAACATGTTCACGACTGATGAAATCAAATCAGATAGAAACCAAACTGTAAAAACAAGTGTTTCCATGCAACAATGGATCCATTATTTCAACGCATTCCATTATTCCAAATATTAAAAACACCATATTCATAGGCTCACAGATCTTAAAAACGAACAATGTCAAAACTAGCAAATCGCACCAGTCCAAAGATAAAGTAATACAAAAAGACACATTTCACTGTGAACTTATGTTCAGTTATCGTCTCCATTTAAAAACTAGCAACACATTTCTTCATTGATCCAGTTACTTGTTGAACAACACTGACAGCCGGCCGATATGGAACAGTAGTCTCAAATAAAAACATCTGTATGTGTGTGTGTCTGTGTGTTGAAACAGTCATGAGAAGACTTTATAAACTAGTCTCCACCACTGGAGCAGCACTGACTGATGCTGCAGCTTTTGTGGCCTCTGGCGCCACCTGTTGGTCCAGTTTTACGCAGATCTCCTGCACCAGGGGTCCGTTGGCCTCCTTCCACTCTCTGAACTTGTGCGAGGTGAGCTCCTGGTCCGACAGCACCTGATCGATAACCTGCAGGTCTGCTTCCTTCGACTGGGACAGAGCAGAAGAGTGCAAAGTTAAGGTCAAGTCATTTTGCAAACGGCACTGTATAGAGAGAGCAACAGAAAAGCTGTACAACAAACTGGAGCAGTACCTTTAGCGTGCTGTTGAGTGTCCTGATGAGGTGCAGTTTATCGTTGATAGCATGGTCTTTGCAGCGCTTTACGAAGGAGGCCCTGAATTCCCTTTTTGTGGAAGGCTTGCGATCTCCTATTGGCGACAGGCTGGCCTGTTTTAAATGAATGTACAGCCTCTCCATCTCATCGGCGCTGTTCCCATGATTCCCTGCAACAAGGTGACACCGTGTCATCATCATAGACCCCACAAAGATGATAGAAATGTTGCAATTAAAAATGGGACAGTAGAATTCCAATTACAGAATAATTCTTTGGGAAATCAGTGAAAATGCCAGGTCTGTTTTAAAAAGTCTTACCTTCATCTTGAGCACCTGACACCTCCCCCTCCTCAGCAGCGCTTTCCTCATTAGAGGCCACGTCTGAAGGCCCGCTGTGAGATGAACCCTCCATCACCTGAGGGCCTTCATCTACCTCCTCCCCCTGCTCCTCCGCCTCCTCTCGCGGGGGCTGCTGCTGCGAGTGCACCTGAGCCGAGCACACCACGGCCGTTTCCCCAGTGGGAGGAGACGCCTGCGAGACCAGGTCCAGCCAGGACTGCCGGTGCTTGGCAAGCGAAGAGGCGGAGCTCTGTGACGTCATCGTGCTGACCGGCGACGAGAGTGAACAGTTGGCTTCGCTGGGGACCGTGGAGGAGTAAGGGGGAGGGAGGGTTCCCTGGAGGAGAAACACATCAGGGTCAGGCATGATAATCTAACAGAGATTAAAACAGATTTTTAATCATTTGGAAAGAAATAAGTCTAGATAACAAATCTGCCCCCAGTGAACATACGATGACAAATGAATCCTCTGGCTCCTGTGCAGCAGTGACTGGTGGTGCAGGCAGACATGACTGACCTGATGTGTGCTACCAGGCGGTGCCGGTGCATCCACAGAGTTCCGCAGCGTCTGTTCAGAGTATGGTGGAGGGGGGATCTCTACGCTCTCCGCTTCTTCATGGTCACTGGCCTCACTGTAACACTCTGTACGACCAGTGAGAGTTTGAGTGGAGAGGACACACAAAAAATCTGACCTAATAGGTTATAGAAGCATTTTCGTTCAGTTCAAATCAAGACTATTTTAGATAGCGGAAGCTTTCAAAACTCACCGGCTGCAGGGTTTTGTTCTGTGGGCTCGTACTTAATAGAGGCTAACCCAAGCTTATTCAACCATCTGGAATAAAGAATATTACAGCATAATTAATATTATAAACAAAATATAATACAATTAATTTAAAAAAGGGATGTTGTATTGTTTAATGTGGCTTACAAGTTCATCTCCTCGTGGCTCTCGGCAGCAAAATAAAACATCATGACCTGAGGGTGACAGGCCTTGAACGCGCTGCAGGAGGAAAGTGAGCGAAGAGCAGTTTAGACAAGATCACCAATACACAGTGGGGGAGATAAACCAGGAAGGGTGTGATCTTACTATTTCTTCTTGCACTCTATGGCTCTATCGATCATGAAGTTGGTGAGGTCAATGTAGCCCTCGGCTTTCTCTGCCTGCAACACACACACGCATTAAACAATGATTATTTCAAACCACTTCCTGACAATGGCGCCAGCCGTAACGCTTCAGCTTCTCTTTTCACAGTGCGATTGTGACATACGGTAAATTTGACAGGCATCAGCATGGTAGTAAGTAAAATGAACACGTCAGAGCACAAGTGACACAGTCAGATTTGCGACTCGGTGTCACAGAGTTTGTGGTTCCTGCAGTAACAAGTGTGCGAAAGACATCTGTGTCAAAAACAAGTGTGACTCACGCACAGCCTCCAGCGCCTCATGCGGCATCTGTGCTGCGTCTGACATGACAAATAAAATGCACCATGATTAACTGTGTGCCAAAGAAAATATTCAGTAATATAGAATACTCCTAAAGTTGATGCATGATTTATTTCAAATTTATTCTGATTTATTTAAAAATTATTTGAATTTTGAACAGACGCTTATTTTACAGACTTAGTTCGTTCAGAATCTTGGAATTGTAAACTGATCAACAAACCAAAGAGAATGAAAGCTATTGGTTAACTCACAGTCTGTCTGCTGGAATGAAGCAATGAAGGGTAATGCAAGCAATTTCTATAAAACCCTGCTTCGGTTCAAAAGCAGTGTTGAGACAAACTGTGCCACAAAGACAACACTGTATCACAGGAAGTAACACTGTATCTTAATGTATTATCTGAGTGGTGAGAAATTGACTCATATCAAGCAGTTGTTCAGAGGTTCATGCCTCAAACATGCAAATAACCAGAGGAACTGGCAGAGTGGACTCTTCTACAGACAGGTCTGGGATGAAATGGGCAGAAGACGAAAGCAAAGGAAAAAGCAAGTGAAAGAATGTACCGAGACTTCTGCTTTTCTAAACAGCGCAGGGACAAAAACAGAATGCACCATTAGAAACTACAAGGTTTGTGCGTTAAGAAATGATTAATTATTAGTTCCTATCTATTTTCTTTGCTTCATTTTCAGGGACACAGACATTACAGAGCTATGGAGAAATATTGTGAGAAACAGAGCAACATACAGACAAAACGAAACAGAGAAAGAGAGGGAGGGAAATAGAGAAAAATAGGGCAATAGACACACAAAGCAATAGAGCAGGGCAAAAGAGAAGAATAGAGTGATAGACAGACAGAGACAGAGGAGGGTGAGTAAGAATCAGTGGAAAAGGGAGAGAAACTAAAAGGAACTTTTTATTTTTAGTATTTCCAATAACTCGTGTTCCAGGTAACAAGTAGTGGGTGAAACTGCAGTATTTGGAGTTTCTGTTGTCAGCATTCCTTTAATGGGAAATGAACAATGGCAGTTACCAGTGATGACCTGACCCAGTCACCGCTTGACTCCACTTGTTGCCTTCATCATAAATGGACCGCTGATGGAAGGACACTCACCAGCTGGTTGCTGTACCAGTAGAGCGCCGTCTTCTTCAGGGCGAACCAGTATTTCTTCCATTTCATGCCCAGAAAGCCTTTACTCTCTTTCTTTCTGTAGAGCCAGCCCTGGTGGTCCGGGGACCCCAGTTCTTTGACCGAGATCCGTCTTCTGCTCATTATGCCATTTCCTGCACATGGAGGAAAACACATGCACAGGGAAACAAATAACAATCAATCATAAAATAGAATCCCACACGACACCCTACCTGACCTTATTACAGATCCACAAGTGATGGTAATATTAACATACAAATTCAAGTCTGCTCCCCAGAAGAACACAAGCTGCCGCGACACTGAGCTAAAATAGCCAAGAGCTGAAGTGAAACTAAAGCACACGCTAATTGCCCTGCCGCTGCACACGCCCCCACGGAGGGGCCGAAATTACAGTCGTGGTCGCGCCACGCAGACCAAGTGACAGCTCACCTCCTCTGCTCTTCTTCTTGGATTTGTGCCGCAGGGAGACCTGTGGGGAGACGGCAGAGGACAACGTGAGGTCGCACAGAAGAAGAAAACCTCAGACCTGACAGCTGTGCGGACGAGGCTCTGCGGAACATCCTGTTTCACATACACGCTGTCATTGCTGTTCTCTCTATTTACACACACACACATCTCCAACATCCTCATCCGTGACTCTCTGTCTTTTGCTTGTTCAACTATTAACAGAAACCAAACCAGACGAATGGCCAACTCTACATCCTTGAAATCAATAACTATTTCATGTTTAATCAGAGAAGCAGAAGTGTCGAAAAGCCGAATTAGGTTCGACCTCTGACTTTCTAAAGCCAAACAGAAAAAGCAGAAGAGAGAGACACTCACTGGGTTGTAGTCGTCAGCCGCCATAGACTGGGACACAGATATGGGGAAGGCAGCCTGCGGGAACAAAAGAGAAGACAAGACTAATTGGTGTGACTGGCTCGTGTGGGTCGATGAGGTGACTACCCACAGATACATGTTCAGAGAAGGAGCAGTTTGTTGCTCCAGCGTCATGACAGGAAGTGACATCACGGGCAGAGGATGTTTCTCAATCTGATTGTTTTACAACCCTGATGAATGACTTGGAAAAAAAAATGCAAACACAAATTGAAATAAGGCAGAAATAGCAGCTGGAAGCTGAGGCCAACATGAAGCACGACACCTTGTGTCACTGTCAATGACCAGTCTTCTGCAAGTATCAGAGGTGGAGGAAGCATTCACACATTTTCCTTAATGTGCTCATGTATCAGTACTTGCTCGTCACAAGGCGGAGTCTTGTCTTATTTGTTTCGCTCTGATTGGATCAGTGGACTGACTGACCTTGTGTGTGATTTCTTCTACAGAGATATAAAAATAGAATTGCATTCATCAGAGCACCATAATCAAGGCCCACAGCCCTACCACAATCTGACACCTTCTATGTGAACTAGAGCAAGGGTATTTGAATCAGTACAAAATGACACCCACAAATATCAGCCTCTGAACATTCCGGATTTTATCGAGATCCATGAATTATTGTCTGACTAATCAAGGATAATGTTGAAAATTCGTTTTACTCTGATGTTAGCGTATGTGAAAAATAACCTGTGTCCTGACTGAGCCACATTAACTCAACACAACTCCATGAAAAAACCTTAACACACTGAAATGTGGCCCTGTGCACTGAAGAGATCAGTGGCACGAAAGAAATTGAGAAATCCAAGTTTCCATTATTGTCCAACTTCCTCTGCTGACTTTGTTCCTTATTTGTAAAGTCACAAAGCTGCCTGACAGAGTGCATCACACCCACACACACAATCAAGAACTCACTATTCTCTAGCCATCAAGCACAAAATATTAATTGGCGTGTGATTTCACAGGAACAGTTTCAACCATACATTACATGCACCTCAGTGCAGATGAGCAATTAAGCAATATCTGCCACCAAGTCTGTTTTCTTTCAACTTTGCCCAGCCAGATTAAATAACACACACACACACACACACACAGAGGCCACGCCAGAAGAAATGTCAAAGCACAGGTGGCGGTGGTGGTCGTCAGGTCACTGCAGCTGCTGTTGTTCGCCTTCACTCACCGCAGACTCAACATATACGACGCTCCAAAGCAAGAACAGGAAAAGACGACAGGAAGACTCGTACCTGATTCTTTTAAAAAAAAAAGCTTCACCGCTTCACTTCACGGCCCAGATGCCTTCACACTCACACTGCTCTCTCTCTCACACACACAAAGACAAGCAGGCGCCTTATCTCAGCTACACCTCTGTGCATCTGTGTGTGTGTGTGTGTGTTGTCTCCTATCTTGCTCAACACTAATGGCTGGTGGTGGGTGATGAGCACCACATTAACCTCAGCACAAGTGATTGTGTTAAGAAACTCACTTCCGGCTTTTCTCTGCAGACAGGAGGCGAAAAGTTGTTTTAGTTCAGCTTCATTTGAAGTATCGTGTCTGAGATTAACCTGTTATCTTTTTAAGACCAGCAGCATCAAAAATCAACTAGCCCATGCAACCACATTCTTTCTTTATCGATGTTTGGTAACTTCTCCAGACACAAGGAGAGCAAAGAAGCTCCTCAGAGGGCATTAACAATTGCTGCATGGGGATTTAGAATGACAAATAAATGTTCCAGCAAACATGAGAACAAATGTAATTTGATAAAATACATTGACTGTACCTTCCACCATAACCTTAGAGTCAGGAGCTTGTCCCGACAGCTCTGCTCAAAGTCTGACCAAACCTTGGCGAACATGTGGCTTTTCAAAACAAAGCAGAAACTCAGGTGGCAGGTTTCAGGTGAGATGACGTCAGACCGGGAGTGCTGCCCCCTACCGACGCTTCCCGAACTTACAGCGAGGAAAACATTTGATTCAACCTTTATTTTATGTCAGATTTCCTCTTCGGTGACACGTTGGCATCTTTGCAATGTTAGTTAAATGAAGCAAAATAAAAGAACATGGAACTGCAATGGCCACATATGAGCACTAGTTTTCCTGCTATGTAGAACATTATCAGGCTTTGATTTATTTATAAAAAAGAAATAGCAGTACCAATTTCAAAAGGTTGGTACTGGTATGATGTTTAATGTTTTTTTAATTATAAATTAATTATAAAACACAATATGTCACTTTATACAAAGTAACAACCACACTCACATTATTTGTTAGGAAACTTGCCATGTCCACGCATGGCCGCCAGGTGTCGCTAAAGCCCCTCCTATGTAACTGCCTTATTATGAGTCACCACAGAAAGTGAACCGTCAGTGTTTGTTCCATAAAGGTCGATAGGTTAGTACTGTGTGTGTCGTGGACTGAGTTTCCATGAGTCAAATTCGGACTGTATTGCCTTTTTCTCAGTTGTCGTACATACAATATTCAAAATAAAATATATATTCAAAGTAACTGAAATATACACTGTGCAACCCCTTGAAAGAAAATACTAAAACTACTTCCATTGATAAACATGCCACCACTTCAAATGATCCCAGTGAGAGCGCCCTCTACGTTCAACAGCACGAGAGGCCAGGACCCTGCCAGAGGAGTGTGACCGCTGCATAGTTTCTCATTATCTCTCGGAGGAAATATATTTGGGGTTTCTCTTCGGAAAGAAGGAGAAAAATAAGTGTTTCACGTTACAGAAGCCGCTCATGGGCAGAGGGAAGCTGCGGCCTGGCTGTCGACACCCTAAGCCGTCTCCTCGAGGAGCTCGGTTTGCAGCCATAACATCTCGAGCTGCAGCTGAGCTGAGATGCTGCCTGGATGTTCCGGCCTGCGTCTGATGGCTGTGAACCCGCAGACACATTCCTCAGGCCTGCGTTATTATAGTCTCTGTTTCATTCCGACTCAAACAGACGGGGGCCTCCTCTTCCCACTTGCTATTGTACCACCTAGAGCAGAGGTGACCCCCTCCTCCCTTTATATCCGTCACATTCTCACTTCCTCTTTGCCTCCCTCCCATTTGTCCCTGTATCTCGCTCATCCATATCAAGTGGCTTCCTTGAGACCCCCCCCCCCCCCATCCCAAAACCCTCACCCTTTAACGTTTCAATTAAGTGCCTGGAGTCCAGTAACACATTTCCACCTAATTCACTGTCTGCTTGTTGTTGTGTTAAGGGGGGAAAAAGCCTCAGCACGCCACTTCAGGGTGCTTTAAAGGGGACATGCTCACTGAGGACGAGTTTTGGTGGGAGTGAAGTGATGGAGGGATTCGTGGGAATGCGGATTGGTCACACCATTGTGGTGCTCAATCTCCCATCATGATCCATGCTGAGAATTGTCATGGCACTTAGCTAGTGTCCTCCCCCACCCACCCAGAAACTGTGTGGGTGTGTGTGTGAGAGAGGAAGAGGAGGGAGTTGTGGGGGGGGGGCAAACAGAGTGGCTATTATTTAGCAGGGAAATCTCTCAAAGAGTAAAGGGGGATGGGTGCAGGGCTGGGGTTGATATCAGATTCAGTGCTCGCCCAGTCTGATGTAGCCTCATGCCACCCCTCCCCTGTCGGCGGTCACTGGTGCGCCGCTGCTGGTCATCACCTCACATTTGATTTTTGATGTCATCATTAAAGCTCTAACTGCAGTTTTGAATGTGAGTAAATGAGGATCTGATTTGAAAATGAATGAGCTCGCTCCTGTGCGAATACAACAAAAGCAATAAAATACTCCCTTTCTGTTCACGTTGACACCAAGGTCAAGGTTTTCTCGTCTGGTGCCGCAACAACAAGTCGCCACTGGGCCATAAATCTGAACCAGTGTGATTGGTTCACTTGCCACAGTTGACTAGGGCTCAATCCATCTGACCCGTATGGAGCTGTGTGGTCTGAGGGATGGACACAAGCTCCTGGGCCTTTAGTTTAGCCCTGTGGTCATTCCATCTCCACACTAACAGCACGTTCAATGAGAAAACTAGAATGGCAGCCGAGGCTGAAACAATCCGACACATCCTAAAATGGGATCATGGGTAATATTGGTATTGGTAATAAGTGGTTCTCAGTCAGCTTGGATACAGAGCCCAACAGAATTAAATACACTGAGTGGCTACAGGGGGCGCTGTTCCTCAGTCTAAAGATAGATAGTTTTAACACAAAGTAGAAAGCGTTCATGGGGCTATTAGATCATAAAATAAAAAAAATCAAAGAAAGGCTAAAGAAATAACACTGTAATTGTGTGTCAGAGAGAGAGGGATACATGATGTCATATGTCACTGTGTGATGTAATGGGCTTGCAACAGAAGCTCTCGATTTCACCTCCTCCTGCCGAGACTGAGGCCGGTGCAGCATTCCTCACGTTGCATGTGTGTGTATGCAGAAGCCGTGAAAGGCTGAATGATCGCATCCACTTCATGTACTTACTGCCTGAGAGAAGGACCAGGATCGTATATGTGGCTGATTGTACCTGTGGGAACACAGAAGTCGACAGATTAACGGCTTGAAACGACCCAATCGGTCTGAGTTTCAGTCAAGTCGTCTTGTTTGCTCCTTCGGATAAGACAACAGCATCTCTTGAACATGTTTTTCCCGACACATAACTCATCGCTTTCAAACTCATTCGCAAACCGTTCATTATCTTCTGCTACGTTCCAGTCCGACTCACTTTGATTTGGCCTGAACAAACTGTGTTACTGTTAAAGAGTTGGCATTTAGTTGCCGGCGGTTCTGATAATACTTTTGGCAACCAGCCCCAGCAGCAGCATGGGAAGACAGGAAGCTTGTTCCCCACGCTCAAAATACTGCATTTACCTCAGCCGGGGCCTCACCCTGCAATTTCAGAGTATGAAATTGTCTCTGGCGAGTTTTTCCTGCCTCTCGATTGCAAACATTTTTCTCCTCCTCCTGTCATCCGTAAATCTTCTCGTCTTTGTCTCCTCTGTTAAATTACTAGTCTGCTGAAGGAGAAGCTGATCATGTTTTTTGCAACTTCAAATGCTCGTGTATGTTCTGCCTCCCAACCAAGCAGAAAGGCTCCTATGGTGCACAAGCACATTTTACGCTTTGTCACGAGGAATCCGGTTTGGTTTTCCAGATCCTTGAGAGAAAATTAATTTGACACTTGATTAAATCCACCGTCAATCAAATTTCCATTTCCTTCATGAGTGTCACGTGCTCCCCAACGATGAGTCAACTGCTTATTGGGTGGATTCACCATAGCATCTTTCTATGAAATATGAGGTGTGTAATACGTTTTGATCGAGCGTGTGAAAAAACGGATGTGACGAGCTCGTGTCGGCTCTGAGAATAGAAAATGCCAGGGAGGGTGGTGGGCTGGTATTGTGCAAGGCATTTAGTCATCGATCACGGCGTTAATGTGGCGAGTCACACCTCCTCAGGCCCTACATCCAAGAAGCAGAGGAGATACATCTGCTCCTCGGAACGGAACCTCGATCCCTCGCATGTCGTCACAGAATGCAGAGGGGCGGAAGGTATTTATAGATGCGGATGCAGACACTCAGGATTCGTCATAGCAGTGACATTGTTCCCTAGAGTCCCCCAGAAAGTGCATTCAGGGGGTGTATGATGAAAAATGGAAAATATTGATGAATGGAAAAAACTTTTCTCTTCATCTAGACTTTTTAATAGTGAGTACTTTAAGCACTTCCCCAAATAAAACATAAATCTGTAATCTGTAAGTATACAGGGACACTTTATAGGGGAGAACTGTTTTATTATTCTGAAGCAGAGCAAAAGGAAGGTCACTCAGCAGAGCTCAAGTGCACAAAACTGCACACACTTATATCTAATATCGCTTATATATAATATCAGACCCCTCAACATGCCTGAGTTTCTTTTAATAAAATGTGAGAATTTGAATGAATGAAATATATTGAAATGTTGAAATGCTGCAGTGTTAGAGAACGTGAAACATTCCCTGCCTCCTTGGCACAACACTGACCGACAGATAGCTTCTTTACCTCCACACTTGCATGGATACCTCTGTTGTTTTCCCTTTGCAGCTGTCACCATCTGTTTCCGTCTCTTTCTGCCCCGCATGAAGCGCAGCCTGGTTTTCCGTGGCATATTTTCCCTGATCATAAAAAGCAGCCCACCCACTCACCCTGCACCCTGTGGCGCGTTGTAAACATTAGACCCACCCTGGTCTTATGTTTCTCATCTGACCTATAGACTGTGTGCATGTGTGTGTGTGTGTGTGTGTGTGTGTGTGTGTGTGTGTGTGTGTGTGTGGGAGGGAGGGAGAGAGAGGAACTCACCGGTTGAGGAAGTCGCTGCTAGAGTACCAGTCGGGTCCCTGTGATACATAAAGATCTGTGTGTTAAGATGTGTTAGTGTCGGTCTTGCTCGACGTGTCTGTTTTTGCTTTGACATTAATATTAACAGTAAAAAAGCAGCGTCTTCTCTCCCAGGCGAACATGTTATAGACAAATTTAATGTCATGTGATGTTTTTCTGTAAAAATCTTACTCGCAGAAAGAAAATAAAGAGGGGAACAAACATCCATCACATTCACACATCTCTGTCTGGGATTTTTTGATGGAGGAGAAGAATAATTCATTTAACATGCACAGTCCACTAACAATTTGAGCATTTCATTCCTGTGTGAGCATTTGTTGATGTGCAGGCATGACATGTTAGCTGTTAGCGAACTTAGCAGTGGGTTAAACAGAGTGCAGGTAGTACTTAAGCAGACCACAGGTTTTTAGAAAGTGCAAATTAGTAAAGACCACAGGCGACTAACGCTTGGCAAGCTTGGGCAGAGTGAGACATGAGGACTAAGAAGGAGAAGCAGCAGAAGAAGAGAAAAGTAGGAGGAGAGATAAGAGAAGAGGCCCATCTCCATCAGGGAAATCATGCAGAGACGCTCTCGGCAGAAATCAAGAGCCAGCTCAGCAGGGAAAAGGTGCTGATCCCTCCCAGGCAAACTCTTAAATCAATCGAAATGGTGAGGAGCTGTCAGGCAGGAGTAATCCTAACCTCACGTTTCAATTTTTAAAACGGCAACATATGCTCAGGAATAAGGTTTCCTGATGGTAAACCTGCTTTGACCATATGGTCGTCCAGCTGGAATTTAAAGATCATCAAAGAGGGGAGTTGTTGCATAACCATCACCATCTGAGAAGCATTGAAAAGAGGCATCTTGACGTCAGCTATCCTGTTCCACTGCACGCTCAAAAGAAGCAGAAGCAGCCTCAAAAGGTCAGCGTAGGTTAGCGAGGGGCCCGTCCCTGCATCGAGCCCCAAGAGTGGCAGTCAGTAACTAAAGCTGCCCATCAATTAAAACTGAAATAACATCAGCACTGTGGTTTTCAGAGAGGAAATCATTAGCCCAAGATGCTACATAATAATTACAGTGACTCCAGACTCAACGGTGAAATGAAGACAATACAAAAAGATTCACTCAAATAACTGGAAATGTTTAATAAACGCTATTCAAATCTTACAAAAAGGCAGATAAAGCAACATCAGACACGTCTTCCCTGTATTTCTCTTAAATAATACTGTCATTATGTCTCTTGTGGTCTTTTCATAGCATCGGCCAATAGAAGGAACTTCGTCCTAAAAGGTTGGTTGGCTTTAAAAGACTAGCTGTGTGTATAGGTCCCTTCAGGTAGGTGATTGCAGCGTGCACAGCTTTAAAACCTGCACAGATATTAGTGTAAAGATCCTTTTACAATCCGAAGCAACATTGCCGACTGCAGGGACTTTAAAAAACCCTTCTGAAGTATATGCATAGCTTACAATAGGCAACCGTTGGCAAAGGGTTATTTCTTTTTAAAAAAAAGAACAAAATATAACATGTATTGGAAAAGCACAGTTTTACTAAGAACATGTGACCACTTATGTTTATTCTTATAACTTATTTATGCAAGTAAAATCAAACCCAGCAAACAGATGAAGTGAGAGTTTTCTGAAATATTAAATAAAGGTACCAGAGAGCATTTCAACTGAAACATGACAGTATGTACAGAGGAGTCCAGAGACGGCAAAACAAGGCCAAAGTGTCCTAAACCTGAACAGAGTGAATCCACTTGACGGGACCGAGGCGAGGAGGGCTGTGGGCAGTGTTAAAGAGGGCTGATGACGTAATGTAGTGAGTACTACAAAAGCAAAGTTGGGTTGAGGAGTAGTAGTTGGTAGTAGTAGTAGTTACACCAGGGAAGTATGGAGGTTGGGTGGAGAGGAGTGTGAGAAAGCCTGAAGCTGCCGAAAAAACACAGCTGGACGTAAAAAAAAAAAAAAAAAGGCACTGAGGAAGGACAAGACAGGAACAGGAAGCCCCGGACAGGAAGCGCATCATCAGTGAGTCAATAGCTTAAGCCGCGTGATCCAACTGACCAGTAGTGAGCGTTCTGCGGTCGTACGCTTGGAGGCGGGGGCTACGGGCGCCTTCTTCATGTCCTCCTGGTAGGGGATGGTGGCGCTGTTGTGCAGGTCCGTGTTGGAGTAGTAGCGGCTGCCCCGGATGTGGTCCACCCGGACGAGGTGCCGCTCCCCCGCGGGCCTGTAGGGCGGAGACACAGAGGGGACCTCCTCTACTATGGTGGGGATCCTCTCGTTGCTCAGGTATCGATACAGGAGTTCTTCACCTGAAGCAGAGAGACAATGGCAAGTTCGGTGAGCATCAAAAGGGAAGGAACAGAAATAGCCACAATCATGGGTCCAGATAATAGACCCTGAATAAAGATGGACAACACACAGGTGTGTACGTACCTTTCCTTCCGGCCCAGGGCTTCGCGTAGGGATCAATCACTCCAACACTAGTATCCACTGGCATAGACAGAGGTCGGGGCTTTCCTACAGGCCAGAGGAATCAAATATTTATCATTCTATGTCATTTGAAAAATGTATGCGTTGGATTTCGATGAGTAGAATATTCAAGAGAGAGAGAGCGAAGGTACTGACCACGTGAAGGCTTGTGCTCCCTCATCCTGGGCTGAATCACGTTGGCCTCGATGGGACAGCCGGCGCTAAACTTGTCGTAATCGGCAATGGTGCAGCGTCGTCTGCTCTCCTGGTCCAGGAAGGAGTTTGGTGACTCAGCGCCCTTTGGTCTTTTCGTGATGCTGGAGAAGGAGTCTGTTCTCGTCTCTCTGCAGGGGAGCAACCAACCCCTTGATTAGTCATGGCACAAAATGCCAATCCACAGTACCACAAAGAGGAAGATTTGAAAGCTAGATTAGTGGCCTGAGTGTTATTCCAGTGAAATAAATCTGACAAGCCTGCTACAATTCTTTTACAAGATTGTGAGCGTTTTAAGCAAAGCAGGCGACGCTCTGAAGTTTTCCTGGAGTTGAGGATGAAGCAGTTGTTGCGTAAGGTCTGAG
Source organism: Pseudorhombus dupliciocellatus (assembly GCA_016785235.1). NCBI lineage: Eukaryota > Metazoa > Chordata > Actinopteri > Pleuronectiformes > Paralichthyidae > Pseudorhombus > Pseudorhombus dupliciocellatus. The sequence goes on from JAFBJW010007502.1 coordinate 7,537,561, forward strand.
GTGGGACTGCTGGGACGAGTGGGCCGAGGATGAGCAGAGCAGAAAGTGCAGTGGGAGGCAGAAAAAGAAAGAAGTGCGGCGATAACGGTCCCAAAGGTTGAATGAGGGGGTTACTGCATTGTTTACTGCGAGGTGGAAGCCGGCCTCCGTCCCTCTGGCGTTGAGACCTTTAATGTTTCGTAGCTTCGATTTTAACTTTAACTTGATAAACTTATTTTTTTTGTAATTGCTTCAACCCCACTCTGGAGTTTTGACGCCACTGAATCAGTATCTTAGTCTGGACGCATAGAAACGGAGACATTTAGAAAGAACAACAAGTGTTTGCTGATCCCATCACAGCCATCGCTGATCTGCCACGCTCCAGTCACACTCCCAGAAGGAGAGCACCTGCATTAGTGGTCTCATACCGTGGCAAGACCTGCTGACTTAACAACATAACATACAACTGCTTGCACGTGCAGGAGACAAGCTACTGCTGGAAGCACAGGAAATGGGATGTCTCACCGTGGGGTGTATGGCATTTGAGGGGGAGGGGGGATGTATAAGTCCAGGATGGCTGGCTTCTCTTTTTTTGTCGAACCGTTGGCTGAGCCGCAGGGAGACTGAGCTCTGACCAGGGAGGAATTATTCTGGAAAATAAGATCAGTCAACATGTTCAATATCAATCACATTTAGTCAACAGCGACAGATGCTTTTATCTCAGCTCTGCCTCTTACATACAGTTGTTACACACACACACATAAACGCACGCTCAAAACCACAAGTTAAATGAAACCAAATCAAAAGATTGCTGCTGTTTGCTCCATTTTTTTAAAAATGCTGGTAAATGGGAGGAGCCCACCAGATGTGGCGAGATGGTTAAAGTGCTTGTGTCTCCCCCAGTATAAATCTTCTTGGTTGAGGTACGGAAAGATTGCAAGTGAAGTCCAGAATAGCCTGAGAGACGTGTACTTAAAACTGTATTCATTTACCACAGTTATGTTTTCCAACACTCAACAACATCGCGCCCTTGACTAAATGCACCGCGCTTAGTCGCCGCCAGTCTCATCAGACCCAAATGATACACTGACAGACCAGAGCCGTAGAAGTGATAGATTAATGAGAAGCTTACGATCCGCTGTAGGACCTCATGATTTATTCATCCTTTGTTTGTCTTCACAGAGCGGCCATGTGCAAAAACTGTAGAACATTACGAAGCCAGTGCCGTTATCTCTGTGTTGCCTCTCGCAATGTTTTTTTTTTTTTTCACAGATAGCCGAGATGGTTATCTGTGATACCTCGGACTACTTGTTAAAGCAAGATGCTGGTGGACGTGTTGACATTGGCCACCTTTGTGTTTGAGACGCTCTTTGTTGTCTTGAGAAACCCACTCTTATCTGATATCCTCTCGTCTTGCCTTCTCACAAAAAAGAAAAAAAACGGGATAAGATAATGTCAGCGGCTGAATTCTGGTAGGCTGAGCTTACAACAGGCTTATTGTCTCCGTCTCTGTCTGTCAAGCGGGACTCAGGTGTCGGGACGTGGTTAAAAGCAGAGCCAAGCCTAATGTGCTTACGCGCAGAAGACAGGAAAATTGGATTAGAGGCGCATAACCTTATTAGCACAATATTAATCGGCTACCTCTGACCCTTCCTTTGAACAAAAGACATCTAGGCTGACTTCTCTCATGTAACGTGGATCAATCTTAAGTCCTGTTTTCTTCATCTGACAGAATCAGATGTTGTCTGTATAACCCAGATACAGTCTCACCAGACACAAATCTGGCAGCTTTACATCCGAGACGGAATGACATCACGAGACTTTAACTGTTTGTCTCTGATAATGCGCATGAGGAAAAATGTGAAAATACAATTAAGCCAGCAGCACTTTCAGGGTGGCTCCAGAGAACTTGTCTGAACGTGTTGTTGCGGGAACCAACTCCCTAAAAATCTGACAATTGGTAGACAATGAAAAAAGGCCTTTGTTGACGTGCGTGGTTGCGTGTGTTTATACCTGAGGTACTGGCGGCTTCCAGCGCATGTTCTTCAGCGGGGCCGGGGTAAAACCCGTCGTGCCAGTGGGCCTCTTCTTGAGCAGGAGCGTCACGCCTTTAGGGTCCTCCCGCAGTTTGATGACCAGGTTTTTCAGCTGCCAGCCCACCTGGTTGACATGATGTGAACAAACGGAGACATATACACAGTAAGTTTTAGTAGTATTTTATGTGTATTACAACCATAGCCATTTTCACATATACAAAACACAGCTGGACGTTTTCCGACTCTTTCACACACTCTGGGAAATTCCCATTCTGGGATAGTCTCCCTTTATTGTATGTGTGCTGTATTTAACAATACTTATGGACAAATACGTGCAGAACATACTGTATCAGTAAAATTTGAGGATCTCACCACTGTCTGCGTGTTGACCTGGATGACCTCATCACCTGCGTGGATCTTCCTGGTCAGGTCTGCGGGCGACTACACAACAAGCACATACTTATGAAGTGAAAGCCTGACATTAATACAATTAATACAACTCTAAACCTGCTCCCAACACAAACCTATAACAAATTTCTTATTCGAAGGATTAAAAAATCAAACAAACAAACAGCTGATGAACAAACACTGTCTGCTGATGGTTATCAGCTCAACTGTCTTTCACGTCACAGGGATGTCAAACAGGATTAACTCGTCATTATCTGTGATGATTCAGGTCCTGATTCACAATTAACGACCGGAGGTGCGAGGACCCGACCGTGACACTGACGCCGCTACATTAGTCACCAACTGGTTGCCTCAGTGCAGGAGGGTGATATATTGTTGAGATATTTTGTCGTTACTGGAATGCATAAACAAAAGAGAGGTTTCTCACTCCTCCAGATACAGTAAATCAGTAGGAGGAGGAGAAGGAAAGAAGAAGTCGGAGGCGGATGACAGCGTTTCACCCCCCCCCCACTAACTCGTGAGAGAATGGAGAATTTAGGAAAATCATATGAATGAGATATTTTTCCATCATTCTTACATTCATGAAATTCTATGAACGCTCATGAATGCTTTGTTTGGTCACAGAATTTCTTACTTGGATACTTTCACTTGTTGCTTAATGCGTGTATTTGCAATTCCAAAAAATATTCAGGCTCGATATATCCATGTCATTGTCAAATTGTTAAACTTACATGCTCTGTGGTTCCTGTGATGACGTGTAACCCGTCGTAGGTCGATTTGATGTACATTCCCTGTGGAAAAAAAAGAAAAGAAACAACTTAACTTTGAGGTTAAAATAGAATATTCCCACAGGGAGACAGCTGTATGACAGAGATATGGGGGTCACAATTTAACACACATTGCCGGCATTCCTGGCCTGCAAAGACACAGACAGACCAGATTAGGGACAGAAGAATAAATATCCAAGCATTCCTTACCAAACCCTCGCCTGGTTTGATATTGGTCAGCTGGACTTCTTCCAAGCAGGCCGACTGGCTCATCAGGGGGTCAGATGTGGTTCTCACAGTCTGATCACAGATGCTGTTCAAAATCTTTGACTGTGACGGAGAAGGAGAAAAACAAAATGCTCCCATGAGTAAAATAAGAAGCACAAGACTGATCATCTTTGATTATAAGTGGCGTGTTAAATCCTATAATGGCGCACTGTGGTTTGCAAAGGGTATCGTGTGCTTGGCAGGTTGGAACAAGTCAGGTTAGGCTGGTGTGTGCGAGGATCCCGTGACATAAAGATCTGACGTTACGAAAACTTTAAAAGGACCAGTAGTGCACCAGTGCAGAGCTGAAACCTGCTTTGTCCAAAAACTGTAATTTGTCATCACTACAGAGACCTGCCCTTTGGTTGTCTGAGAGAGAGAGAAAGAGAGAGAGAGAGAGAGAGAGAGGCAGACAGGGTGCTGGAGGAGACTTGAGAGTGTCAGCAACAGGAAACGCTGATTGATGGCCGGGGCGTATTAGTGCCGCCTCCTCCGCTGGCATTCCTATAGACCTGTCTGCTCCATTCACTCAGAAAAGTGACCTTGCTACTGAGAGCATGTCATGCAGTCACAATCTATCAGGACATTTATCCTAACAATAAAAAACAAGACCCTTCACCCCTCTTCCAGGTCTCCTTCAGTTTATATATTCTGCAAACAGAGAAGAAAGGACAGTGTACAGTACTCACAACTTCCAGGATCTTCTCCTCCATCTCGTAAACACTGCAGTCCTGCAGCACAGAAGACAGGGATGACAGATTAGACGTGGGGGCAGTAAACAACAGGGAAGAGGTTATTTAATGGCTAGATAGACAGGGAGAGAGAAGTATAGGGGTTAGGCATACACAATGCAATCAGCATTCCAGATATAGAACTGAGAAAAATGGAGAACAGCCACAAATAAACAGCCTCAAGTTTTGAAATGACCTCTTTTGCCTTGATTGTGGGGATGGTGTAATTGCAAAATGCCCAGTGTGGTTCAGTAAACGACATGAACTTCCTACAGTATTGTGCAAATGACGTCATCAAGGGAACCAGAGTCCTGATGCAAAATAAAGCTTTGCTTTTCTGGAAGAATTTAAGGGCACAGGTCTTTTTAAAGGTAATTTCTCATTTTTATTTAGGGGGAAATGGAGGCCAGGAGTCTCCTAAGTCTGACAAAGCCGAGTAGCTGTGATCTTGGTTGTTTAGTGGTAGAGCAGGGGGGTCTGACAAAACGTGCAAGGTCAGCTGGGAAAATGACCACCGTGTCCGACACAGGACTCGCAGACTGCAGTTGGACTGGACACAGCTGAGGCAACAGCCTCCCCTGACAACTGTGTTGTTGGTGCTGAAAGGGCCCCTGGTTAGGAAGGGGTAGTCAACAGTGTGGTGTTTTTGGTGGGGGGGTAGGGGGCCCCCCAAGGGAAACCATCCATCAAAACAGAGAAGAAACGCTTCTGTCAAAACCCAGAGAGCACAGAGAACGCTCTCTTATTTCTGGAGAGCCCTCGCAAGCCACAAGCCTTTTGTCGATGCAAAATAAAGAGAAATCGGGTGTTGTGGCCCTCGCAGTATTAGGGGACGAGCATGGGCATGTGCCAGGTACAAAGCCTGCTCTGTTGCTCTTTGTAAATCCATTGTGCAGACAGTCATGGGGGGGGGGGTCAAGCAAGTTTTTCCATATTTCCATAGCTTGCACATTCCGCTGGGCTTAAGGCGAGAGTCTGTTTTCACATGCGCTTGGCATGCTGTCATTACTGTTGGTTTGTTTGCGTTGACGAGATTTGCATCTGTCCATGGCAGAGCACATCCTATGCTTCCTTAGAATTATCTCTGATTTATGAAGGGCTTTTGGTAAAGTAGGGTTTCTATATTTCCTTTTCTTGGAGGGACAGTTAAAACCCTACATAAACACTGAGCAGGAATCATGATAGGTTTCTATTTACATACTGTACATTAGTCTGTTTCCATGTAACATATTTTCAGCCAAGAACACAGGGTGGTTTGAGAGAGAATTTAGCCAAGTGTAAGTGTCAACATATAAGTGCATATTTCCTTTTTAGAAAGCGGCCCATGTTTGGATGACTACACCTCAGACTGAGCCAAGAGGGATGAGCTAAAAATACATATTTCAATGTTTAGGGGTTGTGAAACAAAACATTTTTGCTATTTCTCTTGTTTCACGCTACCAACGAATCACGTGAAAAACAATACTGCAGATAATCCTGTTCGTGATATCCAAAATAATCCCACATCTATGTCCAAAACCAAAGTCCTTCTAGTAGACAGGAGCAGCTCGTAACTAAGCACGGCGAGAGGCTGAGGGACAATTCCCTGGGTGTACTGATCCAGCACGTCATGAACTTGATCCCACAGCCGGTGTGGCTCAGATGACTCCGTGCACTGCTCCCCGGGCTTTTGATCTGTCACCACAGCGATTTGCATGGTCGCACAGTGCTGGAATCTGGGGAGACGCTGACTTTACTCCGGAGAGAAATAAAGGACTGTGATACTTGGAAAGGGCCTGTTTGTCATCTGATATCAATATATGATGGACAAGCTGTTAGGTGTTAACTATTTGGCCGATATATTAGTGAGAAACTACACATGTCATCCAATAATGCAGGAGTAGGAAGAGTGGACAACACGCACGAGGGAATCGATGAAAAATGTGTTCTTTGAAACAGAGTGACCTCCGTGCAGACAGGTCGGCCAAGCTGGGTGATGCATCCAGGGTTTTATGGCCGTGTCCCATTGTGTGCGTACACACAGGCTTCTTTCAAGCAGAACGCATCAATTGTGCGATCTGAAAAGCCCCAATTTTTGTCTGAAGTTCATGCTGTCCTCCCCCATCATTAAACTAATCACTGTATGAACCAGTGGCTTGGATGTCTAAATTGAGAAAAAGTCAGGACTCTTGCAATTTTGAGCAAAGGTTCATATGCTTAAATGATGTTTTTTGTTTGTCTTGCATCACTGGTTTCCACAGCTCCATACTATCCTAAGGGTTAGGGACCAAGGGTGCAGACTTCATCTCCTCTCCAGCTGCTGGAGGAGACTAATCGCTCCGAAGCTCTTTCAGCACGTATCTGTTGTTGATTCTACACCATAACTCCACACTTCTTCACGTGGCAGTGAGGGAAAACTATACCCCCACTCGACTGGATGACCATGACCGAGGCACCCCATAGTAAATCACCAGAGGTGGTGAAATCCCAGACTCTGGCGAGGAAACAGGCACTCTGGGAAAGGAATTTATTTTGATGTAATAACCCTCTAAAAAATGACACCTGTGCTCTCAGCAGCCACTTTCACTGGCTGTGTAAAATGAGTTGCCTATGAGACAAAGCCATTTGGGGGGGGGTATATACAAACTGAAGGGAAACTCAACAGCTGCCTTTGTTGAGGGAAACTGTACGAACCACCACTGCAGGTTGGATAAAACCCACGGGAGAAACACCCATGATGCAACGTGAGAGCAATTCTCTGCAGAGAGAGTGAAATATGTGGAGGTTTGCTGCTGCTCTGCCTTCACCGTCTATCTGGTAGTCAGATGGACCACCTCTTCATGCACGTGTTAAACCTCCACGCAGGAAGTGCTTCCAGAGCGTTCAGTCTCCCGCTGTGAGCATCTCGGAGGAGCAACAACAGGAACCACATGGCTGAGGGAGCAAAGAAGCCCGGGGAATGTTGGCCAGCGCCACTAAAAGAGCACCGGTGGCTTTTATGAAGCTGGAAACGCAAAAGCAACGTTTACCATTAAACGCCCCGGCACTAGAGGGGTTGTCCTTATTAGCCAAGATGAGGAGGAACAGAGCCCAAGAAAAACATTTGCAATAACATGCACAAGACTTCTGGCTTTAGGCTTATCCCATAGCTGCCAGACCACATTTCCCACAACTCTCTTCTGCACTTTATCCTGCACGTCTGTGCCCCTGAGCTGGTATGTGCTCAGTGGAAAAATGCTATTTTATGTGTGTATGTTTCCCCGAGGCTGTCTACATGTGTGCTGTTGAGCTAACTAGCGTGCAGACCTGTTGAACTGTGGTGGTGAGCTCCAGGCACAGCTGAATGATCTTGTTCTTGGTGGCTGTGAAGTCACTGATCCCTGTGAGAGGCGTCCTGCAGGCAGACAAAGGAGGAAAGGGAGAACATTAGGGACCAGCGATGGACTGAGGAGTCGTTGGGAAATTTGAACTCGCTCAAACCGCATGACGGCACAAATTAAATATCATTGCACAGAAAACAATGTTTGACCTTCATTTTGTAATCTTTAAATCATAAAACACTAAAAGCTGAAACTGGATATGTGACTGTGTAGTAACTTGAAGTCAGCTATGACTTTAAGCTTCACAGCAGATGCAGTGTACCTTGCTGTGATCACTGTGTGTGGGTGACTGACCACAGACAGACTGGGCTTGAACTCAGGAGCGTCACCAATCTGGTGCCTCTAAAACAACTCCGCAACCATCAGGCCTCAAACCTCCATGCAGTCTCTGAAATATGTGAGTGTGCCTCATCACATCAGATTAGATCTGAGTTAAAGCTTTAGTAACACAACACAGAGCAGCAGGACTGACATGTAGGCAAAGCTCAATCCAGGGGCAAAGGACCAGCAACGAAGTGAGACTCGCCTGTTTACTAAAACTTGTTACATACTTGGTGAAAATAAAAAGTTAAAAAGAAATAATAATATCACATCTGGCTGATGATGATATTTTATTTGAAGGATTTAGTAAATAAAATGTTGTTAACATGCCACCATAAAAATATATGATTTAGCTGAGAAATCCATGATGAAAATTCTAACATTTGCTACAAAATGTCTCATTCATCTTCTTATTAAGAAAAAAAAAGATGTCACAGATGTGGCTTCACATTTAGCACAGCTCTCTGTTCTGTCATGATGTCACTGTACCTACAGCAGCAAAGCCTGCCACAAAAAGAGAGGCTTAACTTCAGCCCGCTAACACTAAAACTCAACCCTGGCAACTTGCTTAATATGCTCTGCTTTTCCAGTGTAGTGGGCTTTGGGATGGATCATCAGCAACATGGATACAGACATGACATCCAAACAAAGATATTCATTTCACCCGCTTGTCAGTGAAGAATCAGCCATACCTCCCACAGAGTGTTGTCAAACCTTTGGGATGCAGCCATATTAAGCAGCGATCACATGTCAGCCTATCTTACACCTGATCTGATGCACAGTGTAAGAGGGCAGGGATAAAGTTTTATTACCTGTCAAGCCAAGCCAGGAGGCTCTTTGCGGCACCGATCAGCTCCACCACAGAGGTGAGGAAGTCGTTGGGCGGCTTGCGAGAGTTGCTGCCTTCATACGCGGGGCTTTTCCTTCTATCGCACGTGGCCATGTGCAGACTGTTGGTGGCAGCTCTCATCCTCACAACCAGATTCTTCAAGTTGTCCGTTTCTACTCCGTAGTTCTGAAATGGCAAATCAGTACAAGATATAAATACAAACAAACCCATCATAGTCGAAATCAAAGGGACTCCTGGGAGGTCGTTTCTCTATCTGTTGTTCTTTGACAGATATGATTTAAATTCAATAACGAGCAAAGACACAAATTTACCCTCAAGTTCTCAGATCTGTTAATAGGACAGGCACTTGCCATCACATGATGCCTATGAAGTGGTGCAAAGTTGGCATTCTTGAGCCTGGGTTGTTTCCTGCTTCTGCATTCCTGCAGTTTATAGGTTATTCATATGCACAAGGCAGCACAGCTCTGTGTCTTCAAGGGTCACTGAGAACAGCAGAGACCAGCTCTGAGCTGCACTAATGCAGGGCACTCTGCATCCGCTCTGCAGGATGACACAAGGGTCTGAGAATGAGGATGACCACTCGCCTTTTTGAGGGTTTCACTGAACAAATGGACCTCTAGTGGGTTGTTGGTTAAAGGTGATACTACAGGGAGGGTGAATATCAGTTTACAGTTTTTATGGTGTGGCCCTTCTGCTGCTCTACATGTGATGTTATGTTCCAGTAGCTAAATCTGCTCTGCAATGAGTAAAAAAAAAAAAAGAGCCCGTGTTGGCAAACACCAGGGGAGATCTGCAAGTGGTTAGCGTCTCTGTTTATTCCACTGCCTCCTGCCAACATGTGCTCAAAAACACATACAAATCATTTCACTTAGTTCAGTCCCCGAGGAACCTCTGGAATAACTGGACTAGTTAAACAGTAGCTGAAGACAATTTGACTCATGCCAGACATGACATGAAATAGCTTGTTGAAACGCCATTAAAGAGGAGGACACTTGATCAAAGAAACGATGGGGGGAAAAAGGAGAGGGAAGTCATTCGGTGGTTCGGATTCAAGTGAAAACGTTGAGTCTAAATAGGCAGCGTGAGGATTTTTCCAGATCTAAACCTCTCCCCTGGCTTTTTCATTAGCAGGCCAATCACACAGCAGTCACAACAGCTCTGGCGGGCCCGCAGATGTCCAGCCCGGGCCTTTGTCACGCACTGCCAGCTGAGCTGAAAACCACGAGCCGAGCAAAGAAATCTGTGGTTCCAATCAAACACAATTTTTCATTCTAAACGACTTTTCAAGCCACATTTACATTCTTTCTGAGCCTTTTTATAGACTCTGAGTCAATCTAGGATCAAGACGGAAGTGAGGCTTTTTGTGTGTAAGCCCTTTGAAAGGACTATGTGCTGATATAAGTATCGCCAGGAGAACTGGAAACTTGCTATCACAACACGGCACTTCCTGCCCCTTTGCCACAAGCTGACTTGACTATAAAATATATAAATGTCTTCAGTCTGTGTTTATATGTACATCTGCTAAAATGTGCCATAAAAGGTTGAGTGTTGTGTTTCATGTAGGGATTCATTCGACCCCAGGCGGTAGTAAAATACATTTATAGCTGCTCTGCGACCAGAGTATCTGTCTGTATCTGCATGTTCAGTCAGTGTTGGACACAGCTAATGACCCTGTGACTATCAGGAGGTGTGTGTCTTTGACAGGGTCGCTGGGGGCTGAGAACAAATAAAGTGAAGTGTTGGGTTCAACACTGACTCTGCAGAAGGCATCACAGCGTTTCACTAAAATTAATTGAAATGTTCTTTCCTACACCCAAATCAGTAATGTGCTGTTGATAGCTTGAGGGTCTAAAGCCCCTTTTCCACCGGTCAAGAACACCACAAACACCCACCAGCATCTGGTTTTTGTCTGGAATGGGAATGGATACAGTCGGCATTTGTTTCTGGGACAAATGACTGTGCAGTAGAAACTATTCTTTTTAATTGTCTTTGGCTCAGAGTGGCGGTGACGGAAAGGTAACACCTAGGTGAAAGTGCTAATTTTTTAAGACCCTGACCCTGCAACTTTTTTCCAGTCTTCCTCTCACACATTCACAACAGCAACGAATCCTCCACGTTATTCGGATGAGAAGTGGGGCAAAATAGCTGGAAGCTAACAGACAACAGAACAAGGACGGTGGTAGTTTTTTGGTCTGTGGTCCTGTTGGTAGCAGTGACCTTGCCACAATGAAAGCATCGGGGGCCTCACTTCCTCCCCGGGGGGCTGAGAAAGTTTGAGGCCTTGTTCTTAATAAGGAAACCTCTAACAGAAGAAAAAAAAAATCTCCTCACTAATGCAGCCAAAGGTTAAAGGTCACTAAGAGTCCAGCATTCCTGGCTGTAAGTTCTGAGGAAAAGAGAGAGGACGGCTGTGCAGTACACTGAATGCTGACTAAATATGTTGCATAACAATATAATGTGCACAATGTATTAGAAAGCAGCAGCACATTTTGTACGGGGATTTAAATTCACATGCGAGGCAAGGACCTCACTTAAAATAACAAAACCAAGCTGAGGAAGCACTTTTTATGAAGCGCCTCCATAATGAAATGACTGACTGAGATTTCACTGTGAATCTGGGCCTGATTACTGTGCTGGTGAAAGAGGTTATGGCCCACATGATGTACATTATATCATCGAGGAGTAAATCTATCAAAACAAAAGAAGGCACAGAGTGCTTCCATGTGTCCGATCCAATGGTTGTAGGTATGCAGTGGCCCAACAATGGGAGAAATAACAGATATATGAAATCTGCATATGCTCTACTCCAAACTGTCACCTCCGACTTTCACATCAGCATCAATGGAACACGGAGTCTCATGTAGAAACAAAGGAGTTTCTACAGGGTAAAAATAACAGTGTCCTAAACTAAATGTAAAGCATTTTAAGCAAACATAAAAAGAGAAATGCTGACACTGCAACCACAATCTGGGACTTTTATGGCACAGGAAGTGATAAAACTCCAAACTGATCCCATCTGCTTGAAAACCTGGTTCTCCTTCAAGTTGGAGCGTGGATGGTTTTCATCGCTCATTTCAAGGCAGAAGGGGATTTAGCCCGGCAGTTCTTCTGGAAGCTGTGATGATGGACAAACGGGTCAGGTGGTTCACTTCCAACAGTGACTAATGAGAGCCAAACGGGGACCTTTGACTGAACCAAGGGAGGTGGCTGAGGTGAGCAGAAGGTTGCAGCGACAGGAATGAAGCCGACTGACGTTTCTGTCATTTGACTCAAGAGAATCGAGCGTAAAAAAAAAAATGTACATGGAATGTAGAGCGTGGGGAGAGGGCAACATCTCTCATCTATCAAACAGCCACTTGTTGCTACATGATAGCCACCATTTACTGCCTCTAATAATCTCCCAAAGGCTCATCCTGCCAAATCTGGCCCTAGCCCCCCTGACCTGATCTCTTTTCTCTGCACGACACTGCCGTGCTCTAATGTCCTCAGGCCGCTTTGCGTGTTGTGGTGCTTCCACACCCTGCTGAGCTGTGTGGGAAATGATGAGCCCTCATGCATCGCTGCCTCCACTGGCCGCCAAACCAGGAACTTTACAGGCGGGGACTCAAGTGAATATGGACACGGGCAGAAATAGAGGAGGGGGGAGGGGGGTGACCAAAAGATGCGGCGATGTACTGACCAGAGCGCACAGAAGATCCACAGCCTCCAGCACCAGCTCCTGGTGCCCGATCCTGGCCACGCCAAGCTCCTCCAGGTCTTGATGTGTGATCTTCAGCAGCTGCTCCCCACTGATCTTCTCCCGCTCAAAGTTGCTCACATACTGCTGCAAGCTGTCGTCCAGTCCTGGATACACACAATGAAAAATGACAAAGATTAATTAGACAAAGAAAAGTTTCATATTTTCAACGGCCTGTTCATCTGTCATTCCCCAGAGATCTTTGCCCCTTTAAAAACAATGCTCACCGATCAGATAAGAGCAACTGTATAGTCGCTGTAATTAGCATGTGTCCTCATACTGTGTGCACGGGTGTGTGCACAGTTTAGATAAGGAACAGGTGGGACCTATATATCCGTGCTCTTTGCTAGATAAACATATTATAATCAGAGTAACAGTTGAGACCACTAAGACTGTTAGGCTGGTTAAACAGTAGAGGGCTATATTTACACGTGCGTGTGTGTGTGTGGGGGGGGTGCGTGCGCGTTTCCAATAAACGTGCTTGTGTCTTCTAGCTGAAGCTACAATAACAAAAGGCTTGGACTGTACCAACAGCTCTGGAACAAGTGTGTAACTTAATTAAGTGTGGGCTGTAGTGCACAGTGGAGCACAATGTACAATGCATTGCGATAAATATCCTCGCGAACACACCCTCCCCGTGCACGCATTGCGTCCCTCAGCGGACGCCCGAGTAGTTACGGGACAACTGAGCGAAGAACGAGCCTTTGTGTGCGTTTGTGTGTGTGTGCTTGTGTAGAACTGAACGCCATCTTTCTCCTCCATCAAAGAGCGCACAGAGAGGGGGCAGCTGCAGTGACATGGCCCTGCGCCCTGCATCCCTGAAAGACCTGTCAGCTGCACGGCACACTTGCTCTCTCTGACCACACCACACACACACACACAGAGCACAAATGAAATTCCCCCGTATGATTTGGCAGATATATTTCAGTAGAGAAATTCAAGGCGAGACATTTTTAGGAACGTGTAATTTAACAGCAGATAGCAGCATCCATGTACGATTCTGAGCATGTCAGGACTGAAGACATGCTGGGTGTGTTCTTTGGTCACTGACCTATTTCTTTGTACAAACAACAACACAAACACTTCTGCCTAAGTTGAAACAATTTAGGTTATTTCATATAACAGATTTTTACACTTTTATTTTGATAAGGTGATGTGGGCAGGACACTATAGAAACACAGAACTGGTCAATATTTGAATCATAATCGAAAGATGGTTGTTTTTTTTTGTCAGACTTCTAGGATGGAAGGCTGTTGTTGTGAAGCAGCTGGCTAACCTGGAGCACTCGATCATTACTCGATAGAAGCAGCAACAGGAGCCAAGTACCTGTTCTCATGATTCCTTGACATGGCACATTTGCAGCCCTTGTTGCTTCACTAACACTAAAAATTCACATAACAGCGACACTTTACATCTGGATATTCTCCACTGCAGCGGCAAGAGACTTTAAACTACCTACAAAGGGCTCCCTTCAGATCCATTAAAATTCCATTACGGCATCAAAGTTCACTTCCAGCAGTATTTTCAGGCCTTAAGGAGCTCAGTTCATCTCCACTGAATCAAAAGGAGAAATCCATCATGACTTGTTAACCATTAGCCGCCATGCAAGTCAAGTCCAGTTAGCCTGACAAGATTTTTCTCATTCCTCTGCATGCTAATTCCTGAGCTGGGAATTTTAAACCTAACCCCTGATGGGCCAGCAGTCTGCAGAGGAGGACGCTCTGAATTGTAAGAGGGACTGAGTAGTGGTCTGAGCCCACACTGACACACACAAGCCAAATTCAAACACTGGGCTAGTCACTTAATGCGATTAGATGGAAACAAAGACTCGGATCCTGAAGGGACCAAGTTTCTCCTTCCTGCTGCGTTAAAAAGGCATTTCCTGTGGAACGGTGCCACCACGCTAACCAAAGAGAAGAAGAGGAAAAGGGCACAAGGGAATTGTGCAGTTCCGCTCACAGTAAAACATGCTGGGATTTACATTGTGTTTGTTTGATTTTTTTAGCTTGGCTGTTGGAATGAAACAGGTTGAACGAATGAATCCTCACCCATTAACTGACCTCTGCTCTAAATGGCTTTTAATCTAATTTATTCATTAGCAAAGGGTGTTATTCCCACAGCTCCCATCAGTGATTGCAGGGCAGACTTTGTTGAGTTTAGAAATTTGAGATCACTGCAGAGTCCAAACCCATCTGCATTCCCTTTGAGAGGAAACAATTCTAAGTGTGTGTGTGTGTGTGTGAGTGAAAAAGGGCTACCATTCTAGATGGTAGCAGTGATTGAGAATAAGGCTAAATGTGCGCAAGAAAAAAAATGCATTGAATTCAGGGGCCCTCACAGAAGCATTCCTCCGGCGTCCCCTCCCAGTGGACCCAACCATCGACACCTTCTGAATAACAGAGGGGTGTCCTTACAGTGGGGCTTATAAAACATTTACAGGGCCTTGATCAATGGCTTCCAGGGTGTGTGTATGTGTCTGTGAGGCTATCAATTTTCATTAAGGGCAGGGAAAGTAATAAAGGAGATAGAGTATCACATTATTGTGAATTGAGAGGAGGGGGGGCAGCAGGGAGGAGTGTGTGAATGCTTTTCAAAAGCCTGTGCAGGATGAAACACTTTGGAGGAGTTTCACAGCCTCTGTGAAACACTTGGCAAATTTCCTCTAACCAGAACAAGTGGGTGCGACTGTGGAGGATTTTATTTTGAAAAGAAACCAAACTGGAACAGATTTCATGGATGCATTCAGATTGTAAAAGTTAAAGCTTCATGTAGCATTTCAAACAACATAATTAACAAAGCACAAAGCTTTAGAATGAACATAAAACACAGTGTTTGTGACAAAATAATGGGCTAAAATGTGTTGAGCATGAGTGAGAAGAGAGCATCTGGCTGAACTCTGTCAGTATTGATGATCAATAAACAGACTGAGCAGCAGGAGATTGGCAGATGTCAGTTTGTGTCCCAGTACGGCACCTGCTGTTCACGCGTGGGGTCTTTCTTACCACCCAACATCTCCCGTTCAGTAAACAGTGATTATGTGTAGAATAAGTTACCTACACAACCGTTTCAGTGAACACACGCTGCACAGACTTCGTATTTCTGAACAGCTGGGAGAGCAAGAGCTCCAGATAGGTTTGGATGCAACTGGTGGGACTAGACCCTGTGGGAGGCCTTGGAGCTCTGCCGCCTATGTAAAGGCTGTGTAAGCACAGAGTTTAGCCAACGTAAAGAACAGCACCCATTTCCTGATGGCCAAGCTATTTTTGTCACATTTTCCAGTGGCACCAGACGAACAACTGCAGATTTGGTGTAGATGCAGCAAAGCACAAGAGGACCAGTTTAACGTGAGTGGCACACATGTTTGAGTATGTCGCCTTGACCAAGTTCACTGTTTTTGTCGTCTGCAAAAATCTGCAAAAACAATTCCTTTAATGCTGCTTCCAGTTGCCAACTTTTGGTTCTCAGGGGTTTGATTACACTCGTGAGTGAACAGCCTTTTACCTCCCACAGAAAGAACAAAAAAAAAGGAGCTCCTGCCTCTTCACCTCCCCCATCTTTCAACCCCTCACTTTGCTCCCAGTGGGAGCTGAAGCCACCCGGTAACGCACATACAAAAACATGCACACAAACAAGGACGCACAAACACAAACCAATATCCCCACTGGGGTGGCCAGTGGGAGAGCTACTGGGTGTAGAATAGCAAAGCCACTGTAACTCCGCTGTCTTTATGTGTCAGCCCGGCCTCTGAACCTGTGGGGAACGGTCAGGAATTTGACTCATTGTTCTCTGCTGAGCAGCTCCATTGTGGGAATTCACAGCGCTCATGCACAATGGTCTCTGGCCGGACCAGGCCGTGTTGTAATTAGAAAGAAAGAAAAAAGCTCCTCTCGGCAACTGCTAAGCTATCCTCTAATGCATGACTTCACAAGACAACAACAAAGCCTGTACCCACACACACTGGACAGACCCTTCCAATGGGAACTGGGGATAGGCGTTACACAATGGCGCGCCACATCTTGCCAATCAGCATGTTGTGTTCTCATCTGTGGACAGTGGAGAATCTAACAGCTCTCAGTCTACAGTACGTCTTTGTACGTCAGATTCTTCTAGTTAGTGAGTTTGCTGCTTCTATGACACTCCTGTCAATTTAACAGACCGTGACCCTGCGTGACCCCTGTTTTAATCTTATCATTGCTTCCTCCAGCAAACAAAGACTGTTTCACTTCATGTACCCTGATCTAAAACACAGACATCTACAAAATGGCAGTGACAAGTCCCGAGTGGGCTTCCTAAGTGAGAGAAAGCAGCTGAGGCCAGTCCCTCCACAGGCGGACAAAGGCAGCTCTGTCTCTTACAGCGTGATGGACGATGACTGATGAGAGAAGAGGGGTCAAAGTTTGCTTGGCTGGGAGTACCAGCCCCTGGGCTCAGTTAATCCTCACCTCAAACCCCAGGCACAATGCTGGGTAACTCGTCAGATTTCCAAAAGCTCCACCTATTTGGAGTGGCTCCACTAAAACTGACAGGGGTTAGTTGAGAAGTGATTTTTGGAAGCGATGTGGGTCAGAGCAGAAGAGCACAGAGGAGATGAGAGGAATTTTGGTGTGTCACATGACATGATACATAATGACTTCAGGTCTTAAGCAGAGAGGAAGAAGGAACATAAACAAGATGGAGCTAAGATGAAACAGGCT
Source organism: Pseudorhombus dupliciocellatus (assembly GCA_016785235.1). Taxonomy (NCBI): domain Eukaryota; kingdom Metazoa; phylum Chordata; class Actinopteri; order Pleuronectiformes; family Paralichthyidae; genus Pseudorhombus; species Pseudorhombus dupliciocellatus. Next base: position 7,554,709 of record JAFBJW010007502.1, read on the forward strand.
GCTGCATGCGAAACCAACCAAAACAGCTGTTGCTTAAGTTGAAGGCATGGAATATAAATCATCATATCCATTTGGGCAAACTAAGACAGACATTTGATTTATTTACAGAGATGTGTGAGCTCAGGTTTAGAAACCTGTATGGAATTCCTCTCTTTCCTGATTAGGCCCTGAGGGTTGGACAGGTAAGAGTTGGAGCAATTACCTCTCAGGACAACGTAAACATCCATCACTCGCAAGTCGGTCGGCTTCCCAGCAACATAGCAGCTTGTTACCACCAGCATAAACACCCTCCAAAGAAAGCAACACACCGCTAAAAATGTCTCAAAAGTCCCCACCTCTTCCCACAGCCCTGTCCCTCCGTCCCCTACCACCACCACAATCTCTTCCGTCTTTCCTGGCCCCTCCAATGTGTGTGATTATTGTCGTGGTTCAGCCTGTTGACAAGTATCCCAAGATAGTCACCGTCTTTGTGTCTTGGAAAACACAAGACACAATGGAGACTGTCACGTTTCAGAGCCGGAAACAGGGTTGTTGTTTCCATTTCTAATCACAAGAGATGTTAAATCAGAAGGCAATGAGGACACTCTCTATGTGTGGCCAAGAGAGTCGCCCCTAAAGATGGGTTGAGTTGTGCAACAGTCAGTGCTGTTTGTGTGTCAACAGGACATCTAAAAGACCCGTGCTTTGCTGCAGCCTATGCATCATTTACCAAAGACAAAACTATAATTAAGGAGTTGCTGCAAAGACACAGGGAAGGAGTCAAAGACTCAAAAAAGTGGAGGAACACAAGGCAGAGACAGAAAAGGACAAGGGAAGACAAGAAAGGACAATGACCACTTTTGAGTGTCAGCCCCTTTTCACAAGCAAACCCGAGTTCAAAGTCAGAGAAACAGGTTGTGAGGAAAAAAGACAGGGAACTCTTTTCAGCACTTTCAGGCCAACACATGTATGATCAGGGTGGCCCTGCATGCTGATTACAGACCCATTTACCAGCACCATAATAGCTGCCTATGGAAGCCACAACAAAGATGAACAAGGTTTGGCGGAGGAAATGAGCCCTGCTCATTTAGTTTGCCGTGGGAATATTGTGCTAGTAGAGAGAGTAAAACTGCTGCTCAAACAAATGTGCATCAATGTGCTATTATATGTTTTACGACAACGGCTACCTGGCTTTTATGAAGCAGACAAATATGACCAATCCTTTAATTAAACGAAGGAATCGTATTGCCCCTGTGGCTCATATGGTTGAGTGCAGTACTTTCTCCGGCCCCACTGTGGATCCCCATAAGCATCTTTGGATAAGAACCTGCTAATTGCCACAAATCTCCCAGTGGATAAATCCCTATTCAAATCTTGTTAAAAAGCCAAGCAGTAAAAGCAGAAAGAAAGATTCTACGGCCAAGCCGTGCAGAGGATTTACTCTATCAGAACTGACAGTGGGTCCACCCGTGACCTTGGCACAGTGGATATCCCTTCCTCAGCCCAGGATGTCCACACGCAAGGCTCAGGGTGCTGCGTTTTTACCCTCGCACAGAGAGAAGATGGAGGGCGGGGGGGTGGGGGGTGGAGGTGGCGTTGGTTTGGGAGAATTGGGGGAAGATGAAATGAAGGAGGAGGAGTGCGTGACCACAATCCAGCAATTTATAGCTGGCTCGTGGGCAGGTCAGAGGAGGAGGAGGAGAAGAGGGTCAAAAAGATTGAGAGCATCATTAGTCTGTCCATCCAGAAAAAAACAACAAGACACACACATGCACACGAACGCGCCTCTTCAAAAACACAAAGCAACAAGTCATCACTAGCTTTCCCGAAATCCTCTTGATGACTAATTTCTTGTATGTCACGACAACAAGGAGCGAATATAATGAACTCTTTGGATAAATTATGCAAGGTAAAACATCAGTGATCAGCCTGAAGGCTGTAGGCGGCTGATCCTGTTCTCCCTGCCTCAAGAAGCCTCCGGGTGGGGGGAGGTTGAGTCATCTGCAATGGAAGGTAGTGGTGAGAGACAGTGTGTCACCCACAGGCCAGGACAGGGCACCTATGACGCAGGCACACTTTCACACGCTGCATGTTCTACTGAATGTAGTACATTTTGTTTTCATGCTCTACATTTATTGTAAATGCCCCTCATGTAAAAAAAAAAAAAAAAACAACACCAGGCCCATCTGCATCCAGGTGAGGTGTGTTTGTGTTCTTGTCTGCACCTGTGGGTCTCCCTCACAGCCATGACACATCAGGAGAGGACAGTGTTGCTCCTATGATTAATAAATGTGTTGTTGACTGGAAAGGGCGTCGCACACAAACAGAAGAGCAGGTGGGGAGCTCTTCCCGGGCGACTGCACGGATCGAAACAAAGGAGAGAATCATCAGAATCTCCCACTAATTTTTTCATCAGGTCCCGGATCTACCACTCCCTGGTTAAACAAACCCAAACCCTACTTTCTCCTCCAACGTCCTTTGTACACTCTATTGAGAAGAGATCAAGAGGAGAAAAAGGCTTTGTTTGAAACGTGCTGGTGCTTTTAGCCTCAGGTCCAACGTGCCTGATATGCGACACGGGATTTGTCAAGTTTTGGCCTCTGGCCTCCTTCTTAGTGGAAAGATCATTTTAAGTTCAGTGAGTCTAAAAGTTTCACAATGAATTCCAATTTAAGCATGTTAGAGTGGATCTGTCAATAAGTGGCCTGTGTGCTGGATGGCGAGACGGTCGGAGGAGGACCAGGAAATGGCTGTTTTTCTTTAAGGTAGGATGGTGATGTGGAATCCCTCGTGAACAGGATGTCAGACAGTTTCTCCATGACTTCACTGCACTGTGTTTTTGGAATTTTTTCAGGAAACCCAAGGGTGATTTTCAAATGGGACCAAATACAAAATGAAACTGAAAAAAAGTTCTCTAATAAAGTTACTTGTGCCTTTGTCCTCTGTGTAAAACCATATATAATTTAGTTTCACTGTTAAAAGCATAATAACTTCAATCCGTCCACTCAATGCGTGTGAGGCAGTCTGCATGGCGAGCCCTGGGGATCATCCGTACACCGTCGATGGCGTGAAAACACAGACTGGCCCATTACGCGCTGCCATGTCTGTCGACACTCTCTAATGAAACCAGTCAACTCCAGAGCTGACAGGTTTAAAAGACATTTCACAGCCAGAGAAATCATGAGCGTGGAGTCCTGCAAACATGCCTGTATTTAGTTGAATCGCCTGCATTATGACAATGAGAGTCATTTCAAAGTATAACCAGCAATTTTAAAACTGTGTTAACGGCTGGACTCTGTGGACGACTGGAGAGAAAAAAAAGGGACTAGTCTGGACATGTTAGGAACTGATCTGGCATCTGCCCAAGTGCCCGGCTAAACCCACAAGTGGGTAACAGTTCATAAAACTAGAGATCACTTCATAATCATAATGACACTGCACTCCATTACAGTGTAAGCTGGGGGCAGGATGAAAGAGCTTTGTGTGTATTTGGTCAGCGCGGGGGGAGACCAGCCATTTGACTGGGTTCAGCGTTTTAAATCCGTTAAAAGCAACTGGTGGCCCCAACGCAACAAAGGACATGTGTGACCTGTTTTGACTGCTCATTCGCCGAGCAGTTTGGGAGGAAAAAAAAACGAGGAGGCTGCATTCCTCGCATGTTCTGTGGTTATTTGCGCATAACTGCATTAGCAGTGCTTTGATAGGCAATATCAACACAGCCTGCTTTCCTTTTACGTTCGCTTCACCAGTGCAGTGGCGAGGATCTGGGGGAAGATGGCACGACCATGACAACGAGTCCTCTGGCACGATTGTGACACGCAAGCACATAAACCTGCGGGTGTGGGCAGGTGCATGCATTTGACATCCCTGCACGAGAGGTCAGTCAGTCAGCATGTGACCCGTATTTACACTTACACACACTGCGCCACCTCAGACAGGAGCTTTTACTGTCACGGCGGCTTAAGCCTGGGACCTCGCGGGGCAATGCTCTTACAGCAGAGCAGGGCCAAATAGCTTGCAGGCCCTGCTAAGCTGAGATCATCGGGGGAGATTTGCAATGCATATTTTAGATTTGAATGAAAAGCAAAAGCCTCCACCAGCAGAGTGGGAAGAACCATTGGGTACACAGGCAAATGCAAACAGATATTGTTTGGCTGATAAAAGTAATAACCCCCACAAAGGGCTGCAAACATCAAGGATCATGATTGTGTACTGTGCAAACACATATCAAACCTGGACCTTTTCACCTGCAGCTCAAATGGTAGCAGTGATTAGCCTAAAAACACTCATTGAAACAGATCAATTCTTGCTTTGTCTTCTTTACTGGAACAAAGACATAAACTATTGATGGTTTCTCTAGAAGTCCCCATATGTTGGCGCTCCTGAGGCTGTGAGGCCGGAACATTGGGCCTGTGAGAAACAGGCCGCGGAGGGACCAACAGGAACAAAACCATGGCAATCCCTTTCAGTCATCCCTCCCCAGAGGGAATCCTCTTACAGCACTTCCCCTGAACTCTAAAGGCCAGTTTCTATGGAGAAGTAACACAGTTATCTTCCCATCAGTGCAACACAAAAAGTCAATTTTAAAGGCTGAACAGCTTCTGTGACTGGTAAATGACAAGGAATGGTGTTTAACCATTGAGGGGCGAATTCTTGTCATTTCAAGAATTATTTAACCTTGACCTAACCCTGTTTCCGTGTATACATGAGGGCGCTGGAAGGGGCCGACAGATTTCCACTGTTCCTACATCCTGTCTGGATTACTTTGGTCCTCCCTCCCGCATACATACACACAGCCCCTACAGCATAAGGGTTGCTAAAATGGATTAATGATGCCTGCGGAGTCTATCCAAACATAGACATCCACTTGTCTGATAGAGCCAGGACTAAAACAGAAGCAGCAGATGCCTTAATAAGGTGGAGGTGGCTGCGTAACGTCTGTTCACACTCGAGTTAAAGGAGTCACTGTTTCAGCCAGATAAGAATCACGGGCCATCATTGCCCACACCTCACTATCTTCTCTATAGATAAGCCTGTTGAAGGTACCCATCAGTGAGGCAATTTAGCCTGAGTGGGCTCAGTGGCCACTTGGTAAAAGACAAAAGATCATATTCAACACATGTCTGTCACCTTTCAGGACAGGGGTTGGGTACTGACCTCTGAGTTTTAGTTTTTAAATACAACTACTTCCTGTTGCATGCCATTTTTTAGAATAAACAGGGATTGTTACTGATATGGAGTTTAAGTGGAAGGAGAATGGTTTTGTTATTAACCACCATTTTAAAATAAAAGCTTTGTAGCCTGACAACGAAAGAACTGACTCAGCACTAAGGCTTTTTAGAGAGGTATGACACAGCATTTGCTACCACTCTTAGACTTTCCAGCCTCATCATGCACACACGGGATAGCTATCAACTTGCATTTGACCATTCATATTAGACATCAAGTTATGGGCTCATACAGCAAACGTACATCTGCAGCTGTAGCGCCCCACGCACCAATGACAGGCCAATGGAGTCAACCTTGTATGGATGCGTGTGCCAAACAGGGAGCCTTAATCTAAAAGTGCACTGCGGTGGATGCAGGCCAATAGGCCAGCCGGACTGTAATCACGACCTTGTATTCCAAATAAACTCCATCAGTTGAGTTTGCATGCCTAATTCATCAGATACATGGCTTTGAAACTGCATCAGTCAGTGTTCAAGTATAGAACGCATTGGAAGACATCCAGTGTCTAGTGAACTGGATATAGGGCGTTCAGTCAGACATTAGTTGTCTGGGTTTACATGTCTGGGAGGCCTTGTTAAAACTTGGCAGTCACACTCTCAGTAACTACCAGGGCGGACAAGAGTAGAAGACAAAAAGAACGTGTGTTTTAGTGAATGAGAAGTTATTTTGCTGAGTTGGAGCTAAACATTCCCCGCTGAATGCCGGCCCCTCTCAGCTGAAGCACTGCCCACGAGGGTGCAGGACTATATTTGGAAAATGACTTGCAGCGTGTGACTTAAACTTTTGACTTGGTGAACATGGGTATGCAGGTCAATCTATTTATGTCACAGCTCTTCAAACCCAAACTGCTACTGATTTTGCCAACGCTACAAACTGATAATTGAATTAATTTACTGCAAACCTCTCGTGTTGTCCCACCTCCACTGTCCTGAGATGAGTGCATTCTTCCCCTGGGGCTTGCAGCTCCACACATGACATATGGCACACCCATCACACGACACTCACAGGTCCAGCTGGACGACCCAAACGTGTGGTGAAGGTGCTGTGCTTCAGGGCACCCAATATAACAGTGTTTAAATTGAAGGAACTTGAAACCCTTTCACCAGCAATAAACATCCGCCAACTGCCATTTGATCTCTTTGAACAATGCAAGTGATTAACAACTGTCTCAATACACAAGAAGTCCCTGTCTTACCAGGGGAAAATAACCTGAGGCAAAGGAGAGCAAAACAAAGTCCTTACTGGGACCTGCTTCGAGGCACAACAACTCTGGAAACACCCGTGTTTGCCATTGGTGTGCATGGGTCAACATGAGGCCACGACCCTATTCTAAACTAGGTTTTTACAGCAGTGTGATGCTGCTTGTCTTGGGTATGGAAGGATTACACGAGCTATTCTTTGCACAGACAAATACTGTTGTTACATGCCACATGTTCAGGCTGAGTACTTCACAGACACTCTTGGTAGCTTCTGGCTCGTTCTTAGCAGCATACTTTGCAGTTTTTGAAAGAAAGTACTTTAAGGATATGTGGGAAGAGCTCAGTCATCCAGGTCACCCCATCTTCAAAAGTAGTAGTGTGTTGTGTACCCTAAACTATGCCTGCAATGATAAGAAGCACTCCTGCCATGTGTGTCTGTGAGGCAGGGTGCTGGGGGGGGATCTGCAAATCCAGTGGTTAAGAGCTGCACAGACAAACCGCTGAGTCAGATTTTCAGGAGCCTGACAGCAATGGGGCCTGTGTAGACAACTAATCCTCCTAACACACATGCTCTGGTTGAGCTCGTCTCACTACACACACTGACCCTAACGCCTCCACAATCCCCATCAGCTCCCAGCCATGGATGAGCACTGCAGGGAGGGTCTAAATCAGTTACAAACACAAATGATGACCAAAGAGCTCTGAAATTAAAACCAAGAGACAAAAAATGGAAAGCACCTACAATTTGTTTTGGGAGATGTCAAAGAAAGAAAAGCAAAGACACATTACTCATTAAGCAGCATCATAATGACACACTGCACGGGTTTGCCTTTGGAAGACAGCACCACGACGGCTTCATACTTCACATGCCATTTGGTGTCCCTCACTAGACATACCTGTGCCGTGACTGGACTCCGGTGAAAGAGCTATTACCATTGTGAGCATTCCTGACGGGCATGCTTTGTTATGGAGGCGTCTGACTCTAACTAAAACTACCAAAAAGGGATATGACTGAGAAGTGGGTTGTTTGAGATAACTTCCCAAAACTTCCCAAACGTAACTTCCCAAATCCAGTGACTATACAAATAAGTATTGTAAAGACTGGGTATTTAACTTTAAAAATAGACCGACGAGAATACGGTGCCTGTTTCTGACAGAAGGTTTTGGTATTTAAGAATCAAAAAAATATCTATGGAAAGTTATAAAAACTAAATATGTCTTTTTAAGCTGAACGAATTTCACTTCGTCAATCTCTGAGTTACCAAGTGTTTCATTCTGTCTTTGTGATCCTCCAGCTGTGGGAAATTGCCCAACACCAGCAAGTGAGAGTAATATCAGTGAAAGAGGATTATGCAGTTCTGACAGTGAGTAAAAGATTTCTTTATAGGAAAAAATATACATATGAATTTTAAAAAATAAGTGGTAACACACAAATTACTTAATTAACAAGTTATACTGCAACAAATGTGGGGTTCAGATGATGCTTAGTCTCTCAAATCCAAACTTCAGCGTGATACAAACTAAAACAGTTAAAGCCGATCCCAGTGAGCATGTTTCAAGTATCCCTTCATGGTTTCCAACAAGTGTCTTTCCCAAAGTCGGGCTGACGTTTGTTTATGATCAACATAGAAGCGTGACTTAACCGTTGAACAAAAGGGAAGTTGTCGACATCAGTGAGAGACGCAGCAGATGCGGTGCCATTGTTATGAGGCTGAGCGCAGGAGCAGGAATGTTGTCACAGTTTCTACGAAACTAGCCGGAGATAACCGAGGACAGGAGCGACCCAGAGGAACAAGCCCAGTGACAGTGAGCCTAAGAGAGTCCCTGCCTCTGTGTTTCACTAGAAGAACACACAACACAAACACACACAGAAACAAAGTGCCCTACACTTCTTACCTCCCATCCACTCGACAACTTGCTTCGGCGTCCACTTGGTAATGGGCTCCATGGTTTCCTCACTCAGCGGCAAAGCAACAACAACAACAATAATAACAAAAACAACAACAACAAAAAGGTGGCGACGAGAGTTAGGTTCAAGAGAAGAGAAGCCGAGCTGTCACATCGTTAGGACCGCTGGAGCTGCATGTGTGTTTGTGTTCAGCCACCACACGACTGAGAACACATGTGACCGGAGGATCTCAAACCCCCCACAGCTCCTCCGCGCCCGGCCCGGGATCACTGCTGCCTTCACGGACCGCCGGGAGCACTGGGACAAATCCCTTACCGTGTGCATGTCTCGGCTATGAGTCCAGTACAAGGAATGTTTAATATCTTTCGAGGGGCAATTTGTTGTACAGTCAGCAAAAACAGATCATCAATAAATACAATGCAAATATATGCCCCGAGAGTTCAATGCACTGTAAATTATGAAAACACATACATATTCACATACAACTTTAACAACAAATAAGCTGCACATGTCACAACACCCTAGTGTCCCCTGGAAACATAACTTCTGCTGGTGATCGTTAACAACTTCTATAGGTGACTGGCTATTAAACACTTGCTAAAGACCCTATAATGTAGAAAATATGTTATTGGTCTATGTCCTGTAGACGATTAATGAAGAAATTGCTCAGAGTTATACACAAGGCTCTTGTGTGAACAGAAATAGAGCAGGCTCATTTAAATAAGAAATACACTATATTTAAACTTTTCATTGAAGACAAATCATATAGCACGGACACATGGTTTCCACATTCTCTCTACAAACGTCTAATATTCCAAACAGGCACTGTACTAGTTCTATAAAAGTATATACACAAGCCTAGAGAGTTTATTTCCCAGGATGAACGACGGATACTAGGATTTACATGCTGCACCTGAATGCAGCCTATGATGTATGTAGTTTCTGTGTGTTCCCCGCCCTCTTTGAAACTGGGGGCGTGTTCAGTGAACAGTGTGCGGCTCAGTGGAAATGTGGCTCCTCCCACTTTCTTCTCTCAGTGAACGCAGTGTGACTCACCGCTGCCCTCTGTCGGTGTCTCGCTGCTTCGCAAGTCAATACAACATTAATCAACAAATGGATTTAATCAATTAATTAACTAATTAAGCCACTAGATAATTTCAGATGTATATAACCGAACTCAGATGTGATAAAGAAACCCAAAAATGTAACAGCAAAATAAAAAAAATTTGAAACATTATCTAAAAACGAATTACTATGTATAACACTTGATTATTATTACTTTCTCTCTCTTTGACACAGTTTTGTCTCCTGAGAGTATGTGAAGCAGCCATGGTAATAAAAGCATGTAATTGTAAGTCAGTCCTGAACAGAGGTGATGGTTTTAAAGGGTTCTGACATTAAATAACTTTTTTCCTGGCTCACTGGTTTTAAACACACCTTCCATGGGAGAGTCCGGGCCCTTCCCCATGACTACCCCACCGCACAGCTGGAAGCTGAATGTGATGCACTGTAATCCAGCTGCATGCAAAACCTCAGCTGTTATTAAACTTCCCAAGCAATGCTTCAGCTTGTTTTCAGGCGAAAAAAAAACTCCCAGAGGCCACAACAGAGTACAGGCCTGTCACACTTAGTCCTGTTTGATCACGCCACTGCTCCCACTGCTTGGTCTTTGCATCAGATTAGAGTCAATTAGACTATTTTTTAATAACTAAAGATAGACAATCTGGCGTTTACTTTATTATCTCTGAGCCAAGTTTCACTGGTGATGACAGACAGCTATGGGTTGAAGCTAGGTAATACCACACCTGTACTAAAAAAAAACAAATGCAGTGTTTGATCTGCACTAAAGAGTGGAAGCCTAGAATCTGAATTAAAATTAAGAAATGAAATGTGTCAACAAAGCAGGTCAAATGAAACATGAGCACAGCGTGTTGACCCGTGTCCTTATACTTTAGGTCTCCTTCAACCCAGAGGAATGTGGGGGGATATGTTGTACTGTGTTGTTAGCAGGCATCATAAACATTTCTATCTTCAGCAAACGGGGGAGTCAGGGCCACGTTCAGTTCTCATGGGAGGGGGCTGGATTGAAGGGGATTTCAGTGGTGTGGAATCCAGGGGAGGTCCTCCCTGATAGGATTAAGTGAATCATGGGATTGTTGTTGTCGAGGTGAGGCTGAGGGATGGAGGGATTGTTTGGTCTGCTGCGAGGAAGAGATGGCAGCAAGCTTCAAGGCTGAGAGAGAGAAACTATATTTGCCATTTTGCATGTTGCTGTGAGGTTAAAAGGACAGGAAGAGCTCACACTTCCTCATTGGCCACCTCTCTTTATCATAACAACACAGCATCAGCGCAGGTCAGCGTCTTCACCCCCAGTGTACCAACAATCAAAGACTTTGAGATGAAAAACTCCACATGATCTGCTTTGTATTCAGAATCAAACATTTATTTTCAGCCTCAAAATACAGGAAATCCAGATTTGGCGTTGTATATTATTCTGGGATCTACCACTTGAAGATCACTGCTAATACAGAGACGTATAAACAAAGGCAGGCATGTGAAACACCAGCACAGGAAGTTATCTGCGTCGCTTTCGTAGATGACAGGATATGAAGTGCTTAATACGCTGCGATAATACAAACACACCCACTTCCTGCCACTGACAGGTTTACAGTCGGCTTACAAAAAATGGCAAAAGGGAAATCAAAGTATCTTTCTGAACAGGAATGGACATGAACAGAAAATCACCCAAGCTGGGGAAAAAGGCTTGCAAAAAAATGGCTACAAGGAAATCAAAGATTCTCTCAAGCAGGCATGGACATGGAGGCATGAATAGACACAAGGTAGCTGGCAAGACAATCTGGCAGGGAGGCGTGGGTGAGAGGGGTATAAGTAGGGGAACCGGGTAATGGGGAACAGGTGAAAACAATCAGGAAATCAAGGACAGGAAGTTAAGCTACGGGGAGCAACACAAACATGGTTTCAAAGTAAAACAGGAAGTAAGAACTGAAAGAGCTAAGACACGCATAACTTGACTACTTAGTGGCCCTGACAAAAGGCAGGCATGTGAAACACCAGCACAGGAAGTTATCTGCGTCGCTTTCGGAGATGACAGGATATGAAGTGCTTAATACGCTGCGATAATACAAACACACCCACTTCCTGCCACTGACAGGTTTACAGTCCAAACACTGAACACATTTACTGGAGGAGAGGAGGTGTCACCCCACATAGCTGAGACACACTTCGTGACACGTGTGCATTGCCCCATTTTATTTCTCACATGTACAGTTCATGTGAATGAGTCAACTGTTGCAGATTTAGCAAGAGACACGTGTTCCCATAGTGATTCTCATATAGCACACATGAGCATCTTTGGACTTGTTATGTAACACTTCATCATTTCAAATGTTCTGTAAATTAAGTAAAAGGTTTATCATTTATTTTGAACTGTTTTTCCTCAGGCCTGGTCCAAGAAGCACACCAATAAGGTCCTCACAGGGTAAATGAGGGGCTCAGGGTGGTATAAAGAGAGCAGTGTGGTAAACACAGGAGCTCCTGTGTGCTCGCCTCATCTGGGGACTAAAGCTGTGGAGTCTCTCATTACACTATTAAAAAAAACTTCCTTAAACTGGAAACTTTAACATTGGATTTTGACATAATACAGAAGTTTTGATTGAAACATATTCTCTGTGTTTCTTCTGCAGTTGGCGGCGGTGTCCTGGTATTTAAAGAACAGTTACTGCCATGTCTTTAAAATAGGAGCAGAGGCGCTTCAACATTTATGGAGCATTCTGTGGATTTGAAGGTACTGATGGTACTGAAGTGGTGGAGGGGACTTCTGGCCTGGCGTCGAGATACTCCAGGACAAAGACCTGCATGATCTTGTTTAGGTTCTGAATGGTGGAGCGATCCAGGTTCTGTTCGTTGTCGGCGAACGTGTGCCACACGGACGGGAACGGTGAGGGGATGAGGTGGAGGACGCGTACACCTGAAACAGAACCCAACACGTTTTACCCACAAAGTGTCCCTTTCACCTAAGCTTAAAACACTGAACCGTCAAAGTATGTGGGTACCTCTTCTCAGGAATGGTACATGATCGTCCTGTATATGGCCGACTGGTCGGTCAGGCCAGAAATACTGCTCGCTGTCAGGATGATCCACCAGCTGGTTCATGGACTGGAGGCGCTTTTCTGGGGGGGCAAGAGCCAGAGTGTTAAAATGTGCATCTGTAAGTTCCCCTTTACTGTAAAATTCAGTCATATTTAGATCTAACAGGCAAAATAAACCAATTTCTGAAAATTGGCACAGCCCGGCACAGCTCCATGGTGCCGCAGCAACAGCTAACTGTCAGATCATTCACCAATGTCCTGCAGTCTGGTGAGCCAGGCCGTTGTGCTGGGGAACTGGTTCCCAAAGTGAGGGCTGGGAGCTCCGATCAGGTCCATCAGCATGAGCAGATCCTGGAGGAGGAGAGTGAACTAATGAGAAACTTTTTCCTAAAACCCTGGATGTGTTTATCTCAGTGTCCGCACTGGATTTCTCCGTGTGGGGATAAACAGTAGCACTATCAGTGTATTGCCAGGTTACAGAAATACTGTACATTCCAATGGAAGATGATAAATGATGTTTGATACTAGGAAAAGCAGGACTCGCAAACGCTAAACTGTCTTTGTAGGCCTACGAGTGTGTGTGTGTGTGTGTGTGTGTGTGGAGATCAGACTGAAGCAGATTCTACTGAAACTGACGAGGGTGAACAGAGGGAGGATACTGTCATTATGTGTTGAGAGAGAGAGGGATGAGCAGCAGTGTTATGTACTATGCCGTGCAGCTGGTTGGTGTTTGTGGCCCCGGCCGGGTGTGGGGTGCTCTCCATCTTCTGGGCGAGGTGGCGAGAGCCGTAGAGGGAGTCTGTGGGCGACCAGTGGAACAGCGCCTCCTCTCCGTCGAAAAAGATCAGCTGCAGGGTCAGGTCTGGGCTGGAGCTCTGCGGTGGAGGTCGCAAAAAAAGTTATGTAGTTAGGAATAAATCACCACTGCTTAACTAACTAGAAATTACTGCATCCCGTTGCTGCCCTCTAGTGGCCTGTTAAATGACAGCAGCACAAATACACCTGCAGGATTTATTTATTTTTTTGTGAAAACTCTATTTCATTCTTTGTTTCATTTGTTACACATGTGCCTCTGTCATGCTCTGCGATGTATCAGCTGTGGCTGATTCTGTGTCCTCCTCTGATGTGTTCATGCATTCAGAGCAGATCTCTGTTCCCCCAGTGACCCTTGTGACGGACAGCTGAGGCCGACGTACACGTCCCCTGGCTGATCTCCCCGTCACCGACCGCTTGACTGACGAGATTTCTGGGGAGCAGGCTCCATGAATGCTAAGTTCTCCCTCTGCCTCTCTTGCACATGCAACAACTACATTTTGTTGGCAGCAAATAAATCGACAAGAAACCACAATTTTTCGCACTAATACCTGGACTACTTTGTCTCTGAATAGCAGAAAAATATAGAATAACATCAGTCATCTGCCACGTTTGGCCTTGTTATTCGAGAGCTTAGTGGTGTTGACTTTGTACGTATGACTTTACTGTGATTCATGGCCACAGCTCAACTTAATAATGTGTATACACAACCACAGAAACAAACACACCACCTGACCTGCGCGTCACTGAAAGGAGCATCGAGTACACTGCATGACGCAGAACATGTTTGTTTTGATTGTAGCTTGTTGTTAGCACACTAACCTTCTGAGCCTTCAGTTCTTCATCCAGGGCTCGGGCCAGCTCCAGCATCATGGCGCAGGGGACGGCAGAATCAGTGGCGCCCTGGAACTCCTGCCCGTGCCACTGTGGGGGGTAGTACTTGGAGTCAAAGTGACAGGCCAGGACCAGGCGGCGCTTGGCCGATGGGTTGAGGGTGGCGACCAGGTTGGTGAAGGGCAGGGGGCCATAGGGGGTCTGAGACCTGAACTTGTCCTCTGTTACCTCCCAGCCGGCTCCGAGCGAACCAAGGGTGGTTTTGATATGCTGGGAATAAAACATGGTAACACTACTAGTGAGGAACGCTGAGGAATTATTAGCCGATCATGAGAATTACTGTCAAATATCTTTCACAATCACACTGCATTGCATTGTGGTCTGACTCCTACAAATGATGAGCCCACCTCCTGCACAGCCAGGCTGCCGGCCGAGCCCGGATACCTGGTGACCAGCAGCGGCCTCAGGTCCCTCTGCCACATCTGCTCCAGGTCAGTGTGAGACAGCGCCACTTGGATCTCATCCTGCGTTAGAGTGACGGCTCGGTGATGGAGCTGAACGGGACCAGGAGCAGAAACAAGACGAGACGAGCAATCAGTTATTGTTTAACGAGAAAATACAAGTACATAAAGATGAGCTAGTAGAACATTATCACGGTAACCACTCAAATATTGATCAACAGCTTGTTACTAAGAGCAGTGGAAGTCTTCCTATTATGGATGCGGATGACACACAGCCAATGTTAGTGAGTCACAAGGGTCAGATCCTCTTCTTTTATTACTGGATTTCATTGTGACATCTGAGGAAAGAATGCATTTAAAAACTGGCTTTCTTACAGTGGGCTACTTCAATATCACCTGTAACAATGTACAGGGAAAGTAGATGGTGTGTTTATGTAAAAATAAAGCTATATTTTGATGCTGTGTTTAATATAACATCTCAGCGAGCGACACAATGGCCGATATAAGTTGACGATGATTGAGTGGATTGAAATACACACTGTGGCTGCGTGAGAGAATCTTCCACAGCCCCGTCCAAAGGCAAATCAATCTACTTGCTCATCTGAAGCAATCCTATATGGATTTAGATTTGTGTTTACAGCCAGTGTGCTCACGATTATGTTCTCAGGTTTTAAAAAACCAACATATTGATCCTTCGATCCCATGGCTCTGTTTTCAGTTGGTCTCAAAGTTCAGCTGCTGAGCACCCCGGTTGTCCTGGTAACAACGTGAACTGACAGGGAGGATGGAGAGCGGGGGGGGAGAGGTGATCGTGAACGTCAGAGCACTGTCAATGCATGTGTGTGTCTGTGTGTGTGCACGAGTTCAGCCTTTCAGATAATAGGCATTTAAATAAGCATGAATGGAAATGAGAGACATGTAGTGGAAAAATCAAAACCTGATTAACGGGTTTATTTCATTACCTCTGCTGAGGAGGTTATCACCGCTGTCTGTTCATTTATAGGTTTGTTTGTTTGCTGGAAAGCAAGATTAGACAAAAACAACTGAACTGTCTCGACGAATCTTGGTGGAAAGAAGTGAAGTGGGACGAATGACATGAATGTTGGTCTGTTTCAGTTGGTTGATCCAGGAATTCTTGACTTTTTTCTTCAACACTGAGTGTTTTTCAACATGTTCAACCCTTATCACTTATACGAAAATATGAAATAGAAATAGATTGTGAAATTGTAATTAAATGTCTGACCTGTAAGTAAGATTCAGATTATTTATAGTTGCTATATGCTATCTTATTGGGGCCCATTCCTTTCGCCTCTTAATTTAGGACCGAATAAACATTCTCTGACAAAACTTAGAGCACACCACTGGCTGAGTCTTGCATCCAGTCCGGTAATTACACAGCGGCACATGCACAGCGCCCGGCATATAATTATGTGGTCATGTGAAGGGCTGGAGGGGCTCAATGAGCTCAGAGAGGGTTAAAAATGGGGGGTCCACTTAAAGGTCTATAAATACAGAAGACCGGCAATTGGAGGATCAATGATGAGGACGGTGCTGCCATAGCAACGAGGCAAAGAGAAGAGGAGACAACATAGATGAGGGAACAAGAGGGGCCAGGTGCATCTCTGGAGGATTACACAAGCAGTGCCAAGAATGTGTGCGTCAGACGACAGCTGGAATGTTATGGATATCAATATAAGATGAATGTGAAAGATGTTATAATAAATAGAAAACCTAGCCACAGTAGTTCACCTTTCCCCATTAAGATTGCAAAGCAAAGTGAGTACATATATTATTATATATTTATAATAATTATCAAATAAGGATTAAATAAATACTTGCAGTTATCAGGCAACCAATCACAGTCCCCAGTCCTTGCCAAAATGTACAGCATAAAATTACACAAACAAAAACATTGACCGTGGTACGTCTAACAGAACTGGCTTCACTTTCACTCACACTTCTCTGATTGACTGAATGAACAAATATGAATGAACCCTGTGCAACGTGGAGAGTGAGTCTTACCTTTTCCTGAGTCCAGGGGATCGCAGCGCAGCAGTGGATGAACGCGAAGCCGATGACCACAGTGTAAAACATTCTCAAGGCACCGTGTGTCCACCCGGCCATCGCTGCTGCTGCTGCTGTGGCTCCTCTGCACATTCCTCTCCCTCCTGTGTGAGAGCTCACAGAGCTGCTGCAGTCATGTGAAGAGCAGGAGGGAGGACCAGAGGCTCTTAACACCACAGCGTCACCATACTGCTCTGTGCGTGTGTGTGGAAATAATATTGACACAGTGATAGTTCTGCTTTTCACCAGCAAACTAACAGTGTGCACAATAGGACAAAATCTAAAGAGAAGCATTATGTCCTCTGATTATTGGACGACTGGATTTTTTACTTATGAACATATTCCAAGTATTACGTGTGACCTAATACATTTCTTGATATCAAAGATTATTTGGTTATTTTATGTTTTACAGTTACCACCGCAACACTCTGTAATGAATACATAAATAATACAATACCATCTCACTAAGTAATGTGTTACTAATATTTTGTTTGTATAATAAGACATATAAAGCATAACCCCTTATCCTAGTTACACGGTCTTACCGTTTTGGACTATTTAGGTCAATCAACAATATATGCCTTTTTTATTTTTAAGGTTCTAACTTTGGAAATACTTATTAAGCAATGTTAGTGGATTCAAATGTCTTTTCTGTTTTCAATAAATTGACTCAACATAACGTCACTTCCTATCAAATGGGGAGTATAGCAACAAATCATTGTGACGTCATGGGAAATATCGGTCACAATAAAACACAAATCAAATGTGACGTCTTAACAAAAGATGAAGACATTAAGTTCGATTTAATGGAAGATTGTTTATCCGTTGATATCAGCGCCTCTGCGTCACCTACCACTTGTCTCGTTTCACGTGGTCAACCCCGGAAGTAGGTCGCCCGGTCTGCGCCACACGGCAACATGTCAACTCTGTGAAGCGCCATGTGAAGTTTGTGTCGTTCTCACGCGTCGTTCGCAGTTGTACCTCCCAGCAGAGTCGTGCTCGTGTCGAGTAGCAGCAGCAGCAGCGATGGGCGAGGAGCTGCGCTGTTTGAAGGCTCGGCTCAGAGAGCAGGAGAGAGACATTGATGCTCTGAGGAGGAAACTGGCTCAGCTGGAGAAGGTATGGAAGTGTCCCCGAGACGTTTGTTCAGACACTTGTCCACACAGACAGCCTTCAGATGGCCTGTTAGCATTGGTGCAGTTATCAGTGGCATATAGCAGCGTGCTACAGGCTACATAAGGTTAGCAAGACAGCTAGCTGATTGTGCCATGTGTGGTAGCCATGGATACTGTGAGCTAACCAACATGCTAGCTAGTTAGCGTATGAAGTTCATGCTGACACTTTGGCGCTAGGTCAGACAGAGAATGAAGAGTAATGCTGCTGGCTTGGATTTGTGTTTACTATGTGGGTGTTTGTGAGAAAGCAGCCAATGGGCGCAATAATAATAATAAGACATCACATGTCATAGTGAAGGAGTTCTGGAGAAGCCGGGAGTGATCACACAACCCCCATGTGACTCATGCCAAAGACACTGCAGTAAATAAACACACAGTGGAAATGAAATACTCATTTAATCTTATACAAATCTGCTATAACGATAAATAGAATCCAACGTCCAGAATAAAATGGATCATTTAGAATCAACTCTTCCAGTCAAGCTCCTGAACAAACATCTTCATTTGATCTGATAACTGTCTCATGTTGTGTTTTCAGAGACACGCCTCAGTCCTGCAGCTGCATGACAAAGTGACGCCTCTCCCCCCACTGACAGGCAAACCTGCCCTGAGCAACGAGGACATCATGAGGTACAGCAGACAGCTCCTTCTGCCTGAGCTGGGCGTCCAAGGTATGGAAGACAACATGCAGTTTCATTCTAAGATTCTCTGTCAGCTTTATTCTGTGGTGCGAGTCATCACAATAGATGACGTCTCGACTGCCCACAGGTCAGCTGAAATTATCCAGGACGTCAGTGCTGGTTGTTGGCTGTGGGGGCCTGGGATGCCCCCTGGGACAGTACCTTGCGGCAGCAGGCATCGGTAGGTGGCGACAAATTAAATCATTATCTCTTTTGTCATTTTCATTTCATGGCTTGAATCAGCAGAATCTAAAATTAGCCACCTGGGCCCCGGGGTTGATAGAATAAATGAAGGCAGGGGAGAGGTTTGGAACTAAAAATGATTTGGTGGACAGAGCTAATGAAGTTGACTGGCACATTAGGAAATACTACTGTGGACAATTTCTGTTACTTTTTATACTTAGAATCCAAAAAGAAAAGTCAATGAGGTAGTTTTCATGTACACGTTTGTCTAGTTATTTGTAGTTTTACTTGAGTCCCTACCACTGTTGGTCAGGGACTGAATCACTGAATGTGGTTAGCACATAGAAATTCTGGGAAAAGGCGCTGACCAAGAACGTACCAGTGAAGTCTGCTGCACACATCCTGTTCAATTTGACTCTAATTGCTACGATTCACCAGCTTTATCAGGGTTTGTCTTTTGTTCAGGAGCATTTCTGTCTGACCTTTTCCTCTCGGTGACTACAGGGCGCCTTGGTCTGCTGGACTACGACCAGGTGGAGCTCAGCAACCTGCACAGACAGGTGCTGCACGGGGAGGAGAACCAGGGCCAGGCCAAGGCTCTGTCCGCTGCGAATGCAGTACTAAGGTACTGACTGGTACTTGTGAAACTGAAAAGTGCATTTTTATCAAAATCCTCCAGATTTTAATGGTTTATGAGCATGTGAGAAATGTACTCCTGACCGGAAACCTAATTTTTAAGTAATATTAGTGAATTAAATATCATTAGTGAATGCCCAGTAGGAAGGATAATTGTTTTATTTATTATTTTGTCCTACAGCTGTGTAATGTATGCAGGCGCGCTCCAGTCTCACCACAGATTATATTTGGTTGTGTATTCCTCCCCGGTCTGCAAATATTGTGTAAACATGTTATTTTAGAGGCAGCTTTTCTCCCTCACAGTGGGTCTACTGTGGTTAGCACAAACACACGTACACACACACCCCCAGTGAAAACGCACGACCACAAGAGGGCGTCATTTCACTGACTTGAGCAGGAAGCATAGTGTTTTGATGATGCGTCACATGTGCACTACACACTCTTCCCTCTCCTATTGTTCATTAATGAATTGAGCTGGGTGCACAGTGCAAGCGCATACGTTAGTTTTGTCACCTCCCTGACAGCCGAGGGACGGACAGCACAGATTAAAGGGGGGAGCGAGGGGGGTGTCATGTGACTCAGATCCCATGTCCCGTTCAAAGCTCACATGCTTTTTGGGATCTGTTCTTGCTTGAACTGCAACACCAGCACAACCCAGATACTGTTTTCCTTTTCAAAGGCAAATAGTTGTGATATAATACCGATCTGTTATAGACGATCACAACCAACCTCTGAGTCTGACTTATTGTCTGCAGGTTGAACTCCACTGTCGAGTGTATTCCCTATCACCTGCAGCTGTCCCCGGAGAACGCCTTGCAACTCATTCAACAGTATCCTGCCTCAACCTACATCTGTTCCGCAGATCCGATGCTGGCTAATGTTTTGTCGTGAATATTTCTCCCAGCTGCCATCCGCCACGTCCATTTCCAGCTGATCATTCCCTTTTACAAATTTGTAAATCTAATCTAGTCAACCTCTGATGACGCCTTGACTTTGCTGACGTCATGTATGACATCGTGGCCGATTGCTCGGACAATGTCCCCACTCGATATCTGGTGAATGACGCCTGTGTCCTCAGTGGGAAACCTCTGGTGTCAGCGAGCGCCCTGAGAATGGAGGGACAGGTACGGCAGGAAGCCATCACAGCGACTGCAGTCTTTGATTTGTCAATTAATTTGTGTGTGTTTGTAGTTGACAGTATATAATTACCTTGGAGGCCCCTGCTACAGATGTCTGTACCCAGTGCCCCCTCCCCCGGAGACGGTGACCAACTGTTCTGACGGAGGAGTGCTCGGAGTGGGTGAGTGTTACATCCAGGACGCTCTGAGAGGGTGAGTGGTGCACAGGATGGAGCGTCCACTCTGCCTGAGTGAGCCACATTTCTCAGGCAACCAAAGGATGCACAGATCTGTACACGGGTCCTGGCATTACCTTGAGTACTTGTATTCCAATTAATAAGTACAGTAACCCAACATAGCTGCTTTGCATGAGGGATGTAGCAGTGAGAACAACAGATGTACACGAGGCGCAGCAGATCAGTGACACAGCCGTCACGCTGCACATGCACCCAGTGTGGTCCAGAAGCCATTAAGTTAAAAAAAATGCACAGCCATACTAACATTTTCCACTTCTCTTTTAGTTCCAGGGACAATGGGCTGCTTGCAGGCTCTAGAAGTCATGAAGATCGCCTCTGGACAAGGCTGTATCCTTCTCCATCACCAACTCTCCCACGCTGCATGCAGAAGCACACTTGACCGTTTTGCTCAGTCATTGTGATGAGTCAGCACTCGCCAACCGCCAGCAGGGATTTCACTGTATCAGGAGTCAGTAATATGAAGGGTGATTTGTGCCGCTCTGATGAAACAGAGCAAAGACAGGAATAATTTAGTTCCCCCTCCTCGGGAGTCCGCTCTCAGCTTGTGCCATTGTCTCCCGAGCCCTCTGTGGTTTCAGCCCTCACATGCTTGTACGGAGACTTACGTCAGAGGCTCACTCTGTCATGCCTTCTGATCTGCATTGTGATGCTCACGCCAACACCTGGCTCCGATGCGTCAGCCCGGGGAACAGTGCAGGGTGTTGTTTTTGCGTGTGTTGCTATGGTGTTCATACACTAACGGGACACATGCCTGCTGATTCTCCGCAGTACTCCAAACTCCAAACAAAGTGGCTTTATCTTTGACTGGGCGTTCCAGCTTCCTGCGGCCAGAAGCTGGTGATGTTTGACGCTCAAGACGCCAGATTCAGGTCTATCAAGCTGCGGCCCAGGCAGCCTGGCTGCGCAGTGTGTGGAGAAAAGCCCAGTGTGACCGAGCTTGTGGACTATGAGAGCTTCTGTGGGTCGGCCGCCACAGATAAGGTTGGTCACGACAGATGAATCTGATCTGACTTACTATGACACGTAAACAGCACGTGTAAATATCATTTAATCATCGGCGCATTCTCTCATTTTCCCATTTTCCGTGTGTTTCAGTGCCGCAAACTCCACCTCCTCTCCGGGAATCAGAGGATCACTGTACAGGTAGGCAGTGACTCCTACCCAGCAGTCAGCCATTGCATGACTTCCTGTATTTAGTGCTGTTTATTGTATGATTACTCTTAATTTTCTCAGTTTTCATGTGCATTCATAAACTGATTACATCTCAGCGCTGACCCAGCCCCAAATGGGAAATGACTTAAAATGTGCCTGTAGATTTTCAATGGGAAAGAAAAACACATTCTGTTTGGCACCGGCAGCAGCGGCAGTGGATTGTATCTGTTTATATTTTTGCAGAATTGGCACTTTCAAAGCCGCTGAGTCATTAAGCACAGAGATGAGGATCATGATTGATTGGGCTGTAATCGAGATTGTACAAAGGGGCTCCAGTCAGAAACCGTGGTGTTTCCTGGGATTCCAGGAAAAGCAGTTCAAACGCTCAAACCACTCCACAAATCCAACATTAAGCTGCAAGTAATTTTAGTTTCCCCATTTAACTGTGGATATTTTAAATCAATGTATTTTTTCCAAAGAGCAACACCTCCGTTCCTCCCTCTCTCTCTCTCCCTCCCCCCTTCTTTTGCTCACTGTAAATTGTGCTGCTGTGTTATTATAATTCCAGGATTATCAATCCATATTGGACAACGCTGAGCCCCATGTCTTGTTGGACGTGCGCCCTCTTGTGGAGGTGGACATCTGCCACCTACCCTCCTCTCTCAGTATCCTTTTGATGGTGAAGACACAGGAAATTGTCTCACTGAGTCACAACTCTGTACTTGCGTGTTTACCAGGGCCCGACCGATACCGACAGAACTGAGGAGAAAATACCGACTGATGATAAATTGTGCAGTTTGTTGATTATTTTCCCTTTATATATTCCTGTCAGACATCCCACTCTCCAGTCTGCAGGACAGAGAGGGAGAACACATGCAGTTACTTCAGGAGAGGATCAGCCAGGTGAAGCAGCAGATGCCAGCTGACCGCCGGCCTCCAGGTAACGTGTCGAAACTCCATGTGGGCTCCGTTTGAGATGAGCAGACACGTAGAGACACTTGAGTCTTTCTCGGCATCCGCTGTGTCTTCTCACACTGTCATGCCCGAGGCTTGTGTTGGACACCCAGCAGAAGGTTGTAATGAGGTTGCTAGGTGACCTTTTTTCCAAAACAAGTGGTCAACCTGAGCAGCTGGCCTGCTTTAGAGAAGTGAATATTCAAAACGTTATTTCGGTGGAGGTGCACTACATTCACGCATGCGCCTTTCTCTAACAACAAGCTAAATTTAGTTTACAGGAGTAATACTCTTAATACTTTCTACAGTCTTGATTATGTATCATGTATATTCGCATCTTCTGAACTCTGGTTTTTATTATTTTAAACTAATATTATGTAAAGTTAGTTTCTACTTCAGTCCTGTTCATGTGACCAGACTGTGACAGATCTGTGTTCTCTTCCCAGTGTATGTGATCTGTAAGCTGGGTAACGACTCTCAGAAAGCGGTGCAGCTTCTGGAGGAGATGAGTGGATCTGAAGTGGACAGCATCACAGTGAAGGACATCAGCGGAGGCCTCATGTCCTGGTCAAAGAAAATAGACCCCACATTTCCACAGTATTGATCATCAATAAACTATTTGTTTGAAATTTCTTTCTCTTGATTCTTCTACAGAATCTCACATCAATGGAGCAGATCTTAAAATGTGTTGTGTAATCTGCTGCGTATCAGATCATCGGTAACATGAGCAGGCAGTTAGATAACAAATAATCATCCTTGTAAAAATATTCCTGCGTTCCCCCTTCAGTTATTGGAATATGTAATGCATTGCTCTGACACAATAGCTCAAATCAGATCCAGTTTACTCCAACATGCTCCAAACCTTCAGGATCTGTGCTGTGTAGCCTCCATTTTAGCTCTGCCTCACTTTCTGACGCTGAACTCGCTCCTGGACGTTTTGGATGTGGTATGGATTGACATTGAAATTATGGCTTTTTTTTCTGTGATTGGTCTGATTTGTTATCTGACTCTTCTCTGTTTTTGTGTTGTTAAAAAAAAAAAGTTTCAAAATTTCACAAAACTTTATTTAGTGGTAATATGTGAATGAGAACATTTTCGTGCAAGGGGCCACATTTGGACTCCACTGTGGAAAGCTGTGTGTTTCAAACTGAACCGGGTCGTGTGGGACACCGTTTTTTTTTTTCTTGGCATGACCAAGTTGAAATAACGGAAAAGAAAAGCACATGCGCATTCGGTGCGAGCTCCATCGGAGGCGCCATTGCCGCACAGGGGCTGTAGTTCAAGTTTTCCTCCCCACACATGGAAAGTCAGTAATGCGGAGATAATAAAAAGACTTCAAGTCCCAGCGACGGCCGCGGCTCTTTCTCCTCGTCGAGCAGCGGGGGGAGTAGCCACAGCTGGAAGAGGGATAATAAGATGCGCATGAATTTACACTCTGGAATAAAAGATAAGAGAGAGAAATAAATGGACGCCTCCGTTTCTCCGCGCGCCCCTGCGTCAAAGTAAAGTCGCAGTTTGTTGCGCGTTGGTTACGACGCTGCGCTTCTTTTTTAAAATTTTTTTTTTTGCTCGTGCGTTATTCTTCCAGAGAAAGGAGAAAGTGCAGGATAGTAAAAGTTCAGGCTCAGTTGATGGAGTTTAAAAGTTTCTTCTCGCCGCTCGCCATGGAGAGGAAAGCGCCCTTCGCTCACTGTGAAGGTAAAGTATCGTGTCCGGACCAGTCACACTCGACGTTCGCCGCTCTGCTGGTTTCTAGCGGGGGAGCTTGTGCTCGGCGCCCCGGTGGAGTGTGCACATTCGGCGCTTGTATAACTTGTTTTGCTGCCATTCTCCGCTCGGCTCGTGCTCTGCCAGCGGAGCCCAGCAGAAAGTGGGAGGGGTGCAGATGTTGCCGAGCCTCGGCTTCCAGATGTTTGCGGAGTTTGACCTCGTGTAAACACGGGGAGGAAAAAGATGCGCTTTGTCAACTTTTACGCACTGTTGTGCTTTGCGCCCGAGCGTGTAGCGGCGGCGCTCACGGTGCCGTGTTTATGAGGAGTCACTCAAGAGCTCGGCGACAATGTGACAAACCGGTGATGACACACTCCAGCTCACAAAGCTCTAGCACGGTCCATTGACTTAAAGACAGGGTGTGTTAGCTTGGAGGCTAACCAAAACAATGCCAGGCCAGAGCACAAACACACAACACAGAGCTACACAGCATAGCATAGCGTAGCATGGCACAACACAACACAAAATAGCATAGCACAGCACAAGTCAACAAGTGGTTGTAGAGAGTAGTCATCATAGAAGTTAACGTAGTTCTAAGTGATGTGATGTTGTTTGATCAACTCTATTATTATAAAAATGTTCAGCGTTACAACTTCTCTACGAGAGTGTGTCCCTGGGAATGATTTAACATTGTCTATTTATTAGAATAGTGGATACAGTTTTTGTTGTAGGTTTAAACGTTCTTAGTTTTGTGAAAGAACAGCACAGAGAAATGTCTTCGAAAGACATTAGACATTAGAGCTGTTTTTCAAAAAGTGTTGGAAGAGAAAGAGCTGATTCATTCATACAGCTGAGCTCTGCCAGTCCTTCACTTTCTCTGCTGCAGATAGATGGATCCTTTTTCCTTTGTGAAAATAGCTCTCTGTGTTTGTCCCTGTGTGTGTGTGTTTGTTTGTGGTGACAGGTTTCCTGTGGTCAGAGTGGATTACTGACTTCAGCAAGGAGAGGGAACACCACTGCAGGGCATGAAGCTTGTGGCGACGACTTTACTGCACACGCCCGCGGATTGTTCCAAGACGTTTCCTCCGTCACCCTCCCACTTCATTAATGAGTGTGTGGTGTGTGAGCCCAGGTGGGCGGACAGGTTACTACCCTCTTCACTTCTAAAAGAAACAATGTCCCTCTGATAAAAAAAACAACAAACAAACACCCAGTGCTAAGTCACTGCGACTAATGAGGACCAAATATCCCCTCCAACCAAGTGTTTATCTCCACTCTGAATCCTCCACTATTCAGCAGTTCACGTCCACATTGGAAGAAACCCAATGTCTGCCTCCTCTCCCCCGTCCTTTCCTCGAGCCTACCTCCACTCTCTCCAAGCGCACCACCCGCCCTCGTCGCCGTGCCTGCCTGGACCGCTCTACACGCGGCTGTCCAACGGCAGCCACAGCGCTCCAAGCCCCACCAACTCCCGCAGCTCCTTCCACGGGGTGTCTTTCCTGCTGCAGATTGGACTGACCAGAGAGACGGTCAACCTGGAGGCCAGTGACCTGTCGCTGTCTGCCGTGAAAGACCTGGTGTGCTCCATCGTGGACCAGAAGGTAAAGACACATACACAGAGGTTCTCTTCTTCAAATCCACACAAAAGAAAATAAAATGAGTGACTAGAAGAAAACAATCTCCATCCATACAAGTTTAATCTCCGTCTATACCAAAGCACCCGAGAACACTTCATGTGCTTATCATACCACTTGGCATGTGTGGTTCAGTATAAGCAGGGTGCTGGACGCAAGCATAGGGCTTCTGCTGGACGTGGGAATTGTTGCAGATTGCTGGAATTGTAGCTCATCTCCTTCCTAACTGATTATCTATGTTGTGTTCAAGGCCAAGGCTGACGCCGGGGGGGTCCTGTGCTAAGATCCTGACGAATCAGTGAAGGTTCACATTGTTCTCCACGTTGCGGCATCTCACATTTTGTCCCGCAAAAAGATTCAGCATTTTAACGTGCAGGATGTGTTTGTAGAGATAATCCTGGTGGTAACCGAGAGAGAACGTCTTGGCGTTCTGTAACCTATTCATCTGTTTAGGTTTTGTTCCCCCAGCAGACGTCTGGGCCCCGTGCCCCAAAAATTACTCAAACACCGCAAGAGACACAACAGCACTGATGCTCCTCAGGACACCATGCAGTAGCCGCAGTTATTTACACTGCGGTGCTAAAGCCGACTTAACATGATGCATGGAGCTTGCATACAAGCTTTCATACACATATACACAGATGCACTCTGTGGTTTTTGCCTGCCTCTTGCGTGATTTTGGAAGTGCTTTATTTTCCATAGCATTGGTAATGTGTCATGATGTGACACTGGTTTAGAACCAGTGACTTTAACCACATGTAGGGGCTGAGCCATTCCAGACCATCTGCCATCTCCTATTTGGCCGCATTAATATATTTGAAGTGCGAATCAATGGCGCCTGTTGAAATTAGACATGTTCTTGCTTGTTGGTGCTGTGTGGCCCGTGTCTGAAAACGTTGCTTAAACATTTTCATTTTAGTTTCCTGATTTCCAGAGGCCCAGTGAAATAATAACACCGTAGACACGACAGCTCAGATGTGACGTCAGTTATGTTAAATTCTTGCGTCTGTCTACATACTAACAATTAGATTTAAACGGTATTTCATGACTGCATTAATCCAGCAGGCATCCTCAGTAGATGGATGGATTTCTAGATAGAAGGCTGCTGGATAGATGCATATATGAATGGATAGGTACATAAACGGGCTGGTGGCTGGATGCATGGATGGATGGATAATTCTCTACGTGTGCTGTAAACCTCTTGTTTCAGGCCCACGGGTCGGCCCTGCCCTTCGTGGCTGTGTGGGGTTAATGGTGTGTAAAGCCTGCTGGAATAATGAAATGGCTCCCGTGTGTATCCACACGTTGCTGTGTTAGCCTCTTGTGAATAATGATGATTGCTCCACTTGTGTGTGTAATTATCATTGACTGGATTAAAAAAAGAAGATGATTAAACAAAGCACTTTTCATCAGCCCCCCCAGGATCTGAACATTTAGGTCGGCCAGAGCTGCCTCAGCTACTCGAAGGTGATGATAACTGAAATAAGGGGATGGGGGGGGGGGATGAATGAAGCATGAACTTGTTGTAGAGCAGCAAGTGGAGGATATTGAAGGAGCTGTCTGTGTTCCGCCTGTCTCCTGTGGTTCCATGTTGTCCAAGCTGGCATTCCAGAGGAGCACGGTAATGTTGTTGTTCTTTACGAGGTCTGCTGATTCTCACTAGCTAGTTATGAACAGTTCTGGTCCGCAGAGCAGAAAATCTCATCACCGCGCATATTTACATGGATCCTGTAACACTGGCTCAGTTGCAAGAATCTGTAACAGGAAAAGAGCTGAAGTCAAGATGATCCCTTTAGACAGTTTTATGAGCTGTAAACTAAATTATATGATTGTTGTTTGATGAAATATTTCATTTCTGGTTTTAATGTCACATTTATTACCACATTTATAAAAGAAATCAACATTTATGAGTTGAACATGGCTCATAACACCCCCTGGAGTCTCAAACCCTCAAACTAAAGCAATGCTTTGTTACAGTCCTTCATCACTAATATAAATTTGAAACAGTTACCACCCTTGTTTTAAAGGTGGGAACTCCCCCCTGCCACTCTCATTTTAACCTACACTGAACTGCTACCACCATTTAAAGATGTCCCCCGTCGTCTCCTGATCTTTAGGGCGGCCCAAGTCTCGACCACCAGGACACTCCGGCGGTGGTTGTGTGTGTTGTATGTGTTGAGGTCTGAGTCGTTGCTTGTAGCTGTACGACCTGGATAACTTAGCTCAAGGAAATGGCATGTGTGTGTCGGGCTATGGGGTTAGACGTGGTGGGTGGGTGCATTATAAAGGCATATTTAGAATTTCCAGGAAGAAGCACTTTAGTCATAAATTACCACTGAAGTTAAACCTTAAAGAAAAGCTGTGACAGTCGTTGATACTATGCCACAAAATGAGCAGAAGATCCCGTATGAATGTGCATCACTTCATATTGTAGGCATTAATCTAAAAGATGCCTTAGAGTCCAATAAATGATAGCAGGATTTATGGCTCACCGTCATGGGAACTTTGAAAGGGCTGTGTCTTCAGTAAACATCTGCACGTATACTGTATAAAATACTGTACATCAGTAACAGCGGACAAATCCAGCCAATTCAGCCACGTTATTGTGCATTTCGTCTATCACACGCTGCCAACTGCAGTGTTCTGCCTCAGCTATTTCATGAAATCCGGCCATATGGCTTTGATATCTGTGGAAAATATGACTGTTAGGCCTTCTGCGCTCTGCAGTCTATCCCTACTTCTCTGTCTTCTGAAATATGTGTGAGAACGTTGAGCCTTTCACAAAGTCCACTCCATGCTGGACAACTTTTCCAGCTGAGGATCCCTGACCCCCGTTCAGCCCTGTTGACAGTCGTCCCAGGATGTCTCCCGTCAGCAGAACCTCAGGTGTCTGTCAGCAGCAGAGGCGAGAACGGAAAAGGGCTTTTAGACTGCATGTGGTAATATCTGCGTGTAGATGGAGTCTGGCTGGAAGTGAATTCCCCCTCTTCATGCTTCTGCCGTTTCCTCCTCTGAGAGCTGGCCTGCTTCGCTGAGTGACTCACTGCTCAGCCATGCAACAAACATGGATGCTCGTCCTCAACTGTCCATTCAGTGTCAGGTGGTCTTTTCCGCTGTGTCAGCTGTTCACTGTTCATTTTATTTATCATGCCGATACCTTGCTGGCCCTCGGCCTTTTATCAGGCCGCTGATAATCAAAGTCTCTGTGCTAGCAGAGCAGGAGCAGCGAACCAAATTTACTTTCCCCATTTTTCTCTTTCCAGGCTGCTTTTGGACTATACATGGAAAAATAGTTTGTCCACTGTCTCAGCTTTGTGGTTTTCCCAATACCCAGCCAATCATCCTCCACTCCTTTACCCCTCAGTGGCTAATTAGAAAGTGAAGCTGGTTAACTAAACACAAAGGTCCCTCTATAGCTTCAATCTGTGTAGGTTTGAATGTATAGTGGAGCATTGGATTCCAGCTGTTGATATTACCAACACTGGATGAATGCACTGCACAGGATCAGACTGCATTCTCCACTAAGAAGCCTGTATTCCCCCACACTGACTGTGTTTACATTATTTCATTGACTTTGAGAGCGTCGTGCATACTCACAGACTTACATCAAGGTCACCTTTGCTGTTAGTGATTACGAGCCCATGGCAGTGCAGTTGCTGTGTCATAGAGTCAAACAGCACGGCCATGGTAAACTGAGGGTCTGCAGTGAAAAACAAGGGGATTCTTTTCTAATCCCATTCTGGTTGATCGCAGCTTTGAGATTTCTCGTGTTCTCTTTTTCTAGCCCATTTAATTTCAGAAAATACAGTGACCGCCTGTATCTGCAGTTTTACTCCTCTCTATCCTCTCAAAACTTGTGACCATGGCTTAAAGACTTCTAGTCAACCTTTGATTGCTGCTGACATGTTTGAAACCCGTTCCTCAGCTGGAGATTTTGCTGCACAACATTAACAGCATCTTTGTATGAATGACACTTGTTACTTGCAGCAGAGAAATAACTCTGCAGAGCGTGAACCCAAGGCTTTTCTGCAGCTGCACTCTGGATTCAGTTGTGCAGCTGTAAAACTTCCAGATGTTTGCGTGTGCTCTCTTTATTTATATTGTGTGGTGGCTTTAAGGTTGACATTTCGTATCTTTCCTGAACCCTTTAGATTTGAATCGGTCTCATTGTTTGACAGGGAGTCATGAAGCCCTTTGTAATAGCTGCATATTGTATAGATTTCTGTACAGCTCGTTCCCCTTCCTGCTGAAGGCTCGACCACATGACTCTGCCAGACTGTCGAATAGATTTGCGTTCTCTCTGTTGCCCCTTACTTATCTACGTTGGTTTTGATAGCAGTGGTTTGGATCACATTCACCAACACTTGTGGTTAAGGTCCATCTTAATCCAGGGTAGCTTGGTCCTGATTCTGTGTCGTCTCTTGAGCAGCTACTACACTCTTGAAATCTATTGAAAACGAAAGAATATTTTGATATCACTACTTGGCTCATGGTGGCTGACTCTTGGCTTGGCTCCTTGAGCACTGTGAGAAAGGATGAAAGGGGCCAGCCAGTGGGCAGTGGAGACCCTCCCAGTGTGCTACCATATAGCCCAGATCTAACCCACGATGGCCCACTGACGGGCCATATGGGACAGCCTCGGTCAGACTTCTCCGTCTGGATTTTTGGGGGCTTGATGAATGGGCGCGAGATAAACATCCAAGGCTTCCACTTGTTGAACACTTCCTGTTGGGTGTCGCCCGAGTCCTCTCGTGCAGCCAGCAAGGGAGCAGTGGTGGGACAAAGTTCATGACTCCCTGAGAATGACTCCCAGTTAGCAACTCGGTCAGTCTGGACAGGCGGCCAGCTACAGAACATTCCTCCTCACCCAGGCATTTTTGGGGGATGATGTGATGTTGCTCGGGATGGGGTGGGATCAGATTGCTAGGAAACTGAAATATTTGAAACGAAACACTTGTTTTGGTAGCATGGAACATTTGACAGACTTGATGGATGCTGTAATGCCAACTGGGCCATTTAAATGCTTGCATTTTCACTGTTAATGGGACGGCATTTAACCGTCTGTAAAGGTGTAATGGGATGTTTTGTTAAAGTGCTTTCTCGGTGAATGTTTGCTAAAAATGTTTTATATAAATGCAGAATTGGCAATGTAGCTCTGAAGGCTTTTAAAACTGCAGAAGTAGTTTGAATTACATAAATATATTTAGTTTTTGAGACATGTCGGGCCACAGGTTTCTCTGGTCAGTGGTGCTGTGACTCCCAAGCTCTCGAGGGCTGTACATCTGCCTCTGTAATTATGGAGACAGAAACATACAGTAAAATGGCAGCAAAGCATTTGGATTGGATTGTCTGAGTGATGTCACTGGCATGATGCAAGGTAGCAATTGGAGAGCAGATAGTGTGATTCCAACCGGAAAACTTGAGCGAGTATCGAAACACTAACAGAGTGTAATCTCTAGTGTGTTTGAGGTTTGGATCCAGAGTTTCAAAATGTGTCTATAGGGAAAGAGAGCAAGAGAAAACAAGTGTGAGGAGAGGAAACTCTGAAGAGAAAAATAGCAAAAAAGAAAGGTGCAGATGGAAAATGGAGCAACTGCACTTCACATTGACCAGAGTGGACTGAAACACACGGGAAATAAATCACCGCCATCTCCCTCCCCTTCTCCACTCCCTCCCTTCAACGGCATAAGTCCACATCTGCATGTTCCTATGGAGCTGGCAGCCATATTTCACCCCAGAGGACGCCTCAACAGTACAGGGCTTTATGTGTGATATACATGGAGCCAGACGTTTCCTGGAAAGCACATTCAGCTCCCTCGCAAGAAAAAACAGGTCACCCCGAGTCAAAATATTCACTGTTGGTGTTGGTTCTGAATACACACTGTAACAGCCTGAGCCCTTTTTCCAGTTCAGATTGTTTACAGTGTTCATTTGCAGGCATACTGGTGTTATCCAAAGTTTGCTTATCTGATATCACAATTGGGAAAAGGCAGTCTCTCCATGTTCAACTCAAAAGACCTACTTGCAGGAATCTATCAATTTCCCTTAGCCTTGGAGTAATTTGTGGAAAATAGAGAACGAGAGCGAGAGAAGAAAAGGGAAAAAAATGTCTCTGAAGTTAAGTGAGCAAAGTAATTTCTACCATCTGCAGTGCACATTTCTGCCGCCTCGCTCTCCTTTAAATGTAAAGTGGCAAGGCAGAACGCAGGGCTCTGGCCACAAGAGTCAGCGAATGACAGAGTGGAGAAGAGTGGTCCTCTCCAGGGAGGAGAAGAAGAAGAAGAAGAAGAAGAAGAAGAAGGAGAAGGGGGGGCAGGGGAGGCTGGGACGGCCCTGTTGGCAGGCCTCATGCGGGGGCCCATGCGGCGGGGGGGGTTGTGGCCGCTCTACTCCTGATGCCAAAACTATCAGTAGGAGGGCCGCCCCTGCAGCCGAGTGCCTCTTTGCTGCGCTTCTAGGTTGCACCAGAAATGCCCTTCAGCACACTTGACTTTAGCCAGTGGCAGGTGATAATCTCGCATCACTCCAGTGTCGACTAATGCCACGTGAATAGGCTTTGATTGTGATTATATTGAAGTGGCACGCGGCCGGCATTTAGAACCATTTAATACACCAGGAATCCTGGCGACTTTGTCCCTGTGAAATGAAGCACATGTGGGGATTTCTGAGTACTTCCTGAGAGGCCACCGTCAGTTTCCATTCATAAATCTGAAACCGTGAGCTCAACACGGATCGCTGAAAGAGGATATTTCCTTACCCTTATTAATTTACTCATTAACGACTTGAGTTTCCCCTCGTTCCACCTTGACTAGTTTTGCTGACGGACTCAGCACGCTCGGAGGATTTCAACCGTGACAAAAGCTGAATGAAGGAGGTTTAAACTTGGCTCAATGACAAGAACATGTCCACATGAACCCTTTCTTGAGTCCCTTAAGAAAACTACTTCAACGAACCACTAACACCCACCAACATCTGGCTTTTGTCTCTAATGAGAATAAATACAATCGGCATTCCCTCCTGGGTCAAATGACTCGGCAGCAGACACAGGTTCTTATCAGT
The DNA here is from genome assembly GCA_016785235.1 of Pseudorhombus dupliciocellatus. Lineage (NCBI taxonomy): Eukaryota > Metazoa > Chordata > Actinopteri > Pleuronectiformes > Paralichthyidae > Pseudorhombus > Pseudorhombus dupliciocellatus. Next base: position 7,587,864 of record JAFBJW010007502.1, read on the forward strand.
TTCCGAATCAGCAGTGAAGGAAATGTGACTATATTTGCAAAAAACAGCAAAGGATCTCCTTTTCTACTTGACTAAAGAGTATGTGTACTTATACAAAATCTGCAGAGATCAGGAACAACTTAGCAAGGTTCCGTGCCTATCAGAACAGAACAACCCTTCATTTCTTATGCCTGGTACCAACAGATGTTATAATCCTGACATCAGCAGATCTGTGAAAAGCTCCCGGTGTCCTGTGGTGGCGAGTGTGTGTTGTGTGTGTTGCAGCAACGCAGTCGTATTGGTGTGGAATTATCGATCCCGGCAGAACGAGCAGTTTGCAGAATGTCTTATTCTCTGCTGTTTTCTCAGCACTGTTTGCCTTTCCTGTTTTTCAGCGCAGCGGGTGATCTGTCAGACTGATAGGAAGGTGGTGGGGGGAAGTGCAATTACATGTTGATAGAATAAGAAGCCTTGTTCAAAGGGGCAACGCCATGTGAGAAGGAAGTAACGAAACACACCACCGCAAATTGCAAAGAAGATTAGTCTTGTAATAATTCTGCTTTTGTTTGATTTGTTTTGATTGTTCTGATTTGATTTGTTTGAACCCAAGTGAAACAGTCAGCCACTCAGCATGGCTCTGAATTTTTTATTATTTTTTTCTTGCTGTGTGTCTTCCCCCAGCCGTGCTTGCCGCCGTTACGGTTAATTCCCCCTCAGAGCCGCTCCCTGTTTCCATATTCTCTCTGTGCTCCTGCTCTCCAATCTGCTGTGGTCGGTGGAGCAGCGCTGCCTGTGCAGTCAGTGTGTGTGCCTGCGTTCAAATGGCTTTTCCCTACGCTGCACTCGCAATTACTCTTGTCTGTGTGTTTAAACGCTCTGAGAAACTGCCTCTCGGTGTCTGCGCTGAAGATGTGACAACCTGGGTGTTGGAATTTGGCTGGACTCCGGGTTTAGTTTAAACAAATTTGGTATTATGCAGGCGCTATTGTATTTCTGTGAAAGTACTAATCCAACAAAAGAAGTTCTGTAAAAGTAAGTTCTTGTCATTAACCATGAAGAAGCAGAAAGCCTTAGGTGACTGTGGTCCCTGCCCAACTTATGACATCAGCAGCGTGTTCATATATCAGTGTGATTACAGACCACACCCCTGACCTCCCTGATTTCACACAGATTCCCCTAGGATCACTTATTTCACCCATGTGGAGGTGAATGTGGTGTCCTGTCCTCTGGCCACTCCAGGCCCGAGAGAGAGGGAGACAGAGTGTGCTGCACAGTCTATCTCTGAAGTGGAGGACCCTGGCGGAGGATCGCAGCAGGGCTATAACTCATCAGCTGCGTGCAGGGCCCTGGCCAAGCAAAAAACATGTCTTAGATCACACTGCTCTCTTCCTGAGAGGCTCTGGGTCCTCTGACTCAGCCTTCCTCTCCTCTGCCTGGCCTCTGAATACTGTTAATGCATGGAGCACTCACACAATCATCGTATATATATACTCACATGTGTGCAGCAAACCATCATCGTAGAAGGATGAGTAGGACTCTGTCATGTGTGTAAAATAAAAATGCAGCTATTAGGACAAAAGCCACCTGGTCTCCACTGGCGATATACAGTGGCAAATAACCAACGAGTGACCTCACCACAATTATCCTCCCACTCCACTTCAGTGAAACTGTTCTTGAGGCCAAACTACCACAGAGGAGTATTGTTTCCCTGGATCCAAATAATCAAAAAGCCTGTTGAAATAATTAAGGGCTTTTCTTTGGAACACTTTGCACCGACGTGTTTTGTAGGAACACAGAGAAATTTGGATGGACACCCTGAGCGATTGTGGTGCATGTAAATTGGGTAAGTGCTATAGCTTTGTTAGAGTCTCTTGATGATTTGAAGAGGTTTAGGATGACAAGTGTAGAGTTTCCTGTTTATATGTAGTGGTCTGGACGTGGCCCTGTATCTGAGCTTAGTGGTTAGAGATTTAATTCCACCTTGTCGGCACCAGAACTGCAGATGCACGCACACACACACACACACATAAAGGGCAACGTTGTCTTGAGAGCTCTCATGTGTTGGTCAAACAATATGTCGCTTTGTCATGATGTTGACAGTTCTTCACAAGGAGCTGCAGAATCAGCATGTTGGCAGGAACAGTCACAGCAGAGTTGCAGCGGTGTACGTTAATAAGTTTCCACTGTGCTGTGGAGAGGAACTATTTACTTAATTACTGAATGTGAGTACACGTTTGTTGCACTTGTACTTTACATCACTATTAATGCAACTTTCTACTCCTCCTGCTTTCTCAGAGGGAAACATACTTTTCACTCAACTTGCCAGCCCACTACTGTTTAACGTGTATCAGAGGTGATTTGGAATTTACTGTGAGTAATTTTACAGTCGATAATATATACATACATGTACTTTAGTATGGTTCTGATTCCAGTGATTTTACTTGGAGTGGAGTATATGTGTGGAGATAGTAAAAGTACTATCTGAAAGCTTCTGCCTCCTCTGTGCCACGGATGCTGAATTTGACAGGTTTCCAGGTGGATTTAGAGTAAATATTTATCCCACTCAGTCTCAGCATTATTGACGTATTGTTATGCTCTGCATATGATGCGGTAGGAACTCTGAATAAGCAATGAGCCATGTTTTGCCACATGGAATGAAACAAGCCAGTCGAGTGAGAAAGTCACAGCTTCTCTCGCCACACTCCTGACCACATGAGTTTCCTCTCTGCTGCTTCAGTTTGTTGCTTTTAGTGGAGTCTTCCTCCTGAGGTGGAAAATAAGCTGACTCGAGTTAAGGAGAAGGAGGAGGGGCACATATTATGAATGTCTTGTGAAGGCTGATGGGATACTTAATTCTGTGTGTTGAAGGTAGTGCTTTGTCAGTCAGCTACACTGGCTATCCTCTTCCAGCTGAAGAGTGTATGTCTTGGCCTCGAGCATGTACTTTATCAACCAACCATCGTTATATAATGTTAGCCATTGTGAATGTGCATTACCTGTTTAGTATTATAGTTTTAGTTTGGGATGCTAAAGTGCCCTTGGTCTGGGACAGCTATTCAAGGCATGTTTGACTCTATTTCGCCATGATGACAGTTTCAGTTTTCCCCAACCCCCCTGAATTCAAACAGCTCAGTTATTGCCTGCTTCAGATGTGGCAGTGAAGTGGTCAGTGTAAACCTGCCAGTTTGGAAGGGCCTGTTTGTTTGGCCTGTGGTGATGCTGGTTGCCGTTTTTCTTTCTGAAACGGAATAAGTGATCTGCTGCAGCAAATAAAGAGCCACCACTGGACTCAGTTGACAGAACCCTGAAAGCTGCGTCCCCTTGCTGTACAGAGGGGCCGTTCATCTGTTTATCCAGAGTTCAGTGGGTGTTGCCATTGCTGTGAACACGTCACTTATGTTGATGAGTCCTGGCTGTCACTGCTCCGGGTACCCCAGCTTCCTCCTATACAGTCCAAAGACATGCAGATGGATGCTAAGTTCGCTGGAGACTGAAGTCACATCTAGTAATCTTTTGATTGGCTGTGCATGTGTGTCTCTTACGGTGCTGCATGGAAAAAACATTTGCTGCGTATTACTTTAATAAGATGTAATGAAAACAGATACAATTCCATAGTTGACTTTAATAAATTAACACAGTTTTCCACACTGTGTTTGATGTGACTCAAACAAAGTAATTACACAGCCCCCCCCCCCAAGGTTAGCGTGCAGAACATAATTGGATTTTCCAATGCGAACGTTTGACAAGTTCTTGAAGTGGATTTTCCTCTGTTGTGGGCATCGACGTGCACCTCAAAGTCAAATAATGTTTCCCCCATTGTTTTGACACGAAACACTGTTTTCCTATTTATGAAAGCCGCATCACAGCTCAGTGGAACTTCTGGTTTCATGAGTGACTGAGGAGCACGTTGATGCAGCACGTGTTATCTATTAAATCCTGACTGCATGAATGTCATCCAGCCTTGCTCAGACTTTAAAATGAATAAAATCATCATCCTGTGTGTGTTGTTGATGTAGGTCTCTGGGGCAGCAGTGTGATCTGTGTCTCAGCACTATTAAGTAATGGCACTGTTACAGTCAATGGCCTTATTTATCCGGTGAATAAAAGCACCTTGTGTCGTTCTGACCTTATGATCATCTTTATCTTGGCACCTCAAGCTAAACAAAGCAGCGGCTCCTTCCTCCTGACTGTTTCACAAGATCCATGTACCTTGATGAAAATATTTAGTTTCGGTCTTCTTAAGGGAGGTTGGTTAGATAATCCCACAGCCTCTGTTTTTGTCTGTTCAACATTGGTTTCCCTGCTCAAAGGCACGTCAGAAGTAGTTGCTGAAAAAGTCTGTTGCTTATTCACTTGCACATTTTCCCAGCTGGACTTTGGATTCGAACTGGCGCAAGGACAAGAACACGTCTTGGGTTTTCCATCCACTCCAAGATTTCAGTTTTATTTCTCCTGGTGTACTGGCTGCAGTGAAATGCCACACAACAGCAAAATGCTTCAAATTTATAGACGAGAAAGAACTCATCTGTTTGGTTTTCCTACAAATCTATAACTTTGCATAGTGACAACTCTAAGTATTGAAATATCTTAATTATGTCTATCTGATTAATCATTTTCAGAACCAGACTTAAGAATTGCCTGAGCCAGCAAGTCAACATTGTGAAAAATAAATCACATGACGACAACTTGCGAGCGGTCACAGGACAGTAAGACAGAATTTTGAAAAGCTCATTATTTCCTCGCCCCCAACATTTTAAATGCATCCTGAGTTGTTTGATCGAGAAATAAGCAATTGTTTACATAATCTATTCATTTTTTCATTCATTCAGGAGATAACATTTTGCTTTGCAAACCTTATACAAGCAACAACTTTACTAATAATTGATTTCCAGAGAAAACAATCAAGATGTCAGCCATTTTGCTTGTTTGCAGTACGTGGATTTGCTGTGTTCATGAGCTCCACATGTATGCAACCTTATGCTCCTGCATCGTGATGAAGAGCAGCCGCTGTCTTCCACGTGTGTGGCCTGCTGCCAGACCCATGAAGGTGCGAGGAAGCTGGAGGTCAGGCAGCATACTTTTCCTCACTGTAATCACGTGGTTGTCTTTTCAGAGCTGGTGCACCGCTCTCAGCGCCGCTTCCTCTTTGCTGCCACCTGCCCCCGCCACACATCACACACATGCACAGGCACTTTATGTCCAAAACACATAATCATGTGCACACTGCTCTATTTCAGCACAAGCTCTTATTGTCCTCTTTGATGAGTCTCATTGCATTGGATTCATGTGTGTAGCTCCTCACGTTCCCTTTATTTTACAAAGGGGCTCTCTGTGAGGACTGTACATTTTACTTAACCTTACACGCAACCCCAAAAAAAGTTTTGAACATTCACAATGAGCCAGTCGACCTGTTGATGACGTGTCAGACTTCAGCAGGGAGTTTTTGTGTGTGTGTGTGCTAACACATCACAGATTCATAAGTGAACGTGAAAGAATACAAATATGTCAGGTGATAGGGCCCAGTGCTGGTATCAGTATATGTTTGAGTGATGGTCTACCAAGGCCCAGTCCCTCACCTGAATTTTCTGTATATTTTCCAGTGAACTGGTCAATTAACTTCTGTGTTCATGTCTAAAGAAATGCGCACGTTTGCGTTACAAACAAGCCGCTGCCCTCCACCTCGGTTTCACATCACATTTAATATTTGATGCAAATTGCAGAGTCATGAGTCATTTCTCTGACGTATTATTTTGAGCTTTGGAGAACAGCTACAATCAACTGCACACTTGATTATTCAAACCAGACTTATCCAGCCTCAGCCCAAATCATCTTCCTTCTTCTTCTCTCCTCTCCTGCCTCTCACTCTCTTTCCATATAACAGGATTTAGCATATCAATGGAGGATTAGTTCGTTTAACAAAAGCTTACTACTGCAAAGCCCCTTTCCACTCGTCTCTCCAGGCTGACTTGTGGACCTCACACACAGCTCCTCTGAGGCCGGGGTCTTTGGTGTGCGTGTGTGGTCGTGGCTGCGCCGACAAATGGATTTGCGTTAGAAGATGACAATAGATATGCTTAGTCACTATGGGCTTTGGAAACATACACGCTAGCGTGCGCGGGTGATGGTGTGCACGTGGGAGGCTTGTTTTTACACAAAGAGAGTAGAGATTTTTTGATATGGGGATTTCTACTTCATCACCCTGCTGCTTAGTCATTAGTCACAACTTTCATCCGTTTGATTGGAACAACGTATTGTTAAACTGTGCCCCCAACCAGCCGATCTATTGTTCTTGTACCTTCCTCTTGCTTTTATGGACCATGGAAAAAAGTAGTGTCCTCTGGCCTTGAGGTAGTTACGTGCTGGCCTGCAGATGCTCCTGCTCTGGGACGGGACCTGCCCTCTACACTGGAAAGTGTTGCGCAAAGTGCCAAGAGGAGGTGACTTGATGAGATGTGGGCATGCGCTCCAGTTTGGGTGTGTCTGTGTGTCGGAGAACAGGCGTGCCAGACGGGTGGAGGAAAACGCCACCATGACTGTGCAACCACCTCAGGAAGGATACCTCCCCCCCCCCCCCCCCCCCCCCCCCCCCCCCCCCCCCCCCCCCTGTGGTGGTGGTGATGGTTCAGGCCTCCTCTCATCAATCACCTCGGATGCTGACAGGATTTAGGATGTAACTGTGTCAGAAGCAGCTGGCGGGTTGGAAATATTCCATCATGTAGCCGTGTGTTACACTGTGCTGAGCAGAAACTGATCCTGTGTAATTATCACCAACTCTTTTTTGTGTCAAAACGGATGAATTATCTTCATGCAGGGGTCAAGGTTTCACTCCAGTGGAAGTCAAAACACTGTAACATAAAATAGTGTTAACAACTGATTGGTCCTGTAGCCTAATTACCTCCATCGAGAAGGTTAGAATTCTCGTGTTTGTCAACACAATTTTCTAAATGGATTTCCACAAAACTTTGCCGATGCTGTTTTTCACCAGGAAATAATTTAAAATGAATTTTTCCAGGATGCAGTACATCACTGATCCTCAGAGAGAGAATGTCCCTCGTAGGGAGATCTGTATTAGGTCTGTTGCACCTCACTGTGAATCCCACTTTGCCTTGTGACGGCTCATTCCTCTGGCTTTGTTGACATGACTCTTCTAACACCCTGTTTTTTCCTGAGCCATCAGTCTCTGTCACTGTTTCAAAGGGCTGCAGGTGTCTTCTGTGTCCCGAGCACAGACACTGTGCCAACCTCCTTGCTCCTGGGCCACCGTGGCATTGTTCAGTGAGGCCCAATGTGTGTGACCCGCGTTGAGGGGGAAACAGCTGGTAGATGTTCCAGTACCAGCCTGCTTGGCATTGAGCCTGAAGCTCGGCCTTTAGTGTAAAATGACATTGCCCTGATTCCTGAATTCCGATTATTCATCCATCTACTGTTGATCAGCTCTTTCCACTCTTATGGTGTGGAGACGATTCCCCTGGTATCCAAACAGCATTTTGTGCATTTGTAAATCATATATGTGCATATACACACTTTTTGTGTTCAGTACATGTCCATGTAATGTTTTGTAGCTCCTTGCTCATGACAAAAACACTGCTCTCCAGGAGGCTGAGCTCCCCTCAGTACAGGAAGTGACTCAGTATTGACTGGCTCTGCACTTCCTGTGCGCTGATTCTCCTCTACTCCTCTCAGGATGTTTACCTCCCCCTCCTCCTGCACGCCTCACTCTCCGACCCTCCTCTCCACCCCCTTCCTCTATCACATGACTTTACGTCAGTGCGCTTGGCTACAGTTCATGACCTGTGTCTCGGTTTGGTTTGGCCCAGGCTTCGGCAATGACGGCGACAGATGATGTTGTCGAAGACCTTGGTTGTGCCAGAATGGCCAAAAGTGGATTTTTCTATGTACACCTTCATTAAAACATACATCCAATGCATCCCTGTCATGAAAACATTGTTGAAGCATTTTATTATGACTCTTCATGGTTTGCTGATTAAGATATCAATGTGTTAATGAAGGAATAGGAAATACCCATAATGCCTTGCAACTGGTTTTTACCAATTAAAATAAATGTGGGCCACTAATATGTGATGGTGGAAAGTGAGTATCAGTTGTCAGTGAAGGGTCGTTTTCTTGCCATTTCGTTTATGCTTTATGCTGTCGACTGTCTGAGGGAGGAAGGCAGGTCTGAGCAGGAGCTCACTTCCTGTGGTTTCAAAATACTTCGTCATATGGATCGTGACGTAAGCCCCTGGAAATGTAACGTCTCTGTGTGTGCTTGTTTGTGGAGGTTCATTATTGCACAGATTGTGAATGTGAGTCAGCTCTCTGGAGATTCACAGTTTGATTTAATCTTTAATTCCACACTTCACCTTGATCAAATTTTTATCATGCTTCTTAATACTGCTTCACTAGCATCTTGTCCTTGCCTACATCGACTAAGTTATATCTTCACTCCCCCACAGTTCCCTGAGTGTGGCTTCTTTGGCATGTACGACAAGATCCTGTTGTTCCGCCACGACCTGAGCGATGAGAACATCCTGCAGAGGCTGACCTCTGCTGAAGACATTCATGAAGGGGACCTCATCGAGGTGGTGCTCTCTGGTACGTAAACCACACGGCAACTTGTGCCTCTTTTCCTCCAGAAGGTCTGATTAGTTCAAACGGTAGCTACCTTCAGAGAATGCATTTCAAGTTGAGAGTAAAATTCCATCAGACAGTCACAAAGCAAGTGTTCAAAACATCTAAACCGTGCCTTAAACTGAAAAAGTGGAGGAAGCTGCACTTTTAGTCATGGCTGACACACCTTCCACTGTTGTCTCGTTCAAGAGAAGCTCAGTGGGCCATACTGTCACAGTGGTCTGTACTTGCTGAAACTACATGAATGAAATGATTTGTGTGGATGACTAACAGTGAATCACTCACACCCACTTACTGACCTCCATTGTGTAAGTGTGTGCTGGGCTGGCTGTGGCTGAGGGGTAGAGCAGTCATCCTCCAGACTCCTTGAGCAAAATCCTGAACCTAATGTAATGATAGAAAAGGTCTGAGTGGTTGCAGGTTACCTGCACTGTAAAGCTCTATGAAACTATATTAATATAGCACATTTCCCATCTTGCATTTGGAATTCAAACCAGAATATAGAGTTTGTCACAGGAATGGATACATAACACCTTTAAAGATTATTATTTCTCTTGTTCTTGCACTGCAGCTTTTTTGGAGATTTTCTGAGAGAATGATATTTTGTGGAAAAGAAAAAAACTCTGATGTCTTTTATTTGGAAAATTATCCCCACACAGTTCAATATTTCCAATGATTATAAATAAAAACATGCCAGCCAGACTGACCCCTTCAGCAAGAGTTAATTCAATCTGACATGACTTTATTTTTATCATCATCACATGTCCATAACACTTTGATCACATCAGCCAAATACCAAAATAATCAGTCAGTAAGAAACGCACAGAATATCCTCAACTTGACATCAATAACTGGAAATGTTATTCCATTTTCTGTTTTATTCTTTTTCTTTTCTAGTTAATGCCAGATTCGGTGCACTCAGTGAACCCCACATTGCCACCGCTGTTGCACCTACCCAGATGTTTTTCTGTGTCACTTCCTGCGATGACAGCATCAGCTTCCTGTGCGGGGTTTTAGAGTGTGTGTTCGGCTCTAATCTATTCTCTTGCTCCATCTGCCTCCACGAGGAAAAGCTTGATGCCACCTGTGCTCGAGCGTCTCCTCCTCTCTCCTGAGCTGTGAGACTATTGTTTGAGGGGGTTTATGTGGGATGATTGCATAGGTTCAGGATCTGAGGATACTTCAGGGCTGAGGAATGCAGACACAAGACTGGAGAACTTGTTTTTTTCTCGTACACTCCTTTGTCGCTCTCTCTCTCCATTGCGTCTCCTCATTCTAATCCATCTGCAGGTGTAATACACACCTGGGGAACTATACACACTATAGAGATACACTTGCAGAAAACGTAAGGACATTCGCTTCACATGCATCGCATGCTGCCTTTTCTTTTCACCCAACACTCCATAAACGAGGCCCCTCCTCTTCAGAGGGGCTTTGCAATGTCAGACACTTGATCTTTGTTTGGGAAGCGCAAGCTGAGCGAGCCACATCCCCAAGCCTTTCATTTGGTTCAGAGAAAATATGAACCTTTTCCGCCCCACAATTTGTCCCCTGTCATCCTTCGCCTCTGCGCTCCCTGACCAACCTGCTGTTGGATTCTGCGGCTGTGGGAGAGAAACGATGTGCATATCTCTCTTGCTGCAGGAGGGAGGCAGAAGTGGCTTTTTCTTGGCCGCGGACTCAAAGGCGAGGGCTTGTTTTTGCTGCAGTAAGTGATTGTAGTAGACCCGCTGAGTGTAAACAGGCTCTGATGTGCGGGGCGGCCCTGGACTCAGTGGACGCAGCGCAGGCCATCCCGGGCCCATGAGGTTTGAGGCTTGGCCTGACCGACTGTCCCTTTGTTCTGTTTTTCGCTGCCTCAGGTTCCCACCGGCCACCAGCGGCGGTGTGACATTGGCATTTTGTAATACTTCCTGCTTGTCGTAAATTTGGCTAACTTGTTTTTGTCAGATGGAAACTTTGGAAGCTCGATGGCTCAAAGCGAATCACTGTGAGCCTCCTCGCTCGTGAGAAAAACAACATGCTGAGCTTATGTTTGCCGATGTTTGATGCTAACAAGCACGACGGGCAACACATAACATTGCGGCTGTTAAGAAGCAGCCAGTTGTTTTGCAGGCGTGTGTGAAAACGCTCATGAATGCTGCCTTTCATGTGCTTGTGCCAGGCAACTGTGACATGTGACCTGCCTGTGCTCTTTCCTCTCTCTCAAATCAAAACAGCCAACGTCACCACACCACGGAAAAATGTGGCCAGACGATCCCGGCTTATATATTAATGCTGATCACAATGTCCGTCATCACATTGGTCCCAGGCTGCAACCCTAGAATTAGCCCGTGACCTATCACTTCTGTGGAAATGTTGCATTTTGTTTGTCGAATAAACAAATCAAATTTATTCAATTTAGTGAGGATTCCTGTGACATATTAGACTGTTTTCCCCCTTCTGACTGACTTTTTTTTCCAAGCATGTTTTCTCTTTATTTTATTTGTAGCATGTGCAGATTCCTGACAAAGGAAATATTCTTTTTAATTTATCACCGGCCAAATCTCTGTACAAGTCTGCATCTCATCACGGCAAAACACAGCTGAGAATGTGATTGAGTCACTAGCAAACGTTTTGTGAAGCCCCCAATACCTCTACTTACTCCTGCAGCAAGATCTGCAGCTTAACCTGAGTGTAAAGATTAACTATTGTGTTTTATGTTCACCCGTCAAACGATTGCAGAGGAACACAAAGAAAAAGGAGCGACACACACGTGCAATTACACGATTTTTGTGTTACTCATTTCCACGTCTTTGATGATTCACAGACATGATGAAGCGAGCCTGGCTTCCAGCAGTGAGCTCAGAGCGTCTGTTTGACACAAGAGGAGAAACAAAAAGATAAAAACAAAATCACAGCTCTGTTGGAGTTATTGTTATGAGAACAAAGATGGACTGATATAACAGGGTCACACAGTGGGTCTCTGCTCTGCTCTGGGTGTGCCCTGCCCCTGTGAAACAAGGAATGATTCAACTGAAGTCGTGCCTCTGAAGATGTGACGCCCTCTAGGGGAGCAAAGTGGATACAGCACTTACAAGAGAGGGCAGGCAGACAAATACTTCTTTGCTCTCTTGTGAAGAAGCCTCCATTTAAAGCTTTAACCCCAACCCAATTACACTTACATACAGAGCGAGACTGGATTGTCTGCAGTGTTGCTTTATTGTCAAAGCCTGTATGAAGTTAGTTGTTCAATGCATTTGTTAAACAGCTGCTCTTTTGCTTCCTTTGTCACATTTTTCTCGTTTCTTTTCTTCTCATCCTTCAGTTTCCATTGCAAAATGATTTTCCAGATTTGTTTTGCTCCGGCCAAGTCTTAGTTATACATCTTGTGTGTCATTTTTTTTTTTTTTTTTTTTTTTCTAGCTCAAGCGACAGTTGAAGACTTCCAGATCCGACCCCATGCCCTTTTTGTCCACTCCTACAAGGCCCCCACTTTCTGCGATTACTGCGGGGAGATGCTCTGGGGTCTGGTCCGCCAGGGGCTCAAATGTGAAGGTCAGGACCACACAGACACTCACACTCACACACACACGTGCACCTGGACAAACACTACACAAACTGTTTCTCATCCGAACCTTTGATTTCTCTTAGACCTTTTTCAGTGGGACCACTCTTAGAAGTCCACCCTGGCTCATACTGTATCCACACAGATGCATGAACTCAGGACATCTTTGACCTCATGAATGTGAGGTCTGAGATGCACAAGCAAAGAATAAAGATTCAGTCCAAGCAGTTCAGTCAATGCTTGACATTCAGATCCCAGTGGAGTTATGGCATGATGACTCGCTTTCATTTTTTCGATCAGATTCTAATAAACTCTTCCATGTTCATGCCATACGTCAGCATTTGAAGACCTCCCTGAGTATGAATACAATGTAAAAAGTTAATTCATCAACCAAGAAAAACACAGTCATAAATTATCTCATACAAATTTTATTTTTATGCATCTTTTTCATAATTTCCCAAACAAGTCTTTATTTATGTAACTGATGTCTTCTGCGATTTTGTTTTTAAGGATGTGGGCTGAACTACCACAAACGCTGTGCTTTTAAGATCCCGAATAACTGCAGCGGTGTGAGGAAGAGACGACTGTCCAACGTGTCCCTGCCCGCACCGTCTCTCTCTGTCCCCCGACCGGCACCTGCTGAGAATGCCGTGGTCGTCCTGGAGGAGGTGAGTCTATGACTGAGTCTCTTGTATGCCTCACTTCCCTATGTCCGGACAGACTGTCTGACTATAGGGAGGTAATGGATTAGTCATGCTTATCAGCTGAACTTCATGAAGTCCTGCACCAGCAGTGTTGGACATCTTTCTGAGCAACGCCAGGCTACAAGCTCAGCCAGCTCAGCTCTCTCCAGATGTCTTTTTTAACTGGAGATCTGCTGGGTGCCTTCTGGTGTCAGCTGCCGTTGCTCTCCTTGGTTTCTCAGGTGTGAAGGAGCCCAGTGTGTTGAGTCATGACTGAGCTGAGGCAGAAGGTAGAAAAACCAGTTGGAAAGACGTCAGTTTCTGCAGGGGTCGTCGAGTGTGATGATTGTTTTTGTCGTCTGTGCATACACTGAGCTGGCTGCAGTTTTGACATGTTCCTAAATCAGACTGGAAGCCAGGTAAGTGAGCCAAGAATGTGAGGTAGCTGCCCTGTGCGCTGTGTCTAAACTTAGGAAATCTGGGTCTTTTTCCTCGAATCTCCTGGGCCCTGTTGTGGAACGCCAGTGATTCACAAAATTGAATTTAGCGGCACATAGCTCTGTGCTGAGAGATCCTTAGTGAGGTCTTATGAAACAGTTTTAGTGTAAGCCCACAACAGAATATTTTCCTCTTGTCCGTGTCCCCTCAAAAAGGTCATCAGGAAATATGATTATGCTAATGACATTAAATGTCCGTGTTTGTGTATTTGCTCACTCGGTGAAAATGAGAGATTGCTGCCTTCCCGTTTCTGTCAGGAGCTTCCAGATGACTCGATTTGTTCATATAAAAGCAGCAGTAAATGCTTATATGTGGTAAAACATGACAAATCTAATAACAGTGTCTTGACCACCGGGGTGGCGACGACGACAAAGTCACGCTAACCGAGTGCGACACATTTCTTTTTCCACTGACTTCTGTCTCTCCTCTACTGCCATCTCATTATTCACTGTACTTCCCAATCTCTCACACACTCTGTTTGAGGCCGTTAGTCGTTCCAGTTTTCCATTTGCTTCCTCTCTTGGTGTGGTTTTGAATTCCTCCTGACATCCCTCCATCTTTCACTTCTTCTCTTTTCTTCATCCTCCCGACCCTCAGCAGCAGAGGTCCCATCAGGAGGCAGGGAAGCGGATCCTGTCCTGGAGCGGCAGGCCCATCTGGATGGAGAAGATGGTGCTGGGGCGGGTCAAGGTGCCACACACCTTTGCCATACACACCTACACTCGGCCGACAATCTGCCAGTACTGCAAGCGTTTGCTCAAGGGTCTCTTTCGCCAGGGCATGCAGTGTAAAGGTGTGCAGTGTTTCAGAGATAATCGTTGGAGAACATCATGGGGGCATTTTACCGCGATTCTTATTCATTTCTGTCATTGTTTTTTTTTAATTTTTTTTCCCCCGGCCAGACTGCAGATTCAACTGCCATAAACGATGTGCGTCGAAGGTGCCAAGAGACTGTTTAGGAGAGGTGGACTTCAACGGAGGTAATGGCTTCACCCAGTTTCACTGTGACAGTGTTATATCTTGTAAGTATTTGGGATTTTGAAACGTTTTAATTTGTCGTGTACACAGAGCCAGCAAGCCCCGGCCCAGATTCGGACACGACCATGGACACGATGGAAGTGGACAGCAGCGACATGGACGGCAGCAGAGGACTGGACGACCCAGAGGAACCCTCGACACCAGATGAGAGGATGTTCGACATGGACTCTCCCTTCTTGGATAGAGAGAAGGATGAAGAGCCCATCAAGACGATTAGGTGTGAAGATGCTGATGTAAAGAGATACTGCACACTCAAATGTGCTGTTGAGCTGTATAAATTAAATTAGTGTTGTTTTTTTTTATTTAAACATATTAATAGTGGTTTGAATATCACATTTTTGAGCGCTGCTGAGGCCACCGTCCCAAATTCAGCTTTTCTCCATATTATTTGTTTTGGATATTTCAGCACAGAAAGCATGTTGACAGGGAGGAAGACTTGCATGAATGGTCGCCGTCCTAATTGAAACCGGGGCCTTTGTGGTTGCGTTTAAAACCACCAGGTCTCACTGGCCAGTGCCTGAGTTAATTCTACGCCAGCAGTGGAGTTTTTATATTTGCAGCGGTGTTACCACGGCTGCAAACACAAAATCATGCATCACTCTCTCTGTGCAGAGTTTCTGTCAGGAAAAAGGTAGCTGTCTAGAAACTCTTATTTAAAGCTTTTCATAAACAGGTTCTAGTCATAATTGTTGATTTTGATATTAACCAATGAAATATTAATATTATCTGTGTGTGTGTGTGTGTGTGTGTAGTCCTTCTACGAGCAGCAACATCCCTCTCATGCGGGTGGTCCAGTCCATCAAACACACCAAGAGGCGGAGCTCCACTGTAGTGAAGGAGGGCTGGATGGTACATTATACGAGCAGGGACAACCTGGTAAGACTGATAACCTCCCAAAGCTCTACAGAGGAGGCCAGTCTGAAATTTGTGCTTAGCCTAAATGCTGGGGAAATCTTCCTCTCTCCAAAGCTGTTGAATTCATGTGTTGAATTCAGCACCAAAGGTATTTTTGCCTAAGAAGCTAAATAAATAGAAACTACTGCAACACTGGATCTGTTTTGTGCCTTTTAGACTAATATAGTGTTTGTTTTCCATTTGAACAGAGGAAGAGACACTACTGGAGGCTGGACAGCAAGAGTCTGAGTCTCTTCCAGAACGACACTGGAGCCAAGTTCTACAAAGTAAGAATGAAACGTCTTGTCCTTTTCATCAAATAGATGCACATAATCAGATGTGAGCTCTGCTGAGTGTCCAGAGAACTGGGTCGGACATATGAAGAATGCAGCAGGACATTCGTCATGTCCTGTGACGTATGGATTCTCTCACAGAGATCATGTGACATTGCTGACAGGACATCAACACTGGTGTCAGGCATTTGCATCAAAGGTTGTTGATGTAATTGTCTTTTGATGTCATCTATGTCTCTGATACATTTTTCATTTAGCCATATTTGGTTTCCTTTTACTTTTTTAAGGGGCGCTGGCAGGAGAAACTCTGGAGAAAGTCAGGAGATGTTTTGAGTTGATTTCATGACTGAAAGCAGCTCATTGAAATTTACTCAGTAAAGACTTTCATTGTCTGTGATGACAAAATATCTCAGAAATCCTCATATAGCCTCACAGACCTGCTCAAATTCCCTTCTAATTGAAAGTGAAACACTTTCAGACATGAGTTCCAAGAAATTTAGACATGTTACAGGGGGACTGGCAGGGAAAGGTCCAGAAAATGTCCAGAGCAGCTAGATCTGACATTTGTATACAGCGCCTCTGGAACCTTTCAGGCCAATGTGCGTGCATGTCTGAAAGCATTTTGAGTGATACCAACGTAAGCCAGGGGAGGTGTTTTCCATATCTGCATTCAAATACTGCTTTACACACCTGCAGTGAGAGGTGTGTAAATAAATGTGTCAGCAGCAGGGTCCTGTGCGTTTGAAGGTCAGTTCGTCTCGCCGAAACTTCCTTTGGGGTTTTTCAGTTCTTCCTTGCAGTCAAAAGAGCTCAGATGGCTGTTGTGTAAGCTGGAGTTTTGTTGTTTTGGTGCCAAATTGCTTCTGCTGTTTCATCTTCTTCAAATTAGAAAAGCAAGGATTTATAAAATGAATTAAATATCCCACCGATCCAATTTAAAATCAGTCACACATCTTCTCTTCTCTACGTTCAAAGTAGAGTGAACAAATGTCATTTGGATGTGTAGAATCAGTCGTGGAGAGTGTGTGACACTTCCCGCTCAGTGCCAGCACCGTAGTCAGTCATTACACTGCCACAGGGGCTTAATAGCACAGTAATTACACAGTGAGGAGCGAGGGAGGGAACTGCGAGGTAAAGACTTCCACATGTGTGTTGGTAGGTTGTGTGTGTGTGTGTGTGTGTGTGTGTGTGTGTAGGGGGGGGGGGGGTGGGGTGTAATCATTTTATTGTTCATGTCGCTCTGTATGTTTTGAGACTGTGATGCCTCTTTGAGATGTGGTCAGAGTTATGTGTGTGTGTGTGGGTCGGGTGCGATAGAGTTCCAGAGTACGTGTGTGTGTGTGCGTGTGTTGAAGTCGTGGTTTTGTAAGCTGCTGCGCTTACAGCCCCTCTTTTCTTCTCGCTGACACTGGTTGTGAAACAAGGCTGAAAAACAGCTCGACTCCCTTCACCCCTCTCCCCAAACATCTCCGTCACACCCTGCAGCCTCTGCCACCAAAGCCTCGGAGAGGAAACCTCAGCAGGGACCGACTCCTCTGGGTGTGTTTACAGGCAGCTTTATGTGGTTCTTTATTATCAACTTGGCACTCAGCCTCGTTTAAGACCTTCAGCAGGCTAATTGAAGGCTCTCTGTAAACGCTCAGAAGGTTTGCGTGCCTGTTGCTCCGCAGCGCTACGTTTCTGCCTGCGATGGATAACGTGAGATGATCTCCTGTACGTACAGTAGATAAAAGCTTCGTCCAGGGGTTTCTTCTCAGAAACCACAGGTTCTCCATCTGCCCCGTCTGTATTCGGGGAAATCGGCCCGAGTATTTTCCCTTCTTTTCTCTGAAGTTTCTTGCCTGCTGCTCATCAGCCTGTGACCACTGTCCTCCCCTTTGCTTTATACCTCCAATCTGATTAGTGGTGGTCGTGTGGCGGCTCGCTTGCCAGGCATGGCAGCCATTTTCACCATTTGGAAGCCATAACAGTTTCCCGTTTGAAGATGAGACCCCTGTACTTGTGGCTTTCTCTGAAGAACCTTTCATGGGGTGAGGGGGCTTCTCTCTGTCTCTGCCAGATTGAGTGCTGTCACAATCATAACACATACACACACACACTCTCTACCCTATAGAATAATGGCCGTTGCCGCGTCTTTCGTCTCAGTGGCTAGCGGTAGCGCCAGCGGCTCATGCTCAGATGGGGCCTCTGGCTGGCCCTACCTTGTAATCAGGCAACCAGAGCTCTTCGGCCGCCGCAGGGCCCCGCTCACGTGACCTGGCCCCGCTAACCACAAGCACTTCATCCGATACTCCTGTGGTTAGCCACGTGGAGGGGACAGCGTGTGCCACAGGGAGCCCCCATTGGCTGGAAGTTCTGTGTGTTTTTTTGATTTTGGACCCTCCCTCCTCTCTTTAATTTGACAGTGAGCTTGAAGGGGAAGGGGGGAACTTTAAAGTGTGCTGCAACTGTTCACTCAGTAGAGAAGAGGAAGAGAGAAAGCTAGAGCTGGGATTATTCCGTCAACAACTGAGTGTGGAGACTGTGTGAGTGTTACTGCCTCTATTAATGCCATGTTGTCGTTTGAAGATGAGCACTGCATCTGTAGATTTAGATCAGTTAGATCACATTTTGTATTTCTCACTTTGCCCATTCAAGGTGGAGAGACAGACAACTTGCTAAAGTGAGGGATGTGATTTATTGTTTCATCTGTTTTTATTCATGTTTTACCTTTTTAATGTTTCTCTCTAGATTTTCTCATCGTAATATTATTTTTTCTCCCCCATGCTACCTTTCTTGTCAAGGAAACACAACCTGAATAATGCACTTTTCATTAGTGCATAAGCACTAACTTACCACTGTTTCCATGGTGAATTTGGGTGTTATGAAAAATATTTTGCAATGTTGCATTCTATCACTTACTTACCACTGTTTCCTTAAGAATTTTTGACCGAAGACACATG
Organism: Pseudorhombus dupliciocellatus; assembly: GCA_016785235.1. Lineage (NCBI taxonomy): Eukaryota > Metazoa > Chordata > Actinopteri > Pleuronectiformes > Paralichthyidae > Pseudorhombus > Pseudorhombus dupliciocellatus. The sequence goes on from JAFBJW010007502.1 coordinate 7,606,369, forward strand.
GAGCTCTTATACCCAGAGAATGCAAAAATGATGACTAAAGTGAATAATACAAAGTACAGTCCCATAAGCAGTGCAACACTACTTACATACGACAGATTTATATCCTAAACACTGATCAGAATCAGGCTATTTCAATGGGGATCATTCCACAGACATTAACATCACCACCTTGAAGTCATTTCAGTCACATATAAAAGTCCTGTTGACTAGATTTTGTTGCAACTGCAATAAACAGACAGAAGCTAAGGTGTCCCACATTCACCCTCATGTGTGTGTGTATTTTATATCATCTATATTTAAACTATTCCACATGTGACAAATACTTTTTTATTTGAGAATTTGAAGATATGTTTATAGATATAATTAACTCTTGCAACCCCCCCTCACCCTCTTCCTTATAGGAAATCCCCCTGTCCGAGATCCTTCAGGTGGAGCAGTCCAGAGACTACAGCAGTCTGGCCCAGGGCAGCAACCCTCACTGCTTTGAGATCATCACAGCGACTATGGTGTACTACGTGGGAGAGAACAATGGCAGCCACTACCACAGCCCTGCGTTAGCTGCCTCAGGGGTAGGCATGGAGGTCGCCCAGGGCTGGGAGAAGGCCATCAGACAGGCCCTGATGCCCGTCACCCCTCAACCCAGTGTGGCCAGTGCTGCCGGACAGGGCAAAGATCACAGTAAGTTCAAAAAACATTGATGTAATGGTTGAAATGAAGGATTTATAATCAAATTATAATAATGAATTTGCATTATATGACATATTTTTAGAATCAAGACTAATTGTGCGGATACTTTTGTAATTGGTCCAAGGTAGATGTAGTATTTTCTTCATGGTTGCAAATGATCTTGATTTAAGATATTCAAATTCACAACTTGTATTTGTTCTATTAAACATTATTGAAGTTAGACCATAGTCAAACAAGTTTGTGTTTCCCTTTCCAGTGATGGCTTGAAATAGTTCTGGGTTTTTCCTGCCTCACTATGAAGTTAAAGTACAGACTTGGGCAACAGCAAATGAAACGTCCGTTATCTTTTTGTTTGAGATGGTTGATCTGCCCGAAAGATAGAAGAACTCCCCTTTCACAACTTTGGTTAAGGGGCCATCCAAAAAAAATCAGGTGACCCGGCTGACCTTTGGAAAGGGAGGGAAAGTCCCTCTAATGGCAAAGACAGGAGCCTCTAGAATGCTATTAGAGGCTTTTTGGTTATGAATCGACTCTTAGACCTGCTCTTCAGAATCTGTAGACATGAAACAGCAATTCATCAAGTTCCTTATGAAACCATGGCAGCATTCAGAAATGACTGCTCTGCTCTCTATGAAACCTCTCCGTGCCCTATAGATGTGATTTTTGATGTCATTTTGATTTACTTGTTATTTCCTCTTGGTTGATATGAGTGACTGTTAGATTAGAATTAAAAAAATAATGTGAGATTGGAGCTGTGGAGGTACAACGGTTCAACCACTAACCAGAGGGTTGGTGGTTTGATCCCATTCTCCCATTTCGCCAAATAGCCCTTGGGCAACACTGAACCCCAAACTGATCCTGACGGCTTTTATCGCATCACAGTAAGCCAAGAGTCGGATGCAAAAGCAAATACAAACCACAAAGTTGTGCGTAGCATCAGCTGAATAACGACATCATCTCTTCTTGTCCTTTTGATCTTGTTGCTGACTTTCTATTCAGAAGTGCAGAATGAGCTCCTGTATACTCGCACCGACTCAGCCACGCATAGTCTCTCAGATCAATTCGGTACCCAGTTTATTATGCAATAAAAAGCTCCATTATGAGGGGTTGTGACGCACCGCATGCAGCTGCGTAAGAATAAAATACTGGCATGTGAGCATCTGACAACAACCATTTCACTTTATGCTTTGATAAAGTGACATGTTTCACTTGTTGAATGTGGAACCATCATGTGTCTTCTCTTTCAGAAGAGCTGTCCATCAGCATATCTGTGTCCAACTGCCAGATCCAGGAGAATGTGGTGAGTGGTGCTACTTTTCTCCTCGTCACTGTTGCACAGTTTCCCAGCACAGGCCCTGACCGTGCACCACACATCCATCCCTGCGCTTGTTGAAGAAGTAGCTGTTGCTCTAAACATATCCCGGAATGTCTTAATGTCTTTCAACCAAAACTACTTGTGGAAGCTAACAACACAAAACAGGAAGCTGCAGACTTGTGTTTTTGTTCCGTGGAGTTTTCGTCTCGGTTGCACTTCTGCATTGAGTGAAAGTTAAATATTTGCGGAGGAGTAGGAGTTTTGCCAGGATTTAGGCGATGTAACGATACTGATTTCTACTGAGAGCATGGAAACACTGACCACATTTTTCCCACAAGTGAAAACAAAACACAAAAGTTTAATAACAGTGCCAATTCTCTCTGTGCAGGACATCGCCTCGGTTTACCAGATATTTTCTGATGAGGTGCTGGGGTCAGGCCAGTTTGGCATCGTGTATGGAGGTATGTCTCTACACCTGAACGTCCTGGACAAACAATCCACTGTAAATTGTAATAGATATTTAAAATCATTGCTCATAATGTTGTAGGCAAACACAGAAAGAGCGGCAGAGATGTGGCCATTAAAGTCATCGACAAGATGAGGTTTCCCACCAAGCAGGAGAGCCAGCTAAGGAACGAGGTGGCCATACTACAGGTAATGACCAGACTCACCCCGAACAATTGGGATGATTGTAAGCATTGAAAGCATGCGAGTGCTAACACCTTATTAAGTTGGGTTCTGCAGGTTTGAACAGGAGCTCGTCTTTATGTCATTGTCTGCGTTTTCCTCAGAATCTGCACCACCCAGGTATTGTCAACCTGGAGTGCATGTTTGAGACGCCAGAGCGGGTCTTTGTTGTCATGGAGAAGCTGCACGGTGACATGCTGGAGATGATCCTGTCCAGCGAGAAGAGCAAACTGCCCGAACGAATCACCAAGTTCCTGGTCACACAGGTGTGTATATATTTTCCTCCTTAAATTTCTGCCATTTTGTCTAATTTCACCAAAGCCTCCTTGTTCTCTCAGACATGTATGTGCCTTTAAGATTCCAATGCTAAAAGCTTGAACGATCTGTCATTGAAAGTGACCATACAGCTGGTTATCATCAAATGAACTGATAATCGAGTACAACTTTCTTTCCACACTTTTAAATAACCTGTCTCTTCACCACTTGCTGTCATTTCTGTGTCTTGTCCCTTTATTTTTCCATTGTAGCTTCTTTTCCTCCCTCCCTGTATCCTTCCTTCTGTTTTTGGGGTCTGAGTCTGTGCCTCATCTCCAGCGCCTGTTTATTCTTGTGGTGAGCTGATTTATGCGCGTGTGCATGTGTGTGTGTCGGGGTTTGGGTTGTTTACGTGATCAGTCTGCATGGCAACACGGCCTCCTCCCTCTGCGGATTACAGCCTGCCGCACGCCGGTGGCTTTAGGGGGTTTGATTAGAAGAAGCAGTGGGCCCCCGGGCCTCTGCGGGGCTCAGGTCCCGAACAGGAGCGGGGGCCATTAACAACAGCTGCATTAGCTGCGGCTGGGCCGGGGATCTGATGTGGTCGCGGAGGACTTCTGTCAGAGCCAGGGTCAGGATAGGGGGAGCCAGGCGCTCTGTGGTTTTTGGTGGAAGGCCACGAGCAGACGTGCGTGCAGCACGAGCTTACGCCAGAGATCATGAATATAGATGAGCATGAGGAGACCAGGTCATGTGTCTTCATGTGAAGGTACCGGTCAGGATGGAAGTGTTTAAGGGCATTAGTGTGATGTGCTTTTTCCACAAGTCAGCAGCGTTGTTTCGACTGCATGGATTATATAAACATTAGCCTGTTTATTCCTCACGCTGTATACATAAAAACTTAAAGACGCTGGTCTACAAAAACGTTTAGACCACTTAGACCTCTAGTTATCTGGAGTTCAGGAGCTCAATCTCTGTTATTTCGCTTTTGGTTGCAACAGATCCTGGTGGCCTTGAGACATCTGCACTTCAAAAACATTGTTCACTGTGACTTGAAGCCTGAGAATGTACTGCTGGCTTCTGCAGAGCCCTTTCCTCAGGTAAAAAAAAAAAATGAAATAACCTCCAATACATCAGCGTTTCTGCTTTGTCCATTGGGTATTAACGATTCTCTGCCTTCCTCCAGGTGAAGCTGTGTGACTTCGGCTTTGCTCGCATCATCGGCGAGAAGTCGTTCCGGCGCTCTGTCGTGGGCACGCCGGCTTACCTGGCCCCAGAGGTGCTGCGCAGCAAAGGCTACAACCGCTCCTTAGACATGTGGTCAGTGGGGGTCATCGTGTACGTCAGTTTGAGCGGGACGTTCCCTTTCAACGAGGACGAGGACATTAACGATCAGATCCAGAACGCTGCCTTCATGTACCCACCGACGCCCTGGAAGGATATCTCCGCTGAAGGTAACCTTTCTTTTTGCTGTTCTAATCTCCTAGTTAGCTTGTCCATCACTCTTGTCAGAACCTGGTGGCCTGGCTGATCTTGTGTTTTCATGTCAGACTGATACTCAGCCTCGGTAATGTCCTCCCCACCTACGTGTCTGGTTTTCTCGGCCTCTTCTCTTGTCTCCTCTCGTCTGCGGTCGAGATGATTCACTTCCAAACTCTCCCCAACTGCCCAAAATTCAGCTCCTCCCACACACAGGAGGAAATAACTGTTGATGCTAATGTGTGGTGAGCCAGCTCCTGCAGTGCCCCCCTTCTTGTTCTTGTTATTCACTGCTGATATTTATCTCTTGTTGTGAATTGTGTTTCCTCTTGAGAAATATGTTATATGCAAATATGAGACGATGTAAGATCAGTTCATAAACTCTATTTTGCCTTTTTTAGCCACAGATCTGATCAACAATCTTCTCCAGGTCAAGATGAGGAAGAGGTACAGCGTGGACAAGTGTCTCAGCCATCCGTGGTTACAGGTGACGTATTTTTAAGCTCAATTTTATTATTTACTCTTTAAATCTACATTTATTCTTCACATTTATGAGTCAAATCTAAAATAGACAGATTCAGAGTGACTTATATTTTACAATATCTTGCCAATAATAATTAAGTTTGCTTGTTTTTGTTTATTCTGAAATTCAGTAGTTACAGTGCAAACAAAATTGGTCACAACCACAGTCTATAGAAAGATGGACATCATCTCTGCCTCCCTGAAGTGAAGCCAAAGCTTCAAAAGCTTCAAAATATACTGGCCTCAGTTAAACGTCCACGTCTTGCTTCCTCAGGACTATCAGACGTGGCTGGACCTCAGGGAGTTTGAGACGCGACGGGGCGAGCGCTATATCACCCACGAGAGTGACGACGCGCGCTGGGAGGAGTACGCAGACGAGCACAGTCTCGTTTACCCTAAACACTTTATCATGGCTCCCAACCTGGACGACATGGAAGAAGACCCCTAGGGTCACGGGAGACTACACAGCATGTGTCAAAGGAAAAAGGATTGTCACTGGGACTTTATTTGCATGAAGCTTTTGGGAGCGCCGGATTTCCCCTGCAGGACTGTTTGTTGTGGAAACAGAGAGAAGCCAATCAGATGCAGAGTTCCGCTCCGCAGGCCTTTAAAGTGGGGAAACCCCAAAATCGTAGCTTGATGCTCTGCTACAAGAAGCGGGCAGGTGGAGACGCTGGCCACAGAAACGCATTAAACTAAAGGGGACAAGGATGTTCTCTCCTACTTTTTGCACAACATCAAAACATTCCATGTTTTTTTTTCTCCACAAGCCAAAATACGCCTGGTGAAAGTTTAGTTAGTGTACACGATTTAGACGAATTTCGAGTAAGAACATGGCTCTTATGTTTTGTATGAGACAGACGAGCTCAGAGAGAGAGAGAGAGAGATCTTACCCAAGGAGAAAAGGGCACTTTTCACAAGGGATTTACAGCCTGAGAATCAAACACATTCGAGTTTGCTCTCACGTCCGAACTGTTTGTGAGACTGTCCTTTGGCATGAAACTGGAACTATAACATGTATTTGTATGTTGTTGTTTTTTTTAATGTATTTAGTTAGGGTGGTAGATTTTTGCACTATCTTACCACGGAGCATAGCAAATGAATAGGAAACACTATTCGCTGCTACAGAGAGCAAACGGCTTTCGAGTGCCAGGTCAGGGCGCAACGAGTTAAAGAAAGCTGATGCAGCAGTTTTCAATATTACACCAAGATCTGTTGATACCTTGCCAGACCCTGACCAAACATGTCCATACTATTTATCTTCATCAATAGTGAGGTTTCACAGGACTTAATAGGTAAAATGGGGTTAAACTCAACTAACTGAATGTCAGTGCTTCATGTCATCAGTGTCATCATTCTCTGCATTCTCTGTGCTGTATTTCTGACTGTGAGCCTAAATTCTGAAGTGCAGTGTGTCCAGAAAGCTTTCAGACCCGCTCACCTTTTTTTTCCCCAAATGTTCATTTGTTGCAGCTTAAAGATGTGATCACATGAGATCCTCTTTATTTATCCCAGAGTGGAGAAATCCACATGTTACAGCAGCTGTCATTCAGAATGAGGTGGACAAGTAGAAGGCAACAGATTATTTTTTTGGAATGCTGAAATCCTTTTCAATTCCAAAATTCCCCTCACCAATCTACTCTCAACATCCATGATACCAAAGCAACACAGACTTCTATAAATTGTATACATCACTCGGATGCCACTTAGTAGAATAGAATATCTGCCTTAGACCTGAACTATATTTGACTCACTGCATAATAACATAAGATAAAGGATCAGTATTTAGGACAGGATGCTAAAGAAAGTTTAAAAAAAAAGAGTCCAAACACAGACAAAGGCACAAATCTAAAATCTCTTTGGTGGAGAGGTCAAATAAGAAAACAAGGTCATTGTTTTGAAGACTTTCCGATGTACTGTAAGTGTTTGACTGAATTGCTGCATCACTACACGCAAGCCAACCTGAGTTCCCACATGGAGCAGGATACTGGTGTGCATTGCCTCGTTTAATATGTTGTCTGGACCGGTTGACAGCCCCGCTGTGTCTCGACAGTAGACATCATAGAAACGTCCGTATGAGTACAATTCAGTTCACATGGGAGTTTGTAGTGCTGCAGTTTTATAGTTTGCTTTATTGGCGTGTTTTGGGAGTACATTCCTCTTTCCTGTTGTCCTTTTCCCTGTCTTCGTTGCCGCTGGATTGGCAGGTGTCAGTGTTTTGTATATTTCAGTTCATACCAATGGAATAAAAAAACAAACAACGTCTTTACTTGACAATGAACCTTCCATCTCATTGCCCCAGGATTCACCAGCAACTCTTGTCGTGCTGTTTATGTGTGTGTGTGTGTGTGTAGTGGTTTCACGTGTCAGGTCCCATTCTCAACAGCTGGATGTGATTGTTGCACCACACCGAGCCAGCCGCTCGCCACAAGGGAGTAATGACATATTTAAAGAGGGTGGCGGTGATGTGGGGCTCGGTGGATGACTTTGAAATCGCTCGTGACAAATGCCGCCACGGAACCCATTTGCGTATCAAACGTGCGTCTGGCTCCAGCCGTATGAATAAAAAGTCTCGTCCCTGGACTGCACTTCTGAATGGGCCTGTTGTCTGAAGGGGCAGTTTAAAGATGGCTGTCGTTGATTTGGTGACATCTTTGAAGTGTGCCCTCCTGTAGATGCAGAGCAACCACTGTTAACAATCATGGCTGCAGCCTTATTGTAGCTCCATGTCCTAATAGCCACTGATGAGAAGTTCCCCTGTAGAGATACCTAAGACTGCTCTGCTGTGTCTTAGAATGATTTCAAGATGTGGAACGCACTCACACCACATGACCCCAATAACCCCAGAGACGGTTATAGACTGGAAGGACACAGACACAATGTTGAACTCAATCTCATCTTATTCAGATTTAAGGGCACACATTGCTGCATAGTCTCCGTTCAGAGGAAATTCAGAGCTGAGGGAAATGAGGTGCAATGTCTCCCTCCTCTGGTGGGATGGGAGTTTATTAAAAACTTGACTTGAAATATTCAAACCTGTTTAATGCGGGGTAATTTAATGTAAAATGGGTTTAAATGTTACCTCCAGCCTCCTTTCAGTCAAGGTGCTCCTCCTCTGTGAAATGTTTTATACATCATATATACTTTAACTTGTATGTTTTAGCTTTTGCAGAAAGATTATATTTTTATTTGAAGGTTTTATTTTTCAAACCAAATCAAAATTCTACTTATATAGCCACTAACGTATCACTATTTGCCTCATAGTTTTTAACAAGCTGAGCAAGGTGAGGGGGGGGGGTTGATTGGCACAGCTGCAATGAGTTGCCTTATGGGCTGCTGATCTACACACACATACTTGGGCCTAAATTTAATACGTTAACCATGGACACGAAGACGCGCCGTGCTGCAGTTGAGATGCTGCTCTGTGTCCCACAGCGGTGACCGTTATGGAAGTCTGGAAGCTTGTGAAAGCAGAACTGAGCCGCAGCTGACGTCGGATGCAGAGGATTTCAGTATAGACTTGATGCAGAGCAGAAGGAGGAACGATACACAAACGCTAACAGGGTAAGACTGAGATGTCGCCTGGAACAAATAACAATACAGTCACTGGCAGAGAAGTGTTATTCAAGATCACTCTGTGACACCAGGAACCTAAAGAGAAAACCATAAAATATTCAATGTTATGATAATAACTAAATACATGAAATTCTACAGTGCTGTTTGGTTTAAGCAAAGCCACGATCTATTGTTTTTATGTACATGTACAATCATATGGGCCGACTCTTGTTTCCAGAAAGGGAGCAATTCTCCATTCTGCCAGAAGGTGTCACTCACTGTAGGTTCACACACTGAGGTTGTAAGACTCAGATAACATTTGATTATTTTAAGATGGCTTACAAAGATATATGTTTGAAACGGAGTGTGTGTTGTCCTCCAGTCCTCTGACCCGTGTAAACACCTGAATGCCCAAGGTTGTCTTTTGCATAAGAGGCTGAGCTGTGGAGCCAGTGGTGGTTTGTCATTTCCATGTATTAGCCCCGTGCTATCTGACGTGTGTCAGAAATAACATCTGTTTGAAGCAGAGACAGCGATCGGTCTTTGTTGCCCTGATCCTGAGCTCGTGTGTATATTTGTCGAGGAGCTTTGCCCGGGGGCTTCTCGGCAGGTCTCTCGTCACCTCAAGGGGAGGTCTGCTGTGTGTCGCGCACCGGCGACCGCCTCCTTTACCTCTTCTCCTCTCTCCTCCAAGTCCGCCGCTCCTCCTCTTCCATGCTGGGTATCCATGGGCCACAGACCAAACAAGCAAACAAACAGAACAACAGAAAAACCCATCAGCCCGACAAGGCCTCCGTGGGCTTGGGGGAGAGAGATGGAGAGAGATCTTGTTTGTTTTCTGGGCCAGTGTCATTTCACTGTGACGGCGGAGGAGGCCTCCCAGGACACGGCTACCCACACTTGTGTTTGACTTCCAGCAGGGATCAAGGTGGTCCTCAGTCCGGTCTTCATCCTCTCCTGACCCAATACACAGCTGGCGGCGGCGTGTCCTTTACCTAAGCTGATGCTGTTCTCTGTAGCTGTGGGCCTGGCCTTTCTGTGAGGGCCTCGTCGGCGTGGCATTCAGCCAGTGGCCTTTCATCCCCCACAATGCTGCCTCTCAGGCTTGACCAGTAAACAGGGATTCATTTGATTGACTGTCATTCCACGCTCATGGCGAATGTTTGCCCGGACTCAACGGAGCTGCCAAACAATTTTTTAAGATACCGAAAGAAAACAACAAAACCCACGGCGTTTTATCAGCTCACTGCCCTCTGCCTGTCGCCAACTGTAACCCACACCAGTTGACTTTTTGCTGTGTCCTTGACAAAAGGGCACCAGCACAGCGAAACGTGTTATCTCTACTCTCTAAGCACACCGCGTAGTTTCTCTGTCTGGGTTTTGCACATTCTGACCTGGATGACACATGAATGCAGCTCCAGAGGGCGTTTGCGCCTTTAGTGTGTGCGTGAGTGGATAACGAGCTCAGCGTTCAGTGCCCCTGCTTTTTTATTTATAAAACCTAATGGTGTTGGGAGCTGCCTGCCAGATCATGTTTTTTTTTTTTTTAAATAAGCAAAATAACACAAAAATAACAAAAGTAATTTCCATGTAACTTGGTGGAAGGATGTGAAATGGGTCAAGAAAGAACCCATTACATTTTAGTTCTGCATCAGGGGATGGATCCAAGCCTTTTTTTTTTTTTGTATTATTAAATCTTCATGAATTTCCCAGAGAACAATTTGAGGACCTTGATAAAAAAAACAAACAAATCAGGTGTATTTAACAGTGTGGTATCTCTGAGCGTCCAGGACTGGTGGGCTGTGGCAGAGGTGCTCTAGAGGGATTAATAACGCTTTATATTATATTATAATAACGCGTTTTCAGGTCAGACACTGTGTATTGCAGGGGAATAAAAGGTCAAATCTGCGTGTGTGGCGGCTGCTCGGTGACGCCGACTCGCCCTTTTGTTGTAAAAGCTGTGGAGAGAGGAAATGGAAGCCGGGAACGGTTTCCTAGTCTGGGAAAATGCAGATGAGCCGTATAGGTATGTTTGATTTGCTGACTCCAGCTGTGCCTGGAGAATTCCCCTGACCCGCTCTGTGCACCGGTTGCTGTGTGAAGCCACATGCACCCTCGCAGGCGCAATACGCACCCTCCTGAAAGCACTGGCCATTGAACTCTCAGGCAAGTGGCAATATTTGCTCACCTGATATACACACATCTGGTCGGGGTGGGCCCAGGGAGGGGGGACTGGGGAAAGGACCCCTTGATGCAGCTGTGGCCCCCGGAGAAAGAGCAGACCAGGAAGTTTTGTGGCTGGAGGAGGGTGGAGGGCTGTCTTGGCGGGGGGCTGTTTAGCGGTGGTGGCCCCATTGTCCCTTTAAAGAGGCAGGGGCCGTATTTGTTCGGAGCCGCAGGAGGCTGATGAGGTGCTAATCTGTTGAGTGGCTGTGCCATTGGGTCCCTGTTCCCAATAGTCTGTTAGCTGTCAGGGCCTGTAAAAAAAAAAAAAAAAAAAAAGCGGGGGGCACAATTTATGGGCCCCCGGCCAGGACTCAGCCGCCGGTGTCCACGGGTAAGCAAACACAGATTGGACACTTATGTTGTTGCTCTGGTAGGGCAGGCTTTACCAGCAGGCCCCTGGGGTGACGTGTAGGTAGCTCCTTTTCAGCCCTCTTCATGAGTTGTCGGCCCCCTCCATGCTCCTGTGTAAACACTACAAATTAGCCATCTGCATATGGATGGGCCCTCAGCCTTTACAGGAAGGAGGCTGAAGGTAGAGGACGTTCCATATTCCCCGACCTTAATGTAAAGTCCTCTATCCCCTTTTAATTTCTATCCTCATGCATACAAAACAAAGATACTTAGATATGGATTCAGACACGGGGATTTAAAAAGGTATTCCAGCTCGGGAGAGTGTGAGATTTTTGTTGCGCGGCGCTCTGAAGCGTGATGATGACAGGCGTGCGGGGGGCCGGGTCTGGGTCAGCAGGCAGAGGTAATCCCAAACTTGAATTTCCCCATCAACCCGGAATACAGATAAGACGGCAGCAGATATGAACCTCACCCGCTCACTCACCGAGTGACTGATGGAAAAAGGAAATGGACCAAAAGCTTCGCTGAGATGTAGAGCTGAGATGAGTGTGTGTGTGTGTGTGTGTGTGTGTGTGTGTGTGTTCTCAAGAGGCCTCTCCCGGGAAATTGACCATCGTGACCATCAGAAGAAGATATGGATTGATTCTGCCTATATTTCACACGTCTCCTCAAAACAAGATCAGAGACGCCGATGAAGTGATTCCGCTGGCGAGTAAAGGATGTTGGTGTTTTACGCTCGTGTTCGAGCCAATTAGGATTAGAACGGCCATCGCTGATACATACATTTTTAATCATCAGCCCCGCTTTGTTCTCCTGTCCGCGCTGACAGGGACCTGACAGCATGGCGCCGGAGAGTAAACGGCGATGGCTCATCGTGGATTATGGCGTGGGCTCGATTGTAGTGATATTTTCGACACAGAGTTTCCCAGGGGAGCCTGGGCACTTTAATTAACATAGCACCACTGGCCCCCCTCCTGTTTTAATTGCCTCCAGTCTGTGATTAAATGTGTATTGACTCTGCAGTTGGTCCACTAATGAATAACAATGTGCTGATTCGGTGATATTAAATCTTCAGGCTCTAATACACAAGCCGTCCGTGTCGGCTGTAAAGTTCAGACAGCGGTTACAAGGGGCCGCGGCACAGGGGATGAGAGTTGCGGGTATCATCGACAATTAGCTTCACGTGGCGACAACTTAAAATGAAGAAATACTTTCAAATCAATGCATTTTTGCTTTCAGATCATTCCAAGTCATTGAACTGAACAGGCTTTGGGTTGCCCCCTTGCTGAGCAGGTGTCTTTCAGTTTAGTTTGTTGTTGTTTGTTATAAACACTGGTAATCCAGTATTAAATCCTCAAAGGTGTCTCAGTTTCAAATCAGCTGTCGATACTGTACATACGGGCTCAGGGAAGAGGTTTTATTGCACTACAAAGCCAGTGATTTATAAAAACTAAAAGCGGGTGTAAAAAAAAAAGGGTGTCTACATTTTATTTTGAAATGCAAACATGATAAAGCCCCCACATTCTTCCGTGTCACCTGACCTGCAACCCACCGTCCTCCCTCTACTCCTGTGGTCCAATAGATAAACTGTCACCCTGCTTGATAAATGAAGGGCAGCGGTCAACACGGGCTCCTTTAACATGACAAGAGGCGAATATTGGATCTGCGGCGGCCTGGATACAGTCAACATAAAGCATATCGAATGGCATTCCTCGCCGCATTCCTCTCAATATCAAAAGGTGCATATTTGAGGATATCCTTAGTGCGTTTACGCCTGTGTTTGCTCCCTGACCCACTGGGGCCAGTGCAATAACTTTGGACTCCCTCCCACTGCATCTCGCTGCAATGGCCACTCTCACTTTTATTTAGCCGGGTTGTGTGCCTTCCCAGTCCAGCCGCTTTTCAGATTCATTTCCAGGTAAACACAGCGTGGCCAGCCACAAACCTGCGGCCAACAGGCGTTGTCACAGCTGTGGCAGATAATGGCAAGTCCAAACTCCAGCCCGGCTCTGGAATGTTTACTGTCACCACAGGCAAGTTGGCAGCAAACATTTTTTTTTTTTTTCCGAGCACCTTCTAAAAAGGAATACTACTCCTCGTTATTAATTTTATTTTGATGAATGACATGCTTAACCCTTTGCCCCCGTGCTTTGTGGCCGTGTGTGACTCGGAGGCTTCAGATGGATACAAATCTTCAAATTTCAGGAGTAAGAGGTCTTACACTTTAAAAGTCGAAACTTAAAGTTAACACGTTCCTGCCAACAACTCCTGGGTGTTTGAAGGAATGTTCGAAGAGGTTCCGCCTCTCTCACAACCTGCCTCCATCCCCCTGCTCCCAGACCCTCAGCAGCATCTGCAGCACAAAACCATAGTGGTGTTACTGGTGTCATTATAGGGGCCTCGCTCACTCATGCAGGCGTCGGGCTCTCGCTTCTTTAAATGACTCATTAAACTTTCAACACTTGGCGTTTCATCCCTATCATAACCAGTGAAGGGCGACACCTGGAAGTGTGAAAATTAACACAGATCGTCACGGAGGCTAAATAGTGGGAGCAGAGATGTATAGGACACACGCACGCACCCACTGCTAATATGTCAACGTAACAAGAACACACTGTGACTGCGCCTGACTCATTCTCTTAGATGCAAGCGAATGCAGCTCTGTTCTCATTCCCAGTGTTCACACAGGGCTGGGAGCGCAGCGTGTTGCACGTGGTGCGTTGATGCTCGAAGAGCATTTAAAGGCACAATGATGCCATTAACTGCCGGAAACTGTTTCTGAGCTCACACACCGCTGATTAAATAATAAAGATATCAGAACCAACAAAGACTTGAATTTTACCAGATATTTATGCTTTACTCTCATATGGTTCCAATCAAAACACAACAAGATGATTTTATTGTGTAATGGAGATCTAGAATTTTACATTTCAGGAAGTTTAACCACATCCTGGCTATTCTATTTCTTTTCTAAGAACTGATGGAAAAGTGAATTGTACAATAGTACATGCTAGTCATGCTGTGTGCCTTTGTATTATTTTATTTTTGACCATGGTCTTCAGTCACATTAAACAGATAATAAAATTAAAAAACAGACAGGGACAAATCCATTTTTTAAATTTAAAAGCACATGTGTTAACTTGAAATGTCGCTGATAGTTGAATCTGGGTGTAATGGCTACTTCTAGAAAATGCATCGTTGCAATAAGACACGTGAATGATTTGAACAAGCGGCCTATTTCAATGGTCTCACGATGGCCACGCTCCTCACATCTTCAACATCTTCTCTGCCCACACGTTTAATTAGTTGGTGCATGTTGTCTCATGTGAAAAGAAATGCATTTCAATTGAATCATGGCTCATTTGAAAAGTGGAAAATAACCGTTCTTTGTTACTTATACTTGATGCTGATTTATCAGTAATGACAGGCCAAACAGAAATGACAAAGGAGCCACGTCCCAGCTCTTTAGAGAATGTGACCCAGGCGAGATATTGTGAAACTGACACTGACTGATGTCCCTCTTTGCCCCATGCAGGAGATGTTGCCCAACCTGCACGCACCCCATGTGAAGAGGTAGGAATCATGGCGCTCACTGTTTCTGCAAGACTCTGCTCGCCACCTATAACATATGGGGCACAGAGTGTATTAGTACACACACTACAACAGGGCATAACCATGTAATACACACAAAATAAGGTGAAGGAGTTTTCTGTTTTTGACTAAATCCAAAATGTGACCTTCACCCGGGAGAGAGGACTCAGGCAGGTTAATGATTAACTGTGGAATTAGCAACATGTCTCATTCAGGAACATAATGTCCAGCAGGTCAAGGACCATTTCAGAGGGCTGAGGGTTTGTGTCTCTCTGCTATATTCTGATCATGTTTTTAAAGTCACACTTTGGCCTGTATTTGGCCTTGGCTGCTTTAAATTTAACATCCACTCCTGGTCCTGTTGTGGAACACACACATGCATGATTTCGCTTTTATTCAAATATTCTGTATTTCCAAATGTGAAGTTCCCATACATTATTCATGGTTGTCCTTTTATATTTAAAACCCTCCATGCCCATGCTGCACCCCTGATACACACACACACAGCTCTACAAATATAAATATATGATTACGTGTAGAAAAAACAGATCATTAGTTTATTTTCTAATGTCTTCTATTCATTATTCATTTTTTAAGATTGGAATAAAGCTGCTGTTGACTGAGTCCAGCGCAGAAAGCGCAGATTTGACCGCCTCCAGCTCTCCACCGCTGCAATCCCCAATCCTCAAACACACACACTCTCACAGCTTTTTTTTTTTTTTTTCTCATGATCTCATTTCCAAGTTAAGCAGAGTCTGTTAGTCCCTCGTCAACACGACAGGTTTACTCGCCTTTACTAATGGGGCTCTATACTGATAGTTATGCTCTTGCGTAAATATGCAGTCAAATAGATGTACAACCAGTGACACGTGGCTGGCACCGGACTGCAGCCTCACCTTGATGTTTGTGTCACACAAATACTACTGTACAGACACCGAGTGGAGCCCACTCCACAGTCTGTGACACTGGTAAATAAATAAAGTTTTATTATTTGACGAAACTGATATGGAGCAGTCCCTCTCGAAACTGACACCACCTCAAGTTAACCGAGTGTTCTGGTCGTCCACTTTGGGGTTTGCTCGTCGATTATTTTGGTCAAAAAAATACTTGACATTTATGAAAAAAAAAGTCCACATATCCTCTCCATTAAAAAAAAAGAAATATCTCACAGGGGTTTAATTTCAGAGAATGTGGGCTGCGTGCTGTGCCACAGGCGGCAGAGCCAGTTGGAGACGAGAACCGAGAGAGGGCGCTCTGAAGCTATGCCTGGCATATTCAGCACCAATTAAAACATTTAGAAACGCTAACCAGTCGTCCAGGTTTCGGAAAGTACAACCAACTCTCACCTGGTCGCAGATGTCAGTGAAAATATTTGAAGGATTTAACAGTGGAACATGTCGAGGACAGCAACTCTCACACATCTGGAGCCAGATGAGGATGGCAACTGGGCATCAGTACGTTATTACTAATTTAACTACTAGTATTAAAAGCATGTGGCTGGATCATCGTGGCAGTGGTGGACTGCATCCATGCATTCACGCAGGCCCTCATCCACGACCAGTTTCCTTAGGCGTTTAAAACCTGGGCCTAGGTTGACTCTAAACGTGCCTGGATTTAACAACAGCCCAGTCTGAACCTGTTATAATAAATAGTAATAAATGATTACCTAATTAATGTTTGCAGTTGCCCAATATGCCAGATTTCTACTATAAATATGTGCATGTGCGAATTTCCCTTTCCAGTATTTAGGAATCCAAAGTTACTGTTGTAAAAATAGTTAAAGTGTAAAGGTGACAAATTCCACGAACGCAAAGGAAGTGGATCATGATTCGAGTTCAATCGGAATAAACAGGCCGTGCTGATCGAGGATGTGCGTGATGAAAGGCGCCTCACGTTCAATGTATGGTTCTCTTATTTTTAATTCTCTTTCTTTGTTTAAAACCCGAGTCAAAACGCAACAAAATGACTTTGTAATGACGCTTTTCATATGAAACTGCTCCTTTCAGGCAGCGCAGGTGTACAACTGGGTTTGGAGTCGGTGGGTGGGTGGGTGGCTGCGAGAGGAGGTGGGTGGTGGAGGAGGAGGAGGAGGAGGAGGAGGAGAAGAGGGGGGGTGAAGCTTGAGGAGTCTCGCATCTAGGTGCGAGGAGATTATTCAAATAGGGCCCAAGGCGTAGAAGTAGGGATTGGAGGCTTGCCTGGCGCACAGAGCTATATCACAGCGGTAACGCGCAGCTCGGAGCGTCATTTCAACTCCGGCCACCGCACAGACGCATCGCAGCGGCTGGCTCCGTGCAGACAACACATGCGCCAGTCCTCCACAACGGGACACGCCGGCCGACGACCCAAACACGCCCAGTGGTCCCCAGTCACCTGCTATTAGGGAGACTTTTTTTGGCTTTTCCTCAGCTGGGAGACGCTGCGTGGGGAAAAAACGGTCCTCCATGATGCTTGGAGCGGTTAAAATGGAAGGACACGAGCACACCGACTGGAGCAGCTACTACGGAGAGCCCGAGGTGGGTACCTTAAATATATATTGTTTTCCTCTCTCTCCCACCGTCTAAAGCCGATCCCATTTTATACAACTCAATATTAGCCCTGAGATAATATTAACTTTGTGATCAAATATTGACTTGAGGCGCCTCCAAATCCTCCCCCATCTCCGACGCGGCGCGCTATCCTAACAAAGTTGCTTGACATGTAGAGGGGGGGTGGGGGGTGGAGGGAGGGCTGGGGGGACATATATATTTTTTGCCGAGATTATAATAATAATTATTATCTATTTTTTTTTTTTTTTACTAAATCAGATTAAATAATTTGTCGCGTTTCCACTTGACAAACTTCAGTGTGTGTGTGTTGATTTGCGGAGAGTGAGTGTAATATTTATGCTGCGTGGTCGCATCTTACTGAGGGAACATTCATTTTAGGTGTCAACATTATTTACTGGATAATTTATCCTAATATTAGTTGGTTATCAGACATGTGCCACTTTGTTTTCATTCTCAAACCAGTCTGCATTTCAAATGAATAATTAATAATAATACATATTATAATAATCTTGTTGAATTGTTCGTGGAGAAACTGTGACTCTGGAGTTAAGTTGTGTTTGTTTGTTTGTGCCACATGAAGCTGATGATCGCCTCTCTCTCTCTCTCTCTCTCCCCCATGGCAGTGTTACACCTCGGTTGGCAACATGAACGCGGGCCTGGGGATGAACTCCATGAACACGTACATGAGCATGTCGGGCATGAGCACCACCGCCAACATGACGGCCAACTCCATGAACATGTCATACGTCAACACGGGCATGAGCCCCTCCATGACCGGCATGTCGCCGGGCGCCGGGGCCATGAACGGCATGGGCGCAGCGGGCATGACGGCCATGAGCGCCGCCCTGAGCCCCAGCATGAGCCCCATGACGGCGCAGCCCGCGTCCATGAACGCCCTGACGTCCTACAACACCATGAACGCCATGAGCCCCATTTACGGACAGTCCAACATCAACAGGTCCAGAGACCCTAAGACCTACCGCAGGAGCTACACGCACGCCAAGCCGCCATACTCCTACATCTCCCTCATCACCATGGCCATCCAGCAGTCTCCCAGTAAGATGCTGACGCTGGCCGAGATCTACCAGTGGATAATGGACCTGTTCCCTTTTTACCGACAGAACCAGCAGCGCTGGCAGAACTCCATCCGCCACTCTTTGTCCTTCAACGACTGTTTCCTCAAAGTGCCCCGGTCGCCGGATAAACCGGGGAAGGGCTCCTTTTGGACGCTGCACCCGGACTCCGGGAACATGTTCGAGAACGGCTGCTACCTGAGGAGGCAGAAGCGCTTCAAGTGCGACAAGAAGATCGCCACGAAGGACGCGGGCCGCAAGGGCGGCGACGGCGGCTCCTCCAGCTCCGAGAGCTGCAACGGCAACGAGTCCCCGCACTCCAACTCCTCCACCGGCGAGCACAAGCGCTCCCTGTCGGACATGAAGGCGAGCCAGGCGCTGAGCCCGGAGCACGCCACCGCCTCCCCGGTGACGCAGGGCCAGCACCTCATGTCCCAGCACCACTCGGTGCTGGCGCACGAGGCGCACCTGAAGCCGGAGCACCACTACTCCTTCAACCACCCGTTCTCCATCAACAACCTCATGTCGTCGGAGCAGCAGCATCACAAAATGGACCTAAAGACTTACGAGCAGGTGATGCACTACTCCGGCTACGGCTCCCCGATGGCCGGGGCTCTTTCCATGGGCTCCATGGCGGGGAAAGCCGGCCTGGATTCTTCATCCATACCTGACACGACTTACTACCAGGGCGTCTACTCCAGGCCGATCATGAACTCCTCATAGACTCTTGGCGCGGACTCTCCCTCCCTTCGATTTGTACATTTGTAAAGAAAAAAAATATAGAGTTTGTGTACAATATGTATTTCAGATATTTTTTGATGTTTGCCACCGGTTTAGTTGTCGAGTTCGTCAGTAGCCTAATACTTTTCAGAGAAGGGGAGTTGACAATGATGATAATGTTGATGAAAATGATTTAAATGATGATGATAATGTGACGAGATCTGTTTAGAGGTCGGCTTCAGGAATGGACCCAAAGACAAAACAAAACAAAACAAACAGAAAAAAAAACAAACAAAAAAAAAACTTGCTGTAAAATAAATCTGCCTCCATGCGCATTGTTCTACATGAATTGAAATGCCTCGCAGAACTTCTTCAATCATTTGTGTAATTCCTATTTATGGCTTGTATATGTGTATTCTTGTAGTGACAAGAACAGAATCTATATTAAAGTGTTATTGGTTTTGTTTCCTGAACAAGAATTTCTTTGTTATTATTATTATTATTACTGGACGGAGTTATTGATTAACTTATCTAACAATAAATATCGTTAACAGCAAATGAGGGGGAACGGAAAATGATGGTTACACATTTTCTGCTCATTGTGAGCAGAAATATTGCACATACGGTATATACACACATTTTAATTCGTTTGAAGAAATAGAAAAATTAATGAAAAAATTAGAAAAATATTAACAAAATTCTGAAGAGGTGGATGAAACTTAGGATATTCGTCTGTTTATTTATGTATCCGGCTGCTTTGAACGTGCAAAAAATTAGTGGATGAAATTAGTGTCAAAATAATGATTGTTTTCCTTTTTTAATTCCGGGCAGCAGTGTGTTGTTAAAGCGGGGCGCCTATTTTCAGCGGGGATTAATAGCTTTGTTGGACAACACTGAGCACAATGCTCTCGGTTTGTCTCGCAGGAAATGTAAACAAAAGCAACACACTGTCATTAATTCCAAACATAAATTGGGATTTTTATAAAGTTTATTCAGCGCATCAGTTGATGTGTAATATGTTCGAAACTGGAGAATTCACTGCTGCAGAAAAAAAAGCAAAAAAGCAAATGCAAATGCTTGCAGATAAAAATGAGTGTTTTCTGCAGACGGTGACATCATGCAATCAACACATGCGCATACACAGGCTGCAATTTAATGTTGCTGATATGCAGCTTACATGGAGTATGAGTGTGACTGTGTGTGTGTGTGTGTGTGGGTGTGGGTGTGGGGGGGGGGTGGTTCAATCAGCCATTTAATTTCTCACACATACAGTGGAACGACTGAAACTGCCACACACACGCACACGCACGCTGCAGACGTTTTTGGATCAGTGACTCAAGATTAAGTGTCATTGTCACATGAAACAGCCTCCCCGTGGCGCAGGAGAATGAGGAGGCTGATTTGGGAACAGAGGCGCCTCAATGTGCTGCCCTAACTTCCATCCCCACAATCTGTGGCCCCCATTGTCTCACTCCTTATTTTTTAAAGGAGCTGGACCCTCCCCTCTTGTTAGATAAGATAGGAGATGCGGTCCTCCGAAAGAATGCAGACCCCCTCTCATCCTTCTCTTCTCCTCCTCCTCCTCCTCCTGCCTCTTCATCCCTGCTGAGCTCAAATCCAAGGCCATGCAGAGGAGTCTTGGGTGTGTTTTTATGTGTGTGTGTGTGTGTGTGTGTGGGTGGGTGGTGTGGGTGGGGTGGGTGGGGTGGGGGGGATCATTTCTTCTCCTCACTAGGATGACACCCCTTCGCCTTCTGAACACGTAGGGCCTAAAAAGTGTGCGTTTATTCTCCAGACCCTCTTTACAGATCGCACTTTAAACAGCGTGATCTGCGAATAAACAAAGCCAGTAAACAATAGAGTGGAGGCTATGCCCACATATAGGAAGAGTACACACACACACACGCATGCACGCACACACAAGCACGCACGCACAAACCAAATTGCACAAGTGTAAACTTTGAATAGGACGCCGCGGCTCTGTAAATTTACACAGACATTAAATTTCGTTCTATTCATTTTAGACATATAATGCTAAGCTGATTTTTTTTATAGCGCACTGATCGATATCTCTGTAAAATAATCATTTTTTTAACTAGCGGGGCAGTGAAATCTTTGCTTTGTGCTAAAGTCAACAGTGACAGAGTTTGAGCTCAAATAAATGCCGTGATGTCTGGAGCCCTTTGCAGAAGGCAGAAGGCGAGCTTCTACAATGGGCTCCTGTGTGGCTTGCCAGCAACAAGCACCCGGCTATTTTGCACAGGTATGAGGCTTTTTTAATTTCCTATATTTCCTCTATCCTTTCTTTTCCCCCCTCCTTCTTTCGTAGAAAACTGAATTCATATTTTGGAGGGCGAAGTGGTTTTGGTTGTGGGACATGCATGTGAGAGAGGAGGGGTGGTGCAAGGGGAGAAGAAGAGGGGCAGAGGATGATCTGCGGGTCGTGTGTGGTTGTGAGGCTGCTGCGTGATGGAAGTGGGCTCCTGCTGCACTGCAAAAAGATCCTTCAGCGTAACTCCCTTTTTCCGCATCGTGCTCCAGATGTGCTCAGTCGTGTGGCTGACAACAAATGCATCACGACACGGTCGTCACATCTGGAAAGTGCACGGCGATTTCACGGGAGAATGTGAGGCGGATCCTTTAACTTGCTCTGTGAAATATGAGACGGTGCGATGCTTGGTTAGACGGATATTTTTTGCAGTGTGCGGCTGATCGATATCATTGTTGCGGCACATGCTGCAGTGAAAACCAGCTTTGCCGCAGCTGCTCTTATATGACACTAATCGATTTGGATTTTTTTGTCACGTGTATTTCGAAAACAATAATTAGAGCTTTAAATATTTTTTATTTTTTTCTTGTTTAAACCTTTAAATTTGTCTAGAGATTAATTGATAATCTTGGGGTCCTTATTTAAATGAATATCAAAATATAATTCACCAATTACCACAACAGCAGTCAAAACATTATTAATAGTAACAATTATTATTAACAAAAACAATAATTATGATAACAATATCCCAATTATATAATATCTACTAATATATAATCTTGACCACATTGAGAGCTCAGTCAGTTGTCCAGCACTGAGCAGCTGTGTCCAGATGCGCGTCTCTTGAGCGCGGTGTCACCCCCCAGCTGAGCCCTCTCCGCGGCGCTCTGAGATGGGAATGGCCTTTCGCAGCTTTGCCGGTTCAAAGGTAACCAACCCCAATCTGTACCGGCGGACACAAGTTCGCCGGGGCCACATCCCCGCACCTTCCACACACATCTTCCCAACTTGGTGCTGCGGGATTTTTCCATCAAGGGGGAGGATGCGCCATCATATAGGCTGTGGACGAGCACATCTGTTGTTATAGCAACAGAATAAAGGACGGTCCGGCCTGTTGATCCCTTTCTTTTTTTAACCTGATTTCGCTGCATTTTCTTGTGGAGGCATTTGCATGTTTCTTGATTAAGGCCTGGGAGTGGGGCGCACAAAGACTCGAGAGCTCTGACGCATCGCAGACAGCCAGTGCGGATTTGGCTGCTGGTGGGTGAGCAGAAAAATCTGCAGTTAAGGAAATATATTTCCGATAAATCAACCCATGAAAAAAAAAAAAAAAAACTAATATTACAGACATGATATAGAGTCATACAATCATTAAAGCAGTACTCTGACGTGTGAGATTTTGCCCCATTTTCTGCCCATGCCTTTTAAATCCCATCTAATTTTTCCAGACCTCCTAAGTGAGACATTTTCCCTACAGCAGTATTTAATGCCTCGGCGAGTTTGGGCCTCAATTTGCACCGAATGACTCAGTACATTATAAGCCACATTGCTCATCCACCCATGGGCGTCAGCTGAATTTACGAGTGCCAACATTAAGCAGTGGATTTACGCATGACCATCATTTACACAAATGAAAAAAGAAATGATTCAAACGATCAGAGAAATATGAGGAGGTTCCCAACAGAAGCATTTTATTAAATGTAAGTGCAGAGTGCAGTGAGAGTAAAGATGGATGATTATAATGCATGGTTCTATATTATTAAATCAGGTCCACACGCTGTCACATGGTGTTGTATACATACAGCAGGGTGTCTGCAGCACCTATAGGCTCCGTGCATGCGCTGCAGCCCGCGCACTGGAACACCCAAGTAGCCGTGTCTCCAGGGCGACAGCGGGACACCGGTCCAACAAGCTGTAATTCTGTCTCAGCCTTTTGCAGGGGAGGGACCGTCCACACTGGCCCGACTTAACTCCCCTTTCACTAGAAATACTCCTAATCC
This sequence comes from Pseudorhombus dupliciocellatus, assembly GCA_016785235.1. Classification (NCBI taxonomy): domain Eukaryota; kingdom Metazoa; phylum Chordata; class Actinopteri; order Pleuronectiformes; family Paralichthyidae; genus Pseudorhombus; species Pseudorhombus dupliciocellatus. Next base: position 7,629,648 of record JAFBJW010007502.1, read on the forward strand.
CATATCTTAGCAAGGCAAACTGCCGACCCTCAGTATATTAAAGGGAGCACAAAGTCAAAACTCAAAAGCCACCCATGGTTTCTCAGCAGGCGGCTGCGTCCTCCCTTCCAGTCCATCCATCCCTCTTACCGTACGTGTCTCCACTTTTCTCCTCGCTGAATAAACCCGTGTGGCGGTTAGATGATGTTAGAACATGTAAAATGGGGTAATATAGGGGCAGAATATTTTACTGTATTATTCTCATTCAAGACATCAACTTCGAGAAAATATTTAAAAGATTATCTTGGTCAATAAAGCAATCATTATATTTTTCCTCTGTCTTTTTTTTTTTTTTACCTGCTGTCATTCCCCTTTATTTTCCTTTAATTCTGGTCATTGGCCTCGCGCAGTCAAACAGAATTTAAAGTTTCAGCTGCAGTCTGGACATTATCAGAAATGTCAGTTCATGTAGAATTTGAATTTAGATGAAATGAAGCTGAATTTCTTTGAAAGAAAATGTCTTTTATAATTAAAGTAATATTTTTTGTGATGGCTGAACATTTGAATTATAAATAAACTGAAATGACTCAATAACATGCCCATACATAGACAATGAAATTTAATAAGCACATTTAGGCAAATGTATTATTGCCCAATTTAGAAATAAAATTCAAACTGCTCTGTCACTGACGCCAAATGCATTTACACCGTTGCTGGATGGATAAAATAACAATGCCAGACAGTCCGTGATGAACTGTCAGATAGTGAACCAAAAGATTTGGGTAAGATTTCAAAATCAAGCTGTCCTCATGTGGGGGGTGAGGGGGGCAGCACCTCACCTGGACCAGAGGATTCATCAGAGCAGGTGAAATCTGTTATGTGATTGATCCTCTGGTACAAAAGCTGCAGCGCCTGAGCTGCTTGAGGAACATTCAGTAGAAGAGGCTCTTCTCTGGCTGCTGTGGTAAGAGCCCCATGTCACTGCATACTGCCACACCTATATCATTTACATGACCAAACAATTCAGTTCATACCCTAAATATGTGATGATTATGTGTTATGAAGGAACAGTATTTTGAAGAATATAAACTCACTTGTGGAGAGCTCGATTCTTCTGCTCTGATCCTGAAACATCCTATGAAAGTATAATCAGGGACTGAAGACATACATTTTTTTGTCTACCTGTCCTTTCTCTTCATGCAAAAATGTGGCACTTTCCCCTTTTCTGTTTTTCCATTTAGATTTCAGAGGCAAATTACAAGAAACAAAGCTGAACAAAATCAGTGTCCTGTTATTACTGGACTGAATATCAATGGAGTGATGTATTTTGGAAATCTATGCAGGCCAAGTTACAACATGTTATGATGGAAAATAGTGTGTGTGTTAGAGAGAGAGAAGGATGGCGGGATGGACAGGGTGAGAATGCGGCCGATGACTGTGATGTGTCTGCGCTCTTCTGACACGACTATGTGACATTCCACTGCAGGACTCCTTCATGTCCTGAGAGAGAGAGAGAGAGAGAGAGAGGTCTATCAACAATGCCCATTGAGCACTGTGAGGCAGCAGCTGGTGGGACGTGCACTGACCTAAAGGCGATCTATTCAGGCCAGCACGGGGTGCCTCTCACTAGCCTGCAGCTTTTATATGGCTGGAAGTGGATGGATGGTCCAGTGTTTATCCCCGTAATGTATGGCAACCCTGGTTGCTCATCATACCAGTGTAGGGGAAGGAGACCCCCCCCCCGTCAACCTTAGAGACTAACTTGCATATCAGGATTCATTGGGGGGGAGGGAGATAATGTAAATGTCTGATGAAGAACGCTGGAGATAAAATGGAGATGACATTCAAAGCTTTCGTTTTGTCGCGACAGCTGAAGTGAGACTCAAGAGGAGGGGGAGATTTGCTTCTCAAAGCGTGAAGAGAAAAAAAAAAAAAACAACTCCATGCGAGAGACAATATATGTGTGATCAACCAGGTAGAAAGACACTATATTGGATGGAGATTAAAGATGCTGGAAATATGAGGTGATTGCTCGGAAACATTGATGTGCATGCAATAATTCCTGAGGCATTTCCCAGTGGGTCTCATTGCCGTCTCAAGATCAAACCCTGTTGGCAAAGCTACCATAAAGCGATATGTCAGTCAGCTGTGCTAAAGGGACGCCTGCTTGGCTGTGATTGATCTAGAAGGTTTGAAGGTTTCTTTATTCCCCTCGAGGCCCGACACCCTCAGGTTTTTAGATTCAGCAGTAGCCAGTGCTGATGGATATCTTCGTGAGGCTTCTGCTTTCTGGACCACTACCGTTTTTATACTTTCCTCTTTTTCTCACCCATTTCCACCCGCTGTGGCACATTCAGCCGCACATGGCACATAACGCAGAAGCCAAACATGCTGCAATATCTCCTCACTTCCCCCCCGGCTGCAGTTCCAGGAAGTGAAATCAAAGCGTTGCCAGCCAATCACGGCGAAGGACACCCAACTCATTAAAAGTTAATGAAACCTATAAACGTGGTGCGCCAGCGATTCATTTAAACCCCCAATCCAATCTCCTCTCCCAGCAAAGGCAAACAAGCCCGGTGCCCCCAGCGCTGTCCTCGGAATAACAAACTAGGGAATATTTTGTCCTGCATATGTTCCACTATACAGAAATGTGCACTGTGATAGGCTATCTTACAATGGGACTTGTCCAATTTAGTGGATGCCAGGACGGCATTTTGCAGGGGTGAATTCTGTAATCTGCGGCTGAGTTGAATTTAATGCCTTTACTTTACACCGCGCAGCTTGTCTGGAATGGCGGCGATAGATATGCCATTTCAACATTCATGAGAATCACTGACATTCAAATAATGTGCTCATTTTAATACCGCATGAGTACCAGCCAAATCTGTGTGAAAAGACGTGTATTTACTTCCACCCGAGCATCGAGAACCCAACTTGATCCGCGCAGATAGACGAGGCCGGATGTGAGCCTCCGCATGAACCCACCTCTCTCTGCCTTCAGCTGCAGTGGGTGTATTCCAGGAGCCTCGCACCTAATAGCATTGCCGCTCTCAATTTGATAACAACCCATCAACAGCAATAAAGTGCCTCCTCAGTGTCCAATCTAAAGAGTGGAACACCCCCCCCCATGTCTGTTAGGCCCCACAGTTCTCCCCTTGGGGGATCCAAATTAAATTCTCCCCATGTATAGCACCACTTTCAGCCTGCTAATGAATTCCCATACCCTGACTTGAATCAAATTAATCCTCAATTTAATCCCATATAAATGGCTGTGTTATTTATAATGGGGAGGCTGATGCTCAGCTGAAGGATTGAGGAAAGCTGGGAGGTGTCTATAGGGCTGTGAAGGATGAGACCTCCATACCCCCCCCCACCCCCACCCCCCTTGCTGCAGAGTAGTCCCTCGATACACACTATTTAACCCTCGCCTGCTTGACGCTGACAGAAACATCACGGTGTTTGTCACTTAATATCCTTTCAGATTAAGGAGTCAACTGGCAGGAGGCTGATGCTCAGCTGAAGGATTGAGGAAAGCTGGGAGGTGTCTATAGGGCTGTGAAGGATGAGACCTCCATACCCCCCCCCCCCCCCCCCCCCCCCCCCCCCCACCCCCCTTGCTGCAGAGTAGTCCCTCGATACACACTATTTAACCCTCGCCTGCTTGACGCTGACAGAAACATCACGGTGTTTGTCACTTAATATCCTTTCAGATTAAGGAGTCAACTGGCAGGTTTATTGGTCAGAGCCGGGATACCCTTATCTTGAAGAGGCCCGGCGGATGGATAATGTGGTGAGAAAGGTACACGTGTTGTGACGGCTTTGGTTACAGTTAAATCAGCTGTGGGTTCAGACCTGTTCCAACCGACCACCGGCCGAGGTCACGGCGCCAGAGACAGTTGTGTTTATGCTTTGATGCAAATTTCCCGTGGACTTCCGTTGATATGCAAACTTTTCACATTATGACTAATGTGTTCTCTTGAGTACAGCTCCCTATCAGTTTGTAGATCTGAACACCACCACATTTTATTAATGGAGTCATCAAAGAGTGAATGCCAGGTAGTTTGTTTTAGAGCTTATTCATACAGATAGCACATCATCCTGCCTCATGGTGAAATATTACTAATTCTTTTTAGATGCAAATACAATGGTCCACTATAATGTCTGATGCATTCGAGCAAAGAAAAGCAAAGTCCAGATGGCGGCTCCAGGTTATTGACGTGTGGCTCTGAGGACTGGGACGGTTGGGCCGCCTGCTCCTGTGTTGTTTTTGGCCTGTTCATCGAAGAGATATGCCAGCATGGTGATATTTAGGAAGACTGCAGCAATTTTCTTACTTAAAAAAAAGGGAAAAACAACCGTTGCATGGGATATTTGGGATTGATACTGGATTGAAAAGTGTGCGAGCGGCCAAAAATGATCAACAGTATCAACTGACTTTCTTTAGCGCTTTTAGGAAATGTAGTGCAAAGTTTGTGCTGAAACTGCTCGTTTAACTTAATGAGGATCTTAAACAGAGTTAGGTTGAATATATGACTCACAGGCATGCAGGGTATAGATTAGTAAATGCAAAATGCATGATATACTGCGTATCGTTATCAAATAAAGCGATGGCGGAGGAGCGTTATGCGGATGACAGACGGTTCTGAAGTCACTTTGGCAGTTCAGGGGACAGTTTGGAGCGTTTAAAGCTCGGTCCACCAAATGTCTGAACAGCTATGGTTTATTGAGGCATCTGTAAGCTTACTCGTCCCACTGCCAAGCTTGGCTCGTGTACCTACCGTCATGGAGAGGGACGGGGGGGAAAAAAACACAAACATAAACACACAAGCACACAAAAGTTTGCTGTTTGCCTTCATTTCACCAAATCCTTGACAGCCGTGCTATAGCCCATCACTATTCACACCATTGTGCTGTCACAACAACTAAACGCATCATCCGTGTTGCAGAAACTCATTCTGTATGTATCCAATACCAAATGTTTGGCGACTTGAGACGAGGCAACGGTGCGTGGGGCGGGGTGGAGGGCTCTGACGGGGAGGGGGGGGTGCATAATTTGCTAAGAAACATTTTACCGAACATTTGGTGATAAAAACGCCGGCGTCGGCCCCGAGGCTTAAAGCAATTAATTCAGGATCCTGACATAAACTCTCCAATCCTTTGACAGCTTGGAGCTGAAATAAAAATGCTAGTTCTCCTGGGAACGGCAGGAGATAGCTGGCTCTTTTCTGGACTGTTTGCTCACTGGCCCTGAGAGCAATCTTCCCCAGTCAGAATGAAATGCAAGGACACAAACAATGTACCGGCGAGAGAATGGGAGATGGGGAATGAACAGTTTGGACTATTTGCTCAGCAGAAGGGCAGCCACAATGGCCGGCCCATGGCTTTCCCATGCATCAAGCCTCTTAGTCTTAGGCCTCCCTTTGTTGCCTGGTTTCTTCTTCCCCGGCTAGATAAGAGCCCAGCTGCCCTATACTTTTAATTCCCATTGTACGACATACTGTATGGTCATTTATCTGTGCACAGTGTGCCTGCCACTGCAGTGTTGCCTAATTGCACTGGTTATCACACGTGTATCTCAGTTCACCTTAGCATGTGTACTCGTTTAAGGGGTTGAATCACAACCACTCTGCCATAAAAGGCAGGGTGGGGGGGGGGGGGGGGGGTGGGTTGTATAGCTGACCCCTCTTCTCTTCTTAGAGGAGGCAGCACAAGTCAAGCACACAGCGCGATAACGATACACAACCTTTTTTTCCCCTCTTCCTCTGCCCGGGCTGACACAAAATTCCCATTTTAGAGCAGTTTGCATCACACACAATGGCAATGAGAGTGAGCTCGAGTCGGAAAGTGAGAAATTGAAACCAAAAGTGTGTTTGTAACGGGAATAAATGGCGAGGAGATCCCGGCAGAGATGTACTTTTCCAGCCAAAGGCAAAAAAGCTTCTGAGGGCTCTTGAGAGAGGAATGAGATGCAGCCATTATATGACCTAATGGCAGCTCCAGCCAGAGGAGAGGGCAAACAGAGCGAGTGTAGTGGCTCCGGCCCGAGAGAGGGATCCATATTGTGCTCTTTTGTTTTGGTTTGTTGGTTTGTGTTTGCATTTACATTGACCAGTTCTCTGCCGAATGCGTATTCGCGCTCAATAGATGCGACGGTGTCTGCGGGGCAGGAAATGGAAGGTAGCGTGCTCCCCTGCCGAAGTCTGCCGGGAATAAAAATAACAATAGTAAATGTGTCTGCAAGAAATAAACAAGCAAACAAATAAACAAACATGGATGGTGGGGGTGCCACGGAAGGATCAATACACATAAGATGAAGGAGCAATATTCATGCACGGGAGCAGACACTTGCCTAAACGCAAACACACACACGCACCCATCCCCCTCTGTAAAGGTTGTGGTGTCAGGGACCCCCTGGGTGGTCAGGCCGAGGATGATTTCTACACAATATGATGTCGTGAAGGAAAAGAATCATTGTGTGTTTTCCCTCTGTCACAGTAGTAGAACCACTAATATATATGTATATGTGTACCTATAGCCCACATTTTCCTAAGAGGCATAATGTATTTGAAGAGAGTGGCGAATCTGTTACAAGCAGCTTTTCCTCTCAAAGACACGACAGGAAAACTGTTCTTTTTTTTTTCCACCGCAGCAAAAACACGACCCACGATGATTCCACTGCGGTTTATTGTATCAGCTAAGCTCTTAATCTGTCAGATCAGATTTCAAAGTGCCAGTAGCTGTGCCAAGACAGGCCCCAGGAAGGACAACCCTTTTGTTTGGGGCAGAATTTTTTAAATTTAAGACAACCCTTGATTCACCAGGGCCCTAATCTCAGCAGCACAAAGGTAGGCGGTATGACCTGTTGCGGAAGCAATGCCTCAAAGAGAAAAACATCATTAAAGAAACAGTAAGTGCTTGTTTTCACATCCACCTCTCGAGCACCATCAGCGTTTTTTTTCTTCTTCTCCTGCATGACTGTCAGACTTCAGGTACACTGCCAGATAAATAGCTGTCTTATTTGTGCCGGTGAGAGCCAGGCTGCCTGTGGGGTGGTGCTCTCAGCGTCACGCTCCACTAAGGCTGAAATAAAGCTCTGTTCCAGGCATTTCAACACCGCTTAAGGTTGTCCGCGGCCGTGTAATTTATGAGTCGAGAGGACTCCGTCTCTAAGTTCACTATACGACCGGCAATCCTCCCAGCATTCATGGGTGGAGGAAGAGAGGTGTGTGAGTCATAGGAAACTTACAACACTCCAATTACCTGAGACACTGGTGGTCTGAGTGATACCTACGGTGTGCGCTTCAGTCGCTCACTCTCCATGTGATGGGACTTGAAGTGATTGGATGTGTACAGGCACTGTGACAGGTTAGGTCTCCTGTCACCTGCAGGTCAGTAGGTGACGCTGACAGGAGGAAGCTGGAGCCATTCGGGATTCTGCGTGGTTCTCAGTGGGTGGTCACATGGACGGGGAGACAGACAGGCAGACAGACAGACTTGTACTTGCAGGCACTGCTAACCTCTTTAGCAACCCTCTGCAGAAGACAGGATAACCTCAGGCTGTCTGCAACATACTTACTAATTATTAATAGTGGGATTTGTATTGTGTGTTTTTTTTTATTTGACATAAATCTGCAAAATGCACAATGCATCTTTTAAAATAATTATTTCATAATTTAATTTGATGAACATATTCATCAAATTAATTATTTTTAAAATTGTGAAATTATATTTTATTTTTAAAAATTTAGAATATCACCCTTCTTATCGTGTTTCACCGTTCTTTACAAAATAATTAGTGTTATCTTTATGTATGTTAGAAAATAAATATACTTCATTTAAGAATTATTCACACAATTAATTTTGAAAATCAGACTTTACAACCACGATGTGTTGACAGATTGTGCGGTGACTTCAGCTGCTTTGTCAGGACAAACCATTCAAGGTTTATATTTACATATCTTCTGTTTGCTCTTTGTTACAATGAGCGGATATACGGCTGGATAATTGTGTTTTTATTGCTAAGTCATCACATAAAGGGAAATTAAACCACACATCAATCCAATCACTGAAACCACATATTATGATGTAGTTTCATTTATCAGATTCATTTTATTTTGTTAGTTTTATGAACACATAAACAACAGGTTTCATTTTAATTATTATTGGAAAGTCTAAAATAAAATAATCAAATATTGTTGTATAATGCTTGTATAAAATGTTAATAATCATATTTAAATGTAAGATTTAATTTCATGATAGAAAATATAAATTAACTAGCAGCAACATACAAACACATTTTACCTGGTTGATGTTATTGATCCAACAATTTGTCTCTGTATACATTTTAAAATGAACCTGTAATTAATTCCATAGGTAATGTATATTATAATATATATGATGTCTCTTATAATTCAGTGGAAATAACAAGTGAGTTATTTATGGGGAAAAAAAAGCAAAAGAAAGCTCAAAAAAGAAACTGCACTTTTTGAAAAACAAATAAATATGCTCTATTTGGTTTATATTTAATGATTTAAAGGATATATTTATTTTGTGCTTTTTTGTCATATTACATGATTCCAGCTTTAAATAGTGTTCATACTGAAAACTGTTATTTCATGTTATGAATTGTGTTGCCCATTTCCAGGCCCCTGCAGCTCAGGCAGGCACACGGCTGCACCGCTCACATTACCTCTTCAGCCAGAGTGTGAATGTCAACACCCTGTAAACACCTTTGACACACATGCTTGAATGCGACGGGCGAGTTAACTAAACATTCCTGGGTGTTCCCTGTAAAGGTCTCCCACTCATCCACCTCGCTGCAATGACCCGTTTCAGACACGACAAACTGAGCTGATGGCAAAAAAGAATTCCTACATTTACATTTTCCACATTTATTTCTTAACATCGAACAACATTGGGTTTATTACAGAAATGTCAGTAATTGGCGTGTGCACTTGTTTTGTTTTATTCTGTGCATGTGTCTTAAAATGCAATGGACCAAAAGCTCTGTACGGATTTGGGAATTTGGGAGTATAATTCCAGCCTTGTGCTTATCGCCGCACCCAGACTATTTGAGTGTTTTGAGATGCGGGCTCCCTGAGGACGGATCGAAGGCGTCCTAGTAGAACTGCACATCAAATAAATAGGAGGATGGGATTTATATGGAGGCTGTGTCTCTGTCAAACAGGGCTCTGCTGACTGAAGTGATCCCCACGGTCTGAGTGGAGGAGAGGAGGGAGCTGAGGTCTCAGAGGGAAAGAGGGATGACTGCTGCAGAGCAACTCTCTCTCTCTCTCACACACACACACACACGCACACACACGCACACACACTCAAACCCTCGCACAATGTCCCTCTCAGTCCTGGGTTGTGACCGGCCCATGGCATTGGCCAGGTATGTCAGCTATGTTTGCCAAGCCATCCATCACCCATCCACCTTCCCTCCTGAAACAGGAACTTTTGTTTGAAGCATACACTTGTTAAACCCATCCTTTGACTCTGCTCAACCTAATTTATTTCCTTATGGCCGAGGCCTGAGGATTTATTGCCACCTATGTTTTGTTCTGGATTTTCCTCATATTGTGGGCAGCACTGTGCTCATGTGTTGGTGGAAACATGGGCGGGCTGTCACTAAGAGAGATTGCGAGCTACAGTTTGGGGACACCAATGGCCCTTATCATCGGTGGCCAGGGTTGGCAAATAAACACGCTGTAGTGAAGTCGAGCTGCACGTAGGGAAAAGAAAGATTTATGGCTGCGTGACGCTCACACATGACAAAGAGGATATGAAATGTGAGAGTGTGTGCATCGAAAAGAAAACAAAATGCCGTATATCTCGATTGATGATGCCCACAAAGGCACTGGGGTTTAAGTTATTTTTCTGGGCATGTTGTCTCAAAGAGGAAAACCCTTAAATTATGCATATGCCACTTAGAACAAGGACGCGTCAAACAAATATAAGAATCTAACCTATTTGGTGGTGGAGAGGTTGAGATGTGAAGAGGTTTCCATAGAATTCTGACACTGACGCAAACAGACCTGAGTCACTCCACCATTGTTGTGTGAGCGAAACTCTCACATGAGAACTGGCCGCAAACGTCTCAAAAGAAACCTACGTGAGGGCCGGCATGTTTGCTAAAGCACCTAAGTTGGAACCGTTCTCATTCCCCCGAAAACAAAACCTTCATTTATCTTTTGACTTCTACTCTGTACGAGAGAGAGAGAGAGAGCAGATATGGCTAAAAGTGCCTCGTTAATGATTGACTCGCGGCGCACTGAGCATCCTGCGTTGAGTGGCCACTTTGCCCGCTCTTGTGCTGCATTTTCAGCCGTAAATGTTTGTGGTCCCACTAACCTCTCCAAGGCCCATACAATATTATTAGCACTGGGGGGAAGTTAGGGTGGGGTCGAGACTAACTTTCAATAAAGAACCATTGGCACGCCGAGGTAAACGAGAGATAAGAGTTTTGTCTCTCACCCTTTTAGTGCTTAATAAGAATGTGGCTGTGTAAACCTACCCCCCCCCCTTTTAGATAAATTCAACCATGCTTTGTGAAAGCAAGTTCATGCATTGCCGTCGCCCCCCCTCCTCCTCTTTCAGAGCCCACTTTGACAGGCGTGAAATGAGTCCTGGACTTTTCATTGACAGTTCAAGATGGAGAGCAAACTGAGATTAGGGCATGTTAATTAATTGTGGGGCTGGAAAATTGGCCTCTCGTTCCGTGGAAGACTTGTTCCGCTTATTGCCATGCTGCCAATCAGTGACTGTGGTGCAATCACGGCGATGTCGTCCATATTTTGGGGTTGGTATCAAAGGATTTTTGGCGTGATGTAGCACACTTATTGTGAATTGAGCAATTTATTGACACTTTAAAAGTCATTGGAGCAAGTTTGTGGCGGCGATACAGTTAAAAATCATGGTGTAAAATGGACCTGTGGTTTCTCCCTGTCCTCCACAGATGCACATGGCTTTCACGTCAAGGACACTTTTCCACTGCTGCCTCCCGTCTACCTCCATCATCCTGCATCCAGTGACCTGAGAGCCCTTTCCTGTCGATGTACTTGGCCATATCTGCGTCTGACCTGTCTGCCATATGTAATATCAAAGCCTCTGTCAGCACGGAGCTGAATGGGAACAAAAGAGAGACCTCCATTAATGATTAACTGTTCTAAAAGCCCCGGCTTTTGTATTCCCATGGTGCCCAGGCTATCTGGCCGCCATGTGACATGCTCGCAGCATTTTTTGAGCAGATTGGGGGAAAGCTAGTGAGCAAACACAGGTGCTTTGGAGCAGCGTTGCCGACGCTGTCAGGGACAACCACAAACAAGAGCAGCTATGCCTGGCTAAATGAATCCCCACCCCTCCCAGCACCACCACCACCACCACCACCACCTCCGCCACCCCCCACCCACCCCTTCTCTCTCACTAGCTAACTTGTTTGCTAGCTCCTATAGCGTTCTCCTCCCCCTGTAAAGGAGACCCCCCCACCACAAGTCCAACGTCCGCTCCGGCCGCGCTCCACAACTTCTCACACCCTCCAAAGAAACAAACAAATAAAAGTGAGGACGGCCGGCCACTTCTTTGAGGTGATGGCATTTGCTGTGGTCATGACTAGTGGGAGAGCAAACAAATTAATGGTGTTCGAGTTTTCACTTTCAAACCAAACTAAATGTCTTCTGGTTCAAGTGGGGCAATTCCACTGACCCTGGTGTCAAACGCTGTGTAAGAGGGTTGCACACTCTGGCACTTGAAATGCACAGAGCCGGCCATAAGAAAATGAAACGGGACTTGAGTCCTGGCCTACGTGAGCTCGGCGAGGTGACATCTGACAAATGGACGTCGGATAAATTGTGTGTGTGTACTAAACACTGCTTATTTCTGCCCTTGATGTATTTTGACCACAAACTTTAGCAGGGGGTACGTGGGGCACTTAACCTTTTCATCCGGGCTGACTGATTGTTCCCGGTGACTGCCGGGGTGCTGCGTCGCTCAAATTTGATAAGACAATCAGATGATAGGGTGGCGTTATCTTAACGCGGCTTTCCGGCTGGCAGACAAATGAACAGAGCGCGATAACAAGAACAAAAAAGCGCGCCTCTCGTTGGCCGGCACCTGTGAAGAAAAGGGAAATTATCAGGGTGGAAAATTCACGATAGGTGCAGTTTATTTCATTTTCAATTTTCTTCTTCCCCTGGGTCACGAGAGGAGCTTTATTTTTCTCCATCACTCAAATATTTATATTGTCCCTCGTTGGCCTTTTGGTTTCACAGTCAGCAATTACCCAAGCCTGTAAAGCAGTTGTCTCATTGTTGTTGACACTGATAAAAAAATGTTTTATAACAAACTATTTAAATCATTGTGAGAGGAAATTAAGTTGTAAAAGTGAGAGACAGACGACAAACAGAGAGAGAGGGTAAAAATACACAGTGTCTTTTTTTTTGTATATATTGAAAGGGGTTGGAAAAGGCCGTGTGTGTGTGAGTGTGAGTGAGTGTGAGGGGAAAAGAGGGGAACATGGAGGAGGGTCAGAAGTAGCTTTCACAGAGAGCGAGTGTCTGATCAGTAAAACACAGACTTGTGTCTGGATTGTCTGATGTTCGCAGGCTAATTCTCCGAGTCAGAGGAGGGTGTGTATGCTCAAGGATCCACTCAGGGCTGTTTGCTCTATTCCCCCCAAAAATGACTGGAAGAAATATAAGTGCCCTGCCATGAAATGTTAGGATGTCGACAGAAGTATATTAAAAAAATGGAACCTTGTCAGAAATACATAAATAAAATATTTTCATTGTAATAGAAAGTGTTGTGTGTTGTTTGAAGAACGGTGTATACACAAAATAAAATTACAATTCAACAGTGTTTTAGATCACGCCCCTGAGTTTTTCTTAAATTAGCATATTTTAAAGTTGAATTTAAGCTTTTCTCCCAGAGTCCACCAGAGAGGGTTTAGAGCGGGCAGAGATATACTCAGAAGGGCTCATCTCATCCCCGGCTCTGTCCCCGGCTCCCTGGAAGGATTTAGCCTCCGCTGGTCGTGAGCTGAGTCTGATCAGAGGAGTTACAAATCCTCACTTTTAGGGGTCTTACTGTAATTCACAGGCCTGTTGGCCACAGTGAAGCGTGGGGGCCCAGCATCTCGAGAGGGATTTGAGACAACATCTTTGTTGCCTCCTCATTGTGCCGCGGTGAAAGTCGTCCGGCGCCCATTGTCTGCTCAGACCTCAACTCAATCAAAGAAAAAGTTTTCCAGTAATGAGGTAAGACATGAAAGCTCATTGAGCACAGCGACATGTTGAAAGGGCCCTTTTGATCTCGGCGCGCACAATGGTAAAAAATTGAAAAGAGCAAAGTGCGCTTTAAGCAACGATGCACTGCATTAACCCCTTGTCTTTTGACAGGCCCACACCTACAAAGACAAAATATTCCGCTCTATGGAAAATGCAGTTCATGAGGAACGGCCTCCTCGAGTGGGAGGAGACCTTTGTGCTGATTCTACCTACTGCCTTTAGAGGTCAGTGGCGATGGCCTCATTTCAAAGATTTGCCATAGCAACACTCTCCCTGCTCTGACCAGTACTGTATTAGCACAGGTCTAATTAACTGGAGTGTTTCCAGTCTTTAAAGTCTGTCTGTCTGTCGGCAGGACCAACTTTGAGGTATTTTAAACTCTTTTATGTGCGATACTAATATAATGGCAGCATGATCCAGTGTAGGAAACACTGGTTGTTTGAAATGACTCACTCATTCATCATAAGGTGTTTACGATGATTTAATGATTTCATGTCACGTTCTGGTGAGTATGTCAGTATCAAAACATGTCATGTTAATGTTGCTAGGTTCATTCTGTCCCGAGCATATTTGCCCTCATGAACAGTGTCTGCAACTCTTACTTCTTCTCACATCTCAAACTACAGTTATTAAGTTGCCAGGTTCTGTTTATCATCTTGCTCGATCCTTTTAATGTTTTAAGGCAAGTGCAATATTCAACTTACTTTTATCCTGCAATTCTTTCTGGGTCTTGTGTGATATGTTTTTGGGTTCTTTGTGTTTGTTCTTCTATCTACTGCTGTAGCTACTGCAGCATTTTTTGAGCAGGACAAATTTCCCCATGAAGCAATAAAGGATAATTGGTTTGGTGTGATTTTCTGTTAGACACTTTTTATTCATTTTTGCACTTATCAAGGTTTTAGCTGGGGTGTGCTTCCCACAGAGCTATCCTGTGGAGGTGGCTGGGGCAGCACCTCACCTGGAGCAGAGGACTCATCAGCGCAGGTGAACTCTGTTAGCTGATTGATCCTCTGGTACAAAAGAGGCAGCGCCTGAGCCTCTCGAGGAACACACTGAGCAGAACGCTCGGACAAGTTATGCTAGAGTTGCGAAGTTTATAGTTGACGTTTAATAAACAGTTGCAAACGCTCAAGTCTGAGTGGCTCACCTGTGGCTGAGAGCCCCGGGGCATCGCTTATTGCCACAGATTCAGATTCAGCACAATGGATGAGGGTATATTTTCCCAGGATAGTGACCACATGCATTTTAATCAATTGCAATGGATGCAACTAGTGACTTGGAAAATGTTTCGTGATTGTCAGGCAGCGTCTACGTGCAGTACTCTCCTGAAACTACGACACAAAGAGCAGGTGTTGCCCAAGCAAGAAACAGGCAGTCCACCGCTGCAGGTAATGCAGCACTCCCTCTCTGCTCAGGTGGGAGACCTCTGCGCTGCCGGCGTCACGCCTGAAGTGCAGTCCAATGACAGACGCAGAGCCTGATGCCCCACTCGCAGCGAGGAAAAACAAAAACACCTCACCTCACCCAAACTGCCTGGAGCCTCTGTTCCAACACACGTCTCTTAGCTCCCCCGTCTTCCCGCCTCCTTTATGATCCCAGCCTCCAGTCCCTCGTGTTCAATTACCTGGGTCAATATGAATGTATTGAACCCCAACATGCGAGTCAAATCATAAAGTGTATATACAAGAGCAGGGATGTTATGGCCGTCTCAGAGGGGGCGGTGAAAATTACATCGGCGATTTGTGGTCCAGGAAGTAAACAAAGTGGTTATATATATGAGGGTAATAACGCACAAATGTGGATCCAGTGTGGGGAACATCTGGCCAGCTGTTGCTTTCCACCAGGAGACGTGTGTGTGCCTGTTGCGTCACAGAATCCTGTAAAACAAAGGAGATGATAAAATACAAGTCCATGTGCCACAATATTGCCCGTGCGAGAGGGTTCATGTGAGACCCTGTGTGGATTGCGTGTATGAGACAGCTGCTGTTTTTTGGCACGCACACACCTATCCACCCACCCTCACACACACACACACAGGTAGCAGCTGGGTAGGCTCACCTGTCATATTAATAAAACCAGACAATCCCTTCCATCAGCAGCACAGCGGTGGCAGCAGCAGAGGCCTGAGCAGACAGAGGAACAGAACAAAGGAGCCGGCAGCCGCAGAGACGCGAGGGAGAAAATGAGCAGGATGAGACGATGAGTCGGTTACACTCTCTGTGAGGACCAATAAGACAGTGATGTTAACAGCCTTCCGAGAGCTGCTGTAAGCCCCGGTGATGCATTGTCATGTCTCAGAGTGAATTTGAAAGGATTAAAAATGTGCGGGGCGTGGTATCAGCACAGAGAGACGTCTGATGCTCGAGTCCTTAGGATGTTTGCATCATATCATACATACATTACAATGCACAGCGTCTTGCCACATTCTGATTCCATAGAGATTAAATTAAATACACCATCATTCACGAGACAACAGAGACAATCATGCAGAGCAGAACTATGGGAAATGAATGTTAATTATGAAGATTCAGATCCTTGTTTAATGTATATCCTTGAAGTGAAAGCAGTGAGGAACATGTATATATATATATATATCTATATATATTATATAAATATAAAGTGAGCTGACTCCACATGTAAAACAAAATAAATCAACATATAAAAAAGAGAGAATTTAAAATATACAAAATGAATAGTATAGGAAAATAACTATATAATAATTTAAAATTATTAGAATTATTTAACCGTTCTCATCCTGAGTATGTATTCTTCTTCATTTCTTTGGAGCCAGTGTTGAGTCAGACAAGGGGATATAGAGATGATAGAGTGATGACAGTACTGATAAGATAAAAAAGCTCTTTAGAGACTTTCTGATTGTGTGTAATTGTTCTGTCTCTCTTTGTGTGGGTGTGTTGATGTAAGGGTGCATGTTGCTGCTTGCTTATGTGTGTTCTCTTGGCATCAGAAAAGATGTTGGACGGAATGAAGACAGGGCCCAGGGGAGAGGGAGAGGGAGAGAGAGAGAGGTTAGAACAATAAAGGGGGTGACTGAAAATGACAGACCGGGTAAAACAGGGCTTCCTGAAAACCTCCCGTCTCTGTGGCCATCCGCCTCCTCCTCCTCCTCCTCCTCCTCCATTAACCCCTGAAACCTGGTTGCGCAGGTAGAGCTGATTCATGAGGCCGGCAGCTGCTCCATGGGTGGGATCCCGTGTGTTTACTTTTACCTGTAGACTCAGAGGACTCATCCTAAAGCCAACGAAAGCTCTAATGTGTCATAACTGACAGCGAAATGAAAACACTCTCATGGACCCAGAAGCTCATCTGACAACCTGGAGAGATCGAGGCTGATTAATCTAAACCTGTTCCCTTCACTGACTGTTATCCTCCTTGTTTGCATAAATTAAATTAGTAGCTCTTCCATGTTCCATTGTGGATGAATTGCTGGTTACCCGGCAGCCTCAAAATCAACAGCGTGCGATTAGGCTGATTACCTACGTGGGTGAATTGACAAAACGTGTCCAGGGGAAGAAGTAGGAAATGCTCCATAAAGAATCTTTTGACACGGCCTGACAGCGACCAGTGAGTGAGCACCAATTTATGGATGGAGGCACAAAAAAGAAAGTTCCCAGTGTTCATTGGAGGCCCGTGAATCCAAAATGAACTCTTTTTATGAGGCTGACTCTGCCTCCGTGATGCTGCTCGGACAAAGCCGCCAACAAAGGGTGGCAGTAAAAGGGGAGTTGTGACAAGATAGCGGCACAAAGGGAGAATCAACTTTCACGTGGCTGAATGCAGACAGGAGCCCGGCCCAGCTGTTTTTAATGACGGCGCATTGACAGGAGGGTAGGCTATTTTTAATCGCGTGCACTTCTTTCAGACGCACACAACAAAACCCCCCTTTCACCAAGCTTTGTCAGTAACCTGCGGTGACCTGCATTCAAGGCTACGTCAGGGTCCCGTGCACAAAAGACACCGGAGGAGAGGGGAAAGGGGACGTCTGTGGCTGAATGTCCAGTCCACGGCCTGGAGAGTGCAACCCCCCCCGCACCACCGCAGACCTCCGAAAGACCACCACAAACATCCTCAGACATCCACACCTCCACAGACCACCACAGGGCACCACTGACCACTTCAGACCACCATCATAGATGACATCAGGCCACTGTAGACCTCCAGAGACCACCTCAAACCTCCTCAGACCACCTCACACCAACACAGATCGTCTCAGACCTCCGCAGACCACTGCAGACATCTAGGATACACAAGTACACAAAAAGAAAAAAGAAAACGGTAAAGCTAAAGGAACAATTGACTTAAGGATGTGTGCGGAAACATGTAAAGCCACACAAAGTTTGCTGCAAGCTAAATAAATGTCAAGCTAAATAAATGTCTAAAATGCCTCTGCAAACACACGCGCACACACACAAAGAATGTACAAACAAGTTGGAAAACAAAAGGCTCTTGTAGCAGGGCTCGGGATCTTGATGAAAAATTCAAACAATATTAAATGGGGAGTGTCAACAGCAGACACACTCCTGCTGAGGGCCCTTCAAACAAAACAGAGTAACTCGGCACACACATTACGCCGCCACAGTCCAACCTCTTAGTGTAATGATGATGGTGGCTTTAACTGGGGCACCGCTTTTAAGATCCTTCTCCTGCAAACACTCGCCCGAGGTGTGTGTCTGTGGCGGGGAAGTGAGGAGTGTCTGTGTCCAGGCATGTTATTTCCCCGCTGATTTACCTGCCAGTGAAACGTCACGGGTCACCTGGGTCGCCCGCCGCCTCCTACCCCACCCTCCCTCCCGCCCTCCCTCTTCAGTGACCACTTCATCAGGAGTCGCGCTCCTGAAAGACGCAGATTAAGATTTCAGTGCGGAGGGATTCCAAATGTCCTCCTGCATGTAGACGGAGCTGTAATGCCTCCTGACAGGCGAGCTTTAGAGCCCGGCCTCAGATTCTCACATCCGTCAGTGATCCTTCATCTCAGGGGTGGTGGTGGTGGTTGGGGGGGCGGGGGGGCGGAAAAAGAAACAACTCACATAAATATGTAGACTTTAGTGTGCACATGGAGGAGGGAGTGCATGAGGAGAGGATGAGGGGCTGCTCAGCTGAAAGTTTGCATGTAGAGGAGGATGATACCCATTTCACTGAAGCTGTATAAAACAATACAAATACACAGACATGCACAAAGGAAAAAACACCCCCCCTCACTCTCACACACACACACAAACTGAAATGTCACAAGAACCTGTAGGTTTTCCCTGTGTGTTCCGCTCTGGGGCGTTTGAAGGAGGAGGGAACTGGACTTTTTACCCCAGACGGGTGAATATTGGGTCGTTTATTACGTTCGTTTTTGTCAGGCTTTAGAAAACTCCCAACAGATGTTTTCACACACTGAGCAGTTGTTGAATTTGCTGAATTTGGTGGTAAAGTGTCTGTCACCGCCGGAGGGCCAGCCGCACCTGTAGGCACAGCACTGCCTGGGCGGGGCTCGAGCTGCGTCCGGACACAGGAAGCCGAGACAGCAGGTGCACTGTTATCACTTCCATAGAGAGGTAATGAAGCCGCATCACAATCAGCAGGAAATGAAGCAGAACAGTTGCGTGTGATAGCCCATACTCTGCGATACTGAGCATTGCATGGGATCAGACATAACACTTGTGATAAGAGAGGGGGGGGGGGGGGGGGGGAAAAAAAATTCCCAACCCAAAAAAAATTCCCAACTCCTGCGCCTCGCAGTTGTATCCCTATTGTTTATGAGCGCTCCAAGTAGACTCAAAAGTGGTCTGACATTTACGGGCGGCCTCTTTGAAGAGGAGCCAACTGCTCTCCAAGCAGTAAAAGAGCCACCTGCCTCTCCTCACCTGCCCTTCTGCGGAGGCTTAGTGAATAAAAACTCCCCGAGTTGCAGTGTTAGCTACAGACCCTGCCCACGAAGCTCCTGTGCACCTACAAAATCCCCCCACAATTTTGGCTCTTGCAACACATAGGAAAAAAAAAAGGTTATAAAGAAGGAGGGCTGTTTTCCTTTCTGTGTCTCCCCTCGGCTAAGTCTGGGGTAAGCCCGCTAATCCCGCTTGGTGTGATGACTCACGACGGGTGTGGCCAATGTGTTCCCAAAGATATCTCTTCCACAGTGTGAATATCAATAGGAATGTTTATGCTGGCTTTGTGAATCATGTTGTGTGGCATTTAATAGTTTCTAGTGGCTGCCGCTCACCTTGTCTCCCATTTATATTTATTTATACACAATACATTGTGTTTTACTGTCTTTTTTTTCCTTCTCAATGTACGTTGCATGAGCAGCTCATGCACACGTGTGTGTTTGTGCATGTGCGAGGGAAAAGGGGGCGAGGGAGAGAATTGGGCCAGTGTCCCACCTAATTGTTATTGCGTCTGTGTTTGGCCTGGAGACAGTCGATAGGAATCAGCAGAGAGCCTGCTGGTGGCGGCGCCGAGGGGAGGGGGGTGTTATGGAGGGGCTGTGTCTTCCACTTCCCAGTGTCTTAGTTGTAATGCATCCCTCCACTAACAGGGATCAAGGTATTAGGGATTCAGGTTATTTGTATTGATTTTATGTGCTGTCATGCCGGGGCTTGAGGATGCCCTCATATTTGTGGAAATTGCAAATTCTGCCTCGGAAATGTCACCAGCGTTTAATCTCTCCCTGAGTGGTCAATATGGGACCCTCACTCCGGTCCGAATCCACGTTTATTAAACAGAGACCAAGCGTTCGCCCGGTTGCCATGACACTGCGCGGCTCGGAGCTGGATTGGTCCAGACGAGAAGGCAACAAGGGAGCGAGGAAGTCGAACTTCAACATTAATAACTTTTTAATAAATGTAAGTCAATGAGTATGAGATTGTTCATGGACTCAGAGAGTTGACTCTGGATTAGGTTTTAGCTGAGGGGGTGATATTCGTAGCTGCGTTTGTGAAAATATGATCAGAGGTGATTCTGAACATCGCCAAACCTTATCTGTTGGATGTTACATATTTTCAGCTAAATACATATTGATTCCCGGCCATCACTGCAGACAAAGGGAAGTGTTACTACGCTGTACAAACCGGCGTCATTGTCATTATTCTACGAAGACTCTTCAAGGTCTGTAAAAGCAAACTGCTCTGTTGTATCGGCCAACATTTGCATGCTATTATCATCTTTGCTTTATCCGTGTCATAGCAAATGTTTCTCTTTCTCCCGTGTTTACAGGAATGGCCGGGCCACCCCTCCTCTCCCCATTCACCACAATCAAATTTACTCTGGCTTGAGTACACGTTTTAGTGGGGACCATTTGTTTGAGGCAAACACTTAGGGCCCTCGTATGTCATTGACCAGTGTCCACAAATATAATCCTATCAAGTTCAATCTTAGGATGTCCGACTACGCTGCTGTTTTCCTAATGCAATAAATGGAAATAATCCCATCCGGCCTGTTTTAATATAGAGCCATCTCCGCTTTTCTAGTGAGTGTATTATGAACTTCCCCGAGCCACTCGTCTATTTGTTCCAGTGCTGGACAAACCTTGTTGATGGGCTGGTCATGGTTTTCACTGAAATCCTACTGTTGACATCCACCAAGTCTGAAGTATTTACAGTACAAGTAAAGCAAGAGCACGGCTGACAAACACCAACCTGCTGGGGATGGACGGCGTGTGTGACCGTACCCTTTCTTGCTTGTTGATAAACCCCTGCTTCCTACAAAAGCCCTCAGTTGACATGTACCTACAGAGAAAGCCTTAGCAAAACAAGCTGGACCCTTGTAAATATGCAGTGTCCAACAGTGGCACACGCAGTGTTGGTTTACATACTGCTCGTGGTGTTTTCTTTTTTACCTCCAAATTTGCTCGGAAAACTAATCATGGTCTGATAAAGCCAATGGCAAATAATGGAGAGATTGACACCCACATGTCAAAGTTTACATAGCCGGAGCGAGTGTACATATGGGGCAAGAGAACTGCGGGGCAGAGCGCGGCTGAACTGGCCTGACCTCGGCAAGTCCAGACTGTGGAAACGGATGCTTTGTGAGAAAGCCACAGAGGAGGAAACGCTGAAAAACCTGAGCCAAGAAGGACAACCATATAAATATATACATTTCATCTCAGGATTTATGATTAGCTGAACACTTATAACACACATATATATATATATATATAACATTAGAATATCAGGGGGAAAAGGTTTTCGAGTTTTTAATATTTATAATTGAACTTAAAAGAGGTTATATCAGTTCCGCGGGCCTCCTTGCAACCCGTCCTCTTGAAACACATTAAAATGAAGACCGTGGACGGCTTTCATCTCGGTCACTCGCTGTCAGCTGTCCAATTGCTTGATAATCCACAGCAAAGACAGTGCAGCTAACAGAAAAGGTTAACCCCTGACTGATGTGTCTGATGTTAATCTATAGATCAATTAGGGAGAGGCACACTGGGTCAAGCTACAGATATTGCAGTGGCTATTAGTTCCCCCTATCTGCCATTATTACACAGTCACATGCTCAAACATTGCGCCGGGTTGGTATGCTAGGCACAGATGCTTAGGGTAAACAGACAGGCCTACAAGGCTTGCACAAAATATTGATCTGACAGCAGATGGGAACCTTGATATCAGCCGTTCACTTTGCCTGCATGTGCCGCGTGTGTTCCTCTGAATGTGTTAGAATATTTATGGCAAATGTGTTTAGACATTGACATTAAAATATTTTGAGGCGCGTGTTGTGTGTTTGTTTTGTCGGTTGTAAGTCCACAGTATTTCACGTCCAATTTCACACGATGATGTGATCTGCTCGCAGATCAGTAATCTATATAAAGGCATTTACGATGAGCTTTACGTGCACTATGAGGTTCTTCGACTGTTTTCAAAATTGAACCTTTGCTCTCATTCATAATCCGACACGCAGAGGGCTTTTTTTTTCTCCCTTAAAAAATACCAAACAAAGCATGAAACACATGCATCAGCTCCCTTTGTTGCAGTAAGCTGCGTGTAAAGGAGGGAAGGGTTGTGAGTGAGAAAAGATGGATTGAAATTTTCCATGACTTCATCTCAAAGCTTCCCTTTCAGTTTCAGTGAATGAGCTGAGTGGTGAAATAACCGGGGAGATTGAATGATACCTTGTCTATCAGCTGAATGAGGGAATAAAGTTCCTAAATCCCCTGTTTCTTTGCGGCTAGATATTTTTGGGTGTTGGAAACAGGCTCACGCTGGGATAAATGTCAACGGGAGTGACCCGTCTTATTGGCAAGGGATGGTTTTCTTCTTCTCCAAAGCTGGTAATGAGATTGAAGCAACACCTCATAATGAAGAAATGCGAGTGCTCTCAATGGTTATGAATAGAGAACCTCTACATATGAAATTTGGATTTTATTGAAAGGGTTAGGCTGGGTCACATTTTTCTTCGGACTATCCCCAAATTGCCCGATAGTACCACAATGCAGCCAACTTGTCCGAATAGCGCTGAGGGGTAATCCAACATTCCTCAATGGGACAATCTAAGGATCATCACAGCAGGGTTACGGAGACATATTCATGACTAATTATGTTTCTATATCTTCCTTCTCCGCCTCTGTGTTTGGAGCTCAATAGCCCGTTCTGACCCCGGGGATCAATCACTGGGAGATGCCTGGCCAAACACCACTGACAAGGCGGACGTGATGCAAAGCTGGTCCAGCGCCTCCATGGCATACCACGGTTCAATTAGTCTTGGTCAGCAGGGGGCATGATTATTCCAAAATTAGCGTTTATTTCCCTGGGTAAACAGGTCACATCAGGCGGGATGTAGTCATACCTTGTGCTGGTCACTGGGCCTCCACAAAGGGAGGCTGGGGGCTTACAGAGAAACCAGCCATGGTACAGAAGACTGCTCTTCCTGAAAGAGCAGCCCACTCCCACCTTCTCATGGCCGGACCCCGCGGCTCGACACAGCCCTTCCTGATAAAGTGGTATTTCCCGCATACAAAGGAGGCATCGGGCTTAATCCTCGGCCGGTCCACACCCCCTTCTTTCTTCCCAGCAACACAGCACAAAGAGCGTGGACCTTGTCTTAATCCAAAGGTGGGCTATCACAGTAATCTGATAATACACGCTGATCAAAGTCTATTCAATGCTAATCAGGACAGCAGATCAGCATTATGGTCTAATTAGGGACACCCCATGTGCCACTGAAGTGAAATGTCAGGGCATTGTAAACAGTAGAGGATGGCATTGAAAT
Organism: Pseudorhombus dupliciocellatus; assembly: GCA_016785235.1. Taxonomy (NCBI): domain Eukaryota; kingdom Metazoa; phylum Chordata; class Actinopteri; order Pleuronectiformes; family Paralichthyidae; genus Pseudorhombus; species Pseudorhombus dupliciocellatus. The sequence continues at coordinate 7,653,122 of JAFBJW010007502.1, forward strand.
GCTAGAAGTAGAAGAATGGGGTGAGTGTAATGCTGTGGCATTATGCGTGCTCAGCCCCATAGGGCCAAAAACACCCAAAACAAGTTAAAGAGTTAGAGTTTCATTGATTTCAGGATTTCAGATATGAATGATGCCGTTTGAAGTTCTCACTCAAAAATAACCTGATTTTATATGGTTCCTTCAGCGGCTTGTGTGTTTTCATCAAGAGGCCATTCAATACATGAAAGTTGATGAAAGGTCAGAGGTCAGCCATGGTGGTGCACTGTCTCACAACATGTCACATGCTCTGCCACCAGCCCTCTCCTCTCCTCATCAGCTAGAAATGAGATATTCATCGAGCCCTTGGCCGTTTTTGACTTGTGTAAACACATTCTGTGCTTTTGTTTGATTATGCCACTCACTCACATGCCCAATTAGCCCGGAGCTATTAACAAAGCACCAAATCAATTACCCACTTGCCTTTTCGGAAGTTGATGTTCTCCTCTGGGAGGCGCATCAGTCACGCCCTGCCTGCAGAGTCATCCCCTGCAAGCTCCAGAAAGGTGGGTGGCCACGGCTCTTTCAAAAGCAGCACAATGCAGCTCCTACATTTGGATAAACTAAGACTCCTGTAACAAGGCTGGCTGCAATGGCTAATCCTATCAAAATGGACTCCTTTTTAAAGAAAAAAAAATAACAGCGAGCGCGAGCTAATGACAGCTAAAAGTTACGCAAGGAATGCAGGGGCAGAAACCGACACACGCGCTCACGACGTAAAATTCCTCGTGCGGCTGCCAACATCCCTTCCACCTGGGCCTAAAACAACAGAGCTTCGTTTTTCGAATCCAGCATTGTTTAGATACTCCTTAGCTATGAAACTAAAGGCCAGATGTGCAGCCTCGTGTGGCTACATGCAGGCTACTTGTGCAGCCCTGTCAACAGCCATCGCTTTGCAAACTGACTTTCCCTTTCAGACTGTGTACAAAGAAAGGTTTAACCCTTTAGTACTAACTAAATGTACAAACATCACTGACACCGTGAGAGTTGAACTTGGCAGGGCTTCAGACAGTGCTGTGTGTACGTGTGCGATGATTCACATTTAACTTGCATTTTTTTCCCAAAATAAAATTTAGCGCTCAGCACTTCAGGAACACGTCTAGATAGCAAAGTAGATGAATTGTATTTGTCATTGTGCAAATCTGGAAGTAAGTCAAGTAAAAAAGGCAGTCCATCATTTCAGTTAAACCCCAAAGCTGCTTCTAGATTTCTTGAACTTTGTACGTTGTCCTGTGTGGGTAAGCACAAGGCGCCGGCCCCACCCCCATCCTTAGTCTGACTCCCACACACAGGCAGGAACAAAAAGACCCACCTCAGTGTGGCCCTATCAATGTCACCGCTTTGTGCCGCGGTCTTTCAGGGTACATGAAGTGTCTTTAGCCACAATGAGATCAATAGCGCGGCCAACTGTGCTGCGGCTAGCAGCGGTGGCGGCAGCGGCAGCCGCGCAGAGCTCCGTCACAGAGGAGATAAAGCTGATCAGACCGGACACATTGTCAGATCTCTATCTTTGATCTACTTGTGCATGCCCTGCTTTTATAGGAACGTTTTTAGTCCTGCTGCAGTTCCCTGCGCTAAGAATGGAAGACCGCAGTCCAGCTGCAATATTGATGTGCCATATCTCCGATTAGTTGGAAACGTCCCTGAGGACCTTTCAAAGTTTTCTGTGTACTCTGCTGAGCCGGATCTTTCCTGACAGTGACCTCAGTCAGCCTATAGGTACACTGGCCTGGACGGGTCAGTTCCATTGATTTCCCATTTCCCTCTTGGCACAATAAAGACTGTCAACGAACCGCTGAGATGTGTCCTTGACCAAAGTGTAACATGTGCTGTTTTATCATGTCAGCCTGGAGCTTTTAAACCAGACCAAAAAGCGTCCTCCTGGTGCAATGAGCCGTTGAATAAAATACAGATTTAACTCTCCATTACTGTCACTTTGATCGCTCCCGTCTGTGATCATGTAAACTGTGGATGGATATATCATTATGAATAAATGGGGACCACCAAGTCAGACTTTAGAGAATTTTCCTCTTTTTCCCAACAGTGAAAAGCCAGAGCCTAATTTGCCATCATCAGCTTCTTTTGTTCAAACAGAGGCTGGTATTTGGGAATAATCCTCCCTCCAGAGATGAAATAGTGCCTCGACAGGCAGCGGCAAGACTCTGTCAAAACCTTTTCCAGAGGCGAATCTTTGTGAGATCTGCAACGTTCAGGGCTGAAATATGTCTTGTTAATGACAAAACAAATGATGTAAACTTGCCACCTGGCTTTGAGAACAGGAAATGTGCAATTAAAGCTCTGGCAAGAAGCTGGATGTTGATTTTGTTTGCTGTTCCACGGGATGATTTCCCCCAAGTGGAAATATTTATTTTTCCTATTATACATAATTAATGCATGTTATATACTGCTTCCACTTATTTGACTGATTTCTATTCTTCAGAAACTTTAAAGGGGTTAAACTGACGGTGAAATAGATGCCTTTGTTTTATATTCAGCGTCTAGTTATCCTTTCAAAATGCCACGTCTAATGTCATGCAATATCTGACAAAATGACCTTAATTTAAAGGGCCGCCATTGATGTCAACAGCAGGTAAATACCAAGTTGCAAATGCGCATTGATTGTTTAGATGCTCCAGTGACACCACACCGGCGGAGACAACTTTTGTTTACCTCTCAAATTTCACAGAATGTTGAAGTGGCACTAAAAAGTTATTGACGTATTGCTAAAGTGTCGGCGCTACACGGCATAGTGAATAAATCTTATACGGGTTAAAAGTGCTTTAAAAAAAAGGGGGGGGGGTTTTGTCGAAAAAAACATGCCCTGTATAAAAAAGTGTTTTCCAACACATTGCCAGTAATGTTTCAGAAGTTAAAGTAAACCCAGGATTTGAATGTGCGAACATAGACAAATATATAGTATCCAGGCATCCTCACTATTCTCCTGGCTGTCTCATCAAGAGCCAAGCTGGCTGCTGCACACGGTGCAATTCAAGTAAATGAGATGCAAATTACTCCATACGTCTACGGCATATTTTAGAAGCGTTATTCAGTGTTTTGATCTGGACAATCCTTTTGTTAGTTAAAATGTACAAACTATTCAAAAGATTTCTTTTGTCTGTCACTTTTGTTAGAAAGAGGAGAAAATATTTGGAATGCATTAAGTTGTGAAAACGGCCTGTCATGGCAGACAATAAAGGGAACTCTAATAAATGTTAGCATTGATGGCGAAGAGGACAAAAAGAAGCAGCTCTCTGTTGTGCACAAACTGCCTGGCGCAACTAAAAATGAATCCATTTACTTCAGACTGTTTACTTTGTACTTTTGGCTGTAAAGGCAAAGAAAATACGAAAAAAAGAGCCCAATTCACGAGGTGCTGGAGCCAAGGCCTCAACTCCTCTTTCACGGGCCACGTTTTTTTAAGCGTTTTAAAAACTCACACGCCAAGCGCCCTGGCAGCCGAGCGCTGACAAGACGCAGGGGGAGAGGAGAAAAGACGGAGCGACGAGACAAAACCAAACAAAAAAACAGTAACATCTGCAGCCGCTTCCAGCCAGACAGTTTGATGTGAATAACTCAGCACTTTGTGCCCTGACCTTGGCGAACAAAGGGGGGGAGGGGGGATGGGTGGGGATGCCTCAGGAGCGGAGCGGGACGCCCCGGGAGGCGAGCACCCAGAGAGCACCCCTGCTTGTCTCGCTTGGTGTCATTGGCCCCCACCCCCCCCACCCTCCTCGCTGGTCAGGGCACAGAGGTGGCACTGCGTGCCACATGGACTGTCATCGTTTCAGCACAAAGATGGCTGCTGGTCAGATGAAGCAGAGCGGTGCGGGAATAAAAAATGTCCAGACTGCCGCACTGCTGGGATTCCTGAGCCACATGAATGAAGTTCAGCTTCAGGCAAATAACTATGGAAGTGCCTGATAAATTTCCAGATAAATCAGTTGAAGGGGGCGTCGATGAATATTTATCAATCCTGTCAGAGGATGGTAATATATAGAGAGATTTATTTCACCTCAGTCCAAAGTTAGAAAAGGCAAATTCCTCCCCATCAAATCAAAGGAGGACGCAACAAAGCAACTGTGTACTTCAAGACTTAAATCTTACAAGTTCCTAATCCTTCTGAAGTCCACACGGGACCTTTTGTCTCCATGGCAACGGCAGGGCATTCAACCAAGTGATTGCCTCCAATGAATTTCAGATAAGACAAAATGGAAGAGAATTGATGTGATTTTAATGCAGAAGTGAGCGGCAGAGGGGAGGTCCACTCGGTTCATATTTGAATAAAGCAAACAGAGCAGAGAAAAGGCTGACAGCCGTAAATGACATTGTCAGTACAAAAATTATCAGCCAGTTTACAATCTGTTTGCTCATGTAGAACAAACAGAATGTGTGTGGCATCCCCGGGCTTTGTGAACGGCGGGGCCGGCGGCCGGAGGCGAGAGAAAAGCAGATATCAGCTCCCCCTGCAGCCCTGCAACAATTAGATAGCAATTTGACAGGCACACTCAAAATGGGAGTTTGTTGTTCTCGACCAAGGGCACCACATTGCTTTTTTCTTTTTCCTTTTTTTTTTGGAATCAAAAAGGAAATACATAATTGAGGCATAGGGAACAAAGACAAATTGTGTGACCTATGGTCGCAGGACTCGCAGGGTGGGATATGACAAGAGTAGGGAGACGCATTCCAAACATAAGACCCTCAGTTACCTAGCAAGGACTCGAAGCAAGGTCCCCCTCTTTCTTGCCTCGCTCTCCTTTGGTGGTAGGGGGACATGCGCGGAGATCCTCCCTGAGAGACAGCCCCGTTAGGCCCCGTTCACTCCCCACTGCCCTTTGTTGCGTTTTGTCACTTGTTTTGTTTTGAGCTTGTTAACTTCTCTATAGCCGCACGGACAAGCAGCAGCTGGTGGGCATGCGGTGGGCCGCAAGGCATCAATTTTACCCCGGGAGAAAACAGGCCAGGCTTGCGTTTGACAACACCTTGAACCTCCTCACCGTAATGTCACCCCCCCGTCCATGTTGCCATGCAGAGTGGCGAGTCAGACGCAAAAGTGCCGTGAGCATTGTCACCTGTCAAAGGCAACATGTCATATTTCACATCAAAACAAGCCTTGTCACAAAAATACCCAATATTCAAACGGATTTGCAGAATAATGGAATTGCTATCGGCTACAGGGGTTCACAGATTTCTGCCATGTTTGAGTTGTGATGAGGAGAATGCAAAATAAAAGGTAAACGCATTTAAACACCATGAGCAGCTCCTCATCCCAGACTCCTCTCGGCGAAGGTATGAATTCAGCTGCAGCGAACAAAGCAGCTCTGGAAGGCGTCCAGCAGAAAAAGTCAAGTCCAGCTATGTCGGCTCTTTCTCGCTGATGAGGGCTAAGTAGCCTAATGTGCGAAACACGCCGTGGCCTTGTGGAGCACAGCTTGCCTGACAGATCTGACAGCGAGAAAACAAAGTCAGCTGAATCTTCTCGATACTGTGTCCAACTTCTCATCGCAGGGAAAGCGAGTGTCAGGGCGTTAATTGATATTCATCCCGAGGCCCCCCCCCTGCCCCCCCCTCGCTGTGCCGTGAAGCCCCGCTCTGTTCTCTGGTGGTGGAGATGCTGTTTAGTCTTATTAAAAAGTTGTTTGATTAGCCGGCCCTGGAATGGAGGCTGTGGAAAGGTCTGGCAGCAGCAGATAAAAGGGGAATGATAAATAGGCGAAAAGCCAGCCGATTGCCAGTCAGCCACTAGAGCATCAAAACACATCCATTTCTCTGCAAAGTTGATCCAATTATTGTCGGCCTGTGCACAGATAGCTACTATGCTTTACTCCTTTTCATTCCGGGCTAAATTGCTCTTCCCCTTTTTCCGCCGATACGGCAATCGGTCATAAAGGGCCAGCCATCATTAGTGATGTTTGAATTGGAGCCCTGTAGTGTTTGGTTAAGAGGGTAAATGCAAATTTGATGAAAGAATAAGGCTGCATTTACATATCAGCCTCAGCTCACATGGGGAGGGTAAACATTCTGTTTATCTCAAGTGTCAATTTATGATTTCGGTCGAATATAAAACCGACCTTGGCCCAGTCGGAGCAAAACACCAAGGAAATGGACTATTGTTTGGAGACCATTTGTTCAAGTAGAACTTGTCAACAAATCTTCTAGAACTGGACAAATAAAGGAACAATATCAGGATGGGTTTTTCACTAAAGGTGCATTTAGTAATCTTCTGTTTGAAAGTGAAAATTGTTTCCATTTTAAATAATGCCCTAATTATAAAGTAATATCCTTATCTGATACCTCTATGAATATAAATGAGAGAATAACATACCATGTATAAGATTCCTTTTAATTTATCATGTAACAAAATATTATTATAGAACATTATAGAACAAAATTATAAATTACATCTCCCTCCATTACCTAAGGGGAAACCACAAATTACACCTAGAGTTATAAACTAAAGAAAACTCTAAATAGGGTAAATAGTGTAGGATCTGATATTAGGATGTAGAAATTAACTCTGTGAGACAGCACAGTATATGACACACATCAGTGAAAATAACTCTTTACATATATTAATTATTTCATAAATGCAGGAAATGATCTTCATGTAGAATATAGAAGTGCAGACAGAACTCCCAAATAAAATGCAAAGCTCAACAGAAAATAAAAACCCATAGCATTCCACACAAAGAATATTTCATTTCCTCACAGCCCCAGAGATGAGTGGGCTGTTAAAAATAAGGCAAAACACTGCCATCTATGGCTACGTTCCTAGGACTGCTGAGGTCCTGTGCACCCAGCACAAAGGCAATCAACTACTCCGAAGAGAGAAAAAAAAACCCCGCTCTCACTCCATATTTGTAAATAAGATTAATAAAATATAATTGTTATTATAAAATTGTAAACACATGCCTGACAATACTCGATCTAGTAGAAGTGGAAAAGTGTTTTTTGGAACAGCGCTTGCACCAAAGTTTTGCACGTCGCTCACAAAGCTGACACGTTTTTGGCTTCCGAAATTGACAGATTAGACTGAAACCTAGATTTTCATCCAAATGGGCATCTGGTGGCCATATCCTTTAAGCAACGCAATTCTGCACAAATCAGGGGTTCTGTCAGAGATTTCCGTACCACCTGCTGTGTATCTTCCCCTCAAAATGATTGAGCCTGCCTTCATTGTTTCATGACAATTTTATCTTTACACTCTGTTGACCAAAACGTAACACACATTGCACATTTTGTACTTAAACGGGCCATATAATAATGCTGTGATCGTCGTATACTGTATACCTTTCCTGTTAATCTTAAGGCGGATGCTCCGTGTCAAAAGAAATTTATATTGGCAATAAAAACACATATCAGGACTGAAATTTGACAGCGATTCAAAAGCGCATTAAGGCACAATAATGAAGTGCATATAGCTGCCAGACTGGGGTAGCAGGTTGGCGGTGAAGCATAGAAGAAAGCCAGATGTCAGGGCTTCTATAGCTTAGGCCTTGACCAGGCCTTCGTCTGCGGCGGCCCTTTATGTAGCGCTCTGTGTGATGCACTGGTCCCCTATGGGAGCCCCGAGGCTTTATTGGTGATGAGACGCGATCTGTCCCGTCTGTCACCTCTCTGCAAGTTATTCATACGCCATCCATACAGTCAGTCCTCCAAGGCCTCTAATCCCCGTCTCCCGAGGTGGAGTATAGACAGGGAAGCAGACACGCAGACAGGTTGCGAGTCTGTTCATGAGATGTTTAACACGCCGAGCATGACGGGGCATTCCACGTTTACAGAATGACAAAAATGGTATCAGCGTGAGGCTGCACAACAATGCAAGTAGAAATCCAGTTTCATACAATGATGAGTGAAGAGGCACAAAGGAGGCAGGGGAGTCGGCTTCCCATCCCAGTTTTGCAGATGCTGTGAAACAGCTCCAGGGTTGTTCAGGGTTGGAGAGTGTTTCCAAATCTGACAGAGCACCCGGATTTCATTAATACTCTTTTTTATAAGTAGTAGAAATACAATCATTTCCATCGCCAATGCTGAAAAGGATGACTCCACTTAATGTTCTAAAGCCCCAGATTGAGCCGGTCCATAATGTTTACACACTCAATCTCCAATTTATGAAAAAAAAAAAAAAAAAAGCCGAGTCCAAGTGGATTCTTGAAACGCTGTGGTGCATTAAAGTCCCCCAGCTGTAAGGTGGCATTATGAATTGGAGCTACTTCAGCACCCCCCCTGACCACACACATGAGTAAATTTGCTCAGCAAGTCATCTCTTGATGTTTACAAACAAATACAGAAAGAGTTTATGTAATGCATTTATTTAAACAAGACCTAAGAAATGAGCAAATAGATCATTCTTAGGGATTCTTTGCTCTGCAAACACACCTATTATAGATTAAAGTTTGACAGTATGCCAAAGTTATCAAGGTAAACTAGAACTGTGACTGACAACTGAGAGTGGTTTCTCTTTGTTCCAGTGTGTGTGTGTGTGTGTGTGGGTGTGTGTGTTAAAAAGAGAGCGAGACAGAGAGAGAGAGAGAGAGAGATGGAGTCAGCAAGAGGAGCCATGCATAAAGAGGTCTAACCAGCCTCTCTGTGTGGCACTTATTTTACCTCCCTCCTTCCTGGAAGCACCACCATCAATTTACTGGGGACAACTTGACCACTCCCTTCAAGGATCAGCACAAAAAGACTGACCTGGGACAGACACACAGGGTTCACCTCAGAGCCCATTAATCAAGTGTCACGGTTTTGGATGAGGTCACACTCTGGCATGTAGTGCTCCGACTGCTGTGGGTCATGCGCGGGGCACTGGAGTACACCCGCAACGTGTCAGAAATGGAAGAGAAAAAGAGTGGTATCTGTGTGGCAGTTTTTCCTGTTGAATATAGATTTGCGATGTGTGATCAGGACTGTTTGTCAAACTCAAATAGTATTGTTTTTCTTGCAGAGATTAACCTGTTTAATGCAGAGAGCAATCACCCATTGAGGTTGCACTGTGTTGTTTATCGGAGTGTGTGTACGTGTGTGAACTTGTTTGTGTGTGTGTGTGTGTGTGTGTGTGTGTGAGAGAGAGAGAGAGAGACAGACAGACAAAGACCACCTGTGCAGCGGAGGGAGCCAGTGAATTTGGAGCCAGAGTGCTCTCTGTCATTTGACGTTTGATTTGTCACTTTGCAGACTCGGGGCTCTGGCCGAGTCACTTAGCAGGCCCCACCCACTCTTCTCCTTCTCTACCTCCATCTCTCTCTCTCTCTCTCTCTCTCTCTGCCTTTCCCTTTTTCTTCTCCCTGCACACAAGGTGTATCCAAGGGTTCACCTGCAGGCCAGCCCTGTTGACACACATACCTTATTGCGCGTGGCTAACACCCATGTCTTTCAGAGACTTGTAAGCTGCAGTGAGGAAAAAAAAAATCACCACAGAACGTAAATGTAAGGGTCTTTTGGTGATTATTTCTGTGAATTATTCTAAGGAAATTATTCTTTTTTTTACTGATCAATGGTAAACAAAAGTTTTAGAGCAAACAAACAAGTTATATTATTATTATATCATACACTGTGTTACGCAGTATGGAATCAGTGCGTTAAAGCTTGCCTGATAAAACTTGCAAGACACATTTCAGATGAAATTCTGATTTTAAAGAATAATCTAAAAAGAAAAATCCTTTTATTGTTTTTTTTATTTTTTTAAACTTTTTATATATCTTCTCCTTTTTAAATTATAGCGCTCCCATCACATTTACAGGGCACTGCGCCTCTGTATGTTGCACTGTGACCATCTGCAGCTACAACGGCCTCAAATCAGGAGATTGCACGTTCCAGAGACGGATTTTATTTTGCCCTGCACCTACCAATGTAAGACACGTCTGAGTCTGGAATCAGAGGACCCTGGAGCAGGTATTATGGTAAAAGCCACATCTGAGCGGCACTGCGGGGGTGCAGGTGGCAGACAGTGGCACGCTAAGAAAGAGAGCTGAATTGATATACCACATAAGATCACAGACGCACACAGGAGCCTGTTTATTGTGCCCGGCATTGCTAAGAGACACTAAAAGACACTCAGGAGACAGAATAACAGAGGTAGTGGAGGATAACTGGAATATGTTTTCATTATTAATCAAAGGGGCATTCCGCAAGTACAAGACTGCACACAGTCGGGACCAAAATAGCAATGCAAATATATTAGTCTTGCAGAGAAGACAAAAGACATGTCTCGAAATTCTTGACTGAAGTTGTTACAGTGGGTTCATTCACTAAGGCTTTCAGGGTGTGGAGTGCGGAGCCAGGCCGGCCACATCAAACCCTCGATTAACTGACGTCGTCTTGCACAGGAGAGGGGTTGCAACATGGGCGACTCAATATTCTGGTCATCTGAACTTAGGCCCCACGCGTCACCACCGTGGGCCGAGGTGGTGAAGCGCCAACACGCAGCCCACCGCTCCCTTCTGGCAACAATGCGCATCAATCTGTGGCAGAGTTGAGTGATAAAGGGACAAAGCATGTGTGTGCCGTACAGATGGGTTCCAGAGGTGATCTCTGAATGAGCTGAAAACCTCCCAGGTCAGGTGAGAGTCAGCTTCCCATGACAGAGAGGCCTCCGAGGAGACAAGTGTGGAGGCGTCAGACAAAACCGGTGCATATTTCCTTCATGAGAATTTTTTTTTTGTTAAACCTATACGTCACTTAGAGAAAAGGATAAATATAACACACAGGCTGCACGTGGAAATTTGTGGCTTGGAGAGCTGGTTTTATAAATGCAAGGGTCAGCTCTTCCTGTGGAGACAAGCACGAGGGGAAGGTGTCCATTGCAGTAAGCAGCTAATTGATACGATGGCCCAGACAATAGGCGGGTGCCACCCGGTCACATTCCTCACATGCCAGTCAGGCTGTCAGTGACCCTGAAACGGAGCCCACTTTCCCAATTAGGGTCATTAGTGTGAGCCAGTAAGTGCCCTGGTCACGCATGGCTGCAAACCAGGCCCTCTCTGGCACTAAACAGCACAAAAATAAAGGGGGCCGTCTCAGTGTTTCCATGTCCATCAGAGCATTCAGGGCGTATAGATACAAGGGAAGATCTGTGCACCTGAGGGGGACATAACACAATTCTGAAGCAATTTTGTATGAGAAGAAAAGCGGTGTTACTGATTCAGCGCAGGATGTGAGGATGTGCATGCGATGGCTGTAGGCCATTAAAGGCACCAGACTGCCAGTTGTGGCAGTTGCTTCTTTTCTCGCTGCTGTGGAAAACAGCTGACCACAGGACTGTGAATCACCCCCTAACCACCGATCCTTGCTGGACCGTCTGAATGAGCCTGTGAGGACTATTATCACTCTCATGTCATATGGAAATAGATAACGATCCCGTGAATGACATTTTCCTATTCCTCATAATAGTGGACGTGGAGCGATGGAGCTGTGTTAAGTCTGATAATTGAAAAAGAAAAATAGAGGCAATTTGAATCCGCGGCCACATCTATTCTTTCATTATGTCGTCTCCGGAAAAGTCGTTAACATGGAGCAGATGTTGTTGCTCATTTGACTGCTGCTTTGGATACGACCTTTAAATGCAGCTTCTAAACATCCGTTTATGGATATGAGGGAAACGATGCCGATGGTCGAGTGTCGCAGAATGAGCTTGATGTGATTGGTTGATGGAAGCCGCCTGTGACGCCCCTTTTCTACGTGAAGGACGTTTCCTCCCTGATATCGCTAAAGAGTCGTTGCAGGTTGTTGGTGCTTTTGGACACAGAAGCTGCTGCCGTCATTGAGAATTTAATAATTATCATACAAAGTGACTTCTAACTCTGATCTGAAGTGCTTCATCACAAGCAAATGGACGCGTTGGTGACGTTTCAGACATGCGACAGAAAGCAATCCTCAAAGAATACAAGAGTTTCAAGGATGAGAAAGCTGAGCCTTACACAAAGATGTCAATAGAGTGGTTTGCCACGATGGCTGTGTCTGCTGAATTCTTTAGTTTGCTTTAGGTTTTCATATCTGTGCAGCTGCTATGCACCGAACACCATGTGCACCTGCATTCGCCAACCATTACCAGGATTTACCTCTATTTAAGGCCCACAGAGAGATCTGGAAGTTGGCAGCGCACTAAAATAATCAATCTTCCACTTTCACATTTGAAATAACAACGAAGTGAAATGACTGAAAGACAAATCGGCGCAGTGACAGATTTGTGCCGAGGCCGTTGCCAGGTTTGTCGGCGGTGTGCCTCTCCGCGACTCAGGTGGTGGTGGTGGTGGGGGGGGTTGGGTGCAGATTCATCAGGTGAGACTCAGAGAGCGAGTCGAGCCGGCTAGCAAGGTGCTGAAAGGTGCTTAAGCCCATGCAGAGTGAGATGGCACCTTCCCATGTGCTGTACAAACACTAAATGCTTCTTAGTAACACAAGTGTCAAGAAGGGAAAACAGTCAGCGGCTTAGGAAGATGGGAAAACAATGGAGAATGCATGTTCGCAGCTAATACCTGCACGAAGACACAAACTTGAAAAATACTCATCTTACTGTGTAAGAGGGAGAAACTTCAGAGAAGTTTCATTTGTACTTTCATGTTTGGCAAAACAAGACTTTCTATGGATTCACAGATGAAGAGTGCAGCAGGAGTTTCTCCAGTCGGCAGCATCTATGACCACAGGCGAGCTGCAGTCTGCAGATCAGTGTCTGAGAGCAGCTTCTGGCCAGAAAAGCAAAACATAAACACATGTTCGTTTAAAACTGTAAATGTAATTATAAGCAACACATTTCACAAATACGCTGCTATATATGATTTAATACCAGTATGTAGAGGTTAAAATGGCAGCGTGTGGATGTGTAAATGCACGACATCAGCTCCACAGTGACTGAAAGAAAGCTCTTATATTGTGCTGTTGTCATTAGATGCTCTAATAACACAAATCGGATGGCACAGAGTGAGTGTACTCAGTGCCTTTAGTGTGTTTGTTTGGAGAGTTGTCTGGCTTGTAGTGTCTGAAGCCACTCACCTCGCTCTCTGTCATAAAGAGGCTGTTTGCACAGAGATCCTCAGACTTACCGCACATCATGCCCGAAAGTGGACCATTAAAAAAGAGCTGGCTGCTGATCTGTTGATCTGGAATGCATGTTGGTAAATTGAGGCAAAAGAAAAAAATAATCAGGTCTGTTTGTGTAACGGCTAAGATGACCGGACCACGGAGCCGCTGTGTGTGTGTGTGCGACTCCAGCTGTGATGCAGATATCCTCAGCAGTGTGGACAACACTGAGCAGGAAGCCATATTTGCTCAGTGTAACCAGACTGTGTCCAGACTGAGAGTGGCCATCACACTCTCAACTCTTCTCTCTCTCCATCTGAAATCTCAATCTGATCTTTTTTAATCAAAAAAGGAGAAATGAAGCAGAATGATGAAAATAATTATTAGAGTTTTTGATGGCAGTAAGCAACACTGCCCCCTTTGGGACTCCCCAGGCCCTGGAGCACATTATAACCTCACCACATGATTTTTTTAAATATATAATTCTGTAAATACCACACAAAGATACAGATAAATGGAAAAAAATATATGGCCACAGACGTCATACACACACACACACACACACAATGTACTATGACCTCAATCATAGCCAGTGGTTTCCAGGCCATCCCATACACAACAATCCCTATTATAGTCTTATCACGGCTCCGACAGGTGGTCTCACCTGGCTGTGGTTGGGGAGCAGGGCAGATATGAAGGGGATGTGTGGAGGGCAATAAAGCCATAACCGGCTGCTTGTATGGAGGGCACGTTACATGTGCAGCACCACCTGCTAGATGTGAGGGCCCTTTATCACCAGCTGGCCTGGGTTTTATAGCACTTCTTTTACAGTGGCTGTGATTAGCAGGAAAGGTCCGGGGGTGGGGGGAATGGAGAAGCTGTCATCGTGGTGATGTGTGATACGCAGGTCATATCTGGTGGAGAAACACTCCACCAGGCCAATACTGCCCCCCCCCCCCCCCCCACCTTAATCTGTGGCGCCACCTTGTGTTGATGTGGTGTATTGCCAGGGCAATGACAGCAGAAGCCAACTGAGCTTGGGATGGTGATGGTGAAGTGTTTGATTCCCCCTGTATATGGGATCCTCTCTGCTGATCATGATCACACCTGATGTTGGAGGACCAGCGGAGTTTCCTCACCAGCTGCTGAAGTGTCAACGCGTAACAGTGTGGTGTTATTTGATTTAATATCATCTACTGAAAGTCTTGAGCATCATATAAAGGGGCCGGGCTGCAGTTCTGTGGGAGGAGATTGTTCAAGATGCATGGAGGATGAAATTGAACACCGCTTCTTCATGTTTGGGAATCAATTTTATATCATTCACCTGACTAACTCACTCTCACTGAAATTACATTACAATAGCGCCATCTGCTGATGTTACCATGAACACATTGTCTGAGCTGTAGACAAAACATCAGCAGTGAGAAGTTGGAATATGTGCAGAAAATAAAATGAACGACCGTAATGGCCCTGGGAAAGCCTGTTTGCTCAGGTGCTGGGTGAACAAACTGGTGGGTCATGGCTCTTAAAGGTGGAGAACCAGCTGTCTACTGTATATTATGCAACCTCAGGGTTGTTTTCAGCTGCCAAATGAATCCAAGTCATCACAAGTCAGTGATTAAACATTGTGCTCCCAGAAGTCTCCCCTGATTCCCTCCTGTATTTTCAAAGCCAAATACTGAATTCCTGACTAATGTGGGTGCAGTGGAGGAGCATCTTTCAATTCTAATCAGGAGGCAATTAAAAAGCTCTTTGGTTCTCCTCCCTTTATTTTTTTCTGACATCCATGTTCTGCTAATGGCTTTGGATCAGGGCTAAGCCTTCTTGCAAATGGCTCTTAATCCAGTAGGCCTGCGTATGGTTACCTGAGGGAAATACTATCCAGGCTCTCTGCTACCCCCGCCACAAGCCTCCAGATTAGTCCAATATATATTAATCCCCCCATTTATCTTTGTCAACTAAGGGCCAAAAATAATTTGAGAGTGAGTAAATAAAAGGGAGCGCAATAAGAGAGGCATGCCTGGAGCAGAAGGCAGGTGCTCACCACCTCACGCGGCTCGTCACTGGGATTGGCTCTCTAATGAGCCCCGCCGTACGGTAAATAGAGCTCCGATCATTTTGCTCATCAACATTTCATGGGTTGGGTGATTATCCTTTTAGAGCAAACAGGGGATGTTTCAGAGTTTCTAAAATGGAAAATAGTCATCAAAAAGCTCCCAAGCCATGCATGTTTGCTCAGGAAATGAGAAGAAAGGAGAGTTCTAAAAAGAAAAGTGATATTAAGGATGACATCCGAGCATTAACGAAACAGAGGCCAGAGGCCAATCGTCAGACTGGAAATAAAATCAGCATTGCGTTTCATCAAGGGTCAATAAAAGATGATGGGCAGAGTGAACAGACTCCTTGGTTCTGAGGTGAATAGTTTTATTTACATTGCTCAACAACAGCCAAGGAAAAATAAGTCAAACTGTACACTTCAACTGTTTCAACTCATTCTCTGGAGAAACAGGTAAGTCAGCTGATTCAATTCCCACCTTTAGCTTGAACCACCAAGACCGGGTAACGACACAAAAAAATCCTCCTCCTAACACAATCTTCTTTCACATGTTTTCCCATTAAAGAAGCTCATTCACAATCTGACACACCTTTAAACAAATTAATGGACTGAAATGTAACAACACCCGCCTGGCATTCACAAGATCAAACTTTACTGAGGAAAAAAATTCCTTTTCACTTGGTTTGTTCCAGTGATGTCATGTATGACGTCACTGAGAGTTTAGAAAAAACAGGAAATGTTTGGCGGGACTTTCTCAAACAGTGTCCGACATGGTGCTTCACAGCAAAGCGACACACAATGTAAGTATGAACCAGGTGCTAATGAAACGTGTTTGAATCTGCAGCAAAAATAAACCAACTAAACTAAACCACCTTGTGTTGTGTGTTTAATTCAGTCGGTGAGGTGTTCGTGTTAATGCAGCCTGTGTGAAATGTTTGCTGTGGAGCTCGTCACACTTGTGACGTCGTCCTTGTCATTAGTGAATCCTCCTGTGACTTTTCATTGTTTGTGTGCTGGATATTGTGTGACGTGCTTTTTTCTTATGAAGTGTTCTGTCTCTGCAATGAATTTATCAATGTCTCTCATCAATAAAATGTGTTTTAAGAGTGCATTGATTCATTGGTTGACTTCATTCAATGAATGTTGTTGCCATGCTGAGAATGAGCTCTTGAATGTTGTGAATCTCTGATATGCTGACATGAAAAATGTAATTATTGTCACTTCATAATGCATGTGTATATACTGTCTGTTTAACTTGGTGTTGCACTCTTAGTCCACTCAAAATACCCCTAATTGAAGTAGATGAGTTGTTTGTGATGTGTGTTCCTCAGGTTGGTGGATTGAGTAGGTTGATGTACTCCTTTGAACTGTAACATAATGCTGGATTCTAAGTGATGTAATGGTAAATTATCGTAAAGTTGAGTATGGAAGGGTTCGTTCTTTCTTTGTCACAGTCACTGAGCAGCTGAACCCTGCAGGACATGTTTGACATTTACTGTTAGGTGGCAGACTAATAAATAAGAGCTGTAGGAATGTGTGTGATGTCTTGCCAGACGATCTAAATACAGGAGAGGTCGTAACCTGACTTTTTAAAAAAGAAATAGGACATTCAACTTCAGAAATAGAAGCCATATTCATTTGCAATGTTCCATTTTCTTCTTTACAGGAGGTTTGCTTGGGGACAACTCAGCAGAAATGAAACCCTGCTTCAGCGACATTTCTCTCTTGCCAGTGGAACTCATTAGAGGTGGCACGCCTCTGCAGCGCACCCACTGAGATGCTGGCAAAGCCCCCGGTTGCTTGACATGCTGCAGATACACCATCAAAGGTAGGCACGCTCCTGTAAAAGACCTCATGAGGGCCAGCTATGCTGCTGCACTGTGCTTTCAACATTTCATAGGCTTCACGTTCTCCCAGTGAACTTTGTCAGACGTAATGTAAAGAAGCGCCCACTCTGAGAAACAGAACTATCTCTTAACTCTGCAGTCTCTCACAGCTCCCATGTCACTCTAAAGCCTTAATCCTCAATGGTTTGGATGCAGCACATGATGTTTTTAGGTTGAACTTCCCCTGCCCTCCACTCACTGACTGGCTAGTCATTATAATGAATGTAATCTGAAATCTTTCTGCAGGACTTTGATTTGTCAGGTTGATTCCAAATTAATATAAATGGTTACTGGCTGGGTAATTATTATCATGAAATAATTTTAATTCCTTATGGAGTTTGCGTGTTCTCTTCATCTGTGTGGGATTTCTCCAAAGGCGCTGGCTTCCCACAGTCTAAATACACGCATATGGTGGAACGGAGCCCCTAGAATGACCGAATGTGAGAATGAATAGTTTGTCTTGAAGTGTTGGCCCTGTGGTGCTCCGCCTCTCGCTCATTGTCAGCTGGGCTTGGCTCTAGTTGCATGCTCCTCATTACAGATGTTTTTGCCTGTTTGTCTGCACATGTGCAACTTATGGAATTTGTTAAAAAAGATTGGATTGATCTAACCAATATTTTTTTTTACTAATTATTACTTAACTGGGTGAATTGTTTCAATCAGTAAATTGTTTCTTGAGCTTTTCTTTTCAATTCCATAGATATTAGATAGAATTGCGAAAATCCCAGTGATTAAAAATACACATGTACAGTGAGTAGTTGGTCAAAAGGCAGGAAAGTTCATGAGGTGATCTGTATCTTAAAATACGTGAAGCTCAGAAAAATGTCTTCCAAGTAAATAAACCCTGAGCAACTCTTTTCCTGGAATGAAAGTACCAGTGAATTCTCTTTCCCGGGTTGTGGTGAAGTCACCAAAAAGTAAACAGTTTTCCTTTTTGGCAGAAACGCCTCCCCTTCAAAAAAACTTTTGTTTTGAAATGTGTTTATTTTCTGATCCTAGATTTATGCGCTACCATCTGCCTGTGGGCAACGTTCAAACTAGATTATTTACCCAAAGAAAATATGGTGGTGAAAAATTCATGTCTGCGTGTCAGTCTGACCCTCGGTCATCTCCTGGCTCATACCGCCGCCATGATGAGAAAAGCCCCTCATGTGTTGGTGAGTGATTGAGCAGGGGGGCCGGAGAGGGGGTAGGGCAGACAGTCATCTCTCTGCAGCCGGTGACGTCCTCTCCTGCTCCCTGTTCTTCCACCTTTTCAGCACATATCAGCAGCACCTCAGCCGCTGACAGCAATAGCATGTTCCTTAAAAAGTGCATGTGAGTGAGAACTTCATGACCGTGTCTCCTCTGTGTAATTCCACGGAGCCAGCAATAGACCTGTGAAACATTTCTCAGTTCTTATTAAGTATACCTTAAGCTTGTCTGATTTAAGTGTACAAGACAACGGGCAATGCATTGAAACAATAAGAAAAGGGAATACGGGAAAGTTAATAGTATCATCAACTGAAGTTGGAAAAACTCAATTTGTGTCTGACCCACTGATGTGAAGTTGTTTGAACAGTTTTTGATTTGTGTGCTTTTCAATTGCAAAGAAATGAACAAGGACATAAGGACAGAGATTTGAGATTATATTACAACAGTTGGTGAAAATGAGTATTAATAGTTTTTGCCTCTAATGTTATTTATATCTTCACTACTAATAGAATTTGTATTGCTACAATTAATAATTATCACGATAATTAATCAATTTACCACTCTGTCCTCTTGGAGCAAAGCAGAACCTGGTCCCTGTTTGTGAGGATTTCATTTTCTGTCACATGTTATGTTTCCAAAATCACATCTTATATGTGACCTTGTGGGGAAGAAAGTGCAGCTTTTGTGAGCAGGTCCTGTGTAAGTGCTGTGTCCTCTGCAGCCTCTGTGTTGATCCCCTTTTCTTTCATTAGAGGAGACGCAGGGCTTGATGTCACTCCAGTGAGTCCTCGGCCTTCCAACTAGCAATAACTGTCAAGTTCATCAGGAAGTCAAATATTCAGCGTGTGGAGTGAAAAGCAGCCGCGTGCATGTGACTTGCTCAATGGGGGTTTGGGCCTGCCAACAGATTAAGTGGCCACTGAAGCCCACGTGGCGTGTTCTCCGTATTTCATATGAAAGCCCCATTTCCATAATCCTCCATCTCTCTGTTCACCACTTGTCTAAATAGTCATAAATCACAACTGAATTCCTCATTTTCCTTTGGAAGGCACCAGCATCCAGAGCTGCTGTGAGAAGACTGAGTGAGACCTGCAGAAAATTCAATATCATCAATTCATCTCCCGTCAAACAAACAGGGATTTGCAGAACAAAACACTTTTGAGAAACATTGGGCCAAATTACAGAAAATGATTGTATGGTCTGATCCATTCTTCCACGTGCACATGCATGTGCGCACACAAAAAACCTAGTTCCTCACCTTTGAGTTCTACAGTAACAGTTCATCTCCTCTGGGGGCGGAAACCAGCCACCAGTCGGAAGAAGACTTACTGAGTGATCCGTTCTTCCCCTCCACACATGAGAAAGTTAATAGGTTCTGTCCTCTTCCTCAGCTGGGATTGCCATTTCCTCTCCTGGTGACCTGTACGTCACTGGTGAAGGAGGAGAAGAGAAGAGCAAACATGGACACTGAAAACTGGGAGGCTGCACCCAGGCCTCAGGCAGGGTAAAGGCGACTCCGACGGGTAAATGGGCTGAGGGGCAGTGGGACTTGGGTCCGTCTGCTCTGCTCCGCTCTGCCTGCCAGTGTGCATGAGAAAGATTGGAAAAGTCATAAGGCGGGCCTCGGGCCAGGGCCCCCTGCTCGAACAGGGGTGGCCAGCAAAACAATGTCTCAAAACAAATGGCTTTTCACGATGTGATTGCTATCTCATGCGCTGCGAGGGAGGGCGAACGCAACATAAATGGCATTTTCCTGTTGAGAGAGAAATGGTGGATGATGTAACAGCGCTGTTTGAGGGTGGCCACGGAAAACAGAGATGAGCAGGGAAGTGTTTGTCTGCTGCCTGGGTGCACAACATTTCTCCATGTTGAGGGGTGTGTTGATAGGTTACAGTAATCATCTCATACTATGAAACACGGCCACTCTTTGTTATTTGCTTAGGCTGTTTGGAGCAAGACAGAAGTCCAACAGACTAATTTATGGATTTGGAAGATTTGCATGCGGCAGTCATGCTGGGAAAATACAGAGCAGCTTGACTATGACTGTAATAAAGCAAAAGTTGAGACCTGCATCCCGTTCACCCCCCTTCAGTGTCACCCTCCCTTTGACACTGCATTACACGGTTCCCTACAATACTGCACTGAGTCGAGTCTGTGCAACAAATTTTTAGATCATATGATTTGTAGGTAGGGGCTGCCACAACTTCTGCCCAACATGCCAAAAATTGTGTGGTGCAGCATATTTGACCGCTGATTTAAACCAGTTCCATATGGCGCAGGGATGTGGAGTGAAGGCATGGACCACTAGAGGTCGCCACAGGCACACCGCAGATCACATGATCATCCAGCCACAGACAGGCCTGGGCATTGTTCATCTTTTGTAGTGTTGCCCTCCCAACGCCCCCCATAACCTTTGTGAGGTTGAATCTGTGTGAAAAAAAAAAACAGGGTAAAGAACATTTATTTTTTGTAATGATAGAATACACAAAGTCAAGTGTGTTTCCATCTTTACCAATGAGAAGCCTCCTGTCACCTGCAGCCACATGCCGCCCCCTCCCCTCCCCATACAGACATGCTCTTGTGCTTGCTCGTTGTGGTTCACGTCCCTGACCGTTGGTCCTCAGGTCAGACCAGTGGGTCCCTCAGGAGACAGGTCCTCACCCTAACCCTTTAAAACAACAGCGGTGGCCCGGTCAGGTCTCTGTTTTTTTCTCTTTCTCTCTCTTTTCCTCTCAAGATGGCAACCAGCAGGAGCAGCTGCAGGTAGAGGACTAACCACAGCTGGAGCATAAACATTAACGCTGTAAATGTAAAGTATTTTAAAAACGTTTATGTATTCATAATCTCTCCTCTTAACATTCAAGAAGGCTTGGCTAAATATACAAATTAAAGCTTATATGGTTAATGTAAAAAGCTTAATGGGAACACGCCTTGAATTTGTCAGTGCTGCTAAGTTGCATGTTAACTATTAAATGCCCTTTAGTAATTTTTCAGTGTTACTGGACCAGTATGACTCAGTGTGTCTCTCACACACACACGTGTGCATATGCACATACGCACACATATGCAGACGTAGACAAATATCACCCCGCTCTCTCTTATTTTTGGAGGCGCACTGCAATCTTTTGCCAAATACAGCTTTATGCTGCCTGGCCTCCCATCCAAATGGCTCTCTAACAGTTAAGAAACCTCCAGGGCCCACAAAGACCAAAAAGAAACAGAGGAAAAAGTGCAATTGGCAGCCAACCACACACATTCACTGAGCTCATCCCACCAGGCAGCAGTAAATCATTATGAAAGCATAAGGCATAGTGGTCGACGCTATCATATAAGACCAATAAAGCGGCCGTTTGTACGAACAACCTCCTTGCATATAACTGCCACTAGCTGTCATGTCGGTCGACATTTCACCATGTGGCTTTCACGGGATAGCGCTGTTTTAGAAACGGGACAAAGGAAAGGACACAAATGTGGTCTTCAAAGACCTCAAGTACGAGGCCAATTGGCTCCGTCTCTCCCCTGCTCCTGGGATATTATTCCCCGTTGAAAAGTTTGATGTCCAAACAGCTCAAATAAACAAAGAGAGGATATGATTAAGAGGCTCTGGTATGTAGCACACAGGAGATTTGATTCTTCACTTGTTTCATTTCAGTTTTTCACATAGTTTTGCTCTATGGCTGCAACGATACCGCAGGGTTTCAATAAATAGCATGCTATCTGAGCGCGTATGCGGTACCCTCCCATGATGCACTCTGCCTTATGTTATGTATTAAAGGGAAGAAACCCAAGGGCGTCATCCTATGACATGGGCATCAGTAGGCACCTCATTCCCTCTGGGCCTTGCTCTGCCTTTCGGCTCCAGAGGGGCGTGAGCGGTTTTGTCTTCTGCTTGAAGGATGTGGGACTCTGCCAAGTTCAACCCAGTGCAGAGGCATCGTCTGCCATGAGCATGGCTTCCTGCTTGGACTGGGGGGGATTCACTGTAAGGCGGATGAGGGGGGGCTGGCGTGATCGCCCTCCCAGTCTCCTCCGGCCCCTGTGTGTGATCTGGAGGCGAGCTATGATCGCCGAGCGCCGCCGTCAGACCACAGTTTACTCTGCGAGCGAGGGAAGTGGACGTGGCCGTGCAACGGTATTTACTTCATCGCTGACTTTGTGTGGGTGGTCCCCCCCTCCTCCCCACCCCCTTTGCTGGAATACAATGGCTGCACCAGACACTGCTCACTCACATACTGTCCTGCCTCATTGGAAAAGCCATAAAACGCGAGTCGTCCAGGGCTCCCAGGCTGTGCATGATGTATTCTGGGTTTGTTTCCTCACAGATTACTTTACATGATCTGGGTGGCTGCCAGGAGAGGAATACACTTTTATCAATCTTTTTCACCATTTTCTCTTTAAGAGAATCTGACAAATTGAGCTCATTATTGAAGCTCATAAATAACTACCACCTAATATAATTAATGTCCAGTGGGACCTTTTGTATTTTTTTTTCCTTTAAGGAAGCAATCTTTCAGGTCCTCTGCATCAGCGCAGATGTTGTCGTTAGCGCTTAGCTACCACATGGATTTCGAGACACGGTGATGGCACCAAAACCAGCTCCTCAGTGTGTGTGTGTGATTTGGAGAAGAACCAAGAAGTATGTGTGTGTTGTGTGTGACTGCGCTACATGACCTGAGGCAGTGGAAACTAAGCAGACCAACTTTGTAATTTATCCAAATTGACATCTGACCAGAGAGGAAATCTAGTCCGGTATGGCTTAAATTAATTCACTTCCATTTTTCATGCCTCGCTGGAGATGGGGAGCTGCTAGGTGAAAAAGCGAGGTCAACTTACATCCTCATTTGTTAAACACATCCAAATGAGTAACTGTCACTTGCGTATTAGGTCACCGATGAATCAAGGCTGTGTCAGAGCAACAAATACCGCACTGCTCATTTTACCTTTTAGTTCCTGGGCGTTTTTGTCAACTGTTGAACTTCTTTTACCACTAGACCTGTTTCCGCGTTGGTTTCTCTAGACCTCTTCCTCATTTTCCTTCACCTTTTTATTTTTAAAAAGAGCAAACGTGCACAAGTCAGACTTACAAACGCACACGCGGTAATGGAGATGTAACTGGGAGTGTTCCCTCAGCATATGGATGCCATTTGTAAGCTGCGCTGAGAATGTATAGGTCAGTCTTACCCTTTGGTATCTCTCTATCCATCTGTTTTCGCATTACTTGCAAATTATAGTGTCCTCCAGACCCAAATGACCATAAATCAGGCCGGTGAAAGTGCAGAAGTTTTCCCATCTGTCATAAAACAATGATTTAAAGTACGGGTTGTCAAAATATGACGCTGTGAATTCGCCCCGCTCCCCGGCAGTAGAAACACAGAGCACCATCTCATCGGAGTAATTTATGGCCTCTGAGGGAGCGGAGGGTGATTAGGGCCTGGGCCACCAACAGCCAGAAAAACAGTAGGAGCTCCAATAAGGATGGCTGGAAAACGTTGACCGAATTTATCAAACAATTCAGCAAAATCTATTTCTGTTTGGAGAGCGAGGCGAGATATATGGCCTGTTTAGTATACTGGTACATCACTGGAACATTTGGTCATCCTGCAGTTGTGAGTTTTGGAGATTCTACATTAAATAGTCCAGGAGCCCGGGACATGTGATGTATTGGTCAGCTGAGGTGGCCGAGGCCAAATCAAATATACAACGGGACCTTCCTGGATTTTAAACAACATATTCGTGTAAATGATGTCACTGGGTCTCTATAAAATGGTTTCTTTTGAAAGGTGGAGTTTGAGGTCGAAAGCAACTGTGTTCAGCAGAGTTTCTGGCATCTACAAACAACTGGACTAGTTGCAGTTGCAGTTGCAGACATTACCTTAGATGAGCTCTAAAGCCGAAAGTCATACGTGGTAACTAAAACGACACACAGTCAGTTAATACGTTATGATTCACTCATTACCACTGTCAGTTTAGGGAAATGCAGGAATAACAGACTGTTGCTGTTGAGGTGAGGTTGGGTGGCTCCCAATTAATACTTTGGCTTATTAACGCTTCCATGTGTCACTAAAAATGGTCAGATTATCTGTGAACCAGGAACCGGCGCAATAAAATGACCTTAGGTGGTCCTGCTACTATAAAGTGACCTCATATCAAAAAGTCTTGAGGGAGTTTCTACTTTTTCAATAAGGAAATTATGGATTATAGAGATTCAAAATTCCTTAACAAAGAAACCTATACCATGACATGTTGTATTTACATCATGTCAATTCATCAGCTGCTGCTTTTTCTCTACATGGGAGGTGTCTGCCATGACTGGGCAGGTATTGTTTTTGCATCTATTTTTACAACTGCTCTTCTAGGTCCCCGGCCAGTCATCAGCCCCGTGTGCAGGGAGTCACGGCCTCAGCCCCCACACAGCGTACAAAGTGCGGAGCTTGTCCTCGCAGGGCTGAAGGTGTTTTGCTTGTACAGCCCTCCGCCAGAAGTAAAACTCTCTCTCACTATAACATCACTATAAAGACGCTGGTCAATGTGCTGTTTGTCCCCGTATTCTCGTCATTTAAATGTTTCTTATGTGTAGCTGAGTCATTTCTCTTTGGTTCCTTGATAGAAGATTACTAAACATGATTTAGACAGCAAAGTCCTGATGTACATTAAATAATCCTTCGCTAGTTTATTTGGGCTAATTGTGCGGCTGCCTGGCAATCTCCTGAACCACCCAAGAATTGGGTCCCTGGGGAATATTCTGCATGTCTGTTAACCAATCAGCGGCAGAGTTCTGCATCACCGCCGGCGGTCTGCGCAGGGATCCAGAGGCTGTTCTGGCCAAGTAGTTCCTTATTCCTCCAGAGAACCCCAGTGCCCTCACTGGGACTCTTAAACTTCTGACGTTGGGCGAAGTTCAGGGGCCTTTTTGCAGCAGTGGCCACACAGACCCATTGCTATCTGTTTAAACAGCAGGTAGTCCCCCGGCCCTGCTCTGTTTGTGTCCGTGGCTTCCTACTCCAGTTAGAGGGGATTTTCCCATACAGTCCCATCGTTCCGATGGGGCCCTGTTTTCCGGGATGGAGCTCGATGGAAACAAAAACAGAAGTTTTTAATGTGAGCAAATTATAGTTTGTGTTTATTCTCAGCAGCAGGAATAAGGATGCAGCCGATGATAATCAGTTTAATTGATTTGGTTAAACACAACAGGAATGCTATTTATTTGTGCTTTTATATTTGTGCATGGCAGTTAATGAGACTTAAAAAGTTTAATGTCATTATTAAATAGCTGTAAACCAATGAATTATCATGAAGACAGAGGGATAGACCAAAATACACAGAATATCCAACATGTGTGAGGAATGACTGTGAACACTGTGCGGCCAAACAGGTCTCCTCCACATCAAGGTGGCCTCAGCTGGGTTTCTATTGCATCCCACATCAACACCACTGACAGCAAAAAGCACTTAGGGACCTACAGATCACTTTACCATTCCTCCAGCAGAAAGGGAAGCCTCGATGTGGGTGGTGGGGGGTCGGCAAAAGGGGGGGAATAGACCGCAAGGGTGCACACTGCCAGACAGCGGCCACTGGGTGGGAGTATTGACGCTAGTTTATTGTCCCTGACACTGGAGGGACTGAAACTGCAGTGAATAGATACATTAACATTTATGCTCAGAGAAAAATAATTTATAACCATATCATATTCTTCAAAATCCAGTGCTTGTCTTTAATTCCTCATGTATATTTGTGTAGTGTTAAAAAATAAATATGATGGCTGGAAAATATCTGTTTGGCGTGTTCAGAGACATCAGGTCAATTTATAGCTCAGTATCTCTCCTGAAAAAATCTTTTGTCCCACTTTTTTTTTGTCTTGTAAATTCCCCTTCAGTTTTGTTTTTTTCCAGTTAATAGCTTAATTGCCTACATTAGGGGTTGTTCTGGGGCACAAGTGGAAGACGTTATTTCATTTAAATGCTTCATTTGCATCTACGTAAATATGAAAACACCAGGGGAAATATTTACCGCATTTGAGATGTTTTGTCTGTGATAAGGTTCTGGTGAAGCTGTGGTTCCTCGAAATGGGACAATTAACAGAACATTGGTTAAAAAAAACGTTGATTTTGGAAAATCCTAAATACAACTAAGAGAGCTATTACTTTGTTATATCTATATATAGTCAGAACATACGCAAAGGAAACCCAACTGAATTGAATGTAATTTACATATGTTAAAGAACTTTTTTTTTCTATTTTCTATTTTTTAACTTTATTTTTCTACTAATTGGTTAAACATATTCAATTAATTATGTGTGTCTGGGAAACAGATAAATATAAAAAAGGAAATATTTATAGTGCAATTTTGAGTGTTACCCAGTCTTCAGAAATCTGATCGTATTTGTGCGTTTGCCTTCAGCAGTCACCCGCAGAGGATGTCACCAAGCTGTGTGAATCCACCGAGCGTGGCCCAAAGTTTGTGGCCCGAGGCTCACTGCTCCCTCTCTTTGTGGGTTACCAAGGTCGAGCATACTCCCTGTGGTATCACCCATATGAATGAGAGCAATGCATGCATTGAAATATGCAAACACAGATCCATTCATACAGACGTCTGCACCACCTCCACAGAATGCAAGCACACATGAAAAAGCTAAATGAAAGATATATAACCCAATTTGTATGCACTTAAATGTATTTAAAAAAAAATCTAATTAAGTTAAGGCTTGGATATTTATTTGTGTGTGTACGTGTGTGTGTGTGTTCATGGCTATGTATGGCGTAAGGAAAAGAGATGTCTCTATATTTAGAGCCTAATATTTACACTTTTATGGAATGTAAGTCTTACAGCAAAACCATCAGAAGAGCAGGGAACAAATGGAAATAGGTGAAGTGTTTGTATTTGGCAGCACTCACATATACAGTAGGAGAGTGTGCTTGACTATGGAGCTTGTTGGCCTGACACTGGTGAAATAATGTAGCCAGGTGAGGCCAGGCGCCAGTCGCAGTGACAGACAATCTCACCTCCACTAAGCTTGTCTCTGAAGATGTCTTTTAACATGGGGAAATGTGGCCATTCACGGCCAGCCGAGCGTTTCAATGAGCCACATTAGCAGTTGCGCCATTTGTTTTTCAAAAGGCAGCTCAGAACTTGCTTTGATGGCCCGGGAAGCAGGTCCACATTTCACTTTGTCATTCTGACGAGGCGCCCTTCTCTGTAATCTGCTGAGTCTTGCAACCGCCATGATAATGTAAGGTGATCCAGGACGTCAGATGTAGTGCAGCTGCCAAACTGAGCTGGGTCTTCAAACTTCAAGTTGTTTTAAAAAATATATTTAAACAACATATTAAGATGTTTTTTTAAGTTAAAACAAAATTAAGTAATAAAGAAATTTTTTAATTGAGATCTCTTCTGAAAAGATGAATCCTCCCACTTTCAGAAGCTTATGTCAGAATGATGATGTTTGATGGTGTCTTGATGGTTACATTAGTTTTAGTTGAATATAATCTGACGTTCAGATGTGTTCTCTCTCTCTCTCTCTGTGTGTGTGTGTGTGCGCGCGTGCTGGAACTTTGAGAAGAATTAATATTCTACAAAGGAGATGTCAGCCATCCCATGTCCTCCATCACTCGTTCACAGCCACTCATTTGTAAGTCACACTTTGGTATTGAAGGGAGTCGGTCACTCACTAGAGAGGAAATTCCCTCTGAGGGTAAAACTCCTCTGGAGGAGCACTATGATTATATCTATATTAATGGCTCTGTAAGTCTCCAAAGATGTTTTGTCTACTCAGTCGCACAAACAGAGCTTTTTCACAAAGGAGAGGGTCATCTTTAACTGATTAGGTTGTAGAAATATCAGGTTGTGCTGTGCCTTTGGTCTTGTTATGCAGACCCTGATGCCAGATGCAATAAATTATTAGTCTAAATCAGAACAGAATGCCAGCTTTACATCAGGATAGAGGTCCATGTCAAGGAAGAGAAACGGGATGTTTGAAGCGCAGCGACCCAGTGTCAGGGACTATCCCCGCTAAGTCCAAGGCTGTTATTTGCTGTTTCGCATCGCACATGGATTTGGGCCGTCCCTGAGAGAGTGCTGCACGAGGGAACTTTGTGGAGACCTTAAATGATTTAGTATGTTTTATTCTCAGCAGAGACAACTGGAAAAAACAACTCAAAAACAAAGCAGTGGCTGATAAATCACACAGCTGGCTTTGTGGTAGTTCTTTTTCAAAAAATGCATCGCAGAATGCCATTGATGATTATAGTGGATATACGTTCACGTACTTGAAAAAGATGTTGACAATATAGAATAAATAAGAAATTCAGCATTTTTCATTTTGCAAAGATTAAAACCAGTATCAAATATCAACCCTTTCCATTTGTGTGTGGAACCCAGTAAAATAAGAACATAAAGAAAGCTAAACTCATCCTGTGTTTAATCACTATCTTCATTTTTCTCATTAAAGATGTATGATCTGTCGTAAGATGCACTCTATTGTTCCTGCAGAGCATCCAAATATCCGTACACATCAATAGCGATCATTATCATATGGGACTTGTGGACATTATCTCAGTCAAACATCTCAGCCCTAACCCTAACCCCCTTGCATAACCTTGAGTTACTAAATAGCAGGGCTACACAAACACTGCGTAAGTTGTTGAACGACTTCACAAGTGTCATCTTGGCAAACAGTGTCCGCTTCCATGGAGCACAGCAGCGTGTAGTGCTTCCAGGATGTACCCATGAGCCCCATGGGAGCTGTCAGAAGTCGGCGAGGTCTGGGCGGGTAATATATGAACAAGATTTCCAATAAAACAAGGCAACTCTGACCAGCATGCAGGCTGCCAAATCAAAACCAGGTGGGTTGCCCGTGTTCAGAAATAGTAAATGAACACCAGATCATGATGCAGTTTCTCTTCCTCTCCCTGCGTGCTCCTACATGACGCTAAAGTGATGGGCTACATTTAGCTAACACCTCCCCTTGTTAGCGTGGAGACGGGATACTGGGAAAAAAATCCAGAGCCAACAAAATAGATTTCTCAACGTTAAGCTGGGTCCCGTGTCAGTCCAGGGGAAGCAAACCTAATAAATGAAAATGCTCTCAGTATGTCAGCTCTAACACACAGTCCTGTTATTTCCTCCTTCACCATACCATATATCATGTTTAGCCCGTGGCCTTGAAAACACCTCTGAACATTTGAGATGTGTGGGTATCACTTGTCCCTATCAGGAAAAATGTGATTTGAATAAGGTGAGGTGAACGGTTTAAGTGATCACGCATTTGCCGTGAAATTCGTCTTCATTAAGGATGAAAGACTAGGTTTCCCTTTTTTTGCAATGAAAATAGTAAACAGAGTCAAGAAGGCAGTCGGCTCTCAAATGTTTTCCTGCCAGGACTGTAATGCAATTTTCTGCACTGGAGATGGCCACGTTCAGAAATAAGCCTGGAGACATGCAAGACGGCACACACACGGAAACATTTCGCCCGGGGCCAGGAAGGAAGTACCTTGCCACCGAAAGTGAGTTAGGAATAATGGAAAATACCAAAACACCCAAATAGGAAATAGTCGGTATAAAAGTAACAGGAAACTGATAGAAATATAGGACACTCAAGGGCTGTTTGGTGGCGTTACTTCCTTTGAACTTTCAGATAAAGGATGACAGCAGACAATCGCAGTACCACACGCGAGGCACTTATGCTAAGGATACTTAACTTGCGTTAGAATCAGTCAGTGGTATTTTTAGAGAGTTCTGCCATCTTAAATGTGTAGGGCATATGGGTTAATACAGGAATTGCCTGCATTGCATCGTGCACCGTCGTCCCCTGATACCTGCAGAGAATTTGTTGTTTTGTTGGGGCGGATAACGTTCGACTATGAAGTGTGAAAGTCCAGAACCAGTTCATTGTTATTTAAACATATCTTCACACCGGAGTAATGCACCTTTGTTTCTGACGGTTAAACTGATCTGTGTATTTGCTCCACCTACCTTAAGAATTAGTGCACCCTTACCTGACAGTTGAGGCCTTATGCCTTAACACTGCAGTTCCCCTGAGTTCTGGACAGTTTTAGCCTCTTTTAGCAAATTGGTTTTCCTGGCAGGCTAAATCACTGGTGAGCATAGTAGAGAATGTAGAAGCTAAAGAGCCAAGGATTTCACCTCAGAGGAGACTAAATTCATCTAAAAGACAAGTGTATATTAGACGGTTGTTAGGCGACATAAGGTTGCTCTGTTTGGGCTGGATGTGTTAATGGGAAACTGGGTCACCATGTACAATAAAGAAATATAACAACAGATACAGTTCAGGTTCAAGGTGTTTAAATCTTGTTACGTTATCTTTAACAGAGTGTTTTACAGTGTTTACCCATTTAATTCTCATCCATGAGCCGGTGGAGTTCTCGATGTACTAACCAGGAATTGTTTTACTTGTTAATCTCTTTCCTTGAGTTGAAAAGCAGCCAGTCCAGATATTGCTAAATGCAACTGAACATTGCATCACCTACTGTACCCAAGCCTGTGTGTGCTCTGCTCTGTGAGAGTCTTTGTGTGTAACTGAACTGTGTTTCTTACAGGATGTAGGAGAAGTGCCCTGGAGCAAGGTGGTGAAATAAAAAAAAAAAAAAAAAAAACGGCAATCAGATTAGGACCTTGTGACATCATCATCAAAACCGCTTTTCCTGGCTCCTTCAGACACAAAGCGTTTGAGTCAGGGGAACATGAAAGGCCTGTGACAGCATTTTCTCATTTGAAGTAACTAAAGCTCAACTTTCACTTCTCCCTTGTGCTATTGGCTCCACAAAAATACCTGTTGTGAGAAGTCGGGCACGGTCTGTTTGTGGTTAAGTCGGCCATGGATACCCCAGAGGAAATTTCATGTATTTCCTTCACACTTCTGTTAAAGCTCATAATATGTGACAGATTATACCCCCAAAGACAGGCAGGATAGAAAAGGACAACTGCACCTAATTTAGCGTAAAGTGTGTGTTGTGTATACAGACGGTTGATATACATTGCAGTAGATGTAATTGGTTATTGCATCTGAATTTTCATTTATTGACTATTTATTCAGTTGAACATGTTGAATCCTTCTCTTCAAGGGCTAACTCAAAAAACACCAGAGAGTTTTTAACCTTAATAACCTCTCTATTTGGATTTTCCTCTGCATTCCCTTTGTGTCTCTGTGTGTCATCAAATCCTCCATTCCGTGTTTTGAACCATGACTATGTCTGCTGCTTTTGATATGGCCTTAGTTAAACTAAGCAAATATTTTTAAATATCTTGCGCAATTATGTTGTCTACGACACTAAATCTCTATGGCCCACATGTTGGTACTAAAGTAAACTATGCAAGTAACTGGGTAGTTTATGTAAACACAGGGAAAACTGCTGCTTAGCCCAGTAGCAGCAGCAGATCCCTAAGTACTGGAGCCTATGATTAGACCCACTCAACCTTTGGAATAATAAACTTTGGCTTCTGATCGTCCTTAATCGCACATTTAATCTGGCTCTTTTTTTTTTTTTTTTTTCAAACCGAGATCAGAGTTGGTTCAAAAGCTCTGAACTGTCCTTTAATGTCCCTCAAGTACTCCAGTTAAAATTGCGTTTCATGTGTAACTGCTTTTGCCAGCTATTCCTAGTTTAAGATGAATGCTTGATAAAGCAATTTGTCCAAAGTGGGTGATTCAGAAAACATTAAGTCAGTTTAAGTTGCGACGCTGGTTCGTAGTGAAGTTAGTTTCAGTGTTGACTATGACATCACAGCATAATGTCCAATAACAGAAATGTCACTTCCCACTATAAAGATCATCAAGACTATCATTGATAGTATTATTTTAAATGAAGGTTAATAGTTTTTTTTTTCAGTGGCACAACCTTAAAGTATAAATATCCTTAGCAGACCCAGTGTCAGCCTGGTCATGTCCTGCAGCTGCCCACCACCATAATGATAATTAGCTCTATTGAGATGGGTCCACATCACATTTCTCTCTTGATTTGAGATTAAATTGGTTGCTGTTTGTTTGCTCCAGTAATGTCTAACAACTGAAGAAATATCTGCTGTCCAATCAGGGTGTATTCTGTTTGGCACGCATGAGTGCGTCTGAAGTCCGCAGGGTGAAGGGGAACTACACTGGATGTCAGCCCAGCTGGAAAACTGCCCTGTGAGAAGCTCCTCAGCTGTGAAATGGACAGTCTGCGTTTGATACTGCACAGTGTGTGCGAGCTCAGATGAAATGATGGGTCAATGACGGAAAACTTGAAATGAGTCATTTGATTCTTAGAAAAGGCTGCTGAAGTGAAAAACAAAACCCGAATCACTGAGTGAAGAGAGACAGTTTTGTCCCGTCCATATCGTGTTTGTTTACACAGCGATCAATCGGTCGCGAGAGCGGCAGTCAGCAACTACAAATTATGTGTGAGCACGAGTGCTCACCACGACACACTCGCTCTCAGCTGGTTTTGATGCAGGGATGCGATCATGGGACGAGTCTTGGACGGCTGCGAAAGGGCTGTGGACTCCGGCGGTCTGCTGCTTCGCTCTGTGGGTGGGAACACGCTGCAGAGTTTCCTGCAACCAAATAAAGCTGCAGTACGCTGCTGGAACAAGTAGGCCCGACCTCGTGGCCCCGCGACGCAGCGGTCCAACGGCGCCTGCCGGCTGAGCCCAAAACACCATTTCTGTACCAGATGTATTCCTAAGATTTGGTAATGCAACAACTTCAAAGTCCAACTTGATTGTTTTTGATTGTATGATTATTCAGCGCTGCTGTATTTTTCTCTTTATTTCTGGGGGGAAAAAGATATTATCATTCAACCACACTTATTTAATTGCGGCAATTGGAGCCACTCTAATTGAGCCTCCCCTTTCATCTGTAATGGTAATGATTATGAGATAGCGTTTGTGCTGAGCAGCCTAGTCTGATGAGCACGAGTGGAATGATGTGACTTGTTGTAGATTTCATCTGCTTTTTTAAATATTATACTTTAGCATCCCACACATTAAAACAATCTGACAAACATTTCCGTTTTATTCTTTTTTTTTTTTTTCTTTCTTTTTTAGATTTAGCAAACTAATCCTGGGGGCCTTGCATTGTTCTTCATCTCGCTGCTTGCAGCTGATTGAATCTTTGTAATGGAGGCCTTGAATAAGTAAACAGTGAATGCCTGTCTATAATGTCAGCCGGCTTTGTCAGGGCCACGCAGACATTTAAAGAGCATCTTATCGTGTTGATTTATGCAATTAAACATGAAGTTGCTCTCTGCAAGCTCCGACTGACTGTATCATCTTAATTATTATCCACAGAGCCTTATCCTCAAAGCATTTTCTGTGGCACGATAAAGAGAACTTATCACAGCCATTAGGAGGTTAAACGTCTGGCTATTTGAGAAAAAGCTTGAAATTGGGAAATTTAAGGCGACCTGGGCCTTCATATATGGGTTGACTGATACTTTCAAGGTTCATGTGCTCAGGAAAGTAATTCATTCTCAAACAATACCTCCTACACTTTTCCGTTTGTGACAAACACAAAGAGACATAGATGGTCGGTAAGTGGGGTCTGAATATCTAAATATAATCACCCATAATTTATTCAAAAGTTCACATTTTAGTGAGGGATATTATTTTTATTTTTTGCAATTCCAGTGCTAAATGGACACCAAATAGTATCCCCAATGTCATTTAATTGAAGGAAGATTGAAATTTACCTCTAACTGTTACAGGAAAATATTCTTTACTTAAAAATAAGTGTATAGCTCTTGTAAAATGTACACGAGTCAATTATAAAATAAATATATCTTGACCATAATTTATCAAAAATAAAATTTTCTATTTTTTTTTCGCCAGTTGTCTCCCGACAGCCAGGTCCAGGGCTGTTCATTGGTTCTGGCAACCAGTCAAAGCATCTCTTTGTCTGTGAGTGATTCACTAAATTATTCCACCTTCCACTGAACCATTACACATCCTGGTGTTGAAACCTTTTCCATGTTATACAGATAAAGTTGATTGGAGTGAGTGACTAATTAGCTGCCAGATCCACGTAGGGACTACTATTTCAATACAGAGCTCAAGCAACAAAACGAGGCACTGGAATCAGCACTGTTATTTGTGTAAATCAATAAAAGTTGCATTAAGTGACGTCTTGCTATTTATCCGCCCAGAGGTGAAACCATACCTCTGTAGCTATAGCTGCGATATATCCATACTAATATTAGTCCTTTGTGACTGCAGGCTTTTGTCCCTATAAGTCAACCACAACCAGATCCCGATCTAATCAAATGTGACAAAGCTCTGCAGGCAAAGATGGGCAGGGATCTGGACTCTGCCCATGCTAGTGTGGAAGCTGTTATGACAAGGATTATCGCTTTCATCAATAGGTAATTTATAACAACCCTCAGCTTCTGCAGACCTCGTATCTCTCCTGGAGAAATGTGCTTACAAATACGAGCACGATGCTGGTAGCTTGGTTTCTCACCTTCTGCTGAAGTAGGAGGAGGGAAAAACCCTCAAACATCCAAACATCACGTTATCTTTGGCCCATATCGCACGCTGACTCTTGCACAGTCGTGAGCTGCTTGGCAGAACAATCACCTGCATGATGACACAAACTCCAAAGAATTTATCCCCAAGTCTTCATAAATCATCTTTTCGAGTTAAAATAAACTGCCTGAGCAGTTTTGACGAGCAGCAAATGTATTCTGGAATTTTCTTAGGTCTTGCTTCATATAGATCTTGTTTGATTTGTTCACTTTGTTTCGTGTTCTCAAAATATTGAACCTGCAATCTACTTCCTGTACTCTGAACAGATACAGCAGGCACAGACATTACAGTACAGTACATTTTCATCTGTTTTTACAGCAAGTCTCGTCTTGAGAGTGGGAATTGCAACAGTGGATTAACCCTGTTCATGATGTAATTGTGTCATCTATTCATTTTGTGCAGAGCAATTGTTTTCACAGTGCAGTGCTATCATGACAGCATCTGAGAAACGCTACCCCACCCCTTCCTAACATCATTACACACAGGTACATACAATTACTCTGTGGCGCCAGTGGTCTCCATGGCCAAGTCATTTATCTAAGCAACCCTATTTATGTGCTATTATTTTTAATTAATGTCCAATAGTACATTTCAGAAATGGCCTTTGCCCTTATAGAGCAGATTTCAGAGTCTGTACTTTTGTATGGTCTGAAGTAATTTTAACTGTAAGTACTGTACTTTGTGTACTTTTGTCTACACTTGGAAAAGAAAAAGATTCAGCATGACATTGATATAGAAACGGGGCTAAAGCTCCATGAATTAAAGAAAAAAAAAAAACTATTAACAGCTATTTGTTCCTGCGGTTCAGCCGATTTTCTTCAATTTCTCAATAGATTATTTTTAAACGTTAACATTTGCAAGATGTCGGTTGCATTTCAGATGCACTCGCCGCAGAGTAATGAGACTCAGTCCAATGGAATCCTTGTAGGAATGCATGTTAACGTATAATATACAGAAATCAAAGACAGAGGAGGAACCAGAGAAACCATCGACCAATGTTCTACCCATGTTCTTGTCAGCCTGCCTGCTTTGGTTAAAATGCACAGAGAGGATACTGTGCTGGAGCATTACACGGGGATATCCTACACATGTTTGCCGTACATTGAACTGGAAATTATCACACAGAGTTTGCGAAGAGAAGAACAGACAATGAAAGCAAGCGACGGGGAGGCCAAAAATGTGGCCACATGAGATTTTCCTCATTGCTTTTTTGTGTGCTGGAGCTATACTTCCAAAAAGCCACCCACACTTCACCACGTAGGGAGAAACCAGTCTCAAACTGGCACCTATTTATGGACTCTGCTACTGCCAGACAGAAATTCCTCCTCCAGTGAAAAAAGCTCATTGACTGTGTAGCTCATCCATCATTCCAAAGCCATCGGCTTTAGAACAGAAGCAGCAGGGCTATGATTTGGTAACACACTTTTCTTTGATTGGTTCCCCTGCTTATGATTTTGACTTCCCTTTTAACTTTCTTTCTTTTCTTTTTTTTTCAAATTAAGCCCTCTTCCTCTATAATATATTTTCAATCTCAGCCAGTTTCCACCATGCCAGGGTACAGGACCTTCATACACTGATAGGAAAGGTGATGGATACCATTCCCCGAAGGTAGAAGGGGATGACTTATACAGCATATGCATGTGCACTCCAGCTTTGAGTTATTATAGAGACATTTTGAAGGTAATCGCTTTTGTGGTACTTTTGTTTTGGGTCATTAAGATTTAGCACAGTCTGAGGAAAATGGACACAGACTCCATCGGTCTTGGTAGACTCATTTGCTGCCTCAGTCTTAATGGCTCATCGCTTAGAGTAGGTCCACGTGGACATGGTGACAGCTCGAGGAGTGGGTGCCCCCTCCCTAGAAGTGCTCTGCTGAAATTAAACTTGGCAGTGGGAGCCGGGCCGATGACCCCACTGCTTCTGTGGAACGACTTTCTGGATTTTTAAGACGCAGACTTAATCAAAGAAGGGATCCAAGACTGCCCAGCTGTGACGTGTGTAAACGGAGGAGGTTGTGCTTCTTGTTCTGAAACTGACTCCGCCCTGCTCATACTGTATGTGCAGTATGCGAGCGATGGCCTCCGTCTAGTGAGAACTCCTCGCCGGTGTAACAGGCTGACGTCATGAACTCCACTTCACCTGCATAGGCCGCCACTCATGCAGAGAAAGATGTCGTTGCCCCAGCCATTCCTGCTTTGATGCCAATTAATCAGTCTTCTCCCCAGTTTGTCCAGGTATGCAAACACTGTCGCACTATCTGTGTGAAAATCAGTACAAAGCCAAAGTGATTTTTATTCTGCACGCTCAAAGTCAAAACAGGATAAAGCTCTGTATACCATTGTGGTGTTATGATCTATTAATCTCTTTGGCAGCTGTATCGTCACTATAGTGCGGTGGCGGTTGTTAACCTTTTTGGACTGGTTTGTTTCCTCTATGTTGATGCTGGACACAGGTCTTTCTGAAACTGTGAACGTGAGCTGAGCCAAGAAAAGACCTGCTGATTGGACTTGTCATGAATTCTCCAGTTTTCATAATCAATGTGATGCACCGCATTTAATACTGCTCTTTGCTGGGCTCTCAACAATCCTCATGCTGAGTGTGAAGTTTTGAGATATATGAGTCACATACAAACAGGCACCAATATTTCATTTTTTTAACCTGTGCTGCTAAACTCTGCATACTGCTGGGAATCATTCATTGTTTGTTAAAGTACTGTAGTTGATAGTGGTTGTATCAACATAATTGGCTGAGAGTATTTTTAAATAGATGTCCTGGCTTTTGGTAAAGATATATCTGTATTTCTATTTAGGGCTGTCTGGCCTATTTTCGCTTTTTATTTCCTCCTTCCAAAAGCCAAATCCCTTGGCTCCTGTAAGTCACTTCTCAGTGAAGCTGTCAAGAAACGTATGGACTTTGATGCTGACCACTTTAGCTGTGTAACCCCAGTGTGCTGGAAATAGGGCAAACAGCAACATGAATACATGAAGGGGTTTGGCACTGGCGGCCACAGGGAGGCCTCACCGCCGCTCCTGCAATCACGTCAGTCGAATGGCCCGTGTGCAGCACAAGACAAAGCAGACTGGCATTTGTTATGCGAAGTCGTCTCAAGGAGATAAGCATTGATTGACAGGGGAGATGGCCGCGATGATAGAATGTTGCCTGATGGACATTTGCATTGTTATCTTTTCATGTCTAGTGAAAGACTCCATTAGTAAGAAAGGAGCAAATACATTCTAGACACACCCACTTTCAGTGACTATCACTGTCTTTTCACTGGAACAAGGCAATGTTAAGAGATCGTAGTGAACTCTGTAAAGGAAGGTCCAGACCAAGCAGCAACCCCCCCCCCCACAATACATTATAGTATTTAATAGGAAGTGGATGCAACGCGCCAATGGACAATTGACAAGTTGGATTGATTGTGTAAACCACTTCTGCAACATAAAAAGATTATAGCCCATTATTGGCGTAGACACAGATGTGACAGATTTTACCACATGGGTCGCACGAACCGTCGTTACTTTTTAAGACATCACAACAAGAAGCAGATGACATCGTGATGACTGTTGCAGCTGGGCCTGCAGTGCGAGAAAACAGCAATATTATGAATCAATGTCTGTCAGTGCGCTGACACTGGAGCTTGGACGGCTACCAGCAGGGTCTCCTTCCTCCAGTTCACAGCTTTAACAAGTTTGATTTTGAGTGACCTGGGGAAACGGTTTAATGACTGTTTCAACACTGTGTGGCTGGGTGGTCCGGCGCGACTGGGCACGGACGGCGCTCTGATGTACAGTGCAGCAAATGGACGTTTCGGCAGAACAACAAACACTTATTCTCGACAACGTCCCAGGAAAGTACCAGATTAGGTCACGTTGTGGTGGGTTTAATGGTTTGTTTTCTAAGCAGAGGTTAGTCCAGCAATTTCCCACAGATGATAACAAATAATAGCGTCAATCCTTTAAGTCATATTCCAGCTTTGTCTTTTTATTTCCCTCCTCCCCACGGTTTGCTGCCATGATATGCAGTAAATCTAGTTTGAGGTCTTTTCACCATGATGCCAACCTGCCATTTCACAGGCTGAATCTCTGTGGCTGTCACAGATGTTTATAAGTGGCCCGGTGCCACATCTCTTGAGTCAGCTGTCGTCCGTCAGAACATTCAGAGCCCTCTGTTCATGCGTCAGTTGTTTCATCTGTCAAACCGGTGTATATTGTGCGTTTGTTAGGTTTACCTCTGCGTCCCTCACCCTCAGCTCCTGCCAGGTTTATGGTCGGCACAGAGCCGACGCCAGGATTTAAGAGAGTTCTGCCACTCAACGTGCTTTTCAAGTTTTTATCCCCCTCCAACACTCTATAACTTGATGACTGGGTCAGGCTTCATGTGACTTTCTTCCTCTTAGACATGTCGATGCAAAATGCATTGTTTTAAGTTGGCAGAATTAGGGTGTTGAGCTGCGACTTGACACTTTAGCATTAGATCTCTCTAAATTCTACACACTGAACCTTTCAGTCATGAAAAATAAGTGATGTAATTATTCTGACATTAACAGGTAATTTAATTTCTCCCTGCAGTGGGTCGATATTTTCAGCAACAACAATAAATCCCAAATATGTAAATTAATTTGAAAAGATTTTTTCTGTCAAATTAACAGTTGATGCCAAGAGAAGATGTGTCTTAATATTTCTCAATAATGAGTATGATCAAAAGTTGTATGAAATATTTTTTAATTGAAGTTCGAGCCAGCTTTGCTGGATGTGTGTGTTAGAACCATTTTTCTATTTGACTTTTATGACATTTCTGAATTGTGTTAAGATCTTAACTTAACTTAAAGCTTACACAATAACTTTATTTTCCGCAATATTATCTGCCTGAACCACCACCTGAAATTTACTGGGAGAAGCGTGCGTAGCTACACGTCAGCCTCCAAACAAAAGTCCTGTTAATTTATTTTCACTTCCCTAATGGAAAAATATTCCCCTAATTACGGTAAACAGAAAGTTGCTGTTTCATATGGAATCATTCATGTTTGATGCCTGACTCTGATAAAACACTTTTGAAGTTCCAGTGTATATGTTGTAAATTGTTTCTTTGAGCTCGCTCAAGTACAAAAATCACCCCCGCTTCACCCATGGGAGTGGAGAGCAGAGCGGGTACTGCTGAAGCTCTCGGAATCTGGGCCAAAAGTTTCCAAACATCTTTTCCTGATGCCTAAAATTAGCAGCATAATGAGGTAGTGGCTTCCTTTTCTCTGAACTAATACCCCGTCCCAGTGGGGCAGCATGATGTGGACTAACACTCCAGATCAACAGAAAAATCTCGCACTGACACTTTAAAGCCCCGGGACAGAACGTTTCAAACCAAAAAGCAAGAGTTTAACTGTGTACTGTCTAATCTGGAGGCACATGCAGCACAAACATAAAGAAGAAATATCATGCAAATGTATAAAAATATCAGCAGTGTTGCAAAATATGGGGTTGATATACTATTTTTTCCAAGCTGCTGAATTTAAAGGTTGCAGACAGACCCCAGAGCAGTAAAACCTTCCTCTGCCGTCTCCCTCGCCGCTGTTTCCAGAGCACACCGTCCCTGAAAAAGAGTTTTATGTGAGCTCCAGGATGGCTGGGGAGAATGGAAAAGACATGCTTAAGTAGACGCCACTTCATTATTAAACCTATAGGTCACATTTAATTGCACTTGCATTAATCTGTTTTATTTCAGCTAATGAGTGGTGCAGTAAATTTAACTGAAGGTGAGGAATTTTTATGACCTTCAGCAAACTTTTGATCAGGTGCTGGGGCAGTTCAGGGGAATCTTTACTGTGTACAGTACAGTGTCCCATTACACAACGGCTCGATTTGCAGCTCTCATTAAGAATTCTCCATCACACATAATGTGGACTGTTCTGTTTTGAGGGGGCCCGCAAAGAAAGGACAGGCAATCTTACAAAAACAGATTGTTTGTAAACTAAATTCTCGTTGAAATGAATGAATGGCACATACTGACTGCCACGTTTACACAAAGTCTTACATTTTTATTTTTATACACATGAGGCAGTTGAAAGTGACATTTGCTTAACTATCTTAAAATGTAATGATCAAAAACAAGGAAGAACAATATATAAATGAACATGGGATGCAGAAAGAATAATTGTAATTTAATTTACAGAGAAAACAATCCACAGTGGTAATTTTAGTCTTCATGTTCACTAAATGTTTGTGGTTATTTTTAAAATGTATTTTTAAATATTTAAATAACTTACAGTTTGTCACATTTAAATATCTGAATTAAACACAAATTTCCTGTTATTTCGCTGTGCTGTTAGCAGGTCCTTTAAGAACTGAACAGGAGCTTAGTTCTTTTATTTTGACGTGACTTTAAATCAATCATCAATCATCAATCAATCATAAGCTTATTCCCAAATGGCCCAATCAAATAGAAACTGGACAAACCAGCACTAGAACCTTCAACTCTGTCGTGAGTACAGCACTGATTGGCTTGATAAGTGTAGCAACTACGTGCGAGTTTCTAACAACGATGTGATTTTAGTTCAGATAGAAATACTTTTGCTGTGATTTGGGGCTTTCCACAGGAAAACGACGCAAGAGTTTTGATGTCTTTTTTTTTTTTCAACAATTTCTCACTGTTCTTGAGAATTCAATTTCTGCTGCTTTAGGAAAAGACGCCAGTGACAGTGATGAGACCGAACCAGAAATGGGAATGTTAAAAGTAAAAAAACAAAACCAAATTAAGAGGAAAGATGCTCAAACACACGACAAAGCTCATCCAGTGATGGAGACCAATTTGTTGCAGTGTTGTTGCTGTGGCCGAATCCTTGACGTTTTTCACGCAACAATATGAACATTATTAAGCGTAGGACATGTCTCCCTTGTACAGAGTCGTAAGGACAATTGGACAGGATTTTGCTGCATGGATGGTCCTAAAATACAAAGGACCTTAAAATCAGAGGCCATTGTTTCTTTTAACCCTGACCGCTCGGCAACCCCTGCCATGTGCTTATTATTGTAACCAAGACTAAAAATGCCCTCCAACCTTAACTCTCCATTTAAACCTCAACCATAATCTTTTCCTAAACCTATAACCAACTCGTTTCTGTGCCTAAACATAACCAAACCGTGATTGTCCCACATGCTCAAACGTGTGTTTATTATTGTCGTGTCTGGAATGGCCACCGCCATAGGGATGTGATTGTTAAAGATGCTGTGAAGGTGAAGGCAAAACGATCGGAGAAAAACTGTCATTTCACCATGGATGGTTCCTCCAGTGAGCCCGGCCATCACTATCTGATGCCCAAACACGCAGCATCTCTCTGTGAACCCTAAACCTCCTCCAGTCCATTGATTTCAGGACGCCTCAACAAGAACTGAGCATGTTCTGAAAACAAACAGCACAACCTGTACAGGAGTCCAGAGCCGCTTGTGAAGAGCCAGACTCTGGGGTTGCCACTGACAGCTGTTTCCTGTTATGTAACTATACACAGCTGCTATTTCTAAGAGAGGGCATCTTGGTGTTGTAGACATTTCCAAGGGTCAAGAGGAAGAAAAATAATGCAGCTTTAATAGTGGCCAACGCTGGCCCACCAAGGTTTCCTCATTTGACATGCAATGTTCAAACCAGCAGTATCTTCAGGAATCAGGATTCAACAGATTTAACAGTTTAAAATTATGGAAACAGATTTATTTTTTGTATCGTGGTCCTTCTTTTTAGATGAAACTTTTGCTATGCTATGTAAAGACATATATCCGATATGTTATTACTATTATACATCATGTGAAGACATACTGTATCCCCAGACAGGCAAATGCATGAGGGAAAGTCTCAGATAGGCAAAAATAATACAATAAAAATATTACCGTGTCCTTAAGGCTTCATACACATTAGTTTCCTTGTTGACATTTTGCTCGAGAGAATAGAAGATGAATGAGGGAGCAGTAAAGTGTGGGAAAAAGGCTGAAAATTTGGCGGCCATTCTCAGTAAATATTGGTTCAGTTTGTTTGAGGTCCCTCCACAAAATAAACATTTTACATACTGAATAGATTATCATACTTGTCCGACCTGGATTGTTCATAATAGCATGTGAACGCGTCTTTAACCTCCACTGCATGGCCGACCAAGACAGACCACCCTAAGAACTGAGAGGGGTGGAAGTGTCTTTTGATATGCTCCATTTGTGACGGTTATCAGATGCAGCTCGGTGAACGGCACCGTGCAGCCTTCATTAAAGACTTCCCAGTCACCCTGTCTTGTATGTACAGTATGTAATTGGCTAAGAGTTGCAAATTCACCGTAACTTCCTCTTTCTAATAACCAATCAAAGCAAACATCGGACGGACAGCATTCCCTGGAAAATTATTGAAAATGTCAGAAACATAATGTTGGATAAAGTGATCCTCCATGACCCCTCCACCACTGTCCAGTTGACAGTATAATCCTCCGTATTTTTTGCTGACAAACATTCAAACGCACGGCGGCGATCACCTCGATAACCTTGGAGGTCGTAACTCAATTCTGGCCCGTGTGATGGTGACAACGCACCACAGCGCTGCAGTCAGCTGACGATGAATCACGATATCATAACACAAGCCCAGCCTTGTCTGACAGAGGACAAAAGAGACACGCACGCTAACTTGGAAGTGCCACGTTTCATGGGACCTGGTCGTGCTTTCAAAGCAAACGGAAAACTGAAGACATGTCGCAGTTAATCACCGGAGGACGAGTAAATCTCTCCCTACAGATGTTTGTGGAAAGATTAGAACTGGGAGGCGATAGGTCATAACTTCGTAGCAGACCTTGTAACTGGAGGCAGATTGTAGCCGCCCTCACGGTGCCCCCCCCGGGAGCTAGCAGTGTGTGTAAGCTAAGCTGTTACTTTACCCAATGAGTATTTTGAGTAGCAGCCACGTCCCGAACATCTACACCCCTTATTACAAGAAGAGCGGCTTTACACGTCCATAATGTAAACCTGGCAGTTTGGTCAGGTGTTGACCAGCTAAGTCATTCTTGGTTGAAAAAAAGGCCTCGTTCACACGCTGGAATGCCGCCACGGGTCAGGGCCATTCATTGATGACATCTGTTCTAGGTTAAAGCGCCACAGAAGGTACAAGTACATATGGAAGTCTCTTTTCACAGTAGAGGGAGCTTTTCCTCCATGTCTGCGGATGTCCAGGGTGTGTGTCCTCTTTTTACCACATACCTGCTCCCGCCTTACACTCCGACTCTCCTCCACATGTCAAGTGACAGCCGTCCGCTGAGATTTATCAGGCGGAGATTTATGTTTCTAGCAGCCGGCTCTCGCCTCGTGGTAGCCGCGCTCGCTGCGGGCCGTGTTTTTCTTCCTGCACATTCTTATTAGTTTAGTTTATTACAGCAGCACGTCTGGTGAGGTCATTTATGGCCAACCATGGTGGTATGACAAACTCGTTTATAATGGTGAGGCTTCAGCAAGCTGGATGAGATCACTCGTGCCTTCCCCTCGCGCCGCCCAGACACCGGGCTCAATAGGTAAT
Source organism: Pseudorhombus dupliciocellatus (assembly GCA_016785235.1). Classification (NCBI taxonomy): domain Eukaryota; kingdom Metazoa; phylum Chordata; class Actinopteri; order Pleuronectiformes; family Paralichthyidae; genus Pseudorhombus; species Pseudorhombus dupliciocellatus. The sequence goes on from JAFBJW010007502.1 coordinate 7,697,342, forward strand.
GAAATCATCTGTTTGTCTGTGTGTTTGTGCAGGAATAAGATGGAGTGGTGGTGGGCGGGGGTCACTGTTGTTGGGGTGCAAGTGCAGGCTGGGGGGGCCATTTCACACGTTGCTGAGCTTCTTCTCCCACAGTTGCGTAACGCTATTGGGATGATATGAGAGGTGGATCATAAATGCGCCTACGAGAGCTTTTAACTTTATATGTAAGAAAATGTCGATTGCCTAGAATATATGTTTAAACACAAACACACCTTTCTTTGAAAAAACCCAACGTTTTTGAGTTAAAACGGTGATTAATCTTAGTCGTATTAATAGAGGGTGAAGAGACGTTGAAGGATAATTAGCAGGTCAGGAGCACGTGTTGGTCTCAGCGCTGGTTCCCCGCTGCGTTTGAACTTCTGACCCCGATCCCCCAGGGAGGTGTTCAGACAAAGATAGAGGGCAGCAGAGAGATTTAGACGTGCTTATGGAACCTGTGTGGTCTCCAGATATGCAATGTGCAGTCCAACACACACATTCGCTCCTTGGCCGAGACTTAGAGCTGATTCATACCGAGCATCCATCTGGTAGAATACCCAGCAGTGTTGTACCCAGCCGCTGCGGATCCCATTTTAGAAGAGAAAGCACACAGACAGAAGGAAGCGCAGAGGAATAAAGCTGTCCAAATGTGCAAATCCCAAATGATGAAGATGCCACATAATTTGCTTATTTTAAAAAGGAAGTGCTTGCTCCAGTAGACGTGTATATTTAACACCTTCAAGAATGAAAAATGACAGAAAAACAGGGATCATGAGTTAAGACTGGAACTTTCGCCCAAAACGTTTTTCGCATGAATATTGGAAATAAATTATTCCCTCCAACACATAACTCAAAGCTCACGTCCATCAAGATGTCGTACATATGCGCTCGTCAGACATTTCATTTTGAATTTAATATTTTCTCTCTGGGTAGGTTTCATATATGATTCCATGAAGATGAGGCATGTGTTTTTCTTTTGCCCTCTGCATCAAACAACACTTCATCCATATCCATTTATCAGGAACAACTTACATGTTAGTGTTATTATCAGCGTGGGGGTTGGAGTGCATCGCATGCTTTCTGTTTTGAAACCTTGTGGAATTTATTTGTGCCCTTGTGAAAACAGAGAGATGATGACTCTCATGAGGGCCGTGCGGCAGTATCTCTGTCCCTCAGGTCGCAGAGTCTAAGAGAGTAGGGTCTGTGGCTGCCCCTCGCAGGGCGGCGTGGGGCGTGAGCAACAATAAGGAAATGTTCCTCATCATTTCATAAAAGCAGATCATACCCAGGACTCTTAGCAGATATTTGTGTTTTATGAAAACCAGTCTCGCAATTTCACCAGCAGAGTCAGTGCCGGGGCGTCTTTTACCAGCTCTGAATGGAGGCAGCTGAAGCGGATTAGACTAAATATCCTTGGAAAAAAAGGGCTCACCACAAGAGTGAAGGAAAAAATTTACAGCACAACACTGACCGCTTGGCGAATCCGAACAGATACGATTACTATGTTTGGTCATTGTGTGTTGCATGCAGGAATATGCAGAACCAAACATTTTATATGTTAAATATGGACAGATTTAATACAGAGAATAACTAGATGAGCTCAGTATCAATTAAAGCAAGAGTACTTAGACATAAAATACAACATAAAATACAAATCCAGGGTTTTTCATGGTGGTTGTTTTTTCCTTTTACTGAGGAAGTTGTGTTCAAAAGACAAATTATTGTTTGTGAATATGGGCCATGCAATAAAACTTATTGATTGATAAAGCTTTGTACCAGTTGTTTGATACTTTATGGTTCTAATGTGCACGTACATCTCACATCAAGTCAAGTGCGAGGGAAGTAGTGCGGTATGTGCCTGACATTTGGACAACGTTTGCTCCTACAGGTTTAATCAAGTTATCTATTTTGAGAAGAATCCTTCGCTGGAGTACAGAAGATGATATCAGTTAAAGAGATAATCCACCTCGCTCACCTCTGGAGGGCAGCTGTTAGAAACAGACTTTTTTCCCATCTGCCGCAGCCTGGCAGGGGTCAGTGGCTGGAAATACACAGACTATTGTGCTACCCCGTGGAGACAGATGTCAAGGTCAGTTTTAAAGTACAGCTGCACTGTCAGCAGCTGGAGAGAGCCGAGGAGCGATTGCTGCGATCTCAGTTTTAGATGCTGCTCGGGGTGTTACATGATGGCTGAAAAGAACAAAAATGCAGGCATATAAATCTGTTTTTGCATTGACGTGTAGCCAAGGAGCAAGCATGGATACCATTTCCATTTTCTCCTTTGCCACCCATGTGGATGTCTCGTAGATCAAGATACCTCCCTCCATTGCACACGGTGAATGTTCCCCCATGTAGGACAAACCCTACGCAACCAGTTGGACCACAGCCCATACAGATTTGTTGATGGGATAAAGAACAGTTTGGCAGTTTTTCACCAGCTGAACGAAAGAATGATGCTGAAGGTGATGAGGATGAAAAACGTGTTTGCTCTTGCATGGGCGGCGTTTTTCTACTGCAGCTTTTAATTGGTATGCAAAGCACTTTATTCCATTTGAACTGTGTCACGTAATTGCAGACGGACCTTGAAAAGGAGATATGTGCAGTGAGAAGAGCGGTCAGAGACTACATTTTTTTTGTTTGCATACCATGATAATGAGGAAGGAGTGTTTTAATATCTGCGATTTAAAAAGAAAAAAAAAAATCTTACTTTCTTCCAGCTGTTCCATAGAAACACAAGCCGAGCACATGAGAAATTGTGCTACATGAGTTCCTCAGACTTGGTTGAAAATTATCAGCAATCATCTCAGCCACATCCATCCAAAGCAGTGGAAAATAAATGATATGAGGACGTGCTGACATGTTGAAGTTTGCTCTAATTCTCAGTTTGGCTGGCGCTTCATCGCTCTAGCCACAGAGGAGGATCTTCACTCCCATTTGGCTTTAGTGCACAGCACTGATGTGCAGGCCAGCTCAGCTTGGGTCATTGCAGAACTAAGTCCAACACACAGCAGTAATTGCTGTATGGGTAATATTAACTGGATTCAGGAGGCAGACTCAGTTATCATGCACTAGGATTTAAATTGAGTTAGGGGAGTAGTTGCATTTTTGGGCAACTTGAGGACATTTGAGCTGATCCACATTTCAGTTTTTCTCACGACTTAAATGCAGAACTTTGTCAAAAAACTGTTTTGTCTTTTCTCGGCCTGTACCTGAGAAAATGGGCCCCCCTTCTTCTCCATGCATTGCTGATCTTCAAATCCCCTGGATCTGAAGGTAAACAGACAGACTCTCGGATGTAAAGAGGGACACTCACAATATTTGGTTAAGAGATTTCAGTCTGGAGGAGGGTTACTCACCTGAGCATTGAGAATGTCTTTTGTGTGGCCGGACAGGTCAACAACATATCCATTTTCACTAGCGGATGGGAATGTGTTTGCTCAGGCCTATCTCCGGTCTCATGGAAGCCCAAAGCTGTTTCATCCTGACTGGATAATCTATCGTTGATAACATCTTCAAGATATTCTTTATCCCAATTATCTTAAAATGGGTCCCGCTTGGTTTTGAATGAGCTCTAATCAATGATGTTGATGTGTCACCTACTTGGAACTAGTCTGTGAACCATGAGATAAAGTTAAATTTTGGCCTTGCAGGGTTCACCAAGACCTCATTAGCTGCAGAGGTGAGAAGACTATAGCCGTTCAGGTCAGGTCAACACCTGTCACATGTGGTAAAGCTCTTCTCTCAGCGGCAACTCATCTCCGGCTTTATCTGCTCTTTACTCAGATAAGCTGGACTTTAATGGACATAAGGGACAGTAATGGTTTATATCTAGAAGAGATTGTGCATTGGAGTTGGAAGGTCATTCTAGTTATATCCCAAAGAAACACTGAATAACCTGCTGTGAATATAAATTACAGGTATTCATGGTCCCAGATGATAAACCCTTGTAATCACGATGAGCCACGACCTTTATTCTTAAAACATTGTATATATAAAGTTATATTTGAATTCATGACAATATACAACAAAAGTGTATCAGCCTTAGCTTAGTTTAGAACACAAAACTAACATCACAGTTATTATAATACGTCATACCAGATTTTTATGATCGTGTGAGCATGCTAATGTTAGCCTTTAGCCTTAATGTTGGTAAGCCCCACTGTGGCTACCTCCAGTCTCTGGGAGTTGTTAATAAAAAGAAAATCTTCCTCTCTAAAACTCTGTTTTGTCACAAAGTTCCAAATGCAAACACAGAGATTAATGTAATCCTTTAATTTCACAAGCATCGGCTATCAGGCAGATATGTTCCTGTAGATGTTAATAGATTTGCCTGGGATGATTGATTGCAGTGTTGACAGCTTCAGCCATGATAAGTCATTTTGACTGGATTCATTACGCCCTCTTTTAGGGTTAGGTTATGTTAGAAATTAGAAAAGAGAGGACTGTGTCTTGCAAAACACAGTTGAAGGGTTGACAGCTTGTCAACGTGGTACTGACTAATTACAGTTCTCGTCTCGCCCGGGGCCAAAAGAATCAACTGTTGCGTGTATCGCTCATGTCTAATTGTTTTGACATGACAGGATGAGCAGTCCCATAAATATCAGTCAACCATGACCGACCCCCACTGACTGAAGCCTTGACTTTTGTCTTGTGTAGTTTTTTTCGGAGCAAATGCCTCTGCTACTGCTTATCAAAGACCACAAACCTACATTATGAAGCTTAACTGCGCCTCAACAGCTATTAAACCTCATTTGCAGTATCAGTATAGTATTTTGCAAATTATACAGTCTACTCTGGATCTTGCAGACGATAAGGACTCTCCCAGGAGAATGGAGGAAATGGCTCAATTTGGGCCTTTCAGACTCACTCACAGGGAGCTGTGCTTGTGCATCCAGTCGCCAGCCTAACCATACGCAGTATCTCCACCTGAGATCAGAACGCTCCAACAAAGAGTCAGCATTCACATCGAAAAGATAGATCCTTGGGCTGGGAGGGGGCCTGCGGTGTTCAGACTTGGAGTTGTCGAGTTGGGCAAGAATGCCTCGCCGGTGCCAGGTTTTATTTTGGTGTAGGTCCACTGCGAGAGCAATCACAGAGTGTGTGGCATTATGGAGGACATCCAAATGGTTAAGATGGAATTCCCTGATTGTTATTGAGACCTGAACCCCACTGTTCCTGAGGTGATCTCTATCTGCCGGCACTCCTTGAAGCACACAGCTATTCATTAAAGATGGTTATCGGCAGGTCTGAGGTGAGAGCCGGGTTTTCAGGGGCAGTCAACGAGGCAAGATCATTGGTCGCATCTAAGATCGGCCAGCTCGACATTTTTCAACATGTCCCTTAACAATTAACACAACTTCAAACAGTCTCACAGGTATCCTTTTGCCAGCTTAGATGTCACAGAGAGCAGAAAAGGGGACTAATGAGTTGAGCTCATAAAACGTGCTCCCAGGGATATACAAAAATTGGCCGGCCTCCCACAACAAATAAACATAAAATACCTCACAGATGCAACAAAAGATCAAGGCAGCGCTGCGAGGAATTATCCACGCTGAACTCCCTTCGGACTCAGCGTAGCGTGAAGCTGCTATTATCTCTCGGTGAATATCATATCTATGCCTTCCATTTTCCATTACTGAGTCGTCCGCCTATCTCGCAGCTGGAAATCTGCAAGATTTGTTCATGCAGCAGCTCATGCGTCAGTGTGGTTGAGCTGGAGCTGAGCTTTGTTGGTTGCTTTCATGGTCGAGTGATTGCACGTTGAAGCTAGAAAGCAAGGTCGTTTTGTTTCTCGGGCATGTATTACTATAAATCTGGATGAATTAGCAGTCCATCAATTTTATGTCCGCCTTATTTCTTTTTTTACCTTTTGAAAAATGATCCACTGTGAGGCGTGCGTGCGTGCGTGCGTGCGTGTGTGCGTGAGCGTGTGTGCTTGCGTGTGTGTGTGTGAGAGATCTTGGATCTCTGAGCAGCTCATGCACTTTTAGCAGTGAACACTTCCTGGTTCATTATTGCCTGCAATGTGTGTGTGTGTGTTCAGGAGTGTGTGGTGGCTTGACTCAGCAGCAGAGGGCTCCATTTTCCTGCCAAGCACCTAATTTGACTCTGATAACCATAATGGTATCTTATATAAATCACTATTTTATGTGAATGTTTACCTTCTGATAGCATATTGATAATTACCTCTCACACGCTTACACTGTAAACACTAAATATTGCTTGCTTACTGCCTGTTTATTTGTTTATTTCTGCTTTCAAACATCTCTTCCATAATATAGAAAGTAAAGCTGTGTGCCCCTGCTCTGTATTTAAGAACAGATTGTCTGTTGCGGGATGTTAGCCAGCCAGGAGTTCCCCTGCCATTAATCTTACTGTGGCTCTGAGTGACATGCCGAATTATCAACTAAAACTTTCAGCCACTTGAGACTGCTACTGATGTTTGGCTTTCACAAAAAAAAAAAAAAAAAAGAAGAAGAAAGAGCGTGGAGCCATTCTTCAGGAGGAAGAGAGCAGACGCTGGTGTAACCTAAGCATTGTGGAGCCACCTCATCAGGCCCCTGTAGTAGCACTATCTGGACAAACTAATATTTACTCCCTGACAGAGCAAACACACTCATTGACTCTGGCTTTATTCAACACTCTGGCATTGTTGATGGATTAACTCTAATGATGAAATCCAACCTATCTTCTCAGTTTGATCTAAAGGCTTCTGAGGGCGCACTGCTGCACTCTCTTGCAAGTGAAATGTCTAGAAAGAGTTTTGCACAAAGAAGTTGTCGACAAAGGATAATCACTGGTTCAAGTTACACTCTAGCTGATGTCATATAAAAGGCTAAAAACGGCAGGCGAAGACACAATCCTCGCTGACAAATTACTGATCAGCTGCTTCCCTATCAATGTGTGCGTTATTAAGAACAGCAGCCTCCCACAGAGATGAAAACAAAATCAACAACCGTTTCTTTTTTTCCCTGCTCTGTTCAGAGGGAAAGGAGATTTACAGCAGCCTACATGAAAAAAGGCAAGTAACGAGCTGGTCTGAAGTCTGACCACAATGCGGTGGATCCCTGTTTGAGCCAGGTCTGCTTTGAATAAAAACTGATTTGCCAACCCCCCCTAAATTTAGTCTCCGAAATTACACACCCTTCAGAGCATTGTCGGAATGCGCGGGACTTGAAGGTCTTCCTTTCTCACCAGAGTGTAATGAGAAACTGCTTGCGTAGGGCACAGTGGTCATAAAGGCAAACACCTGCGATGATGAAACTGGGGGAATCAATCTTCCTCTGCCCCTCCATCATCAGCAAATAGAGGAACGAGATTCTCCTGACCCGGCCGTTAGCTCTGTGCAATGAAAGCACAGACAGGCGCTGTGCTCCCTGAGCCTGGAGGACAGATGGTTGTGGGGAGAACCTAAGACCTGAAAATCCTCCACTGCAGAGACTGAGGAAAGATGTGGAATGGTCCTGAGTGATGTGGACACCTCAATTTTTGTTTGCCTTTAGTCGAATTAAGGGGAAAAAAGTATGCAGTAAACCACAAATCCAGATATAAATGCATGTTTTTAATGTTTCAAAAAAGGCCAAATAGCATTTTATTATTTATTGAATTAACCAATACAAATCATTTGTCATGCAACTGATAATTCCCACACTTTTTTGGCAACATTGAACTGACTGATGAACAGAATTACAGAAAAGGTGTTTGCGATGATGCTAATGACTGATCAGGAAGAATTACACTCTATATTAATTTTTGTAAAAGTACCAGGAAAACAAAAACACTTAATATATTTAGCTGATTCAGTACTTTCAATGATTTTTTTTTCTTTTTAAATTCAAAGCATACAACAAATGCTTACATATACATGATGGATAAGCGCATCAAGTGAATGACTTTCTGTATTAAAACTTTCCTAAAGTTGTTTTCCATTGACTAATAATAATAAGAATCACAATATATAAAAAACTCTATGCATGAATGATAATGAAAAATAATTTTAACATCTAAAACATAATTTGTTATAAAAGCTGACTATATATTTATACACTTTAATTGTATTTTTGTATATGTGTATGTATTTACTGAATAAGACAAAATACAAAAGCAGCCAGTGGAAAGTAGCTTGCATAATTTCTACTGGTGATAAAACTCTTTGGAAATGATCTGAGTCAACCTGCAGCTCTTAATCCAGAGTGAAACCAGGCGTCACGGAGACACGTCACCTTGCTCTGCTCAATGTGTTTTCATTGGGTCAACCAGTCACTCCGGTTGGACAGACTTTCCTTTGGGGGGGAATTGAAGCTTTCCTACAAGAATGTCCCTGTTTGCGTTTGCAGGTGGACCAGAGATGGCATGATGGTGTATCCATACAGTGTCTTGTTTTCAATGGACAAAGCCTCTGAATTCTTTGGCACATCTCAGGCCCCCCGAGTGAATCCCCGACAAATTCACGTCTGTGTTTATTTGTTTTTTGTCTTCCATGTGACACACCGACACACGGACAGACAGCCTTGGATTTCACTTATCGGTCTCACTCGTAGCTGAGTCCTTGTTAACTCGGTAATGGATAGTCCTGGTGTACACGGAGACATCCTCTCCATTATTGTGCCGTTGTGAGCAGGAAGAGAGGACAGGCACTTCCTTTATCACTCTGACACTCACCTTTTGTCCGACTCAGGCAGCAGTGAACAGAGAGCTCCTCTCTGTGCCGCAGAGGTGGTTAATGGCTTTCCTTTGGCTTTTCCCATGAAGCAGCACATAAAGGAAATATTTTCCTTTATGTGAGGTGCGGGCCACGTGACTGATAAACAACTCTACTGTCAACTTGCTCAACACACAGAGTACTGTGTACGTGCCATTTGTACATCTGTAGAGCGACTTGTGATGTACTAGAAATGCTCTTCCTTGTTTATTGATAGATAGATAAATAGATTTTATATTTTGCTGTTAAACATGCAAAGCTGATAATATCCAGCACAAATTGTTAATTTACTTTACTTGATGTCTCATGATAACTTGCAAACTGGTTGTTTGGAACAAGTTGCTTCGGTAAAACTTGACTCTACAGAGGCAGTTGGGCTGCGTTCTGCAAAACATGTCTTCTTTTCTAAGATGCTAAAATACTCGTCAACCAGAGGACAAAAAAATGATTGTGTTTTACATCATGACAGAGAAAATTGGAGCTGAAAGACAGATGGCTCACCAGACAATTGAACCCAGTTTAAGCATTTCTGCAGAGGCCCACCTTGCTATTGTGGCTTGGAAGTGTGACTGGTGGTTGAGTCAGTCTGCAGAGGGTGATGACTGAGAGGAACTCCGGTTCAGAGTGCAGCCACCCACATGGTTTAGTGTCTTGTCTGCAGATGAGTCCGATGCATAAGGATGCGTATGTTACGTGTGTATAATCGACTGGTGTCTCTTCTCTCAATAGTACAGGAATTGAATGAATGATTGATTTAACAGGCAGCTAATTTATTATTATAAATTCTTTTTCTCATATATATCTATATATAGGTATTTGTGTTTATGTGTACATACTGTATATTTATGTATATACACTTTGAAATCATTTTATACATCAGTGGTAACTACACATTTACTCCATTCACACAAATGAATCCAAAAAATATATCTAATTTTATGCTACTTGATTTTTCCCATTTTCCAATATTGCTCATTTTCCCTTCTGCATTTATTTGACCTATATTTAACTACTAAACTAAATTGTCAGCTTTGTAGAATGTGATATCAAGACAATATATAAGGTATATAAAATATAAATATGGGGATTAGACTGGGTCTCTACTTGCACCAGTTGCAGCAGTATACCGATGTAAAATATAGAACATGAGCTGTAACAGTTGGTTTGTAAAGTTATGCTCTGATTAATCAGTATCATTTAATGATTAAATCCATGCGTAAAGCATCTATCTTCCCCTGTGTATCTCTTGCATCACCAGGCACAGTCTCCATTTCCGTTTCCTCTGGCGGACGCACCGTGTCATGTTGCCTCTCAGTTATTTTGAAGGCGGTGTTGTGTCAGTTGCTGTGGCCTGTGGGGCTGCTGCTCTCTCTTCCCCAGTGGAGTGGCTATATCAGACCCTTCATTCAGTTTAAACCCATGTTTTTGCCATGCCAAATTAACAGCCACCCTTTGGGTCAATGCTGCGTGCGAGTGCTGAGACGGGAGAGGAGGCGTGTCTGAGTGAGGAGCACCAATAACAGCGACATGCACGGTTCTCCACAACTGGCTGCCCTCCGTCGTCTTCAAAGGGCCGTTGCTCTAGCGCTGTCCCGCTCCCTCGCGCTCTCTAAGTGAGCTTGTTTGTAGCTGCAGTGGACTGCGCGCCACCTCGAGCTTCCATCAGCAGACCCCAGGAGAAATGCTGGCTGTTTTAACACCTGATGACACTGTCAATATGGGAAAGGTTATGTAACTTGTGTAAATGTTTAATTCATCCTGGATGTTGCTAAAGTCAGTAGGTCGGGCATGTTTGTGTTGATTTAGACGTGAGCCTGTCTTGGTTATCAGCCAACAGGTTCCTAAAAAAAAAAAAAAATCTGACAAGTCATAGGGGCTGGCATCTCCGACTGGCGCCGTTGTCACGCACGCTGAGGGAGTGGCGGCAGCAGCAGCAGGGCACGGTCAAAAGGTTGATTAATGACAGTCAGCATTGTTCGCCTCTCGCCTTTTGTTCCACTATCTCTCTACATGGGGAATGCGCTGAAGATCTGGCTTCACACGTGCAGCGTCCAACAACACAGCAACAGGCTACATGCTTCTGACCTGTAGTGCCTGGTTTCTCACCTGAGATGCAGGCGAAGGCCTCACACCACCTCGAGCTGATAATGAAACCTCTTCTAAGCCAGAAAAAGCAAAAATAATGAGGAGATAGCAACAAAATGAGTTGCTCCGATCAGTGTTGTGATTTACTTGTACCATTCTTGGCCTCAACAAGATCAAGATTCTTTGTGTACGCAAGCTAAGTATATGTAGGCTACAAAATGGTAGATTCACTATATTATTCCGCCTTTTTCCTTTTGAAATATGAAAGTGTGTATTTGTGGCCCATGTTTAAAGATTTATGTCTTCAGTAGGACCAAATAAGTTTCGGGCTAAGTGCCGCAGAGGGTAGGGAAGTCATAAAGTATTTTGGTTTTGGTCTTTTCATTGGATTTGTTGACTAAAACGTAAAATTTAGAATAATCCCTGTCCTAAAATGAAGAAAAAACACATGTGATATATCATAAAGCGTCAGGTAATATATATATATCCAGTGAGTCAGTTTGCTCCCTTTTCATCCTCTGAAATGTCTACTCACTCATTTTATAGCCCCGACCGAGCAGCAGGATTTTCCTCCCCAGCTCGACAGACAGCACAGTGGTTTACCACTCACATTTTTGGGAGAAGAGTCATCATCTTATTATCACCTAATAAGAGTTTGAGCCAAAAATTAACATGAAGACAACCCTTAAATCTGACGTTGCATAGCTGTCCTTTCTTTAGTGTGCGGGTGGCAACATTTAGCACAGTATATGTTTCAGCACACTTTAAATAAGTCACAGATGGGCAGTCGGGCAGAACATTAATTCTATAGCCTCAGCAAATTAGAGAGGATCCTCCTTCTCCGACGACTGTCTCTGACTTTGCCCAGACCTTCACCAAAATAGACCTCCGATAGAAAACTGCTGGCAAATTTCCATAATGAAAGTCTGTGTGTTGACTTTCCTCCCCTTGCACGCCCCTTCAGACGTTGATATTTACACACCAATTACCCACAATGCACACAAATCACAACAAATTACAAGCATTCTTCTAGTTTCTTGTAGAATTTTTTTTTTTTAAAGTATGCCGGCTTTCGTGGCAGCGCGTATTTCAAAGAGTGCATTTTAATTGTGTTTGCAAACATAATTTCATGCTCTTTTAGTCATCTGTATGTAATAATCAGTGCTGGGCCCCTGCAATTCAATGTGATCCTGTGGTTATTCCCTTTATTGCCGTGTGTGCTGTATCCTCCGAGGACCAAAAACAGCGGCGGAATCTCCGGAGAGCGAAAAGTGAAATGATACGTTTTCATTTAGAAAGCCAAATGTCATCATCATGTCTCTGTCCCTTTTGCTTTCAGAGCGTCTGGTTGATGTGGTGAGCTGGCAGAGCAAGTAAGAACATGGGAGGGAGACATTTATCATCCTCTAGACTACAGAGCTGTAACTCTGCCTGCTTGGAAATCCTGCGGACAGTCAAAGGAAAGAAAAAAAAAAAAAAAAACTATGGTGATTGCATTACAGGGATGACATCGTTACAGACCCACTGCTTTGGTGCTTCAGTTTTGGGTGGTAAATTCACAGATGCATCACTTACAAATGAATCTAATAAGAATATGTCATTATGCATCTGTGCGTCTTTGAGCCTGTCAAACTTTCCACGCTGTTTGACTCTGTTCCGTCACTAAACCATCACAGGGTGAAAACATCACGCTATGACCAGAATTTCAAGTTTTGACTCCGCTTCTAGCATGCTTGTCAAAAAATTACACCCTGCTTGTCAACCGGCGTGACAGGGCGCATGTTACAGCGTTGTACATGTTTGCATTCAGGGTGTTACCATGGCGAGGCGATTCATTTTGAAAAGCAGGGCCCTCTTTGCGAAAATGTGATCCTTTGCCAACTTGCCACTCTCTTTCTTTGCGTTTCTTTGCTATTTTTTTTGAGCTGCCATATCGTCTGTCCTGAGGTGCTCTCTTGTTCAATTTTTTTATTTAATTCTCGCAAAAGCAGGTTTGAGCAAATGGCTCACGCATGGCTGAAATTATTTACAGAAGGCAAAGATAATTTTTTTTAAAGTCTTATATCAAACCAAGCAAAGTGTCAAAGATATAAACGGAACTAAAGAACACTCAATCCCTCCTGTACACATGATGGACAGTGATAAATTGATACAGCTGAAGACAGCAGTGTCTGTTCTTGCTTTTTTTTTTCTAAAGGAATCTCTGTCACCATCCCACCGCTGCTTGGATTATGAACAGTTATTAATATCATATCCATTAGGATCGAGGACGCCAAGTCTCTCATCCGTCTCTCCAAGTATCTGTTTAAGCCTGTGGTATCTGAGAATCCTTTCAAGTTTAGAGTCGCAGAGGAACCACTCTGAGGGTCATGGAGGTCAAAGCACTGTTTGGTGTTTAGGTCTGGACGTCTGCACACTTGTGTGTCGCTATACTTTCTTGGCCAGTTTGGCATTTACAGTGTCTGTCGTCTCTTTTTGTCTCCTTTACACACAGGCTGCAGTTTTTTCACATGAGGATCACTGAATGAATGTCATCATTCACTCCTTCTGCTTAAGATTTATACAGAAATTGAAAATGATAATCCTCAGCGTTCTAATCTATATTGTCAGGCTCTAGCTTCAAATATGCACTACACACCAGGATGTAAAAACAACAAAGTTTTGCTAAATATTTAGAGTGTTCGTCACTTATTTTACTGGTTTCACAACAGGAGGGCAGAGGAATTATGGCAAAGTGGAAACAAGTTGAACATTATCTAGAATACACAGAAACGCAGTTCTTATGGTCATTCTGGGACGTTAGACGTGGCCCCAGTGGCAAATTGTCATGTCGCAACCATGTCAAAACACAGCGAAGCTTTCAGAAATATTACGTGCCCTGTGTAAATAGGAAATATCTATTTAGAAGCGGCCCACCTGCTGCCCCTCCAACACTGAGGCGTCTGCAGAGGACACAGTGGGGGGCATCACTTGCTGCCCTGATTGATGACCATAGGTCCCGCAGGAAGTAACCCCGCCACCATGAAGGAGTGTTTTCTGAACCCCAAGTGGTATCCGGGAAAACATGAGCGACTCCAGTCGGGGAGCGTGTTTTCTAGTAGGCCGTCTTAATGTTTGGATTTACTGAGTCACTTGGGATCTCGCTGCAAATGGGGAAATGAATCCGAAGCTAAAAAATAGAGTTCAGAGGCCATACAAATTCTGCTGTGTGTCCTAGAACGTGCCACCAACAGCATGACTCTTGAGTTTCAGACGGAAGGACCTTGGCAGAGTATAAACTATGAATAAGTTCATCTTTTTTGGGACAATTTTTCAGTCAAGTCTCATCTAAACATGAATTATCATCTGTACATTATCAAACATGATCGTATATGACACATTACACTGTTATAGAGCTCTGGGCAAAGACATACACATAAATATGAATCTGAAATTATGTAATTGTATTGTTAATATTGCCCTTATTGGACTGTAGAAATTGAATTTTTTTTCAATTCCTTTTCACAAATAGCTCATAATGTTTCTCTCACTGACTTTTTTTTGTCAAGCTTGACCAGTAACACTATGGTTCATTATTTTAAAGGTATTCTATCAATTGAAACTTTAAAGTTCCTTCAGTTTTTTCTGATCAAGTTAAACAGATAATCAATAATCTAACTGGATGACCCTCCACTCACACCGGTCAATCCCAATCTCAGGTCAACTGCCCGTATGCAAAGAAAACTACTGTATACCACTGTGTGGAAAACTACGCTATACTTAACTATATTTTATATAATTAGTCCTTTTAAGTTAACAGAAATAACATCATAAATATTTTCTCTCTGATTGCATCTACACTGAAGGCGCTGTTAAAAACCACAGACATGCTCAGTCCAACCAGACTAAATGGGCCTGTCACCAAACTGTATTTCACGCGTTCCCCCTGCATCAGTAGAGGAGATCACAAACAAATTAAAGTTTTAAGAGCCGAAGCTTCCCAGAAAGATCCATTACCACCATAAAATCACCAAATAATTCAACAGAAAACGCTTTTATCAGGACTGTCAGGTTCGAATTTGTGACAAAATCCACTTTATATTTTATTATTTCAGTTGTTGATATAAAGATTATTATTTACCACATTTTTCCGAGTTCTTATGATAACCTATCTAACCTTACAGATAATCGCAGCATGGGAGAAACATGGCGATAAAAAAAATTTACTCATCAGAAACGAATGAAAACAACACATAATACGGCGTCTTATTTTAATTTATTTCCATTCCACAACACGATTTAACGACGTATAATGTTTAGGTAGTCTAATAACAAACTGACAGGCTCGCAAACGGCGCAGTTTGGTGAGAATTCGAAGTTATGGACGATTTTTCGTTCCGGTGATGGCATCGAAATGCAAAGTTAAAGAGATGGGACGGGCTTTCAGGCCTGGCACCATTTCTACACGGTTACACACATGATCCGCGATGCTGCGTGTGCACGGGTGGATTCAGCTGCGCCCCCCTGCACGATCAGCCCCCGCCTTCCCATCACTGCACAGGCATCAATTACCGGTCAGATAGCATCGATAGAGGCGGCGTGCAAGTGTGGGGAGGGTTACACCTGAGCCAGGAAGATTGCTCCCCCCACGCATCACCTTCATTTCCTTGCATTAAGATTTGAAGCCGATCGAGAGTCTAAATTTGGTTTGTTCACTTAAATTCACGAGTGATCAAAATAGGGTTTAGGTAATTTAAAGCTGCACACAGGGCAAAATGTCACTGCCAATGCCAGGGTACAACCTCCAGGCAGATATATGGTATATTCTGTCATGTCCAGTGGAAGAAAGGAGACTGGAATAGAATAAATTGCAGATCGGATTGGAGTCAATGTTCTCTGCCTATGGTGCAGGAATTAAACCGGTTCACTGTGGGTTGAGGCCCTCGCTCGTCGCAACAAACACCCGAAAACAACACTAGAATTCCACTTATCTCTGCATCTTTAAAGTTATACCAGCATTTCAACACCAGCTTCATTTGCGCAATTATGCAGAAATAACGTGCGCTACAAGACCACGTGGCATTAAAGAAAGCCTTTATTTTTTAGTATTTACAATGGAATTATAAAAATATATAATAAAAGCTTTGGCAAATATTTTACATTTACACAATTTAGTCCTTTGTTCACATCGTTGAGTCACTGTAGGATCGAGATCATGGCCACATGTGAAATAAAATGGCGAGTTACAGAACAGTCCTCGATGACAGACTGAAAGGGCAAGTGTATTATTATCATTCTTATTCTTATTATTTTTTAAAATCTCCATGAGAGAGTATAGATTGTAGAAACATGACGTTTTTCAATGGAGGGAGAAGCAACTATGAACCAGTGAGGGGAGACGCCGATACATCCATGCAAGCTTACATTCATAAGGCCACGATGGCCGATAAAGCTACAGTATACTGTATTCATAATGCATGTGAATAGGCCTGTGTTTGACTGCGAGTTACAGCACCCAGGGGTGGGGTGGGGGGGGCGGGGTACAGAGTTCAGACTTACTGTTGCAGATTGTTGAAATGAGTTCATTTAAAGGGGGTCTGGTAATTAAGGTGGTGTAAGTCCCGGTTAGGATGATGAGGTAGGGAGACTGAGTCCATGCACACTGTTCAAGTCTTCATGTTGCTGCTGCTTGCTCAGCGGACTGGGCGGTTTTCTGTCTCCTGCACAACACAGACAGAGAAATGTTAAGGGCACGAGTCCTGTGCACGCTACTGCACATTATTTACCTCTTAAAAACATCTAACGTGATTTTTTTTTTTCTCTGAAAAGTTTCAGGGCACAGACAGGGTCTTGTTGTTTCCCCTGTGCGTAAAAATGACATTGGAGCACTTGGTACACATGCAGCTGACCAGGTCTGGAGGATCAATATTTAATAATTGACGTATAATTCGACTTCATTTGGGATTTGGAAAATGTTTACACTCCTCTGCAGAAATTGCGTGTTGCACGAGCGTGAGAAGGGGAAGGAGGGGGGAGAAACGTCATTCTGGCTCTAAGTATGATAAACCAGTAAAAGACCGGTTTGTAGCCTGTAGTACTAAAATAGAATAATAATCTCTTTTAATAAGCTGCCTCTTCACACACCTTCTCGGGCCTGGTGGTGCTTGAAGGTCATCGATGAGTGGATCTCCCCCGCGTGCATGCCCATCCCGCCGCCCGGGTGGGACAGGGCCTGGCTCTGCGGCTGCCAGTGGTGGTGTCCGGCGGCCACATAGCCGCCCGCCGACCCGCTGTACACGCCGTACTGGTTGGTGGGAGAGTACGCGCACGCCGAGACATAGCCGGACAACGTGGAGGAAGGCTGCAGGCAAACAGATAAGACAGAATAAGCACGCACGCCGCCTCACGCATGTGCCACTGTGGCCAACTGCAGTGATCCGTAGGAAGGGGGTCAGGGTGGTTTAGAGGTGGAGGGGAAACGCAACGAGGAACAACATGGAGAGTCTATTCTAATTCACCGTCAATAATAATTACAGTCTGTACAGAAATGAATCTCCTCTAAACCCCAGTACAGAAACGCATATTTAATCAGAAGCAATAAAACCCCTGAGTCAGATCTTGTCTAGCAGAGGTGCGTGGCCTGACGTGACTTGTGCATGAGGGTCTCTGATATGGAAACGTTTCACAGCTCTGCCACGAGAGCAATTATTTACTCCAGGCCTCAGCCCACATTGGCACCAAACCTTTGGACGGTTTCCAATACAGAGTGAGAGAATGGCGTGCATGCAGTCGTCCTATAGAAACGTTCCAGGCAATACACGTGTTCCAAGTCGTATTATATTTACCTGAGCGTATTTAATGTCGGCGTCGATGGCTGACTTGTCGATCCCGTTGACCGTGTGTGCCGCTGGGAAAGCTGCTCTGTTCACGCTACTCCACTCCTCCATTTTTGGTGGATACCCCTCCGTCCCAGCTATGGCTGATTCAGAAACAGTAACTCCATGTCAAACACGTAAACAACGTAAACATGGATAGAGAAAAGAGTCGGTGCATGTGTGTGCCGGCCCTTTTTTAGATAATAAATAAGGATCGATTTACCCATTTTTAAATAATTACGCACTGAGGTCCCATGCTATTAAACATCTACCCTTTTAAAAAATATCAGGTACTAAATTAAAAATAATATTTTACATATATGTATTGTCACAATTATTACGATTGCGTAATTTCTTGTTATGCTTCTGAATTAGAAAATTAGTTTTACCTTGAGAAAAGTCAGACATAAAAATCGAAGGCAAACATTACATTTAAAGTAATATATTACATATAATGTATTTTTATCTGGTTTGATAATTTATATTTTTTTCTTATGCAGGCGTATTTTGTCCAATATGTCCTCACATTTATTGTCGCATGTGTGAACAGAAAAGTTAAGTATAAACAATATCTCCACAAAGTGTCGACCTATTTCAATAATATATATATAAATATATATATTTAAAATTGTTTCATATTAGTACTTGATCACACTTTCTACAATAAAATACACTGGGCCTTGTGGCACAAAAACTGAATGGCCCATAGCGACTAAACAGTGACTTCCACCATTGTATACACTCGATAAAACGGCGTGTAAAGGATCAGAAAGGCAAAGAGAAATTGCTGTGAACCCCAGCGGGAGGATTAGAGGGATAGAGCAGGTGAGCAAGGTGTTTGCTGACGCTTCATCCCATGAAAAGGCCCATTGACAGTGGCCTTATGCCTTCTGGCTAAATACTGAAACGAAGGCCTGTGCTACTTCCAATGGACATATTGTTCCTCCTGGAGCCAGGAGAGGTTGTGTGCAGTGGAATTCATCATGAAGAATAGGACAGTAATAACCAGCTGCGAGGATTTATTCAGAGCTAAATTGAAAACTATGGGTGCTGCGGGTTTGCATGTTTGGCACAGATCCTCGGAGGCCCTAGATTTCTCACAGAGCGCACGGTGCATGAGTTTCCCTCACCTGAAGGATCCATGAAGGCTCGTATGCCGAGGATGTTGCTGACGGTGTGCGCAGAGGGCCAGGCCCTGGATAAGCTCATGTGCCCGGCCGTCACCGGTACTCCAGGGGGGCTGCTCATCTTTGGCGACATGGTGTTGGGGTAGGAATAAGGGTATATGTGGTTGTAGGAGAGGCCGGCCTGGGCGGACGCCTGCTTGCCGCCCTCGTACTGGTTGGGCTGCGAGAGATTCCCAATTTTGTTGCGTAAAATCCTGCTGATCGAACTCACCGACGGGACATTGTACTTGTCACAAACTCCGTCTGCCAAAAGCCTGTCCCGGATCTCCCACGCAAAGATCCCGGGGTCGTTTTGTTTGTATTCCCTGATATTCTTCACCACGTTAGGCGTCGTGACCCGCGGCTTGCTCCCGCCGATGGCACCGGGTAAGATGGAGCCCGTCTCGTTGTACCTCGCCAAAATCTTGCTCACGCAGCCGTGCGAGACCCGCAGCTGCCTGCTGATGTCGCAGGGCCTGATCCCGAGCTGAGCCAGCTCCACGATTCTCAGCCGTATGGCGTTGGGCAGGGGTCGCCCATTGACGAACACGCCACCCAACTGGTTCACCTCTCCATAGGTTTGCTCTGCGGGAGATCAGATATTTAAAATAATGATCAAACGTCTGAAATAAAATATTTAAACGTAAACTTGTCCATGCAGCCCTGATCTGCCAAAAATATATTTTCATTGAGCAACTCTTTAGACAAAGACAGCCACAATGTGCTCCAGGTTTGCACCTCAAATTGCGGGGATTTAGTTGTTCAGCTCGTGCCAGCCTATACACAAGATAGCGACTGTTATTTTCCAGCTTTTCCCACTGTGTTAAGTGTGTGGAGCTGCGTTAAGCCTCCACCATTCCTGCGTACATAAAAACAACATTAAAAATGGCGAGCTCGGGGAATACACACCGGGAGCTCTTCAAAGAAACGCTGCACATAAGATAATTGTCGCTGTGATTTCATGAGATTTAAAGCTTTCCGCAGCAGGGTCGGCTGAGGAGCGCAGGGGAAAAACTCCATCACGAGGGTGAAGTTGACAGACTGTCGCCTGAAGATCTTCTTCACTTCCACACAATGTGAACTTGGAGAGAAACACTAAACAGTTTTTTACGCAGACACGTCGAGTCTGCTTCCATAACCCCTGAAGCATGCAGCTGGTAACCCGGGCTTACCCATTTGCCAATGTGTTTCGAGATGCTGGGAGAATGTAGGTGCCCCTTCAAATGGCAGAACCCGTCCGAGAGAGAGTGCTGAGAAGGAAGGGGAACTTGTGGAGTGAGCCCCAGAGGAGGAACACGAGACCTCCCGAAATCTGTTTCCCACTGCGGCGTAAGCCTCTTCTGTTTTTTTCTCTTTGAAAGCAAATGAGAGGTACACAGCGGCGCCGAAGTGATCTGCATCCGATAAAAGGCAAATTGAAGTTGTCCCGGGGAGTCCGGGAGTTTGCTGGAATTAATTTGACGCTTACTCCACGTCAATCTTCGCTGTTATACGCGGAGCCCGTGCCTCGGTCTCATTGGTCGTCCCGCTCTGGAAACAGCTGTCAGCCAATGCAAACCCCATCCGGTCGGAGCTGTGCTGCCTCCTTGATATATTTTTGCATAGGGAGAAGTGGCAGAAAGGGAAGCCTTTAATCCAATGTGCAGCCTTCTGTGTGCACCGGGAGATACGCACAGGGATGACAGAAGAGACTTTTCCATGTTTTCGGCTCTAAATGAAACCCCAGCCACTTTATTTACAGCTGGCGTGCACATACTCCAGCGAGCTTGAAAGCAGTAACACTAATTTGACAGGCGTTATTAAATAAGATGGCATTACAAATAAATGGCACCAATCATTGCAGGAAAAAGTCGTTAGTATTTATGCGTAATTCAATTTTTACGCACGAAATGTGGCCGAGCTTGTGGCGTGTGGTTTACCTTGTACTAAAAGCCAATAGTTGTGCCCAACGCAGTGAATTTAAGGGCGTGAGTGAATGGTTCATGCTTGTAAAGGGTATTCTAAAAAAGATGAATGCTACAGGAATGACCCACCGGTGGAAGATGCACGATGCCATGCATCACGTATGCACACTCTATGAAAACATGTATCTTTTCTTGAAGTGACATTTTTTAAAGACTCTGTTTAGTCACAGCCACATATTTTACCCAAATGGATTTCTGCATTTTGAGTGATGGGGGCGATGATGCGTGCGCGAGTGATAGGACAAGCATTGCAGGAGGAGACATGCACGCGCTCAGCCCGAGTGTATTTTTTTATAAGCTGGTGTGAGAGCATCAAACACGAGGAGGGCCTCGTGTAATCGATACCTCTGTGGATGCTGCGCTCCCAGACTACGGCCCATATCGACTGGATTCCAGAGACGCGCATTATCACAGCATGTTTTGCGGAGTTTCCTGTGCAAGTTTAGAAGGTATCGTTTATACGCTCGCAAAACGTCACTTGTAAAAACTTAACAGTCGACCCAATGGTAACAAGGTGCAGTGTCGTGATACCCCCTTACCCCCCCCCCCCCCCCCCCCCCCCCCCCCCCCCCCCCCCCCCCCC